>OX388346.1:43093476-44339315 GCA_947579665.1 Sympetrum striolatum
TTTCTTGCAGAACACGTGAACATATCTCTTAGGACAAGGTGGTTATCGTGAGATTTTCTTTGATAAATGTAAATTATTAGTAGAGATAAGGGAGAAATATTACAAAATATAGCTAATGCAAGACAATGGAGCTTGAGGGTGGAATAATATGCAGTTCTATTGGCTGGCTGGCAAAAAAGAATTAAATTGAACGGAAAGCAAATTTAAGACTAAGCTAGACTTCACTGCTTTTACCTTCCAATTCTATGAACAATTTAATGTTAGCTAATTTTACTTACAATTTAAAGTTAACTTATTTTACTACGAACTAAACGAACAGGAAGATTTTCATGTTCGATTGCTTTTATCAAGGCTCATAAACAAAAGAATCTGCTAATAGTTTATATGTGAAGTGTTACATGGCAATGCGCTAATATCCTAAGAGGACCACTGTACGGAAACCTTTGAGAAATACAGTTCTGATCAAATCTAGCGGAAAAACAGAAAGTTAGATTGTGTAGTTGAGTTTTTGATACACTTTAGAGATATTACAAGGCCTTAAAATAATGGCAATTGGGAGTGACGGGGGGACTACTCATAGGAAGTGACGTAGAAACGATGAGGAATGTGAACTTGCTGTATTCAAACAGAAGCATTTTTTGCGAGATCAGCGGAAAAATAAAAGTTTTTATACTGAGCAAAAGAGTCATTTAGCAAGGCGAAAACATTTTTGCGGAAAAACCCGATTCCCGTTATCCACTCCTTATTTACAACAAGCCCTACACGTAAATACCGATCGAGTCTTCTTCCGACTTTCTTTCGCATGCCTATGTATATATTCAACTCTTCGAGCGGGAAAACAGTGAAAAAATCGCGTTGGAGAGAGCCTTGTGACGGGAGAAGGGACAGTCATAAAGTCCATTCGGTTCGCTGTTCTTTCACTAAGCCATTCGGAAACCTCTTTATATTTTTTCCTCTGTCGCCCTTTTCAATCCCATGGTAACCTCCCCAAGTAGAAAAAAGAACGCCCGAAAAGAAAGAATGGGGCCGAGGAAAAAGTCCCTTCCCTGGAGACCTCCCTCTCTGATGTCCGCAAATTCGAGTTCCTTTTCATTTATGGGAATCGAAAGAAATGGTACGTATTACCATCTTCTGGCCGTATACATCTATTCTACGATGCATAATTTCGAATCTCACACTATCCTTCTGTTCGTAGGGCCTGTTGTATCTCGAGTTACGCCCATCCAATGTCGCATGGGATATCCTTTCTTCCACTGTAAATTTGGCACAGGAAGAATTACTAGGCGAATATTTCCTTACCCATCGAATTGTAATGGAATGAGAGAGGTTACGAAATTTGGGAAAAGTTCAATCGATATGAACCGACTTTACTTGGTGGAAAGCCATTTATGAAAATTGGAAAATACAAAGTCTGCGGTTTATTTTCATTGGGAAAAGTAAGTGAAAATTATCATCTTATTGCTTAATAACTAAAGTATTCTTCACAAATGACCAACTTGCTTTTACCAAACGAAGACAATGAATCAGTAGATTAATATACCTTACGAATACAATTTGTATTTTACCCCATAAATATGTAATTTATTTCAGTTACAATTTGTCCTCAATCTCAACTATAAACTAAAGAAATTGTTAGAAATGTATTTATTTAGGTAAAAACAGTATATTTACTTATGAACTTTCTGGTTAATTTTATGGACATTATATATACCAAGCGATCAGAGACCAAACAATTCCAGTTATATTGTATCTGGATTGAAAGTAAAGTAAACCAGATAATTAATTTAGTTTTTACTGAAGCAGTTTAAAAATTATTCATTCACTATGAGATTAAAATCTTTACATAAGTTTAAGTTACAGTGAAGGTAAATTTAAATTTGTTTAAAATGTTGTGGTAAATTTTGGGGTGGATTAGATTTTAATTCCTCATGCTCTTTTGTCAGCATATATTTCTTTGATTTCTCATACATTGAGAGAAATTAAGTCAATGCCAACGAGAGGCACAGCTAAGGCTATTTTATAAGCTTCTATGTAAGGTTTGTATTAATAATGAAATGGCTTTATTAATTGCGTAATTTTGTAATTTATGTAGAATTGAAATTTTGGGATTTTTATGGAGCATTAAAATATTAGTTGTCTTTATACACAATCCAATCAATGAGTTTCCGCAAAATTATAAAAACTTTGGACTAAATTTACTGATTTTGATGGAAATATTTAAAAATCATGTAAACTACTGTCAACCTTTGTTTGATTAGAGCAGAAATAGAGTAAAATTTCTAGTTTTTCTGTAAAGTATCAATGAGAAACGTGTTTACGGGCATCAGTGCAGTCTGTAGAAAATAATGTATAATGTATAATAAAATCAATTGTGGTTCCAAAAATCTTCATCCCATTGCTTATTTTCGAAGCACTTAGCATCAAACTCTGTGAAATATATAGTACGAGATACGTAGGTCCATTCGCTATCTATTTATCACGCAATCCGTCAAAAATTGATTCTCTTCGAGTCGGGATATGTGAAAGTAATTTATTTAAGCTTTGGGATACCAGGCTAGCATTACCGAAACAATTTGGGAGGGATACTTCTTTCCCTCCAAATTCCATAATATCCGGGATCTCTCATTCCCGCCAGAAACGTCACATGAATTAGAAAAGATACGACCTTCATATGGTTTCGGGGAACGTGGGTTATATTTACCGATCCATAAATGAATGACATGCTGCGTTCTGATGAAACATGAAAAAGGGTTTTATTATACAGGGAGACCTAAAAAACCGCTCATAACCCGTTGACTCCCTATATTACTTCCCCATTGCCTCGAAATTCGATTTCCGAGTTAGAGGAAAAAAAGACGACCCATCCTCGTCGACGTCATTTCCGTGTACGTCAGTCGTTTTGTAAAATCAGCGGTCTCTCAAGGGTCCCTCACGATTAATCTCTTCATCTTTCCTTCTCTTTCCACCCCTACTTTTTCTCCTCTTCCCCTAGCCCTCACTTAACTCTTTCAACTTCCAGTTAATCGCCCCATCAACGAGTGTCAAGCCTCTTCATAAGCGACGGTGCTGCCACCCATCTCGTCTTCCACGAGATTATCCGCCATTACTCTTTCCTCCACCCTTTACTTGTGACGTGGCATCGTTACGAAGGATATTAGTTTTTTAAATGTTTTTCGAGCCGATACCCCTTTTTACTCCGAGCAACCTTCTCTTTAGTTTCAGCCCCCGCAAGGAGATTGGAAGGGACAGGTATTCAATCAACGTAAGACCCGCTTTCCTTTTCCCTTCACTTACCAAGAAGGTCTTCAAAAGGTTTGGAGGAAGAGGTGGTATCCGGTGTTAAAGATGCTCGCTTGAAAAAAAGATAGTCGAGACTTTGATATCCGTATAAAAAAATGATTTTGATAAATACGTTATTCTCTGCTATTTTTCTAAGAGTTGTTTAGAACTATAGGGTTCTTTTTGGAGCGAATTTAACGTATTTTCATCTTTCATTCTTGATTATAAGATGATGCAGTTGAAAGTACTGAAACGAACTAAGGGTCAGATGCTTCCAGGTTATTGTAGCGGTTCACTTTATTTCAATATTAATCATAATCCCTTTATATGGTTTTAACTACCCATACATACCAACCAACAGAGTCATTAAATCCTGTCCTATCTGTTCCTTTATTTAAACAACAAAACTACATGTATACAAATGTAAAATAATCTTTGAAATGGAGAACTAATTGAAACTGATATCCCAAAATTCCCTTAAAAACCATCTAGGACTTTAATTCAGCATATTAATGAGATCTAACTAAAATATTTAAGAATTAATCATGACATTAAATAGTTACTACCTTACACTGAATATATTTTTTAATCTTCGATTCATGGAAATTACTTTTCACTAAAGATCTTTTGTACTGAAGTTACAAAACGTTTTTCCTCAATTCCTTGAGAATAAAAAATATGCAGAAATGAGTGACAAATTTGCTTATGCAATTTAGAAGAAACTTCCTCATTATATCTCAAATTTTCCTTACGATACCCTTAGTGTTATAATAATTTCAAAGAGTAATAATTGAATATTATCCGATAGTCATAGACGAATCTACTGGTTCTTTTATAAATTTATTCGAAAATCATCATCTATTTTTTCCCTACGGTTTTCAACGCATTTCGCTATTAACTCGCAGTAGAATTTCCCCTTCTTTTGCCGTCGATCCCGTAATTCGTTCAGTCGGAGCCGTATTCTGGAAGCACTCGAAAAAATAAGTGTAAGCAAACGGAAGAGTAGAGAGACATCCGAAATAAAAAAAAAAATAATCGGCGATTGTTCGCTCGTTTCAAGGAAATTTCAAAATAAACCCTTGTGACGTAAGCCACCAGTTCCGCACGACCCCCACGAAAAAAGTAAACTCCAAAGCGCTTTTCAGCGGCTCACGCGAGCGAAGAGTAAGCCGTCGAAGCGTGTCTCCGGACCAATCGACTGTGGCCGTATTAAAACGAACGACTGTGCGCGTGCTAAATCGGTCGAGGCTTTTTCTTCGCCACCTATGATTTGGGGGAATCGCTTTAGCACCTCACTGCCTTCGTTTCTCTTCCTTTCCTCGGGATTCTGAGAATGGTCCAAAGATGCATCGCTCTCTGTTCTTTTGGAAGATGTGATTTAATGTTTGGGTCATCATCATCATCCTCAGCGCAACTGTCCTAGCACTGACGACAACACTCTTCCCTTATTTCTCTCTGTTCTTGGTGTCGAAGTCTTCCGAGTTCCTCATTGTTGGTGTTCATACTTCTCTTTCAGTTTTCCTTCTCATCTAGCTTTCCTCAAATATCCTTTATGATATTATAATGGACGGCCGCTGATGGTTGAAATATAGAATGAACGAAGCAGCAAAACCACCATTTACGTCTTTTGATGGTTTTTGGTTCTTCGTTCATTCTATCCTTTATTACATTTAAAAAATTGGCTAATAAGATGTACACAGTAGTTAAAATGTCTATAACTGTTGTATGTGGTAGTAAAATATAGAATAAATATTATTATTATTTTTTATAGTTATTGAAGTATATAGTTTCAGTCGGTGTAAAGAATGACGCCAATTAAGACTTTTAAGGATAATTATCCTTAAAAGTCATATTTAATAATTAATGTTGTGCATATTGGGAATTTAACTATATAAAATGTATCTGTTTGTATTGACTAGTGATGTCCTCATACGGTTTTAGGATTTTGTAATATTTTCTCTTTCATCGTATTCATGTATGTGTGTTTAGATATATGTTCCTTTCATAGTGATGGTATGACACTGGCACCACCACCTGGTTTTTGCATATCTGCAGTGTAAATATACTTGTAACAATATTATAAACCAGCTATTCTTTGCGATTGATCTAACCGTCTCACTATTATAATTCACTTGACTAATGATAAGTTCACCAGAGAGCGATTACATTTCCTCTCTATAGATTAAAGGTTTTCTTTCCACCATAATGCTAAATTTTCTTCTACTACGTGAAAATCTACAATCCCCTCCAAAGAACCGATCTCAATATTTTCCGGAACGTTTCTATGCTAGCATTAAAATTTCGTATCGGTATTATCCGGATATAATATATTTTCCTTAAATATTCCTGGCCTATCCTTTCTTTCTCATAGATATCGTAGATTTCTCACATCCTCTATCTTACGAGTGCTTTGCTGCTGTGATTTATTATTTCCTAAGTGCAAACTTAGGTTTTTGAATCCACATAGTAGTTTTCTCCCGTGCACTTTTATCAAGCTTTGTCCTTATTTTAAATTTTTATACGACAAAGGGTTGGATGTATGAGGAGACTTACTAGCCTTAATTTTGCTGACGTAAATTCGTTTATATTTAATATCACTCTACGTTATATTATATAGAAAATCATATTTACAATAGATTTAGGAAGGGAGACCTCCGAAAAAAATAATTGATAACAGATGCGTGCAGAACTCTGATAGGTTAATTCAATAGAAGGAGTATTACAGTTCTAATAAATATTTAGATATTTTTTGTCAATGCGGACAAATCTTGCTAAAGGGTCGTAGCGAATAAGTTCTATTGATAATTATATTGCATTATTTTAAGACAAACTGGTTAATATATATTAATTAATCTTAAATCATTATAATATGATTGTAATGGAAATATTTTGTCATAGTGGTACTTCCAGAAAATATGTGATACAACAATGGCAAAAGTTAAATTATTGTCTCGGTGTTTTGTTACAATACGTCAATTTTTAGACAAAGATTAGACATAAAATTAAAAGTTTATTGGCTCTAAATCCTCCCGTTATTACTTAATTTAGTGGATACCTTCGCTGCTAGAATTGCATATTATTTCTAAGTGATGAAGCACCTTTAATATTTTTTTATAATATTTATAATTAAATCAGTAAAATTGAATTAGACTTAAAATAAAATTTCTCCTGGAAAATAATCAGCTAATTAATTTAGCCGTAACAGTTTCGGTTTTCGTTGGGAAAGGAAATCTCCAATGAAAGTTGATTTAGTCTCCGCCGTTATTTCAAATATATGAAATTTCGTCTAATTGATGTGTCTTATTGGTTTCTGTTTGTCTTCAGACATCTTATATTTAAGTATATTATTCAATTATCTTCTGCCGAGAAAGATTGTAATTTCCCTAATGGATAGTCATGATGTATTTAATATTGTTTCATTTTGATACATCACAAGAGAATTCCTATTGATAAATTAAATTAATAAAGTTTTCCATGGCAAAAGCTTCAATTCAGAAGCAATGGAAATGCGATGCTTTTAGGAGAAACTTTAAAATTAATAAGCAAATTAATTAGTCTTATTAAACTTGAAGTATTTCCATTGGGAAATAATCACAGGCGCGTGAACCGTTTGGAATTTTAAAGGTATTTTCTGTGCATGAATAATACTCTGTGTTATTAAACTTATGCTAGAATTAATATTGGATATCATTGAGAGACCACTGAAGAAGTCTGAACGTTGAATACTTAAATTAATGGCATTTCCATAGATATTTAATCCTGTTATAAATAGGTATAGCCTTATCTCTATAAAACTCTGCTGTTCACTGTAGCGAATGGAGTCCGTTACATGTTGACTCTGTAATTGAAAGTTATTCATAAATCTACATTTAATTTGAGTATATGCTCTTTTGAAATATGTTCAGTGATTGTGATTGTGCACACTGCCTCCTAAGAAGATCATCGTTATGGGAAATTTCATAAAAGGACTTTTTCAATAAATACTCCACCTTTGTCATATTGCTAAAGTAAAAAAATATGACATATCGGAATCATATTCTCCCGCCGCATTCCTAAACAATTAAATTTCTCTATAATAGTGACAATAATTTCTCCGTTATTATGGTAATGATTGAACTGGCTCTTAAATTAGTGAATATAGAGGAGATTTATTTCAAATTTATAGTAATTCCATCATTATTTATAATAACATTAAATAGAATTATATTCATTCTGAAATATGATATTTATCACTGAACAATTGTCATGGCTAATTCTCTTTAACACTATAAATGTTCTGCTAAAATTACGTCTCATATTTGTCAGGTGATTTGCTTTTCATAAGGGCCCTTTTTGCTCTTGTGGATTCCTTGACTCTCCGCGTATTTCAGTTCTTCGTTTCCAAAATTTAAACATATCAGTTCTTTTGAGTCATCAAATTGCAAATCTATCCCTATAAATACCTGAATAACCTAAGGGTATTCCGAAGTCAAACTTCAGGCTTTATTTCTCGCTTTTTAATTTCATTTTTTGGTTTATCATGAGTTCCTTTTTATATACATGACGTAATATGAAAAAGAAAGATGCATTTGCTTGAAAAAGTGAGCATCGGCTAAGAAACTACAGGGTAGAGCGTGTTTTTTAGTGACCCAACGGCTTACTCCCTTCCCCTGTCTGATTGTCAGCTAGCATTTTAAAGGTTTAAGAAATCTGCTCTTAGGCTCATCAGCCCGACCATAGAGAACTTCCAAGTTCAGATTAAAGCTTTTGCTCTTTCATGAGTTTCCCATCAGTTCTCACTGGAGGCGCTGGCGTCGTGGCCCCCTACATCATTCCACCTGAACGGAAAAATCGGGTCAATCCAAAAGCAAAGCAAGAACTATCGATTGAGAGCCACCCCGAATAAAAGTTTTATTTCGGAAAAAAATCTGCTTCAGACACGTGGGCGTTTCCTGGGCCATCTCCTCGAGTAATCTCGAGAGCACCTGCTAACTGCATCATGGAGATGTCTCAATCCAATACACTCGCTCCATCCTTACGTAAATTTATCGTCCGATTTTACGATTGGATTCCGGGAGAGATCAACTGTAATAGCCGCGAAGTTGTCCGATTGGAAAATGAATGGCTCCATCTCCATAAAGTCCTCCAAGTAGTACATCATTTCCTCGAAAAGACGTGCAATTTTATTCAAAGGGCGTTGCATAAGTATTTATAAAATTTTTAAAAAGTAACGCACGAAACATTTCGCAGTTCGTAAGGGGACTTGCTCTGAAAAGGTAGACATTGCAGAGCGATGTATGCGGTACGATTACATGGACTCGTATTTCATTCATTAGAAATTATCTTCATGATTGAATCATAAATTTATATTTAGATTTATATTATTATTAATGATTTAGGATTATAGTCTTGCTTATTTATTTGTTTATTATATAAATTTTAGCTGCTCCCAATCATTTTCATTACTCTGAATCACACGTCTAAAACTTGGGTATGCGGGTACTTATTGACTATTTCGGTTGTACGGATATACTTTTAAAAGGTTTTCATGCCCACATCTTCAATTCACCGTACAAATTCTTCTATATTAATAATTAAACCGTGTCTTTTCATCATAATTAAAATACAATTATTTATATTGTGCGTGAATCAAGGATCGGTTTAGAAACTTTGAAATGGTGGAAAACACCTTTCATGTATATTCTAATGCAACAATCTTTAGAGAGCCTTATTTCGCTTCCATCAACTGTAGAAATTAATGTTGTTGCCCATGATCCAAATTTAGAAATTCATTAGTTGATCTTACTCCATCCTTAGTTTGCTTTGAATCAATCAATTACCACGAAAAATTGTTTTTCCTTTTATATTTCGCTTTATTTTAATCCGGTTGGGTATTAAAAATTCGACAAAGCTGATATGCATTCTAATGTCAACATTTACAATATTGTGTTTTGTTATTATTATTATTTTAAATGTTGTTAAGTTTTTTCTGTTCGCTAAAATACTTTACCGTGTAATAAGAATTATATTTTTATTCTAAATTCTATTTGTTTATAATCAGTTACTCCTTTACATACTCTATTTACCTTACAATATTAGTCGCCATGCATATATTTCAATTTAAATCGTGTTAATATCCTTGTCATTTGAATTTTTATTATCCTTTTACTTATGTACCTAATTGTAATACTTTCAATGAAAAATTATTTAATTTACTTGTTGTAAAAGTAAGGGGGCATTTTAGACCGTAATAAAGATTATTATTATTATTATTGCGTGTTAAATATTATATTGGTTATACAGGTTTGAGATAGTCAAATAAGGAAGGATTTCTGAAGAAATCGTAACACGCAACGAAACGTGTGTTATTCATTTACTCAAGATTAGACTGAACAGAGATGGCGCGGGCTTTAACGAAGAGGACATTTAATATGCTATAGTATATATTGACTTTGAACTTCTTAAAATCGATTGTTCCGTCTTACTCTAACGAAAATTATACTTTCACCAGTCAATTTGGTTCATAAGCCCAGAAATTTTCCCACCTATGGTTAATATCCTCTATTTTTTATAATTAACCCATTTGTGTGTGTGCCATATCAACAGCTTCTGATAGCTTCTTCAACGATGAGAGTAATATTCTTTTTTACGGTAGGAATTATCTTATTTAGAAATATTCCTTTTTTACCATTTTAATACCTAAAGCTTCCTTTATAGTAACTAGTCTTAGGATATTTCTTTTTCTAGATAAAAAACTGCGAAACCAATACTATTCTTTTTTATCTCCCTTTCAACCCCAGTAAATGAGATTTTTTTCTAGCTTTCGTTAACATCAATATATTATTCAGCAAAAATTTTATTACGTAACGAATGTATGTAGTATTCTGTACAGTAACTCTCCCCAGTTAATTATTACAGTAATTTATGTACAATTGAATTGAAGCTTCCAGTTAAGGCTTAAAAAGAATTCTTGATGATTTTCGCAAGGTATTTCACCTTGATCTTTATTATTGGTCGAAAGGTCGAAATCAAATTTAGTTCCTCTTTCTGCCATGAAGTTTGGAATAATGTACAAATGAACTGGGTTTGTTTTGGGATATTTCCGAAACTCAGTTTTGATTTTCCTACTCACAGAAACGTATGCAACATCATCGTTATCATCAATTTCAAAATAAGCCCAAACACTTTATTGACCTGTTTCTGTTTGATTACAATTGCAAATTTTGGCGAGATTTCCTTATTGCGTTGCATTTAGAGGTCAGGGGTGAGCAAAATGCCGTATTTTCGTCATCATTTCGCAATTTTCGCTCGTTTCATTTTTTTCGAGGCTGTTAAGGAAATTGACAATTTCAACATTGCGGCGTGTCCTAGTTACCCCATCTAGATTCAGGAACCTTTCAAACAAACTTGCATGGCTTTCCTGGCAATGCCCGTACATTTTAGCGGACAAACACTCCGCTTTGGTTGCCCGTTAACATTGTTTACTTTTCAATCCCCTTCCGAATTTTTCCAGTGATAAAGTGGAAATAGCAGAAAGGTTTTGGACAGTATTTAGGGCTTGCTGGAGAGAGAGAGAGCGGTGGTGATGAGTCCAACGCCAGGCACTCTTTGTTGACGATGGCTAAGCTGTTCACTTGTTCATGGTAATATGGTTAGTTTGAGTAAGCAAACAAGTCAACTTCATAATGCAGCTCGGATGTAGTTTGGCGGAAATTTGCTTAGGAAAAACGATTTCAGTGGCCTTTCTGCCGTTACCGACTGCCAGCGTTAATAAAAGCGTTTTCTCATTTTTCTCGAAACGCCATTTGACCTAATTTCATCGAAAAACGAGGAGAACCCAAACATATTTCGATTCTTTTATTTTTTTTGGAAATCAAACCAAATTTGCATAAAAAATTGGAAGGCACGCAGATAACAGCTGGATTAATTTGCTTTGTTTGCTTTTACGCGGAAAACCATTACGCAAATTTTGTTTTCGTTCCAAATTTTTATCCATTTTACAGATTTACGCATGTTGACTTAAAATCAATAACATCAACAAAGGTACACACAGTTTCGATTTTTCCTCGTTGACTCATGCAATAAAAATAGCTTCGATGAATAGGAAATCCACGTTTTTCAAATATATCTGTAGGAATTTATTTTTGACTCGTTGAAAAAATGTTTTAAATATGAATTGAATTTCGGTGTTCTGTTCCATTGTACAATAATTGTAGTGGAAAGCTTTTTATTGCTATTTTCCCATTTTTAATCCTATCTTTAAGCATTTAATTTCATCTATCTCGAACATTATTTAAACATTGTTCCTTGAAAAGAATAATAATAATATTTATTGATTAAATAAGCATCGGTTTCTAATGGGAATTAAAATTCTTCGTGTCCTGAAAGAAGAAACGGTGAAATAAAATGTATAACATGTTTGATTTTAATGATGATACATACTTCCACTTCGCGCTCATGTGACTAAACTACAATTTTTCATCTTTATATTTCAACATCCTTTAAAGTTTTATATTATTATTTTGAGCGGTTTAAAACACAAGGAATGCTTCAAATCTAATTTAAAGGTTAACATTCTCGTTAGTTATCTATTTCTGGACCTTAGTCCTAGATTTTTATATTCTTTGTCGGGTGAAAACGAAGCAATATAAGAGTATTGAGTTTGAAAAATATGGATAAACAGATATTACAGGTATGGGTATGTTTTTATGCCACACTCTAAAAATATGAGCTTTATAAAAAGTATCCTTATTTACCATATCTTTTAAAAAGAGAGTGATTACTTTTTAACAAAATATTTCATCGGTAATTGTCAGAATTTCGTTAAAGGAAATGATTTGTTTTGGATATCACTGTAAAAATAAAGTATATGATCCACTAATTTTATGACATTTTATTGTTATGGGAAATATTAAGAAAATATTTGAACTTATCAACCATTGCATTTTGTAATTGTTTTATAGTGGGTTGAACTATATATGTAGTTTATGTTTTATTCTCACAATATAATTATTCATTCTTAATGGTAGCTAAGAGAGATGTTGTTGTGAGTAATATATGTGGTTAAGAGTAATTAAAACGTTAGAGTAAAGTGATTTCAGAGGAATAATTAGTCTATAGGACAAATACATAAGTCCGTTATGTATTCGGCGTGTTGTATTATTTTTGAAAATTTTGATAAAAAGAACAGTCATTAATTTTTTAAAGGATAGTTTCGTTCTAGACTACGAAAACCGTTTAAAAAATCGAAAACTTGTACAGATTAAAAATTTCGATGATATTTCTTTCTGCTTTTTAACACCAAACTTCAATTTGGCTCAAGGGTCATTTAATTTACATTTAACATAAATATGGATTCGAACTCATGAATCGAATGTACGTTACACGGTCACGCAAGAATTGCTGTAAATATTGACTCTAACCTAAATCTTAGCTAATGGCTACGCAATTAGAGGTACGCTTTGGTCAATGAGAAATTGCGAAAAATAATGAATTCCATCTTAAATTTGGCGACGAAAAATTGCCGGGATTTGAATATTTCGGTCGCGGAGTTATTTTTTTAATGTGGAAACCCATATATACTCAACACGGCAATCCGCAAAACATGCGAGAGTCTGATATTAATTGGGACTGGGTATTGTTGCGTGGGTCCTAACGCTTGGCGTGTCGAGTACTTATCGAAAGGAAAAAAAATGCGGTGACAGCTTCCCTTGGGCGAGGCGACGAAATTTCGAAGTCAGGCGGTCGAGGGGTCGATATCCTTTTCGGTTTCTTTCCTCCAAAGAAACAGATACGAGCCTCGACTTACCTCGACGAGATAAAATCCGCAGGGGGTGAAAAGCGCAAATAAAACTCCCGTCAACATTAACGTCCTCCATTTATGGAATATTTCATTAATCACCCAAAAAATATAAGAGGGCGCCAAAATAAGGAAAAGTCCTGATTAAGGCGACGCGGATTTTGTTTTCATTTCCATAAATGACGGCGGTATGACGTCACGGCGATTGTTGGGTGAGTAAATGAGAGGTATGACAATGAAGAGTGAAGGGAATGTGCTGGTTTTAAATTCACGGGAATTAAAATATCGCCGGTTTTATGCCGTTACACATTAGCGGGGCGAAACAAGGGAGTTTTAATTTCATGCCGAATATTTGATGCTTCGAATGAGTATCGTTAGCGTGGATATTAATATAATGGCGAACGACCGAAAAACACGCATTTGTTTTTCGTTCATATGTCCGACCTCAGCGAGGATATGCAGCCCAGGTTGAATGATGGGGTGTAATTTAAGCCGAAAATAATGTTAAGTCTTTCAATCATGACTGTCAGTTCGACATTTTTTCTGATGGGAACCGGAAGGTCCGCTTTTTCTCCTCTCGAATCTGTAATCTTTATTTCCTCGGCTGAACGTGCGATACGCAGAACTTGATATGATTCAACCCTTACATATTCATTTGCGTCAAGTTTTTAATTACGTTGAGGCCAAATTTTTGCCACTGGATTTCCCAAAAAAATTGAGAATCACATATCCTTGAGCTTGCTTTGCAAAATGCCTGAGAATTAATTTATTCAGGTTCAATATGAATTAAAAAACATTAAGATTCTTTAATAAATAATAAATATTAAGAGTTCTGCGTGTAATAATTTCGGGTATAAAAAATGAAATTAAATGACTGCATGTTTCCTCTTGAGCATCAGCTGCTTCGGAGGAGGCAGAACATGTAAATATTGGATACATTTTTCTAAAGTATTTTATATACCCGTACTAATGGAATTTTATTTAAGGTTCTGCGTACTCCTTTTATCAATTGCACTCTAATACTTCGTCACATGAAAAGCATAAGTAGCATTTGGGTCAAAACTGAAATTTCTTTTACACCAAGATTTCTTATATCTGCTCTTCCTCTCAATGCATTAGATGCTTTCTTTGTCTTAGTACGTAATTATTCTGTCTATATACCTAATAATTCTCATCTGTTTCTTTTTTTTTCTCTTTTTTTCTTACTTAGAGTTACCTAAATATCTATGTTATATAAAATGTTGACTAGTACATACATGCTGTGTGCATTATTTTGATACTGTTTTATTATAATAATATTCTTTTATTTTATTTTTTTTCTCTGATAATGTACGTTTTTTTTCTATTTTGTTTTTTTTTATGTTACTTTGTATATTGCTATCTCTTTTTAAATGTGAACTGATTTATGTATCGCATGTAAGTACTTATTGGTGGTGTATTTATTTATTTTTGAATGTTTTTCTCTTTTCTTATCTTTCTGCTATTACTATTGGTAGGTTTGCGCAGGTTTTTCATACCCCCCTTCCTTGTGGGTGTTTTCCTGCAGTGGATTTTTTTCCTAAGAATCTCTTAGGTGTTTTACCTCCACAATTCTTCTAATTTTTTCTACTTCTTATTTTATACTTAATGACGATGGGTTAGATGGAAGAAGAGACTTTTAAGTCTCAATCTCGCCCAAATAAAGACGATTTATTATTATTATTATAAAGTCAAGGAATTGAGAATTTTGCGGCTGATTCAGCAATTTTAATATATAAAATTCTACAGCTGATTCTCGAAGGTGTAATTAATTCATAATTTTTACAGGCATTTTTATGCATTAACCCTTCTTCACTATTTTATCAGAAATAGCTTCTACGAATTCGTTACATTTCAATATTAGAATCTATTTGGATCCTAATTATGCCCAGCACTTTTTGGTCTCGAAGCATTAGGAGCTAAACTATAAACTATAGGAAATAAAACATAAACTAAAATATTATCGAGTCTATCCCTAGCTCGTGATTTGTTTCGTGTAATATATTTATTTTATATGTAGTATTTCATTAATCAACATCGAAGGAACGTAGGCAGCCGATTAAAATAGGGGACGTAAATTTCGGAATCAACCAATCCTGAAGACCCTTAACCATTCAGAAAGGAATTTGATGGACTGTTAACTACATTCATGCATGGGGAAATGTCCCGTCTCAGCGGTCATTCAAAGTTACATCACCCTGGGCGAGGGACATCAAAGAACAATAGGATGGGAATGTCGAAATGGAAAAATAAAATGAGGATCGTAAAGAGCGGTCCGAAAGACTCTTTCGCTGAGGAGATGGTTTACGTGAATTCCCGTACGAGGTCAGTGAGGAATCGGGAACATTTTGGGAGGAATGTCTTCAGGGGAAGCGGTTTGTCTCGGAAATAGAGGGCGCGCAGGTCGATGGGAGTCCCATTGAAGGAAATGAAAGAACACGTTGAGGGCAAAAGAAGTTAGCGGGAGGGTTTGAGAGAAAAGAGGAGATTGAGGAGAACAGGGAAATGGGCGATTTCACGCTCTTTAAAGTTCCTTTAAAAAAGCCTTACTTTAGCAATTTCTCAGCCGTTGGAAGGAAACGAGCCTCTGTTTTTTCAACTGAAAGAAGAAGCTTATAACAAATTAGATGCATTGATGTTCGCTGATACCTATTTAAGTATATTCAATCACCTCGGCCTTCACTTCGTTGAACTTCATTTTGAACACATAATATACAAATAAACTATTACTTCACTCCCAATAAAGTAATGGTTCATTAAAATGAATTGTTTATTTTGATTTCAAGTATTTAAGTATCTCTAATGGTGGTATAGAAAGGTGTGCTCTGGAAACACAATTGCCACTTTACCATTCAATCAAATAATGATGTCTAGTAGATCATAATACTGTAAAATGCTATTTCAAACATAAAACTTAGCTATGAAATTAGTTAGAGCAAGGTACACTCCTGGCCAAAATTAAGGCAGCACCGGCCGTAAGGATCGCTAGGGAGGTGCTGCGTTAATTTTGGCCAGGAGTGTACATGAATATGTTGACATTGGAAAATACGAGTGGAAGAATATTTATAAGAGGAGAGAGTGTCCGCTACAGAGAGATAGAATCAGAACATTCCCTGACGGAAACACAACTACATAATTTTACCACACATATGTTTTAATGGTGGAATTCGATAATTGTTAATTTAATTTTAAATTGTAATACTTGGCACGTCCTACATTCAAATTTATTTTCCAAAGAAGGAAAGAAAATGAGACGTAGCCCTTTAAACGAAATCCTATTTAACATTATATATATGAGGACTGTTACAAGCAAAATAAACGTCTACCATTTGCTTTAAAATACCAAGTTTCTTCTTAGTTTTCAAAGATGACATCGTATGTATAAAATAAAAACTTTTACCAGCTGCTTTTGATACTAAATATGACATGAGTGCAGCTTTTCTCCACTTTTTTTCCTTTATTTCGTAGCTTTTCTTCATTTTAACTTAAGTTACGTAGATTTTTGGTAAGTAAAAACGAAGGATTTACTTAACCTTAAATTTTTATTTATAAAGATCTTCATCTACGTAGTGTTCTACGCCTTTTCCACCGGATTAACCTCTGAAATATTTTTGTGAAATAATAATCGAAGGTTTTAATTGCAGTGGTTTTCAGAATTGCCAACCTATTGATTTTCAAAATAGACATTTAGATGAAAATAAATCGGTAAGAAATAAAAAATATCGGAAGTGGACGTTAAAGAAAAAGTGGTATTAAATTCTGGTTGAGATAGTAGATGTATGTCGAGGTATATCTGTGAATAATTTTCTTCATTGACTCCAATCATGTACTCTGATTGCTCATTCCTTATATCATGCTTAAGCTGATACTTACTCATAATTTACGAAAGGAAGTATGTTAACTCTAAAGTAACGGAGAAGAGTTTAGTTTTATACAAGAATGATAAGTTGGATTAAGTTGATGAGAGACTAAGAAATGTACAGAACAAGTCAAGGAAGATGAGGATTCAACAAAGGAAGAACTGAGGGAATGTGAAAAGAAAGGGAATGACGTGGGCAAGAGGAAGAAGCAGTGCGGGAGAGATGTGGTGAATTTGGGAGTGGCAGAGCGGGGGAGGGGAAGACGTCGGTTGAAAGGCTCCTCCTCTTGGGAACCGTGGAAACGGGGATAAAATTGAAACAAAAGAAGGTGAGAAGGCGCGAAACATTTTTCGGCGAACAGCGGTAGGAATTGGAATATTGGAAGAAAAAGAAAGGAAGGAGGAAAAGAAGACAGGTGTGAGATGACTGAGACGAGGACAGAAGGAGGAAGTTTCTTCGGATGAGATGTTTAAGAATAGACTGTACAAAAGGGTCCGAGAACTCTTAAATTAGATTTACAGCATATGCCTTAGAAGGACTGCGAAAGGGAGACGTGAGTTTGTATTCATGGCCAACTTCACTTGGGTTTCTTATGAATGAAATGAGGAAACTGTTGCGAATTTATTATTTAAACATTTAGAAGCCTTATCGAAGTACCCAAAAACAATTCGTGCTCTTCAAATAATGTATTCTTGTTATTCGGTGTTAAATAAAAAATCTGATATTTCAGAAGTTTTGATATATGATTATTTTACTACATGGGAAAATATTTGATTGCACCGATCCCTTGTAAATGAACCTGTAGAGATAAGGAGATTATAAGATGCAGTAAGAAAAATACCATGACAATAGTTTTGGTATGTCACTGTAAATGGTAATCCTATATCTTTGCTTACATTTTAAGTAAAAGTATCAAGGCTAAATAATATTAAAACATTCTGTAATTTTTACGGTACTGAGATCAAAATGAACCATGCTGAAGATCGTCAATCATGGTAGTGTATACGGCCAATTCATTATAAGACACTTATAGGAAAAGGTGATGAAAATCGGTTTAACATGACGTTTTTTAATTACACAAGGTAAATGAGGTAATCAAAGAAATAAATTCAAGTGTTACTTGGTGAAAAATCATTAAAAAAACACCAAAAATAAAAACACAAATACAGTTGTACTAATTCCACCAAATTAGTTAACAAAATTAATTTTGTGGAATTAGTACAAGTGTGTTTGTGTATTTATTTTTGGTGTTATTTTTTATAAATGAGGTAAGTTTGTAAAGCTATGAAAGTAACCAGGAAGTTGTCGTGTAAATTTGTATTAGTAGGTAATTTTTATAAAAAATGTCAACATAACACGGCAGATATACCGCTTTAACCCCATGAAAATGTTTTTGCGATTGCAGTACTGCTCAGTTACGTTAATATTAAACAGGCTCACAAAAATATTGACAATTCTCTGGTGAAAATGGACGCAGCTCCTAATCGTCGCCAGAATGTTCACATAATCGTAATTCATACCATGAAAAAACCATGGATATCATTTAAAGTAATCAAATCTAATAAAAATAATCTATTCACCCGAATTCATATAATGCGAGGCTAAATATTTCGATATATGTTTTCAGAGGTATCTATTTTCACTTTGGTGGCATGTTATTGTTTTTCTTCTTGATATTGCACTGGAATGAAATTCAATATTTACATCTAAAAATTCGTCGAACGATGCGGCTTTGTATCGTGGTTGGAAAATAAGTATACATTTCCAAATTTAACGGATTCATTCGAAAAATAAAATACATTTATTATCATAGTATGTGCGACTAAAACAAGCAAAAGTTTAGCAAGTTCCTTAATGCGATGAGATAGAATTATGCAAATATTTAGGGAATATTTTAAAATATTCTCTTAAAAACCTACACATTCATATCACGCAACAGTCCTAACGGTCTTGAATTAAAATACGCAATCATCTGCAAGTTATTCAACCAATACTGTATGTTTTGTAGAGCCTTTAACTTCACCTAAGGCTCTCCGGGAACTGTAAATAGAAAAATTACCTAATTAACAAAAGCAATTTGGGAAAAAATCGTATTTGAGAGATTGCCACTCGAGGAGAAATCTCCCATTCTAAATCCACTGCTGCGGGGTAGAAATGGGGGAGCGTTAGAAGACTTCTTTATTTTCAAAGGTCATTATCATCGTCACTCCCCGTAGGTATGAAGAGAGAAGGTCCACTTTTTCCAACTCCTCCAACCTTCAATTTCCACCCCTCTCCCCTACGGCCATTTAAACGGCTAAAAACTCCTATTCACTCCCCTTTCTCTTACCTTTCTTCCCCACTGTAACTCCCTCGCTACAGCGGCTGCTGAATTAATTAAGTCCCCGCTCGTCGCTGTGAGCAAATCATTTAGTATAGTGAATTTGGGATCCGTAAAAATTAAGGGGAGGAAAAACGCCCTACGCATGTGTTTGAAAAAAGATAGAAAGACAAAACAAAGCGAGGGGAAGATATTAAAAAATAAAAGCGGCGGTGAGATAAAGTATTAATTTTCATTTATATCCGTTTTTCCCCCAATCTTTCTTTTTCTATAGAGTCTCATAGCTTGCATGTTTAATTTTCTGACCCTACCAGATGTAGAAAGAACCTTATTATAAAAAGATTTTAATTTTAAATTCGGGTTCCTACTACAATGAAGGACGCTGAAAGAACTACTGCAAAGTTTTGGTTACGGAAAAATTTACTCATTTATTAAAAACAAACGTATTGTGGCAAGTTATCACACAACATAAACCTGAAAGTGTATTTGAAAAATGAAACTCATTCGGAGCATGAAATATTTGCCAAATACTGAAAATGATTGATTTAGAAATTTCAATTTTCGGAAGAGATGATTTGATTTGATCTCTCTATCAGGAAGGACGTTTAATTTAATTTTTGGCCGGCTGGTATTCGGGGAAAATTCCTATTTTTGCACAGCTTTATACCCTTTAGTTAACTTTATGGCTTTCTCCGATTCACAAACCAACGTGGGTTTCTCTTCCCCTAGATGTGGTAGTTAGATTTCATTTGTAGTCCATGACCATTTGCAATCGGTGTAAATTATTTGAACTTTCACACTATTTCTTACGACACAACGTTCATCACTGCCCAGTTTTGCGACACCGTTAGATTTCATCCTTGTAAACAATTTAAGGGTCTTTATTAAAGAAGTAAATCTTAAAGAATGAGAAACCATCGTCACCCACAGTTTTTGCTCGTGACATTATACATAGTAACTACGCTTGAAAAGGCAAGGTCCAATTCGCAAAACGCTAAAAAACAAGGCCATATATTTAACTTATCTTAACAGCTAAAATTATCATCAAATCTGATTTCAAATTCAATCCATTGTCCATCTGAACTGTAACATAATCTTTTGTTTATTAAATGCTCAGCCGTAGGTGTCGAAGGTTTTCCAATCCAATTCCTCCATAAAATCCCTCTCATACTCCCTCACATAACTCTTATTTTTATTTTCTCCCCGTTTCAAAAGATGAACTGAACTCTATAAAAAATATGTAAATATTGACTGTACCCTTTAAATAAACCCATAAAAGTCGATTGATCAAGCATAATTTTTCCTATTTTTAACAATTGACCTACATTCGAAGTAAACCAAACAGTCGCCATTAAGTTAGATACGGCATTTAATAACGCTGACTTTATTCAGTCAGAGTGAGGGTTTCAATGGCGTGATCCTTACTTTACCTTAAAATTCCAATCCCACAATTAAATTGCATTTAAATATTATTTAAAATATTACTCATACATGGTTTTACGTGCGTAAATTCTACGGTAATCTCGTTTGTAGAATGATGTGCATCTTAGTTAAAACTCGTGAGGGTAAGTATTCTCTAGCAAAGATTTATGGCACTCATGAATGTGTGCTAATTTTCATTACTCTAAAAACATGTATCAAAAGGCGCACTGAAATGAGATATACTATGAGATTTACTATATACACTTACTACTATGAAACTATTAGTTACTAACTAACTACTTCTAGCATTTGTATTTCAAAACCCTCGTGTTATTTGTATAAGTGCAAATAATCATAGGGTATACCGTTTGGTAGATTTCCAGCAAATAATGTCATACATCTCATTGTGAAAGAACTCTATTATGTTTACATTTATTTTCGTTATTTAGCAATTGGTGTCTAGACTCTTGAGATTTTGGACGCCATGTTGGCCATCAACAAAAAAATCTCCACACCTATCATCTCACCGCAGGCAAACAGATGAATTCCGTACTGCGAGGCGAGATAAAAAATGCTCCATTTGACCGTGAAAGTTTTCAAGGGGGGAAAAAGAAAGGAAAAGGAGTAACACACCCACTTTCCCAAGGGTTAGGAACGTCGTCGAATGGGGCCGATGTGAAAATTAGGTTCCGAATCCCACTCTCCCTGCACACCCAGAAAGAGCAGGTGAGCCGTCCACGTGGTGCGGCACGAAATTGAATTTTCCGGCCGACAAGGGGAAAAATAGAGTCAACGGAAGACCTTTTTTCCCTCTTATCTTTCAACGTGGCGCCCTCTTCCGAGGAAATTATAAGGAGCGAATTGAAAAGGACAATTAGCCAAAGGGCTGCGAAAAGGAAAAGAGAGGACCCGGAATGGAATTAAGGTATTCAAAGTTGGCAACTTTTCTCGCGAGGCTCAGTGAAAGTGGAGTGCGTAATTAAATTATCGCGGGGGAAGGAGTTTCTCCGATGGAAAATATTGGACGGACTGTGAATAGTAATGTGGGCGCCTTATGGCGGGATCGATTGGCGGAAGGATTTGTGAGGATGATTCCAGAGGTACACACGCTGCGTGATTTTCAGAGAAGAAATCAGAGAATAGTCCGACCAGAGGTTTATCCGCGAACGTTTATCTACTAGTTAAAAGTAAGAGGTGGTGTAAATCATTAGGATTTCATTCTGAGCAAGAACTGACGAAAATTGAGAAATTATTCAAAACAACAGCGATAAATATATTTAGTCCGAATAGTTATCCGGGGTAAACCAATAGCAAAAACTAAACCAGAAATTGTTATTGCGTATAGATTATTTACAGGTTAGATGGAAGAGGAGACTTTTTAGTCTCAATCTCGCCTAATAAAGACCCTGATAATAATAATAATTATATTTTATTATAGATATATACATATTATTAATTGTATTATTATAATTATTTTAATATCACTGAAATACGGAAATAGGTTATATATTATTATTTTCCTTATGTCAGAGCAAGTAGGTGCAGGACATGGTGGCAGTGGTTACAATGCAATCTAGAATTACAATATACGTTATACACTTAGTCAAAATTACAAAAAGAATGGTCACTTGCATTGAGAGGATCACTCATCATCTGCCCTAGAAGGAAGGGAAACCCCTCAGAATCCTCCCTTAGGCAGTAGTCATAAATCTATATAATGGCAATAAGCAATTTTACAATAACTTTAAATTTCAGATCCATGATGGAAAACGGAAGTTCATACGTGGATCAGCTCAAGGTCGCTGCATGCATTTCCTTATTAATTATTAATTTAATAGGTTGAATTATTCCAACTAAATCATACGTATTGTAAAATGCGGTAAAATTCACTACAGAGGATTTGTGCTAGAAATGAATATGTTTGTGGTCTTGATATATTAAAATAATTTTAATCAGATTATTAGCTGCCATTTTTCGAACAACTGAATTCAGGCAAAGAAAGTTGCGTGATAAAATTATCAGAAATAGCGCTTGTATTTGTTAACAAATTACTTTAATAGGAATAAATAATATTTCTCCAATTGTAATAGTAAGCCAAGCCGTACGATGAACTTACGATGAGTCTTCAAGACCTCCATTTATGGACCTCCATGTTAGTGAACTTTAAGGAAAGTGGAATATTTTAGGTGACAGAAGTATTTAATTCCATAAATATTGCTTTGTTATTGAAGGACCCTAAAAAGCTATCCCAGCTTTTAAAATATTTGTATTTTCGTCCGCGCAATATTTATAGCATTTTTTGTTTTACTATTCAGCACATTCTAAAAAATTCGTGATTTTAATCCTACGTGAGTTCCCGCAAAAAAAATGTTTGTGCAATAAAATGGAGTGAACAGATTCAAACCTCATTTCATGCTCTTTTGTTCAAACTCTCCAATGTGAATTGAACTCTAAACCTGTGGGCGGAAACACCATTTAAGGATGTTTTTCTGCCACCTGCAGAGTAACTGCATTGAAAGTAATTACTAAATGGACGCAATAGGGAAATAAATACATCAGGAAATAAAATACAATAGTAGAAATAAATTGACATTTTATATAACAGGAAATTCCTCGTCGGTAAATGCTAAAACTTTAATAAACGTTAAGAGGTACTAAATGAACTTATGCAGGAGCAGAAAATTCCATTACTTTCAAATATGGAAAAGCTCACTCAATCTTCTAACCCTGAATATCATTGATTGGCAGAAAAAGCTATGCTAAATGGAGGAATAAAAAATCTTAGAGATATTCTTCGAATAAAAGTTGCGAGATAATTTCCTAAGATTATTAATACGGTTGACGGCTGTTATAATAGGTACAATTATATCGATTTAGGCCCAAAATATTTGAATAGGAATAAATTATTGTTTTTTTTTCAAGATTTATGGTGATTAATTCACAAATAATAAAATACATTTTCCTCTCAAATATTGCTGTCAACCCGAAAGCATCTAAATTTTCTTTGATTTGAACAACTTGATTTATTTGGTTACCAATGAACGATAAGCATTTATTTTAAATCTCATTGCAAACGTTTTTAAAATGCTCTGGAAGCAAAATATATCAGAACTAGACCAAAAACGAGCTTTATCTACGATAAGTGAGACCCAGAATGCCAAGGAAAAACGGACTTGAAAAAAGTCTGACTGGGCCAGGAATCGAACCCGGGATCTTCCTCTATCCGGGAAGCTTCCTTAACCACTAGGCTAACGAGACAGAAAATTTCAACAAGCCTTTTTGGGAACGTGACCGTTTGGGAGATGTTCTGTCTCGGTACCCTAGTGGTTAAGGCAGCCTCCCGGATAGAGGAAGATCCTGGGTTCGATCCCGGGAAGATCCCGGCCCAGTCAGACTTTTCAAGTCCGTTTTACCTTAGTATTTTTCCTGGGTGCATGCCCTTATATGCAATTTACCCTTTACCCTTTCCTTGAGACCCAGAATATTGGAGTAGCATAAAGCGTCTCATTCTTGTGTACCTTAGAGTACAATTATGTCCATATTAGAATTTAAAGGCTAAAACAACCCTCTTAATTGCATTCATATTTAGCTGCTATCATAGAGATTTAGATCCCGGTAAGAAACAGGAATACAGCTGTAACTGGCTAGACTATCCGCTAGAGATATACCGATCCGAAAAGGTCGAAAAATTGATTTTTATAGCACGAGGAGAATATGAGATAAGGAGTGAGAAATTCCGTGCCCGGCGCTAGTAAATTAATTTCGGGACGAAATTAATGAAGCCTTGGTAAAATGATACTCCGATATCAACATCGGGGCCAACTTGAAGCGGCCATTACGTCGGCAACGGAGATTAATGTTGACAAACGATCGGCTTTTATTTTGGAGCGGATTATCGACCGTCGATTGCATCCAATGGGCCGACGAATCCTCATTTCTGAAAGCGATTCTTTTGAGAGAAACTTTCGAGGAAAATCTCATTTAATCAGTAGTGAGATTTCTCCCCGTGTCGCGTGACAGCGGCGCTTTAGTGATATCTAGAAATATACGCGACCGCGTTATTGTTGTTGCTACCACAACTTATTTATGACCGAGATAATACTTTGGACATTCTTAGAACGGAGGGGACTGCTTTATGCGAGAAATTTGCGAAAAAGGTTTCAGGGTTTCATATAAGGGTTTGTTTTATTTATCTTCTGAATTTTGAGTTTCTCGTAATTAGGTTAACTGTTGCGAAATTAAAGCAGACTAAGGACTGAAAATCAGCCGCTTGAAGCATGAATACTGTTTAATGCCTAATGCATTACATATTATTACATTACACATTACATATTCTCTTGGATGCTTACAGGGAACATTAGCTCGAAGTATTTATTTGAATAATTTTTGGATTAATGACTGGAAATAAATTTCTCTTCAGACTATGTATAATACAAACGTAGAAACTTTAATCCTTATAAACGCATAAAATTATAATTAATTAAACTTGTATAGCAACTCCGAGGTCACAGATGTCTTCAATCATCACCGGTGTTACTGGTTTCCGTCGTAAACGAGTGTTAAATTCTCAACGATGAAATAATCAAGTATACAAATAGAATTACTATTCATAAGATCATACCAAATAGCATTACAAATGATTAAATTCAGGCGTTCTTAAGTTCTCTGCTCCCGGTGGCAATAAATGTAAATGCTCCATTGAAACACATTACAGTGAGAGAACTTAATATTCATGGTTTTTTATTGCAGAATCATTATACCCTGTAAACATTGAATCAATTTTGCTTGATAATGTAAAAAATTACAACAATGTAACTTTAGTTCGATAACATGGGTTTTAATTAAAGATCCAATGCTTTCAAAATTAGAAATAACTTCCATTGAATTTCTTAAAGGTATATAATTATTGATTATTTTATCCGATATTTCCGATGTCGTGGCAAACGGTTCTTTGGTATCAACCTTTACTTTAATGAGCCATAATATTTCATATGATCCTGGATAGTCATAGATCGTCCATAGATAATCTTCGATCTTAGCATTAGTGCTCTACATAATCCTCCTCTAATTAATTTTATTTTTAATAAGTTAAGTCTAAATGTACCTAAAAATATGTTTTCTTCGATTAAAATGTTTCACTGAATTAGCTCCATATATTTTAAACTTTGACTGTAAAATATGTATGGAAGTGTAAGAGATGAGTTCCAAAAGAGCAGTATTGGGAACTTGGACTATCGTGTCTCCTCTTTTCGCTTCTCTGAAAATTCAGTGAAGAATAATAAAAATTAATACAGCTCTCCTCACCTTATTCCGAGCCAGCGGAAAAAAGCCAACGGAGGCAGAAATGACGTCATTTGTCACACCCAGTTTCGGCTAAATCGCGCACTCAATTTTTTTCTCCCTCTCCAAGTTTCCCCATTCGCTACTTCCGACAAACCCATATCTTTTATTTTTCAAGCGAAAGTAAAATAAAAAAACCTTATCTTCTCCCCACGAAAAAAAAATGAAAACGCTCGACGCAAACAAACGTGTAGGAGGAACGGCACCTCTCCGCCACAAGGCACACCCACATGCATGCATAATTTAATGGACGTTCATATGGAAGGGGTGAGATTGAGTGGGGATGAAGCATTTGATAAAAGAGATGTAAGTAAGAGAGGAGTGAAGGATAGTCGAAAGAAATGGCGAGTCAAAAATGAAAACTATGAAAAAGTTATAAAAAAGACTAAAGTAAAATGGAAGTGTTTGCGATGCCTGGATTCAGAAGCCAGCCGTGATCTCCTTTTAAATATCTTTCCACGCAATGAGTTCGCAAATCCCGAGAAAGTAATTAATGCAACGAAATTCATCAGTATTTATTTATGTAAATTTACATCGAAATTTGTTCTCCTGGCTAGGTGGCAAAGTATAAGGGGAAATTTAAAAAATATTGTGAGCACTATCTCTTTGAATTTGTTTGTATAATTCTATGAATTGTTTGAAAGCTTATTTATTCTTCTAATTCGATAGAAAAATTATTTGACATCATTGCAAATGTCAAGTTGAAATATCTCCTAGTAATAGTTTGACTCTCTATCTCTGTCAGTGTTTTGTCTATTTATGGTGGAATTTCCGTGTAATGAATGTAATCTGTTAATTGTGAAAACAAAAGAGGGCCTTATCTACTCCGAGCTAAGGTGAAAGTTGACTACGGATGCTCGACCTTGACTCTTCCTACGCTAATCTGAGGGGCGATCAAGGATAATCTAAAGGATTCCATTTGCTAATCAAGAGAGGGAAATATATCCCAGCGTTATCCTGTGTATAGTTCTTATCATAAATCGTTTTCCCTGTAAAATTTTCCCCCGAGGGTAGATAAATTAGAGGTGAGTGAATAACGATCCCCTTACTATTTAGATATAATTTAAATTTTTATTTTAATTAATTACTGAAATCGTAAGGAAGCCATTACGTGATTAGGACGAGTAAACTTTCTGTTTTATTTTTTAATTAGTTAAGTAATTGCTCCGGCAAACTAAAAAAAGTTTCGTTAAAATGTGTACGATTTGGTGTTTATTTCGTCGGAGTTTATTTAAGCGACGATCCCCAATCCGTGGAGGATCTGTAGTAACAAACAATACTAGAGATATGTCAATTTTATGACCCTAATATAATTATACAGTAATTGATCGGATATTAAATTTTATTGCAGTTATCGTAAATAGTGTTATTTTTGTCTGCCTTAGTTTTCAGTTAATTGAGATTTATCTGATCTTGTGTTTTCCTTTATTCTGGAGGGACCGATGTAATAGTATGGGGTTAATATTCTTCAATATTTTTCATTGGTATGTTTGATTGTTCACCACCTTACCATAAAATATCCATTATATCGTATCAAAGTATTACGATACGATACGAGATTAAATTACATAGTATGTACTATATATTTTAGAACCCCTTCGCCATGATTTCTATTTTAATGTTCCGGTCGATTTCCCAACATTCATTTAATATTTGAAGATATAATAAGTAATAATTTAAATATTAGAAGAAATAACTATATTATTTTATCATTGTAAGATGCTCGAATTATCTTCCCAACCGTATACCAAAGGTATCAAGGCTTAGCATTTGGATGAAACTGACGTGAATTATATTCGCATGAATCGGAGCAAGTAGGGATACCTTTTAGCCAAAATTGTATACAACTCGGTTGCAACGGCACCTTTACTTGCGGATTCCAGCCGCTAAACCACGTGGAGATCGGCGTATCAAGGCACACATCCTTGAGGATATTGGATTCCTTCCTCTAGCACCCCTCACCAACTTGCATCGGGATCCACCGCTTTCAGTGATTGAGTTTAACAACTTTAAACGGCTCCGATGAGAAAATGAGCGTGCTTTTGTTGGATTGATCAAGACGTCCAGTCACCAACGGAGCGTGACGTTTATTGAAAGAAAAGGCGATCCGTTCCATTTAAAATGAGAAGTCGGTGAACCCTGCAGTAGCACGAGGAAGCAGACTACGAAGGCTCTGAGTTATGAGACGGAGGAAAAAAAGCCATAACACGCTTTTGAGATTTAGGTGGTGAATTAATGCCCCCAAGGGAAGATTTTATGCCGCATTTAGTAGGTTGGGAAGAATTTAGGTGACACTGCCTTCGTCTAGAGTAGAGTTGTAAGGACAGTTTTGGCTTGAAGCACGAGTTGGATAGGCTAGGAGATGAAGCTAAGGGAGGACCATGGGGTATTTTAGTCTTTAATATACTTTAATATACGGAATTTTCACTGTATTGAGCTGAAGGTTTCTTAATTTGTTGATAAAAAGTACATTCGTTCAAATTAATTCTTATAATATTATTAATATTAAAATATCCTATTAAATGTTTCTATTATGCATTAACTTCATTTGGAAAAAAATATACAATTTTTTAACTTAATCACGGTTTTCATATGTTTAGCTCTTTCGTGGAAGGCAGGGTATTCTGTTTAACGCAAAATGTTTCATTTTTAGTGTTAAAATTTTATAAGCTTGAGAGGGACTCTGTATAGTGATACTATACGTTGCCAAATTCCCTGGAATCCTCAATGGATTAATGATTTACGGAAATTCGATTCGAAGGAGGGAAAGTGATTAGTTCGGAAACATCCATTTTCCTCTTGACTTTTAATTGAATTAACAAGCACCTTTATTGATAGATTTACTTCATTATTAACCCCCAAAAGTTCAAACGATAAAGAACGGATAGGATGGGCAAATTAAATATTTATCCAACGAGTGAAAGAGTTGATAAAATTAACAGGGGTATGATTTAAAGAGAAGGATGTAAAAATAGTTTATTTAATTAGTGAATTAAAACAATGTGAAGATTCTTTTATAAACATAGTGAAACATCAGATGTATTTTAGAATGTTATTTAGACTCTTTACTTCTTCTCACTTATAGGGAATGAAAATTCACAGAGCTTGTCAACGATATACACCAACACTTCTCTTTCAGTATCAGATGCTATTTAGTTGATGGATTTTGGGTTTTCTCAGCTACATAAGGAAGGGAGGAAATGCCATGATTACAGAAAATAAACACTACGAAATAATATCTTTGGAACAGAGATGAACGTGAATAAACTAACATTAAGTTTCAAGTATCTCGGATCTCTCATCTGAATATTTCAGCTATAATTTAATATCTATATGAGTAGGAATTAAAAATGGAATCGACTATCATGACCAAGTATTGCTGTAACCAATTTCAGGTAGAAATGAATGTTTAATACGTCCTTATTGATATTTACGTTGCTTTTCTTTGCTCAATCTCTTGTGGCTAGCATTCAATTTCAGTAGCAATCGTCTTACATGTTGGTCTCACTGTATTCAAGCCCCAATCTAGATGTAACCCAGGATGTGAATCTACTAACTGATCACATACTCGCTTACTAGATTTTCTGAATTGGAGTCATTGTTCATAAAAAAATTAAATACTAAAGAAAATTAAAATAATGTCATTGTAAACGTTAAGTTTGACTTTTGCAAGCATAGAATGGGTGGGAAGTGTCAACTAGTAAAGGATACAAGGGGTAGGGAGTAGAAGTGTTTACATTATCTTAAAGAAAGAACCCCGAGAAACTTGAATGAATTTACTCATGTTGTCAAAGACTCTGTTTTCATACAATCCGCATATGCGTCTCGTAAGATTTACCATCTCTCGGGCCCCTAACCCCGTGGGAAGTATTCCGCCGCAGCGTGCCAACTTCTCCGAGAGAAATACCAGTTAATATCCAGATGCACTCGGTATTTTGCAACTTTTGCCCGTCCGCTCATGCCCTTAATTAATCTCTCAGTAACTCATCGCGGTTATCACATTCCTTTACGAAACTCTTGTCCCACGCCGCTCGTCACCCAGCTCGTAATCCCAACACTTCTCCACGCAAAACTCTTGATTTAATCAGCGTTACCGCACATGGCGAGGGAGGGGTGGTTTCGGAAAGATAACACAAGGGGTTTGTCGGGGTTTCTGGGATTCCCGGCCTCGCAAGGGGTGTGAGGGGAATAAGGGATAATAGACAAATGCGAGGAACCCTTCGGTGGTTGTTTCGTAAGCGGAATAAGCGAACGAATTCGTATGCGAAAGCACGCCTCTGCGGCCGAGGAGAAACCGAAACGCCACGGTGGCTTGCTCGGCAGCCACCCACTTTCGCCGTTTTACGATCAACCCCCAAAAACGCCGCTTCTTTATGTCCCTATATCTGCCGATGGCGCCCGAGCTCACCTGTTTGTTTAGATAGGGGGATTTTTGCACCGGCGCTTTGTTTTTTCCTCCGAATCACGCCCGTTTCCGCTCTCCGCTTTCCATCGCGGATGTTTGCCCGTCGCCGTTTCCTCTCATTTTTCCCCTCTCCTCTGTGTGCTCGTCGAGTGGGATTTATCGCGTTTTTAGACCGAGGAATTGGCGGTCGGATTTTGGGTGGGTGAGCGCAAATAGATCTGCGAGTCGTATAAAAGTTTTTCGAGTCGGCGTTTTGGAGGATTTCCCTCTTCTCTTTTAATTCCGGCTTTTGTGAGCCTCTTCCGGAATCTCTGAAAGAGTGACCGGGTTTTAACTCGGCGTTTGGATCTGCCTCTGCGATTTTCGGTGTTTTGAGGCCTCCGATTTGACTCGGACGATGAACACGGGGGTTGGTCATGATTTAGGCTCCCACCCCTCTGCCATTTTATGAATCGTAGCCATCCCTTTATTTCATTGAATCGTTTATCAACGAGTCAATACAATAGGTGCATGCATTGAGAAATACGCTGGAAGCGTGGAATGTCAGTTTAGATTTTATTTAGTTAAATTATATTTCCTTTTAGCTATATGAACTGCATCAAATATGAAAATAAACCAATAATCGTATAACATGAATTGAATTTTTAATAAAATATATTTAAATTCTTCATCATTCAATTTTTTAACTGAAATGAATTTTTTAGTATTGCAGAATTTGAAAGAAATATAACGAATCATCATATGATTGCTAGATTTATAAGGGAGATAAGAAAATGAATTATAGAAATCAGCAGACTCTTTCCCCATCCTGTGAAAGTTAAGCAACAAATAGCCCGTTAAGGAATTGAGTTCTCAACCGATCATTAATTCAAATTTGTACAAAGGTATTGCTTCCATCAATAATTAATTGTTAAATTAGCTTTTACTTCCAGCGTTAAAAATTTATTTCCATGTTCAAGAATCAACCAGTGCAAACGGTCACTGATGAGAGTCCCTTATGTAGATTTATACCTTACCCAAATAAAATTAAATCCATCTACAGGACTTATATGCACATCCATTCGATAAATATGGCAGATAAAGCATATTTATAACTTTCAGAGAACAAAAAAACAACCGGAGTTACTATTTTTAACCCTTTTACCCGAATCCATCGAGAGAGAGAGAATTTCACAGAGAGTCTTATCACTTATTTAATTGACTATTCATACTTACTTCACCTAGAAAAAACAAAACAATGTAGCCATGACAGAATACTTTGAGGAATAAAGTTTAAATCAGCAAGAAATGCTTAAGTAAAAGCGATTAACAAAGGTGTACAGACCGGTTTGAAGAGAAAGATTTCTAGTTGAAAGGGTAATTTATAAAATTGTGGAAGAAAATTTGATAAGGAATTTTCTCGTCTACTGAAAAAGAGAACAGAGTAATTGTTATGGAATAAAGCATATTCCAAGAAAAGCAAATTCATTAATTTTTATGAAAGAAATGATAATTACATATATTTTATTAGGGTTAGAGTAAGAATGAAGAATATAAGATTTTTTTTTTAATAGTCTCTTCTTACATCTAACCTTATAATGACGTATAAGTATATTTATTAAGATCATTGTTCATGCTGTGGATCTCATTAGAATTTCTCATAATTCTTCATATGTTTCCTCGTACTATTTACTATTGATATGGGTTTCAAGTCATTACGTATCGAACGATATCGATTCCGAAAGTGCACTTCAAAGTGGAGCTGGATTACATTCGAAAAGAGGCAACGGCCGACCTAATCGTCGAGATTCGTCATAGTGGACCAAGTGACAGCAAAGAGGGCGATTCGTACGCCGCGGAATTTTTATTTGGAAAATCAGTCGCCGTTTTGGAACGCAAGGATTCGCCGCATAAACCCGCGCTCTCTTTCCCTTCGCAGGCGAATCCGCGGCGATTATCGGCCGAACAAAAGAGAATCGGATGAGCGAGGAAATTAGGAAAACGTCATCGGTCTGCTCTTCGTTCAGTGTGCAATTCCTGCACCCAATTAGGTTTGTTTTCGCCCCAGTAAATGCCGTCCCTGCGACAGGAATCCAACTGCAAATAAATTACGGAAAGTTCTGTTAACTCGTACGGACCGGTCAGAATTAGTAAGCGCCTCGCAATTGAGCAATCAAGTGAACAATCAGCGCTAGGCTAAACATGTTGGACGCAATCGGAACTAATATGTTTTGGGAAACTAGGTAAAACGAGGCCTTGATTCGAGCGGGGAAAAGCTATTTATACGCTCATTCATTCGCTGGGTTTTCGAGCTTCCTTTAAGAGCACCGTTGAGTGTTTGAGAGTGGACGTAAATTGAATAATTTCAACGAAGTTACCCTAATGACTTATTTTCTACCTCCAGGTCCTAAAAAGCTAGGTGAAGTGCTTAAATTTACTGGCGGGTAAACCGATCACTGGGTTAGTTTATTTTTTAACAAAGCTTGCTTGTAAAACATTTTCCTCATGATTGTGCTTAAGTAGAATAGATAATTCATAATTCAGTCATTTGTTATTGTTAAAATTTATAAGTATTATTTCATATTTAAAAAAAAATCGGTAAATAGCGATCAAAACTCTCGCTAATCATTTGCAAATTACTTGATTGAATATTATGGAGTATTGTAGTAGGTAGTAGTTCTTTCCCGGTGAATTGCTTGAAGAAAGTATTCCAGGGTTTCCAACCGGGCAGCGTCTCCCCATTCTGTCGACGTTTCGGCTACGCACACTGCAGCCATCTTCATCGAGTATTCATCTCTTCTTGAAAATCAACGATAATTCCAAGCCAGGCTTAATCAGCTTTTGGTAGATACGCAAAGATAACTCCATGGTGTACCTTTTTATAATGTATTTATTTTAATAGTAAATTAAATAAGTTTTATGTTATGATTCATTTTTACAATTTCAGGATATATATTTAAGGCCTCTCCATTAAAATTTCGTGATGCATGCATGAGTTAAGACGTCCTTTATGCTGATCAGAAGGAATAGAAAACATATCTACCGTGCATTCCATTTCACATAGCTTATTTAATTTTGTTCGATTAAAGTTCATTAAAAATCGCTGCTTTACGGGTTTTAAAGAGCTTGATGGGTCTTATTGAAACAGGTCACAAGTTGCAGACGATGCTGCATTGTCGATGATATAAAAACCAAAAATTAATATTTATCAATTGGAATTAATTTAAAATGTTACAGTATGCTAACATTTTAGTAGTAAAACTTATGGATATCATAGTTTATTGCCTGTTAACGAAATAATCATAACATTATATACCGTGAGGTCCATTTTTTAAAGTTCTAAGCTTTGATTGCAAAAGTTTTGGCTTTCATTACCTTTAATGTGACAAAAATGAACCTTCTAAGAGTTCTTAAGTATATAAACTGTGAAATATTAGCCATGGACAGTGAACTTGAGATAGGGATAAAACGTATCTCTTTCACGGAGGAGAGAAGCGTGATATATTTGGATGCTTCGAGAGGAATTTAATGCAGAGGAAGCGATTATGTAGACTGACACTTGCTCTGCTCGTAAATCCATTCTCTCCCCTAGCGATGAACTCTCTGACTCCTCGCCAACGACCTTAAAATGATTGATCATTAATGGCATGATGTCTTCTCTATCCCAGTTGGACGGAGAAAGTAGCTTTGACCGTGGAAGTATTTCATTCCTTTGCATTGAGTGTAACAGGACGATGACTTATAGGTCTAGACGTCTGTTGGGTATTAATAAAGACATATATATTTAGCCTGGTAGAGTATGTCCCTAAACACTAATTTAGGAAATGTATCCTTGTTTTAGTTTTACTTTACTTTTACCCTTATTGAACAAAGCGTGTGTTCAAACTTTTCCAATGCTCATCGGATTCAACTTGTAAGTGATAATCCCCATCTTAATCTCTTAAAGCTATTAATAAGATAATAATACAAGAAATGCTTCACTTTTTTAATACAATTCATTATAACTTGACTTCTTGCCTCGAAATTGCCCGTGCGATCCTGTCTCATTTATGTGTAAGAGTAAATAATAATAATAATAATAAATAATCTTTATCATTTGTGTTATAAAAACAATTCGGACATAGAGTTAAAAAGTGAGAGTTTCTTCCCCTCCATTTTGGGAGGTAATCTTTTCATCTTCTGCCCGGAATGTGTAAGGTATTTATTTTATCACTGTGTCTATTTTTTTACACTTGTAAAATTTTTAATTTCGAAATGGGAGTAATTTTAACTAATAACGCTGTCAAATGTGGACGATTAAAAAAGACGAATTTAAAATAAAATAAATGTTACGAATTGATGTGTCCATAATTGAATTCTACTGAAGATGTTTAATTTTTATCGTTCTGTTGAATATAATATTACATTTTGAGAGGTTTAATTGGACAGTACCTTGTTATTTTCGTCTTCCTCTGTGAAAAACTAAATTAAATAATAATTGCGAAATAAATAGCGTCAACCAACACAATTACACGATTATTTAATGCAGTGAAATTTTCGTAATTAGCTACAGCAAGTCGGGCTAATATTAATAAATGATTGTTAAATTTTTAAACTATATGACTGATTAAACGGATGTTGATCATCAAGGAAAGTGTTCCTTGAATCGGTAACCATAGAGAGGTTAGACCACTCTCTTATGGGATGATCGTCTGTTTGAGCATCATAATCGAATACATTAGGTGAAAATGGAATTTGCTCCGTAGGATGGATAGGCTAGTTGCGATGTTGCGTAATGAAGCCATTTTCGACATCGGTTGGTGCGCACCTCATTGTTCCAATACTTCATCTTGCGTATTTAAGGAGATTTGGCGAACCTTCAAACCCACCGCGCAAAACGATAATGAGGAATTAAAGGTTGAAGCCAAAGTTGCACTACAGGAGTGGGCCCAGGAAAATTACCATATAGAAACAGACATGAAAAGAATCGGACAGGACTGGGACTCGAACCAGAATATCACAGTTTTTATGGCCAAATAGCTTAATAAATTAAGTAACCAATTCGGAATTGGAAATCCCAGTCCTGTAAGACTTTTATTCATATCAGTCTATTAGTGGTAATATCTTACGCAATGTTTGAGGTCTAATTTTGGTGGCGTTGCTGGATAAACCCGTTGAACTATTCAACTTAAAGTTTTTTCTGCTTTAAGAATGTTATTGTGGAAAATATATTTTTTTTCTTAAAGCCCTAACATAATGTATAGAGAATTATTGCCAGAGAAGTTTATAAGATTAAGCATCTCACCTTGACCTCTTTATATCAGATTAAGCAGTTTAAACAATTTAAAGACATTTATTTATGCTAATAGATGTTAAACATTAGCATAGTTAGATATTTAAAAATATTATATATTTATATATATATATTATAATTCTAATGGTGCGATTGGTATGCAATATATTATTTTATCCTGTATGGACTACTTTGCTGACAATAATGTCACCTTGAGCTTCATGCTCATTGTGAATTAACTTCAGATGTATTTCATGAAATTACGAAAAGAAATATATTTAAAAGGAAAAACCGTTGCGCTCAGAATCGAATATTTTTGTTTTATTTCTTAATCGTCTTTTACAAAAACCCTATTCAAATTATGAGAAATGACTATGCTAAGATATTAACCACTAGATTGAAAGTTGAATCAGGTGTTTCATAACGTAGTGAGAGTGTCTAATTGCAATGATAGAAAATTTAACGAAAATCCTGTTAAAGTTTCGTTATAATAAGAATTAATAATACTAATAGAGTTTATTGCTTTGTGGCTAGCCATCTAAAACAAAATTGGAATGGACAGTTTTACACGAATCGCAGTGAGCGTACATACAACAAAACCATAATTGAATACAATTTTTGTTTTTGGATCAATTACAAAGTTATTAAACATACGTAAACATACTATATTTAGTATATATGCAGTTCATGCAGTTTCCATTACATAAATGTGATACAATATTTTGAATGTATTTATATTTTTGCTTGCTTTTATTGGAAAAGGCAAAGAATTCCATAATTGTATAGCTGAGACCAAAAATGGTTTCTCATATAAAACGGATTTGTAAGGTGGACAGTAGTAATATTGGGTGTTATTTCTTGTTTTTTTTTATTTTGTCTGTATTGATTATTGTATAAAACTGATTCATAAGATATGCACATTTATGTCCCTTTCATTATCAAATTATTTATTGTTATTGATTATTTTACTTGTTATGAGTTTTTAATTTACGGAAATGTACGGAGTAAAAACTAGAAACTAACAAATGTAAAACCGGTGACTCAATTCTTAGTCTTTTGTTTGTGGATCAAATTTTGAGGAGAAATAAATTTCTTAAGGTAACAGTATTATAATTACAGCAAAAATGTTCATATTTAAGAGATTTTTAATCTTTTTATTTTAGTTAGCAATGGAGGGTATGCTGAAAAGGCAGAATATTCCGGATCATTGATTGATAAAATTAAGGGAAGAGATTTAATTTATGTATAGTCCCGCTATTCGTTACGCTATTCTATGCTACGCTGCTTTTTGTTTCGATAATTAAATATTTATCAAGTATCAATTCAAGAGAAACTAGCAATTCAATGGCCTGCGAAAATATTCCTCAGTAAACTGATGAATTAATTTCCAATTATATCTTTCAGCCAAGCATCATCGGAAGAGGAAACTTGAATGATTAAAAATGTTGTTTTTACACTCGGATTAATCGATATCGAATTAATTCTGAATATTATCCTTTCATGAATGTTAATTTGTTTACTTACCTTCGGGCCAACGTTGAACGGTTTCATCTACAAAAAAGACCTCTCCGCGTTGATGATGATTCTTCGTCAATCCCAAATTACGCACCCCCTTCGGCGTGCGCAGAAATAAAAGAAGGGCGGAATGAATCTTCCAAACGTACATGTTTCGCGTATTCCAGTATTCCTTCCCTTTCAAAGTACATTCCGCAGAGGGATGGCGCATAGAGGGGTAGATATTTGAAGGGATGGAAAAAGAGATTTCTCAAAGGTTGTCATGGAGATGGTTTCATGAGGAAGAGGTTAACCTCTTTTGCGGAGGGGAAATGAGTGATGGCGTCGCCTTGAATAGAGATGAAGTCTATTCTCTTGGGAGAGGCGATTCGCAGAAGAAAGGAACCGCCGTGTCTTGCATGGACAAACGCAGGTCTTCAAGATGTTGGGATTTTTATTCAAGATGAGAGAGACGTTTGGTCTCGCCGTTTGCGAGATTGGGGTGGGAAGTGTGCGCGGTTAGCAAAGGGGAGAGGATTTGTTTTGAAGAAGTCCCCTCCGGTTCATACCTACATGAGCCTGCTTCCGCAGGGGTATTCATAACTGTGCAAAGTTCGTTTCTTTGAAGAAGATTGCGGAGGAGATTTAGGGTCGGATGTAAGGAGAGACTGATAATTCACAATCTTGCTCTGAAGTAAAGTCGTTTTATTTATTATTATAGTTATTAATGGAAGAGTCTAATGAGTGAAGTGTTTGGTCGATGAGCCTTGCATAGCTATGCTTGCTCAGCATACATAGCAGACCTACGGAAATATTCCTAGCACTAAATCACGAAAAACAATTTAATATATTATATAATTTCAGTTAATTTTCAAGCTTGTGCGAAATGTACGTATAGTGGAATATATGTCGAGCTTTTTGTATAGAGCATCACCTGTGCTAAATAAAATTTCAAGAAAATAATGGGTAACACATGAGCGAGAAATTTAGTAATTATCAAACATGTAGGTGATCTAATTTACTTTTTCATGTAATGTAATTTCATTTCTCTGAAATTTTTCAAGGAAGATAATTCAAAATTTTATCAAATTTACAAAAATTTACAAAAATTGTAATTTCTAAATGTGATTTTTTTCATAGCAAGCGAATATGATTAGGCTAATAAAGTACATACTCAACTTATAAATATGATAAAGCGTACGGAAAAGTTGTTAGTAATATCTCAGTAAATACACGTCTTTACTATTACTATACTTTACTATAGGCACGGTTGCATTGTTAGCGTGGGTGCCCAGTGATGATTATTGATCATAAAATGCAAATTAGCGACATGAATACGTGGCAATAGCTATAATTGAATCCGTTTATTTATTTATTTATTTATTAACGACTTAATTGGGCGAAATTGGGACTAATAGGTCCCATCTTCCATTTAACCCTTGTACATATGCACACATACATTGAGAATGGTTATGAATTTACACATAATTTTTAAATAACTAAATGATTAAATTACTAATATTTAGAGGTATAATTACGTTTGGTTCTAATGTCACGCATGAGAATGAATAATTTGCATTTCTGAGGAGTACAAGGAAATTCGCTATAGTGAATCAGACTTTCGGGGCTGTGTAATTTCATTTACAGTTCGATTTATATTGATGCAACAACGTTGCAATAACAACAGTAAGTTGAGTTTATCTAGCCTGTTTGAAAGAAGTTATTTTGTGATAAATGGAAGTGCTATGGCCCACTGTTAAGGCTGTAGCACACTATTCTTATTCGGGTCATTCACTGTGGCATTGACGGTGATGTACAGAAGCATCGCAGCATTAACACAGCGTTGGTATTGTCGCACGGACGAGATAAACTGCCTCATTTCATAATTTGCGTTTCTTCCCAAGTAATTACGACATTACGGGCAAGAGGGTGCTTATTCAAACCACCCAATTTCGCGCTCTTTTGTAAAACGCTAGCTTGTAGTATATTCCGAGTGGATATTTTATGCGTGCCTGTGTTGCGGCAACCGCCAAGTCCAGGGAACGAGGTTCTGAAGAGAGAGGTAAGGCTTAAGAGATCTGGAGTGGACAGAGGGGCAGGACGTGTAGAAATGAAGTGGAAAGAGGGAACGCAAGAAGAGGGATCCGCTAAGGACCTGCAAACATGGACGGACGCAAAACAGTTGACAAACAAGATACGCCCCTTTTAGTGGGTACGCGGGACTGGATTTCCCAGAAGAAAAGCGTCGCTTTTATTCTCTCTTTTTGGGAGTTGACAGGGTCCCTTTATGGGAAGGATAGAGAGAAAGGCGGAGATAAGTAGAGGTTGAAATGTAGGGAAATGAGGGAGCTTATGTGGGGAAGGCAGCTGCAATTTTGGCGTAAATCCCTTGTTTATGTGTGTCAAGAACATCTCGAATTAATTATAATGCCGTCATTTGCAAATTATTCGCGAATATTTTACGACATTGGAATTAGAAATTCCAGCTTCATTTATGGGTTTCTAGATGAGTAGCGACTAATCCCATCTTGTTCCTTGTTTCATCAACTTCTTAACACGCAAGTAGAAGTTGAATGGATGTAGTTGAGCAACTACTATTAATTTTTATATAAAAAGTAAATATTTTTGTGTGAAAATCTACGAAGTTGTTATTCTCTCCGTTTAGAATGTTGTCCCACCGAGTTGGCCGAATATGATAGAATTTACATACATAAAACGGTCGGTAAATTTTACTGGTAATGTAAATGAGAAATTGACGGATAAACTATTTTCTGTTTCTTCATTAGGAATTTATCATTTTTTTTTATGATTCCATGAATCCTTTCATCCATTATCTAAAGGTTACTCTGCATCCTGGAACTCCTGTCATCCACTGCCATCCTTGTCTGGATATCTTCAATATATTTCTTCCTATGTCTTCCTTTTCCTTTCTTTCCCAAAACTCCTTCAACACAACTTACCTTCTAACATTATCCCTAACATACCGCTATGTCTTAGTAAATGACCCAAGAATTTTTCTTTCCTTTTTTCCATAACATTTTTTAGTGCCTCTTTTCCTTCGCTTCTTTTAACACTTCAAATCCCACTTCAATTCCACATATATCCATGTTTATAATTTTATGAAGTCAGGACAATCATATGTTATAAAATTAATTTAAATATTTAGAATGACTGATAATCTCTGAGCTTTATAATAATGATTATCAGAACTTAGCTTGCAGCCAACTTAAGCTCTCGTATTTTAGTATAATTATACCCGTAAGCTTTTACTAATGTAGAGTTTATACATTAATATGATATTATTTTGCGATCCATTATGATCAATTAGATTGGAGTGAGGATTAAGTGGTGTTTTTCTAGAATTAGCATTTTCCGTCGCATTTAAAGATACTAATTTCTTAAATATAATTTATTAAAAGTTATTGTTTATTGACAGTGGGAAATTTAACTTTTTGATAGAATTACTATTACTAATATTTATTTCCCCATAAGCTTGGTACGGAATATTTCTATAATTATATCTCTTCTATTTTCAAGCAATTTCCTGAAAGACATTTTCCCTTAATCTGCAAATCGTTGGATAGCTTATGGATCCATCTGCTGGATATTGCAGTGAGTATATTATTTTTAGTATTTTATCAGAGCATTTATCTTTGAAAATTATATTCGTATCATGGGCTGAAAATGCTAGCTTTCTACTTCAAGTACAAGTATGCTTAGGGTTTGATTTTACTGTGAGAAATTATTGAGGGTATTCTTAAATGTACAAATTTATTCAACCAAGTATTTTCTTATAGTATTTTCTAATTAACTCCTTTCTAAAATTTTGTTACGAAACCATACCATCTTATCATAAGACATCAATGATAAAACTAATTACGTATAAATACCAAAATTTAAGGCCTTGCACTGCGATTTAAAGGAAAGCAAACAGTAAAATAACACGCAAAATTGTCATTCCATTGTGAAACTCATTCCATCCTCTCGGGGGAAACTTTATAACGGACAATTCATTTCCAAATATCGAATACAACCGCAAGCATCGGAGTTTAAAACGTGATGTCAGAGTCGAAAATTCGAAGAAAAAACCGCGAGGGCGAAACGTGCTGACGGAAAAAATCTTCCGTTCCGTAACACGTGTCTCGCAATGAGCGAAGGGACGGCGTAATTGTTAAATCAATGGCGCAATTAAACCTCGGCCAAGCAAATATTCCTCGAGTTGTTTGCTTTCCGGGTACATTTTTCCCTTTTTTGATGGGGTTCCATGTTCGCGCATCCGTTTGCCTAATCTCTTTCCTTCCACTACAATCCGAAAGAGGTCTCTCGGACTCCTGGTCCACTCAGCCTCCCATTTTCTTGCTCTCCTCAACCCTTCTATCTTCCGTTTGCCCTTCCCTCTCTTGCCCTTTTCCACCTCTTCAGCACCCTTTTCTCGCATCTTTCCCCTGCCAAACGAGCACATTCTTTCTATTCCCAAACGTGTGCGTGCAAGTCTCCCAGACGGAATCCTGCTGTTCGCAAAAGCTCAAGCACCCTCGTAAAACGATCTGTGCCCGCGGTACTTTTAATTCATTCCCTTACACGTGCTCTGCCGAAGACCGCTCCGGGAATTCTTTTCGCCATATCGGCACGTACGGCTACCGTTTTACTTCGGTACCCTTCCGCGTGGTACGAGAGGAAAATGAATTAGTTTGATTATTTTATTCCTTCGAGTAAATATCACGCTCAAATTTATCGTTTATTCCACTTTTGTGAGGTATTGTGATGGTTGACTTATATGAGGAAAGGCTGGAAGTTTTATCTAAACACTGAGAACATAAAAAATAACATAAGTAGACTTTGCAATTATTATAAGATATTTTTCGTTCTAATTGGACAGTCTTGATAAAACATTTTCTCGTCTATCTTTAGTTAGAATACATACTCGTAACTCATTTTTCTGATTAGGATAGAAAATATGCTGTAATGTAAAGTAGAAAGGTCTGCCTGCTAAATTTCTTGGAATTTAAAACGCTATTTAATACCTAATTAATAGTTTCTGGCGTTATCTTGTGGAAGTTTTTCATAATTATAGAATAAAAGTCACTTTGTCGCTTCCACATGTGCATGCGGAAGTGATAAAGTGACTTTTATTCTATAATATTTAATACTTGCCTGTGATAAAAATTTAATTGAAGATCTATTCTCAATTTCATCTACCCACTCGCTCAGCCTTTTTATAGTGGAAATATTTTTGTTGGTTATTGAAAACTTGCCATTGAAATAAATTAAAATTAGGATACATGTTAAAAGAATTTTTTCTTTGGGCATGTTTCAAGAAAAGAATAAGAAAAAAGATCTTGAAATTATTTTTTACAAATTTTAGTTTAGTGTTGTCAAATTTTCCAACGCTTTTTGCGTCTCAATATCTTCAGATTTCCTCTCAAAATGTTTACCTATTTAGCTATGGGAGGAAACAGAATCATTCTTGCTGTAATATTCCCCTCTTATAACCTAGTACCTATCGAGAATGATAAAGATCTTAGATTCAAAACATAATAAAATAATCCATCTTTTGAGTAAACCACTCAATTACATTGATTGTATTTTCTGGTAACTCTTCTGGTGCTATTTTATAAGGCTTTCGAGAAAACTATGCTCCCTCACAGATTCTTATCATTCCCTTTACAGAGGACAGATATTAATCGTAATCTTTCGATATTTTAATGAGCATCTAGCGAGGTACACTTATCATCTCACTAGTTAATAAACATATGTGTGAGAACATTTTGGAACCAATTACTGCTTGATATATTAAAAATCGTTGCATTTTTGTCACAGTTGCTGGTAAATTTTTAAATCATATTGTACGATATTAAAATATTATAGATTATAAGCATGAGTCGTTAGAAAAATCTGTAAGTTTGCACATGAGAATTCTTAGTTCGTGTTAGTGTTATGGCGAATGTATCACTTCCGTCGTGTGTAAATTTTGAATTAAATTTAAAAATGGAGAATATCAGCTTTAATTACAACTATTGTGAGATCACTAAACACTCACAAGTCCTCGTATACTACGTGTATAATGAACTGCCTATTATCTCCGCCTTTTATTAACACTTTTGATATACCGCCCACAGCGACTCTTATTAATGGTACGATTTTTTGCTGAAGAATTAAAATCCTCGCTGAGGATATTTATGACGCTGTTCAGTGATATGCTTCTTCCAGTGGCTCTCTGACTTGATTGGGAGGCCCCCTCAATGTTTGCCCATCCGTCCAATCCTGTCTGCTGCAGCTCTAGCATACGAGTAGAAACATTGACCTTTCCCTCCCTTACCCTTGGCCTTCTTTTTCTTCCCCAAATTGAAGTGTCAGCTTATTTTTTCGGATCGTTTTCCTCCATCATCATAACATTTCCTGTCTATTCCAGTTATTCTGACGTAACATACGTCAGCCCCACTAAATCATCGTCTTACTCGTGAATTTCATTGCTTTACCACAACACGTTATATTTTATGTTATTGTTCTTAAATATAGCTTTTAGGATTCATAAGCCTATATTTAATTGTATTTTATTTTCCTGCGGGAGAAATCGTGTGTTGGGAAAACCATGACTGCAGATATTATAAACGATTTAAAATCCAAAGCGTTTCTCAAATTATGCTATTAGCTTCCTAGATTAGAATTTTTTCGTTTTACTGACCCTCATTTTGTCGAAATTTCCTTGGAGAACCACATATGATCGAAAACTCCACAGACCAACCGAATGCTTCCACTGATATTAACGTTGCTGATACACTGACGTACCAGACAGCTCCATTTGTCGACAATGTGAATAATTTATCTCAAATTAATTAACTTAGATGTTATTAAACAACTGTTTTTATCAGTATCAGAATCAACTAAATGTCATTAACAATAAATTAAGTATTTAGTGAAATGTATTCATAAATATCATACATTTGTGTTTGTAATATCGTAATTGAAATTATTAACAATGACAAATACAGTTAGCATGACTTCATTGCGGTTTCATGGAACTCAATTCATAGGTGCAAGGTGACTCTAATTTCACTCGATCTACTGTAAGTCCGATTTACTCGGTAAAGTGAAGTGAACTATTAACACTCCGAAGAGTCGTTAAAACTATACTTTTGCTTAAATAAAATTTTGGGGAACCGAGTGACAATCAATCGAGATGAAAGTAAAAAGAAACATCTTTATTAGGGCAAGATTGAGACTTAAAGTCTCCTATTCCATCTAACCCATAAATTAGACCTTCCTAGTCTAGGTAAGACTGTTAGAACACTTATTATGCAGTAGATAAGAAATAGTAACCCTAAGTATTGACAGATAAACTCTATATGTGATTCTTGTATACTGATAAAATTCACTATGGATGTAGAATTCTACATTTTGGAATTCCGACACAATCGAAAGAATTGTTAAACAAAACAAAGTTTAGCCGAAATTAGTCTCCATTGGGTGCGGATACGTAAAAGTTACTTTGTTGTTTTGTAAGACTTTGTTTTATTTAAAAATTCTTTTGCTTCTATACTTCCTCCATCAATGAAGCAGTATTGCTCAAGATATGATTATCTTTACTTTTGATGCACTACTTTATAAGAAAAGGCTATCTAAAATAAATCAACTGTAATTAATTAAAAGGCATCTAAATATTGTGTCATAAACATCTCATTTGATGCTATCCGGTCCCATAGCAGGACTTAATAGAATCCACATTCAGCTGATGAATAAATTATCTCAATGTGCGAAGCACGGCGGAATTGAATAATTTTTCCTTCTGTACATTTGCAGGAGGTCGACGACCTAAAATGTATTTTGAATACGGTCGAGCTCAATTTTCTCTGTATAGAGATAACAGCGCTGACGTTTCAACTCTTTTGCATCACCTTTGATTCCGGACGAGCCGTCATTCGAATTTTGCTCTTTGACTGAGCAAAATTTAGGGAATGAAAATATTTTCCGTGTATCATAATTCCTTTTCCCGCTCTGTTTGCACAGAATATTTAAGCATTCGCTTTATGACTGGATTTTTAGTTTATCAGTCAAGAGGTTTACTCGAACCTAACAGAGAGAATCTTTATTTTACAACCGTGCATAACCTGGAATCTCTTTTGTCTTACATTTTTTCAAATGGTTTTGCCCATATGATTTTGGAATTTACGAATACTTTCACGCAATTGTTATTTTATTATATGATAACAGAATTCGTTACCTGTTAATATAAAAAAGCTCGTAGCTGTAACATATATTAATAGATGTATATTTGGAGGTTTATATGAGTCTTGTGTCGAAGAATGGTATTTACATATATTTTACCGCAATGATTCGCTCATGAAGTTTACAGTGCCAAAGAAAACTAGGAAAACTTACTAATTTCTGATTATTGACTTAGTAAAACTTACTATGGCCCAACTTTAGTATTCTGAGTATAACTCTAAGTTCTCGCTGTTAGTGCGAGAAAAATTTATTTCAGTTATTTAGTACAGGAAATTGAATTATGATTGCGAAGGAAAAGTTTATATTACAAATTTATAATTCCTGTTTGTTTTGTTTTGAATTGAGCTAAACTATCTTGCAGAGAAATTTGGTATGAAGAATATCATATTTGAGTTCTCTGTATTCTCTTCTCTATGGAGAGAAAGCTTCAGCTGGAGCCTTTCAGATTTCTCCGGATTACAAATCAGAATTCTGGAGTCACTTAAAAAATACTAGGCAGCTGCAAAGAGTAAAGGATAAAAGAGATAGTTTCCTAACAAGGGATGTAATAATAGCAGAAACTTAGTATCTCTGTATAACACCTTCATTTAGTGTAGTGTGATATCTCAGATTTATCTAAAATAAATTCTTTAAATCCCATAAAATAGTCGTATGATTCTCACCCGTGTATAATATTTAAAGATGAGGTGGCCTCGGTGTTTTACCGTTTGCCTAGCCACCGAGTTCGCGGAAAATACAGTTTTTAACGATGCTCGTTAATTAATCGTCGATTTTCGGCTAATTAGCGATCTCTCTCACTTTTTCCTCCTTAATCCTGATTTAAAGAACTTTTCAGATGCTCGGAATATGCTTTCTCCAGCTTCATCCGGATTTCCGCGGAATTTAACGTCGATTCGCTCGTTTGTCCGCCGTATTATTCCAATAGCGCGATAAGGGCCGCGGGAATCGGATTATCGCAAATGACGCGACCTGTTCTCCATTGGACTCACGCGGTCACGTTTTAACATTAATTAAAAGTAAGCCGCCGCGAGGATTTCGCTACCGAAACGAACCTTATTTTTGCATGCATATTTTCTCCATCGCAGGGCCATTAAATTTTTTGCGGAGCGAATATGTGAATAAAATCGTCGAAATATATCCGACAGCCAAATCCACTTTGGGAATATTGAATTCTGCCTTTCAAATATTTTTTTGTATTCCGTCAGTTTTTTTTCTTCCATAAATTGAAAAGGGGTAGTTTCTTTTGAATCTAGGTTTGATGGTAGATGAGTGTCAAATGGAAGGTGAGGCTCGGTGAAATACATTTTCCTAAGGAGGGTTAGGTGACCCTTTAATTAATAGGAGGAAAATAGACTTCATTAAGCAAAATAAAGACTTTTATTTACTCTCTCATTTCAACTATAGAAATATTAGAAATGAAAATAATAAAGTACATATCTATAAAAAATATTATAATACAAGCTAATGCAAGTATTAAAATAGAATCCTGTACAAATGTTATGATACAAACAATAATATATTCAAAATACAATTATTGAATTCAGATATTTCAAACTAATATTAATGCAATTTTTTAATTTCGCCTTTTGTATCATTAATGCCCGTTTAAATCTCAAGTTGCTTGCGTATGAAATAATATATACTCTTGGCTATAGGAAAGACTTGCTATTTTTGGTGTACGTGCGAGTTTTTTTTTCTTTACATTCCTGCGAAATAAAAACCAGGCCGAAGAAGAACTAACAGTATTAGTGTCCCTATTATGATCCTGTGTCGTGGTCCTTCATCGAGCAGTGAACGTCAGAGTGCTCAATTGTAAATTTCCTCCACATTTTGACTGCACTTTTTAGCTTTTATGCAAGCATTAGTTCTAAAATATGTATTACTAAACTGTTAAAATAATACTCCTATAGAGAATCGTAAAAGTTTAATTGTCTTAAGCTGCTTACGGGCATTTACTGGGTATATTTCATAATTTATTTGATTTTTAGGTTAATGGTAGTTATCCTGGGGGTTATACCATTACTTTTTTTCTGGTAGAAATTTGGAGGGTCTCCATCCTAATCCGGACCCTTATCTCGCCTTCGAAGCTCAGGAGCGCCCGGCCGCCACAGCAGGGGGACCATAAAAAACTGACCGCGTGGAATACAATTTAAAAAGTTATAAACAATTCAAATGAGCAACAATTTATTATACAAGCGTCTTTTGACCGACGTTCTACGATGAAAATTAAGATTTTTCGTGATTTTGCTAGAAATGACCCGTTGACGCACGGCAACGTTGCCCCGGAGATGGGTTGGGATGGGGGGAAGGATTTCTAGAATTTTGATGTATTTAGCATCGCACATCTCCTTTTAGAGAGTACGCAATATTCTGGCTACGTGAGGAAATTCACATGGAAAAGCACGATAATTTTTAAATTGCCTGCAGAAAACAGCCATATCATTCTGAATAATTTATTTTTGAATGTTAATTCCTACCGCTCAATGTGTCTGGATTCCCTTTCGAAATACCACGTCGTTACTCTGTGAAAGTAATATCTTAATGAATGGCCCTCTCAGCGAAATTTTACGGATGACCAGCCTTGTGTTTGCTGAGAGCAATGCGCAAAATACAGCTCGTATCAATCTACTGTTTGCCCTGTGATTTTTCCGTAACTCTGATGTTTTGAAACGCAGGACGAATAGAAAAATACGAGGGGTATTTATAGAAAGCACAGCGAACAAACAAAGAGAAAGCATTCTCTCTCGATTTCAGCTTAATTTTATTTGCCAAAGTTGATTTTGAATTGTGCGTGCGGACTTTAGAAAAATCTCGAAACGAACTAAATTTGCACTCATGTAAATGGAGCCATAAAAATTGCGCATCTTTTTCAGAGAATTGTGTCATTATTTCCTTTAGATTGGTATTTTACTGAAAATGAAAACAGAGCGGAATGCTCTTTTACAGAAATGATGAAATATGTATCTAAAAACATTTAAAATACATACAAAAATTGATTCCCGTAACAAGCAAATTATAGTCATATTAAACGGCTTGAAAGATTTCTAAGAAATCAGGAATTGCAGGTTGTAATTTCACTATAATTACTCAATTGATATTCAATGTTGTATTATTTTGTAAGCTTTAATAATATTCTATAGAAATTCATATTTCGCCATTCAGAACATACTTATATAAGTAATTCATTAACTTAGTTATTCATTAGCTTAGTATTCATAAATTATTTAATTAATTTATTAAAATAATTATGGACTCTATAAAATTCACACCAAGGGGCTTTAGTTTTATGATCGTACAACTAGTTAGTAAAATTAAATTAAGGATTTTTTATTTATCGTCAATTCACTACTCAACGTTATATCGAGAAAAATCTTTAGGAGAAGTTTTGCTAAAATAAGATATAAATAGTTCTATACAAGCCTAGGAATATATAATTCGTTTTAAATTAAAACTTATGAATTTTTTTACTCATTGAATGAAATTAAAGTTGAATAAAATCCCATTAGTGCTTCGTTTTCGAAAGAAGACTGTCTAATGCAATAGGATTAATTATACCAAATCATGATTCATTGAACGCCTAATGACGTAATTTCTCAATTTACCCACTGATTCACATTCCATTTTAAAACAACAATCTCTTTAGGCTGCAAATTCCGCTGAACTCTGCCACTCATCCCCTGACACAAACCTACAAACGGACGGGCATAAAGAAAACAATAGCCTCTTTCAGCTTTCTCGAAAAGCACTAAAAACGTCCTCTTTTTACCGGGTAGATTAAATCCCTCACGCAACCTCCTTTGGAGATTCTTCTCGAGGCATCGAAAATTAAAAATAAATTCCTCCTTTGACCAACAACAATGGGGAGGGATTTTTTTAATTCAGGAGATATCTACCATCTATCCGCGCCTCTCCTCCATTACGGAAAAATCCCTTTCTCTTCCAATTCCATTGTCTCAGACTTCCCTCTCTTACCCTAGTCCTGTCCATCCTCATCCACCTTATCCTCCCATAAAAGGAATTCCTCATACCACTTAAACCCCTTAAAGCCCTTCTTCTCTATGTCCGTCTCTGGCGCTGCCAGACCCCACTTCACATCCCACGTCCGCACCCCATCACCCACTTCACCTCCCCAAAGAGCCTTCAACCCAACGCGTTCCTTACCGTTCCACTCCCTTCAGAACGCATGCGTTCGGTCAGATTCAGCTGTTCGGGGGAATTCGGTGATTACATTATTCGAATGCTCGAAGCTTTGAAATGTAGGTGTGATAAAAAGAATGATTGACTAGACGCATTCTCAACTCTTTAATTCCTATTCTAAGGAGTTATGTGAAGTCTTGAAAACTTTTAGACTTATAAGATTCTTGTTATTTCTTATACTTCTTACTCGGAGCCTAATTTTATCTTGAATATGGTGCTTTCACATGGAAGCAATAAATACTTGTAATGGGTTGTTTATCGAGAGCAGCCACCCCTGATAATAGAATATTCTATCCTACGCTCAGCATCGAGGCCATTGCTTTTTTCTAGAAACGAAAGAAATTTTTTCTTGTTATTATAATTACACGTCTGCGGCAATCTTCCTTAAATATCGAAGTTTAAACTTAGATGTTCGAGTTCCCATTAATTTCATACCGTATCTTTGAGTACATATTTTCTTCATATTGCATTATAAATAAAAATGTACAATACACACAAGGTACAAATTAATAATGCCTCAAACATCTTGGAAATACATACATAAATGCTTTTATTTTATTGGATTCAAACCCATTGAATACTATTATTTGGTTAATTTATTATGTAGTAGATGGCTTTATTATTTACGTTGCCTACTTACTTGGAAGGGATCGTGATGGCCTATCATGCCACTAAATTTTGAATTTAAACACGTAAGATTGATTTTAAATATCTTAAATACTTTTTAAAATTCATCTTCGAAAGAAAATGTGCTAAATGTCACATCTGGTAACACATCACAACATTTGATATATTGTGTTAGATACTCTAAAATATTTACGATATGTTTTAAAATGAATGATAATAAATAAAGGAATGTATATTCCACAAGTTTTAAACATATCAAAGTTATGTATTTTGTAAACTAACAAAAGCTTCAAGGATGAGTTCTAATATACAGAGAATCAGTTGATAAGAATCGTCATTTTATGATATTTTTAACACCTTAATTCAAAGAGCCATTTAGCTACTTAGAACATAATGCTATTCTTGAATCGGCACAAAACAGAAACAGTTAAACCTATCCCAGAGATATATGATGTGACTCCAAGGGAATTTTAAGTTAATCAATTAAAAAAAACTGACTTCATTTATTAAAGTTATTTACGAAAATAAAATTGAAAGAATTTCTATATTCTCGCATAAGTATCCTAAAATAAAAGTATTGTGGTATAGATTAATGAAAACCTTTGGCAAACACTGAAAACTATTGATAAAATTTCAGAGATATATCACGGGATTTTAATACTCGATAAGAATATCACTCATCAAGCTGCACTAAAATAAAGCCCTCCTAGATGCTTCAAGAATACATAATTTAATACGATATTCCTTACGTATCGAATACCTCAAGTGCGCTCTTGGGAGATCATTAAGTACCTATTGAATTTCTCTTAAAGCGATGCATTCCGCGATGTTGTAATGATGATGTAGTTAAGGCATGAAGTACTAAGGGTGATAGAAATCCCCTGTAAATTATTCCATCAGAAATTTGCATTTCACTTAGCAACGCTCCCTTAGAAATTCGGCCTCGCCTAGCAGCCTTATCTGCGGAATTCCTGTCCTATGTTAGGATTCCTTCCTCTGAATTCTGTATGCTTAAGTGCAGCCGTCGCAGCTCATGCCTTCCAAAGCAAGCTGGTATCTTGATCTCTTCTTCCCTCCTCCACGGCATTCTTACGGAGCAAGCAATTCATTTACCTCTCTTCATTGTTCGGCGAGGACCTTTTGATATTCAAATAACACTTGACTCTCGAGGATAATGGGCTATTCTGTTACCAGGTAGTTTCGAGTGATCATTACAAGGGGACACAAATTGATTCCCGAAAGAAACCTACGCAGTACTAAGAAACATTTTTTCTTAGTTTAAGCTCTTAACGACGTTTTGCAGCTGGTATCGTGTTTTGGAAGATAAAGGGATCCTATTTTAAAAGTCGTCGAGGAAATATCTCACCTCATTTTAACCCTCGGCCTATGTAATTTTAACTTTCGGTAAAATGCAGTGTGTAAATAAGTACTGCATAAATGAATAACTAAAACCGTCTCGCTTTATATCTGTAGATAAATTGAGGTAAGGTAAAGAATGAAGACAAAAAGTGATGTTAACGGAGTTAAATAATTGTTTTAGTAGTTTGAAGTGGTTTTTTGCTTTATCCACTATAATCCAATAGGAGTTCTCACGTCGAGGACTATCTAGATTTTGAAATGGAAAAGCTGAAACTAGTTAAATAGTATATCTAAAAAACACTTTTTCAATTTCTCCTCCAGTTACGAAAACAACTGATATATTGAGAAACTCTAGAAGGAACTAATGTGAAAAAATCTCAAGAGAGCGGTACTCAAACTTGGATCTTCCACCTGCGTAAGTAATTTACGCGCATTTTAGGGAAATATTGCGGCAAGACTAGTTTGCGGCATCGTCTACTTTTCCTTGTTTGATTGAAAATAGTTGGAATACTAAGAACAGGAAGTGCACAAATATTAATTAGGCATTGGTTGCATTTCATATTTTGATTTGATTTTATTGCACATGGGTGGCGAACCTATGGCACGCGTGCCCAAAGTGGCACGGGAGAGAATTTTTTCGGCACGCGAAACTCCTACGAAATTACCTTTCTTGCTTAGAAATGAAGCTCCATAGTAAATAAATGTGGATTCTGTTTATTATTAGTGACAACTAACGATCATTTAAGTCTCATAAAAGATCTTAATCGCATCGTAGACATTATAAAATGGATAATAATACCATCTCACTGTATGGTTCGGCACCACACTGCCACGCAAGCCAAAATATGGCACACGGGCCGCAAAAGGCTCGCCAACCCTGGTATTGCATATTGAGGTTCCTCTTTGGAATGATGACTCCAAAATATACACACTTACAAAACCTCCATGTATAGAGGATGGTCTGAACAGTTTCCGACTCCAGATTTTTCAGAAATCTTCAGAAAAATTTCAGATATCTTCAGAAAATTTTCAAATATCTTCAGAAAACATGTCGAGAAATGACGAAACGTCTGAAACTTTTCAGTCCACCCATGTACTGTTCTAGCCTTTCTTCACTTTAATTGAAAATATCCTTTTGTCATAAACGTTATCAACCTGAGTTTCATGGGATATCAATTCTTATTATATTCTCTGCCTCCCGTAATTGTTATCGTATTTTTGCTGGACTCGTCCCGAAAATATAATTCACTCTTCCGGATCCGGATAAAACTTCCACAGTATCAGATCGCGCTCTTTTGACAAGCAAGTCACGAAAACATTTGTAAACCACGGCGTGGCATTTCGTAAATCAGAGTCATCGTGCCGTTGCTTCGCAGGCTTTTGTATCTCCCTTTCATACGAAGGCTCTTCAAAAGTGTCGCCTTTTTGCCCTCCTCCATTTACATACTATTATCCCAGCGGAAGACCCTTTCTCTGACGCATTTTTCTCGATGCCCAACTTCATTCAGGAACCATTCTCTAAAATCACGTCACCCAAAACGTCTCTCACCAACTCCGAAACATCTCCGTCGAGTTCGCCAAACGTATTCCATCCCAGCCTTTCTCTTCTCCTCTTTTTTCTTCCCAATTTGATTCCATTTGCAGCCCTAAAAAATAACAGCGTTGAATAACTTTTAGGGCGAAGGGAATAGGATCAAAAGAATTTGCACAATTGGAGGAAGGATGTCGAAATTTGCTACTAAGCAATAGAATGTATCCCTTGCTCTGTATCAAGATTATAAATTTGGAACAAAAACGGATTAAAGACATCTCTTATTAGTTAGATACGTATATTTTAGTCCTATTTAATAGGTTTAATTTCTCAAAACATTTAATTTTTTTTGAATATTTTGTTTCTGTATGTTTATTATAAGTGCAATTTTTCCTGTTTTGGATTTTTTATTTGTATAAATATATATTTTAGTACTAATTTTGTAATTTTCTTATTACGTAAAGCTGTCTTTTATGTTTTATAGCTTATACTATCAGAAGGTTTGCGCAAGTTTTTCACAACTTCCTTTTTTGCGGGTATTTTTCTGCAGTATATCTCTTCGAAAATATTTTAAGGACTTATAATTAATTCAATATTGAATTGGAAATTAAATAAAAATCGGATGATTTCAAATATTGTGTGGTGTCTATGGTATTTTGATTTTCCTCATGCAGTACTCGTTATGTATATTTATAAATCTCAATTCGAGATCTAAAACCAAAACATAAAATATGAAGTAGGTAGTAAGTAAAAATTCGAGAAATTTATTAAAATTGTTTCCTTCTGATACGAAATTATTGTTTGTCAAAGAAACTGTGCTTCATATTTTTCAGATAGGAAAATTTCCATAGCTCCCGGTCATGCATCCATCATAGTTCAATCTTTTCCTATCATTCACCATTAAAATCTTAAACTCGCCTGAATAAATTCCTGCTGGTTGTCGAATAAGAGAAAATTATCCTGTGACATTTTTGCATTTGTGGTGGAAAGTCGAGGATAAATAAGATATGAGATTAATTAGGAATAGCTTACGCAAATATTTTCATAATATCGAAATAACAGATTTTGTAGCATGAAAATTTATTGACTTCTCAAATCTTATCTCTCATAATGTTGAAACCCCTTCAGTAAACATAAAGACCATTAATGCGTATTCTTTACATTAACGTCTTTTGCTTCCATAAAGTACACTCTCGTTCTACTTAAATATATCTCTTAAGTTCCTTTGTTTAAAGTCCACTGAGGCTGCGGAGGTATTGCAGAAATAATTAAAAAAATATTATTTGATAGAATTATTATCCCAGGCTTCTTACTTTCATTTAAACTTGGCATAACTTGAGGGGAAACTCATTTTTTAAATCGAATCCTTTGATTTAACATTTCGTTTGAAAGTTTACTAATCGCAAAATCATGGGTGTTAATGGAAAATTTAATTTAAGGATCCTATCTAAAGCATTATTTTAAATCTTTTCGCATCGTCTGTTAGCCTTAATGAAGCTACTTGTAGGAGGGCATGGAAACAAACTCGGCACCAAGCCAGGAGCGAACGTGCATTCGAGCAGTTATATTTTACGTACCAAGACGTATTCATTCCCTCATTAGGACCACTGACCTGGTTCAAACGAGCATGTATTCCTTAAGTAACTCATAAAGTATTCGGTAGCTTGGACCCTCACTTTCTGAAGCGAGTATCGATGCTTCTTTTTAATGTCCAGCGGTGGAATACGAAAATATCAGCGATGCTACTAGGAAGTGGCTTGAAAACAATATTAGGGGTATTCGTTCAAATATTATCCCTTGAACTGTGGATCTTCACTTCTCCTCGAATACTGATATTCAGATAATGCTCAATGGTAAAAACATTGATGGTTTTAATATTGATCTTAGAATAGTTAACTTGCACATGCATTTAGATGTTTAGGATATTCAAATCTAAATAAGCACTAGAAGAGACAATTTTCCGTCAGTATGAGCTCCAAGGGAAGAGAAAGCAAAATGTACGAAAAAATGATTATAGGACCAATGAAAAAGATATGAAACTTGCAAATTTCAAAAACGTCCGGTTTCGATAGGAAGAGGAGTAATAATCGGCCATTGGACACTTTTGAAAAACTTATTCAGCGAATTAAATTACACTGTTTTCTTCCTACCCATTTATTATTTTATCTGATTAATTCTCTTGGTGAAGTATTAAGACATTGTTAAGTCTTTCACTAGTTACGTCTTATTCTTTTTGCAAGTATAGATTTGGGCTTCAAAGTGAGAACTAAAAGGAGTAATATCCCGAACGTTTTAATGAAAATGAAGATGCGATAATCTTAAAGTTTCTTAGAGTGAATCTTTTGTTTCTATGTATAAAAAATATTTGAATTTACAATTGATCGCAATATGGAAGTATATGGAATATCATTTAAGAGTTGAATAATCAAATAAATGTTGGTTTCAGCAGCGCATATGAATAAATATACATTTTTCTGTTTTTCTGGAATGGAAAGAATTTTTCGGTCAATGTATTTTGTTATTTAATCATTTAATACATCCACTTTCATATTGTATGTTCTGTATTTATTCGACAAATTAAAGTAAAATATTGGAATATTGAAAAAGTTACTATTTTAAATATGGAAATCATTCTTTTAAAAGAAAACTCAATATATTATTTTCGTTTTATCACTGGATAAATTTATTGAAAAGATTGAATAAATGGATTTGCATTCATTAAATTAATCGAGAAAAAAATTTAATTTAGTCATTAAAATCTTTGATGAATTTCCTTTCATCTCAAATTTTTAATCAAAATATTAAAAATCAATCTTTAATGATATTTCCATATTCATCTTTAATTTATGGGATCGATTTTATTAATTCTGCCAATTTTACTAATTTTAATATAATATAATCTAATGATTATGATTGTGAGTAATAAAATCTCTGAGATCTAGCGGTATAGGTATATTACCCATAGCAAACAAATGATTGTGACCAAAAACGAAGAATGAAAATATGTTTAGGAAGAAACAAAATTTTCTCGACTGGAAAAAACATACTGTTCTAAAGAGAAATAGTGAAACTTTTTTATATCTGTTTAGGTCTAAACATCCATACATAAAAATGCACATGTTTTGAATTGGCAGAACAGATTTACTTGTGTATTAGAAAAACATAATAATGGCTGTTTCAAATGACTTATTCCTGTTTCGTAGTTTTTTAATACAAAATTCATTAATTTCAATAAATAAATTTAATTTCCTTCAGCAGTTCTGATTGAGTGAATACTTATCAAACTAAAAATATATGAGTTTCGCGTTATTTTGGTTCCATTTTAGAATTCGCGCCTACATAATATGTACACGTCACACAGTATAGGAAGATTATAAAAAATATAAAAAATTATAGCTATGCAATCAATATAACTAAAATCAATGAAATTGGGGAAATATAAACTCTTCGGAGGGGAGAGAGGACAGCCTTCGATCGATTCACCAAATTATAATGATTAACTCGTCATTGTTCTTTTTCGTGACTCAGACCCAAAACATTGTTTACCCACATAATCCCCTAAATTACAGGTCCAGTATCTACAGGTTCGAATTCTCACCATTATACGCAAAACCATTCGAGAGAGTTCCTAGCCATCGATCGCTGGAACAGAACGATCGAGAAAGGGGAATTCACAATTGGTCATGGTATTGGGACCCTTTCTTCACGTCTGCAGATTCTGCAGGACCGTCTCTTCCAATTTCGCTCGGCCCATTTTTTCCTCATCTCCTTAACCGTGCAGAAACAATCTTGACCCGGACAAAAAGGCCCCTCACCCTATCTCCGCCTTCTTTTAATCACAATGGAGGAGATCCCATTCCTTCCACAGGGTCTCGAAAACTATGCACTCGAATGCGGAACGTGCCTAGAATTCGCGAAATCAGAGGTTCGCGGCGGCTTTTGGTAATTAACAAGGCTTCATCCGAAAACCTTAGGCGGGGGAATGTGGAGAGCTTCCTTCGCAGTCATATTGGGGTGTATTCAACAAACCGTGTTTGGAATTTGACGTGGACGGTGTGAGTTGGTGTCTAATGAAGTCGCCTGGGCAAAGCGTCCTGAGAAGAATGTTGATAAGAGGGTTATGAGAGGTCTCAGAGGAGGCAATTAATATAATTTGAAATCTCTTCCAGTGGAATAAATGTGGGAGAGAGGGAAAAAATCTCTCGGCTTCTTCGTGCTTGCTGTGATTGGGTTATTTTCGGCGATGCCGATGATGTCTTTATCGGTCAGCTTATTTCGGGTTGGGAATGGATAACACAAATTAAAATTGTGGAAAAAGTACCTCCTCTCTTTCCTTCATTTTACATTCAATAACTATTTTTATAATTTTAATAAAAGTAATTATTTATTAGTAATTATATATTTATAATTATTGATTAGTAATTATTGCTAAATATTTGTTTAATTATTTTTACTTTGTGGTGATATAAATGTATTTTTATATAATTTTTATTTTATTAATTCCTACCATATTGTAAACATCTTGTTTTGTGCTTTTATTTTGTATTTGAAGATATGTTAAACACAGTGGCTAGCTTTTACATAAAATTACTTCTGGTCGGGGATTGGTAATCAACTTACTTTAACAAATGTATTAATTAATTATATTATATAAATATTTTCATATTTTGTATTTGATTACGCGATTAAAGGTCAAGCCTATTAAATAAACAATGGAGGAAGTCTTTTATATATTTTGCAATAGTAAAGGAAATCACTCAATCCAAACGATAATTGCACCAATTTCAAAAATATAACTGAGTTTTAACTGATTCATATAGCCATTTTTTCGGTTCGGTGTAAGGCGTAAATTGATACTGGGTAATAGTGAGAAGTAATGTTAAAAAATTTTACTTTATAGTGTGTTAGAAAATAAATTTTTATTTAGTTATACATTTTAGACCTGGCCGAGGAAATTATCGTATTTAATAATAGATCCCGAAAATATTACCATGGCAGCTTATGTTGATGAATAATGTTTTGCATTTTATTATACAGGTTTATATTAAAAGGAGTATTAAAATTATAAAACCTACTATGAAGAAATGTAAACTCTCTCAAACATTGAAAATATTCCTTCTAAATAATTTATGTGTAACTTGTACTTTTAGCGAATATTCCGATGTGGAATATAAGAAATGGTTTACCTCCTTTGTGATTCTTCCTTGAAATACATTTCGGCATATTTTGCAGTGAAAGTCGTAGACGTTTAATAATAGCTACTTTTTTATATCCAGTTAACATTTATCGAATCCTATACCTTGTAAGGAAAGCGAAATCCATATTTACACGAAACAACGGAAGATTTAAACGCAAGGATCCGGGACACAAGGCATAAATAAAACGAGAAGGCAATATAAACTTCTCCTAACATTTCCAGGGCTTGGATATCGGGGGAATAAAACTCGGAAATTACGGGTTTCAAATTTTAAATGACCGATTTCCCGAATAAATAAACAGAAGAACGACCGGAAGATTGTTTTCTGCCCCCGATAAAAATTCAATCCGCCCGTGTTTGTTTTGCTCTTCGGCCTGAAATCGGCGCGAGAGCCGCCAATTTCCGAAGAGAGGAATAAAATCGACCGCGATAAAGATATTGTTTTCGGAGTTAGTTTGACCACTTTGGGCCGACAGATAGGTCGAGTGATGCGGTGTTTTAAATGCAAATTGCTCCGGGTCTATTGACGCGGCGAGATCGATCTGCAGCTCTAGGAGTGACTCGAATTGCAGCGTAGCGGTGCAATATTTACGATGGAATGCGACAGAGATTGGGACAACGGCTGTGAGATGATTGATTCGGTTTATGATCCGCTATTTTTTGGGCCAATGAGAGTCTCGAAGCTTCCGTTTCCGGTGTCAGCTTGATCGAGTCATGCTCAGCGCCTCTCCACACTCTGTATCCGTGGATGAGTTCGAACTTTAAGTTTTTATCTAACGATTTTGTCGTTCTCTTTGCGACTTACGTGGTCACATCTTTGTTGAACTCGACATCTTCACACTCACTATGAAATGTTTCACAAATTACATCTTATTGCATAACCAGGTTTCAATAATTAGCTTGTATGAAAAAGAACAGAGATTTGGATTGATGTCGAAGATATAACTACAGGAACTTTCCTTAGTAAACCTGGATATGCAAAAACCCTAAATTGATCTGCGTGATTGTTTTCTCAATGAAAATACTCAAAGTAAGTGATCGATAGCCAATTTGCTATTGAGATCTTATTATTGGTCCCAATAATTAGTTTGTATGTATAACTATTAGGATTCTCATCGATCAAAACCACGGCTGCATTAATTGTTTTTCGTAGTTTTGATAGATATTTTTAGCCCCAAATTTGATGCACTTGATATATTTTTTCTCAATGAAATTGATCTAAGTTGGAGAATGATTACCTGTCAGCAAACCACGTACGGTATTTTCTATACTCCTAACAAACTAATTCCTTTGAATGATTTTCTACGAAAATCAACCATTACTTCATATTAGAATACATGGTATAGTATTTTCTCTTCTTTTTTTATTTAATTAATTTTTCCTCACCCAATATAGCAACAGTAAGGTTTGTATTATGGATATTTCGATGAATCAGTCTACCCGCTCCTAGAACGAAGATATATCGTAAAGAAATGCAGAAACTAGTATATTATCGCTCATTAATGTTTATTATATTTTACTCTGTTTGAATAGGTATTCTGTACTTCCTTCTACAGATTTTATCCAACAGGATTAGAAAATGAAAGTATTTTTGACGTGGCGTATTTTTAGGTAATCCAGTATGATTTAATAGCTGTTTTTTATAGCTATTAAGGTAGTAGCTATTTATACTTCTATTCTAATCATCTTTCCAAAAACTTTCTCAAGTTGAAATGGCGAGCAAATAAATCCACACCCCTGGTTGTTTGATAAGGTTAATTCAATAAATCCTTATAATTCAAGGTACAACTTCCGACTTCTGCTATCTGTGTTTGGGTTCTGAATATTTTGGTGTTATTCATTTCAGTAATCGTTATTGACTCGCAGTTCCACTTTTAGAACCTAAACTGACTTAATATATTGGAAAATAATAAGGACAAACGATCCGCCAGACGGTTTAACCCAGGGAATAAGGTAACCGGAACGCTGCATATTGATTCAAAATATTTCTATAATGAAAAGTACATTAAAGTATATTCCCAGTTTCCAAGTGAATTCTCTTAGAAAAACTTTGGTTAAGATGTGTAGAAAAATGGATATATATTTAGATAAGCTTATAGGCCTTGAATTTGAGAAGGTTAGGGTGCTCTTTTACTTTTACCTTAAATTTGGAAATGAATTTGGTAAGCTGGTCAGTTTTAACTGATTTATTGCATATACCATCAATGCGGTGAAGTGAGATGTTACTTGATTAAATTGCCTCTTGAGCTAATTCTTTTTAATAAAATAGAAGTTTTGGGGAACAGAAATAAACTTGACCCATATTCGCCATCCTTACAGCATAATTTATTGGCTTAGCCTTCAATTTAGCAAATTTGGGCGCAGGAAAATATTTCATAAATTCGCATCGGAGATATTTAAAAAAATTAACTGTGAAACTTCGGTGACCCTAACTCGCTTAAAACTGCACGAACTAATGGCCAAATTTATTTAAGTTATAACCTCAAATTTAAGCGGAATACTGACTGCACTACATAACTAATGGTGACTTTATTTTTAACTCTCTATTTTGAACCTAAAAAGGTGAGGCGAGGCCCGAGTTTTTCACTATTCGGTCTGATCTCGAAAGTAGTTTACACGGTGCTAAATTTTGTAAACATCACTTCAAACTAATGTAAAATAATATTTGGTATGAGGGAAAATTTTTTTCCACGATACAAAATTGAGAGTGCAAAACTCGGAGTGAGGAGTCTAATCTGTAAATGGATTGTAAACTCGACAAATGATAAAATTAAGCACACTCCGAAGCTACATTATCTGAGCTGACTATAATACATGTTACACTAATACAATTTTAGTTGTTAAAAATCATCATTGTCAATTTCGTGTAAAATAATTTTAAAAAAAGAACGAGGGAAAGGTTTTTAACTGGTAGAGGTCGTGCCACTATGCGAAGTGCTAATTCCTTTCTTCGCAATGAATTCTGTAAACAGAGTAGCATTTACAGGCCGTGGTGATTAGTGTGTTCGAGCGGTATCGCTCCAACCCTACGATCCCGGGTTCGAATCCCGGCTATGGAACGGTCACACAAGTGATTATTGTTGTTAATAACTACCACTGTAAAAGTTCAGAAAATGGATGTTTGTTGGGTAGATGAAAAAAAATTGACTCAGCTGCAGTTTGTCGGTTAGAAAATCTACTAGGAAAGAGGGAATCTGGGAGCGAGTCTCAATCATGTCGATACTTTTCAATCCTATTCAAAGTTAGATTCCAAAATGTAAAAATCTGATGTGGCAAACACATGACTTTCTCCATATTTATTGAAAACAGAAGCCTATGCCGGTAATATATAAATAATTCCAAAATAATGAGTGTTACAGGACAATGTTTCATACAAAAGTTGTAGTAAAGTACATTATCTATAGCTTTTGTATGTAATTGTATATACCTACATAGCATTTTGACAGAGATATGTATGAAAAACCTCCATTTCTGGATAAACAACAACTTCCGGTAAACCATTATTCAAGAATAACTCCTAAACAATCAGTGTTACGAAAACGTGTTTCATATTAAAGTTGAAGTAAAGTACATTATCTATAACTTTTGTTTGTAATTGTATATACCTACATTGCATTCTGACGGAGATATTAAAGAAACAAACTTTTGTTTCGGTTTAATCGGAACTTCCGGTTAAGCGTTATTCACCAAAAACTAATCAACTTTTGGCATTGTTAGGAATATACTAAATATAAAGTTTGGAAATGATCGGATAATTGCTTTTTAAGATAGAGCGTACACAAACGTTTTTACCACAGACAGACTCACAGACACACAGACACACCGACAGACATGTTCGGGAAAATAGCGAAAATGAGCTTTAAGGGTCCCAAAACATCTATTTCCGTCAAAATCTGGAGGTCGAATTTTTTTGCGAATACAATACTTTCTCTATACTACGTATATGGAGAAAGTAAAAATATCCTGCCGCGCTCGCTAGAATTAACACATTCCAGAAATAAATTACCTTATTTGCAATTAAATCGAACTAAGAAAAATTAAGCTTTAAAAGAGATACTGGTAAGTGGTAAACTTCCTCTGGTAGTTAGTGAGGTGGCCTCTTGGTTACTTCCTGAAGCAAATGCACGCATTTAAATTGTTTTGTTTCCCAATCTAGCATTTCTCTTGAAAGATACATGATAGTAAATATTCTACATGAATTGTTTGAGGAAGCCGCCACTTGGTAAAAATCCATTATTATAATAACAGTCGAAATAGCTAATCTTAAATTTTTAGCTAGGCCAGTTAATGGCTTGAAGATGACTATAATCAGTTGAAAACGGTCGCAATAAAGAAACTGTGTGAAATTTTCACTTATTTTTATTATATTCTATATGAGTTTACTAATAATTTAAATACATAACACTTCGCACAATTATGACTTGACGATATAACTATTATAATATAGACAACACGCTAATCAAACCTTATTATTGCAAATGCGGCATAATGGTTTCCTATAAGTCTGAATGGAAGATGCGATAAAAGGCTCTCCATCCCTGGTTTACGCTATAATGGCCGGAATATTATCATTTCTCACACGCGTATTATATTCAGGGAGCCCATCTCCAAACATTCCCCTTTGCCGCACGATCGATTCCCGAAAGTTTGTCTCCCATTTTCGCTCTTGTCCCTCACCAAGAGCAAACCTTTAAAGCAAGCGGAGGTCTCTTCCATCACGTGGTATCCGTGACGCTCTGCGTGTATGAGATCCAATTTTGCCCCGAGGCGTTGAATCGCACACACTCCGGAAAAGTTTTCGGGAGTTGGAGTTTGAGCAAATGTTTAAAGGTTTCGACCCTTCGGAAGGGTATGCGGAAGGAAAATGGGAAAACGCACCAGAGATGGATAAGGGCCATCTTCGGGAGGAGTCTTTTCTCTCCGTTTAATCGTTGCTAGGTGACTAAAATGCGGTGAGGCAACTTAGCGATATTTGTTCTATTTTGGGAGGGTATGGAGAGCGATGAAAGTTGAGGAAGTGCTGAGAAAACAGAGCGTTGGAATCATAGCGAGGTGATAACTCTTCGCGGATTTTCAGGAACTTCTATAACTATTTTGGAAGTAAATTACGGAAGATCGTTCGAGAATAAAAATATATTATTTCCTTCAACATCTATCGCTATATCCATATTTATTTTCCACTTACGCCCTGGATCTCATAACAATGTCCAGCTTGCAGAAGTATTTATCTTGATTTGTATAAATTCATAAGCACTACAAGGCCTTTAAAAAGTACTGAAAAACAATACGATTTGTACAAAAAATGCAGCAGCTAAAAAAACAATTAACACAAATAAAAACATTATAAATAAAGCATAAAACGAAATATACAGTTTCATTATTAATTGTCAGAACAGTTGAAATATGAGTTGTATACATTTTTAGATATTTCCAATTAACGTTTTTAAGGTTTAGTTTTATAATTGATTTTTCAGGTGTTTTAGAAAACAAAAATGATATTAATCAATACAAGTTACAAGAAATGGCACTGCACCAACCAAGAGGTACTCAAGTATGTACTAAACTTTCATTTTTATTCAGAGACTTTTGGAGATTGGCACAGAATATGTGTAGGCAAAATTGATTAATTTTCTTCAAGGGCGAAGATTGAAGTCCATTTATGACGGAAATTACTCGCAAAATGTTTGATTTAATGATTGAATTGCGGGTTGAAACCACTTACCGTGTTTTGTTTGAAAAATTCATTGTTTCATGCATGAATTAACAATAGGGAATATCGTGTCCGAAGCTCACCTCCTGAAACGGACAAAGATATTAATTTATACATTTTTGAACAGAAGTTATCTTTTTCGTTTTACACAACAAATGGAATTATTGATTGATGTTAACTAAATAGCGAATGAGCCTGTACTAAATATGAGAGTAGGAATTGGTAAATAAAACACAATTTTTCTTTGCTCTGGGTCTTTGTGGCCAGTAATAAATGATTAAAATTTAGATTCAGTGCATGTATATGTTTTTAATTTAAGGTAATTTGGTAGGATTGATATATTTTATAAAGAATTTTATGATTTTTTTACAGTAAATCTATTTTATATGGAGATTTTATGGTATTCAATAGGATTATCCACGGGATAAAATTAACTTATTTGATTTTCCCCGACTTATTTTATCATGAGAAATTATTCTTAATAATATAATTCACTTTATGACATACAGTATGATACACTATTATTGTATATTTTATTTTAATTATACTTAAAATAAACATATAATAATAGTGTATTAATACATAAATCAAAAAATTATGTTGATTTATGTATTTTCTCAAAGAAAAAAGTACTCTTTGGAAATTATGCAATATAATGCTATAATCTATAAATATATCTTCTTCAGAATTTATGCCATGAGATGAAACCTTATCGAAGTCGGATTTCATATTAAATATGAATTTCTAGTTTCTGGAAAGGAGGTTTAGCCGGAGATATAATTCCCGAAGATAAATTGCTCCCTTTTATCGCAACTAATCTCAGTGAGATATAGCACACAGTAGTTTTCTTCGCTAGACCTTCCAGACCGTACGTTATTTTACTTCCTCCAGAAAATATTCTCTATCCTTACCTAACTTTCCACCCTGTGGGTACCTTCTCTTATCTTTGTGTGCATCTCTACCTTTCCCTATTTCCTATCATTCACTCAGAGTGCTCCGTTTCCCGTTTTATCCCTTTCCTTCATCTGTTCATGTTAACCTTTTCCCCTCCCTCTCTTACACCTTACACTTTGTCTCCTTCAACCTTTACTCTAAGGATCACTCTGCCTTTCACAGTCTTATATTTATAGCCTCGTTAAAGACTAATTCGTAAAAAATTTCCAACCGTAAGAATGTATAAGCAGTTTGGTGAATTGCTGTAGATCCTCATTTTTCGTCTGTTAGGGTGTATAGATTTCGCTTTCACGATTTCAGTACCTGATATTATTTTTTTCGTCCAATTCAAATAGATTAAAATTATTATTTTTTACAGAGATTTTTCTCCGTAATTTTTTCTTACTAAAAGAATTTTTAGATTCTTTGGTTAAAGAAATAACGAAACAACGAAATATTACCTTTTGTTTCGTTTTGTGGATAAAGGATCGATGCTTTTCTTTTCATCCAATATCTTAGTCATGGCCGCGTTTGCCATATTTTTGTTCTTTAATTTAAAAAATCAATAATAAAAACAATTACATGGCAGGCAATAAAGAGGCAGAAAATAAAATGCGAACCAGTTTTGGTAACGATCAACTCGAACAAATGAATACCTTTGATTATCAAAAAAGTATGATTTCTAAAGATTGGAGAAGTAAAACAAGTAAGAAGTATAATTGCTCTTGCAAAAGATTCTTTCAACAAATAAGAAAATAACGATCTCCAAAACTCACCGCATTTATGGGATAAAGGTTTCTTAAAGAGTACGTATAGTGCATTAGACGGGTGTGAAACCTGGCACCTAGGGAAAGAAGAAAAGACTGTACGCATTTGAGATGGTACAAATGCTGAAAATTAAGAGGACGGATAAGATCACTGAGGGAAAAATGCTTAAAGGAATGAGTGAGGAAATAATCTTGTGGAAATCCTTCGTAAGCATAAGAGTCCAACTTAAAGGGTAAGTACTTATTGAGCTATTAGAGGCTCCTAAAGACAATACTCGAGGGACATATGAATGGAAAAAGGTCCAGAGAAAAACCACAATCATAATTTGTAAAGGAAATTATAAAAGACGTGGGATGAAGGAATTGTGGATGAAAAAGAAGGAGGAGAAACTTGAAAAATAGATAGTGTCTACCAGGCTACCTGCTGCCAGACAATCTTCGGATTGATTACCACAAGAGGAGGATGTTTTGAAATGGAATCCTATATTTGAAGAACATATTCTTGAGTCTGTTATATTCCATATATAACCGAAGTTGTCTGTATCATGGATAAATATCGTTTATATTTGCTCTTAAAGTTAAAAAAGGTTTATTTGCTAAGTTTTGAGAAGGAAGATTTCCATTTAGTCAAATAAAAATATCCTAGTGACTATTACAAATACGCGAGCACTTGTTTTAGTATGCCTTCTCTAGCAAAGTTATTTTGTAGGAATGCTACGATTATTTAATATCTTTGCGTATTTTGACTCCGTTTAATATTCTGGAAAGTTTTTTTTAGCGTACCTTGCAATGTGCTTTTAATTGCCCATTTTTAAGAAGAATATCTTGTTGGACTTGGTATTAATCAAAATGATTTCTCTAATTTTTATTTCAAATTTTGATCATCGAAACGGATCTAATAAAATATGTTGAAATTTTGATGCATAGTTGAATGCACCTTTAGAACCGTCCAAATTATTATTTTCATTAAATTGAATTTAAGTACTATCTCCCACTTACCCAGCTAGTTAAAATTCTTTCGTAATTTTTCCTAAAATAGTGCCTATTCCAATTTTACACCACATACCCTACATTTCGTATACTTCGTTTGAAGTTGGTGAGACAATATTTTATCTGATCCATCCTTTGCAATTTGCACTTTCTTATAAATTCAAATAAAAGAAAAGTAAGAGGGGAAGTAAATGTACCCCACAAGGGTACCTTTTGGCACTCTCAGTATAAAATGCTTTTATGTAACCTTACGAATATATATATATATATATAACATTTAACAAACACACTGAGTATTTTTCTTTATAAAATTTCGTCTGATTTCCTTGAAGAAGAGTAACTGTTTTTTTTTTCACCGGGAATCAAGTTTATCGATTGTGATGAGACTATAGAATTTAGATTGAGTAGAAATGTATACTTTTGGATTAAGCAGAATATATATATGTAAATATTTTCTTAGATATGATACTAACTTACTATGATAAAGTCGACTCATCCATATCCCTCTTCGGTTCAAAGAGTGTTTTCCTTGAATATCTCCACTTCAGGTGCTTTCCATCCGTAACCTCTCTTTACCTCACAAATGTCTCAAGCGAGTACCTTCTCCGCAGTGTTATTCTCTGCGTTTTGTAACCCTCAAAACTTTTCATCCCGCTCGACATTGTGCTCTATATATCTCCCGCATTCCTCCTGTTGTAAATTTAGCCCTCCACATTGCCATGGATACCCTTCCTTACTCGTCGCAGTTTACTCTCTTTCTCTTCTTATTGCTTTCATTTTCTCATTCGTGCGAACGTATTCTCGGCTTCAGGTTATAATATGATGAAAGAGAAATTTCGTTTCTTTAAACAGGTGTTTCCCGTATTCAATTCTGGCATTCGTTGCTTGCTGATATGAATGAAATAATAGTAGACAGAATAAAGAATATTATCAATGATTGCATTTCCGATTTTAGTCGTATTTTTCTAGCTCTTTTTACTTTCTCCATATACGAAGTATAGAGAAAGTATTGTTTTCATGAAAAAATTCGACTTCGAGATTTCAACGGAAATACATGTTTTGGGGTCCCTAGAACACGTTTTGACCATTTTCGGAATGATGTCTGTGTGTATGTGTGTGTGTGTGTGTGTGTGTGTGTGTGTGTGTGTGTGTGTGTGTGTGTCTGTATGTGTGTGTGTGTTAGTGGGCGCTCTATCGTGAAAACTATTAGTCGTATTAATACCAAACTTCGTATATAGTACTGTGGTGTGTGCTGTCAGAGTTGATTAGTTTTTGGAGTAAATCGGTTGACCGGAAGTCGAGCTTTATTCATTATAGCTCATTTCCGGTTTTCAAAATATCTCCATAAATATGATATATACGTGCATTGTATAACCTATAAAAGTTTTAGATTATGAAATGTACTATAACTTTTGTATTTAACATATTTTTGTATCACTGGTTGATTAGGAGTTATTCGTGAAATACCGATAAACCGGAAGTAGCCGTTATGTACTTTGTGGGCGCTCTAACTTAAAAACGATGCATTATATCAACATCAAATTTCATATATAGTACTTCATTTTGTTTCTTAAGAGTTGATTTGTTGTTGGAGTAAATCGGTTTACCGGAAGTCGAATTGTATTCTTCAAAGCTCATTTCCGGTTTTCAAAATATCTCCATAAACATGATATTTAGGTATATACTATTATTTATAAAAGTTTTAGAAAATAGAATCTACTAAAACTTTTGTATGAAACATATTTTTGTATCACTGATTGTGTAGGAGTTATTCATGAAATACTGATAAACCGGAAGATGCTGATTATGTACTTTGTGGGCGCTCTGGGCTCTATGGGCGAAATTCCAATTTCATCGTTTTTCATCGATCATGTCCCGTAAAACATTATTATTCATGTTTTTGGCGTCAAAGATAATAATATATATATATATATATATTAATCACTCATATTCCAAGTTTAGATGGAATATAGAGTTCGAAATTACTGCGGTAGATAAATATTTACATCTTATATATATGGAGAAAGTCATGTGCTGGCCACATCAGATTTTTTCTCTTGCTTTTCATGAGGTCTCTATTTCGCGAGTATGTCCATTAATTTATTTCGTTTTGGTGGTTTTAGTAGTAATATGGTTGTAGGTTTACTGCAGAATTATGATACTAATTTCATAATGAAGATAGGTTACTTGCTGCCATAGAAATTTGCTAGGAGTTTTAGGTTAAGATTCAAGGGCTATTAATTTAACATCGCATCCAAATGGCTGCCTCCGAAAGTGTCTCGTATTGCTGAGGTAGTATTTTGTAAGTGGAATGAGAAAATAAACCATACTATAATGTTTTAAACTACGTATTACATTAGAAGATTAACATCGAAAGATGAGGTTGACGCGTTTTTCAGAAGTTACTCTGATTATAAGAGCGAATAATATCCTCTTTTGGGCAGATACTGATACTATCATCTACAGAAAAAAACTTAACATCTCTTTTTTATATGAAGTCAAGTATCGACTCCTGAATTAGATAAATACATCTAAGGATTTGTGCACTCAAGAATAAAAATCCTATTTAAGGATGTTTTGATTATCAATTGATTGCTTACTCTTTAATATGTAAGCACTGTATCAAACATCACGTTAAATTCTCATTCGCCAGCTTGTCAAAATCATTCAATAAAGCATTTAGAATGCAATAAGAGAAGGGGCAAACGAAAGTGCTGTACGTTATTATTTATGGGAAGTTCTCTACTAGCTGTATGCCTGCCATTGGGACATTTACGTGCTAACTTTGAAACCCTGATAAATTCAGCCAAAATTCCTTTTGAAATGATTCATCTTTATTCACAGCCATCGCGGATCGGATGCTAAGTGCCTTTTTATTTCTCTTCAAAGATTTAAACCTTCTTATTTGGTTACCCTTTCGTCCAAGAGTCATAACTTTTTCAGACGGCTCTTCCCTTGCTTTGATTTTCGACTCCGCCTGCTTCTGGTACACATTCGATGTCAGAAAGACCGGAGATATATTTATATATCATCCTCCTCTTCCGAATACCTCTCCCGCTCGGAATTCCAGAGCCCTCTCGTGTTATTTTAACGCGGATCGCATGTTTCAGTCATCACAGCGTCCCACCGAAACGGGAACTGACGTAAAAAAACGCGCCCTGGAAGATTTATTAGCAGTTGCTGGACCGTCTGTTACGGATTCACGGGGTTCAATTTCGTCAAAATTTTCTTCGTGCTTGGCTAGAAGATGTATGGAAAGAATTGGTTTCAGAAAAAAATTTTCATAAGATTGTAACATTTTGGGTTCGATGCCAGAGCTCAATAACTTTTCTCTCATAAGGAATATAATGGAAAAGTAGGACGTTGTTTGAGGCAGTTGCAGCCAATATTTCTGCTTGAATTTTCACACATAGTTAGAAATGGTGATCTTCTATTGTGTTGCATCGAAAGTATTACCAGAAAGACCCGGGTTCGAAGCTGGGCGGTTATATGTCTCCGGTTTAAAATACATTGGGTTAGTTTTTCATACTTTTTTTGATGCACTTATTGAAATGAGAGGAATTTCTTGCTTAGAAAAAGATGTATATTAAGACTCGCTTTAAGAAAAAAAAATTTGATAAGACCGTGCTGTTTCTGGGTTCGATGCCAGAGCACATTAAAATTTCTTACATAAGGGACATATGGAAAAAGTAGGGCGTCGTTTGAGGCAGTTGCACCCACTATTACTTCTCAAATTTTCACACATCGTTAAAAATGGCGATCTACTGTTGTGCTGCATAGAAAGTATTGCCAGGAAGACCCGGTTTCGAAGCCAGGTGGTAAATATATCACCCATTTAAAATACATTGAGGTAGTTTTCATTATTTATTTTCATGCACTTATCGAAATAATAGGAAGTTCTTGCTTAAATAGAAGATTTGTATTAAGATTTGGTTTAAGAAAAAATTTAGATAAGACGCTGCTCCTGGGTTCGATGCCAGAGCACATTACAATTTCTCACATAAGGAATATATGTGAAAAGTAGGACGTCGTTTGAGGCAGTTGCAGACAATATTTCTGCTTGAATTATCATACATTGTTAGAGATGGTGATGTTCTGCTGTGCTGCATAGTAAGTATGACCTGAAAGACCCGGGTTCGATACCAGACGATTAAATTGCAGCGAATTTTAAGAATATTTTCAATCCTTTTTTTTTTGAGGACCGTCCCGATATAATACCGACATGAAATTAGTGTTGTCGGTCTGCTTGCAGTATGCAAGCTACATTTACTCATATTGTATGCAATTAACAGTGTAAAACGGAATATCCGGCCATACCGTCACATAAAATTTGTAAATTCAGGAGGAATCTTATTTTCTTGTCGTCAAATTTTCATTTCGATGTTTTTTTTACACACCTTACCCCCGAAGAAATATATGGTGGTGCATAATTGCCCAATATCACCAAAAAGTATTCTTATATTTCAGTAATTACACCATAACTTCAGCCTTAGGGAGTAGATGCGTCATATCAATTGATGTAAAGATAATTTTAGATAATATGTATCGTAAACATGAAACTGTGCTCGACATGATAAAAAATTCCAAAGGGTTTATTCACCATACTTGCTCAACACGGCGTTAAAGTATCTACCGCGTTCTACTCAACCCACGCTATCCTTGATAAATAATTTCCAAATCAATAACAACAAAACAGCAATTGCCGTTGCCACTAAACACTTGTTTGTCACCGATTTAAACTGAAATAAAGAGTTTTACTAGAAAGAAGATTTTACCACAGAACCGCAAAAGGAGAAAAATTTATATCTTACTAAGTTAGGTTAAATCGAGTAATCGCTGTAACATTTTTCAGAAATTACAATTGCTTTCTGTGATATAGAAGTGTTGGCCTACTTTTCTGATCCCAATCCTAATCACACTACTGTTACCCATGAGACACCCAACCCAACTCAAAATTTCAACTGAAGCTATCGGACTTCATCAGTGTCAATCGCGCTATAATCCGTAAACATTTTTATTCCTTAAGTATGCTTCAGAGTCCAGATTTGAAGGTGATAATAAGAATAACATATTTACGTAAAATATCTTAAATCTGGGTTATTAAACTAATGGATAGATGAATTATTCTTAAATTGAAAAATTCATCTTTATCTACCTCGAGGGCTATTTAATGAATTACTTCACGACAAGCACTTATCATTCCTTAAATTAGGCAAATAAAGTGGCTATCCGCTATTCTGAGTCAAGTATACTTCTTGAGAGATAAAAATTCCAATTAAATACTTCCCGTTAAATAAATCGGAGCGATCATGTTTGGACATTATAATTCGCGTACATATCTGCACTTGAAACTTCCGGCCCCATTATGGGTACCCTACGCAGGGCCATTATCCCTTAAACAATCCATCATCCTCCGTAATTAGCTACGTCATCCCCTCGCATACTACTGCAGCTCGCTCGAGTTCAAGTAAACGGCGATTGAACATTTCCCTCCTTTTCTTTAACGCTCCACCCTCCGTCCGTCTTTTTAAAGCAGCTCATCCGTTGAAAGAGCTTTCGTAATACAAATTCCCCGCTAGCCGCAGCCATGGAGATGCGAGGGGTTGGCTCATTCAGATGCGGGAGTAGACTGCCTATAGCAAGCTGTCAGCCGCCTTCTGTCTGGCGGGTCATTTCCCCCCGATCACTCCATACAACTCTTATACCCTTATCCCCCCTTCATCTACCCATCCCATATCGCCCGCATCTTCCCATCCTCGTCAACCCACCCCCGGGAGAGATAAGGGGGTGGGGGAAGCGCGTAGACGTGGGAGGTCTCCCATTCTCTGTGAACCTATAAAAGTAATGGCCCCTGCGCAACAGTGCGGGGGAATCGACTCAACAGTTTAAAGAAGCGCCCTTATCAGCTCTTTACCTCGCCAATACTCTATAACGCGGGGGAATGTTTATCTCAGCTTCCGAATCCGGTCTGTTTTGACCCTTTAAAACCGATATCGAGCGACGATCGAGAGGGTTTTGCCGATGGTTGGAAATTCCCCCCAAGAACGGGTTATGTACGCGGAGCACGCGAAGTTACCGCAAAGTGTTTCGAGAGGCCTTGTGTTTATTTCGATATAAGGTTTTCTTGTTGGTTTTACGGGAAGTCAAATTTACGAGATAAGATAAGGGTGATTTATTTGTATTACACTCTGTGCCTTGTCGGCTGATTATTCGGTTTCGAACTCGGGTGGTTTTCTGCTGGAAAATGGTAAATCCAAACATTTCGTTTCATTGTATATTTCAGATCAAGATTCTTCGTTCATACGTTTGTTTGAAGGAAATAATGAAGGTTTTGGTTCTAATATTAGAAGATGTCATCCATCTAATAACGCAGAAAATTTGAGCAATAGAAATTTTCTCCTTCTGCAAGCCATCGATACTACTGAGTTTCAGAATTGCGGTCTTTTAGTGATTATATAGTTTCATAAACAAAGTACCATTCCTTATTTACATCGCGCCATCGAAGATTCATTACTACGCTTTCTTAATACAAGTAAATTAAGTATTTTTTTTCCGGGTTCTATAAATTTGATTTGGTTCTTGAATAGTGATGATAGATGAATTAAATGATGCGTTAAGCTCCAGTGAAGGAAATGGCGTTGCATAGGGATTTTTGAATGCACATGCGTTGAATGCAACCGAAAGGTGGAAAGATGATGTATGAGTATGTGAAGTAAATAATGTTAACTTTCTGAATTAGGAAACGCTTAATACGAATTGTATTATTAAAAGATATATTTCGCATGTAAAGAACATTTTTTCTCTCACAGAAAGAATGATCTTATTCTGAAATACATAAATTCTACGTATGCTGCATTTTATTAATCGATATATTTATGATATTAAAATATCGATATATGTATGCATCCATTGAAATATTTTATGTTTATTCTTATTCTATAAATGATTTTTACTAATCATATATTTTTCTTTTTTTTACAATGATTGACATGAAATACTATGCATCCTAAGTTATCATTTTCCTATTACTCTCCCTTGTATATCTGATTATATATAATAAGAGTTAAATGAAAAAATACAGATTCACAGCTTCAAACTTCAATAAAATTCATTAAGCAATAATTAACTTAAACAAGAATGGGTTTTATCGAGTAAATTAAATTGCTCCATCTTATAGCCTCTTCTAAAGGCTACAATGGCAGTTGATATATCTGTTCACTTTCCGCTTATTGCTTCAGACGAATAAATAAAATACGTTAAATCCTTTAAGCGTCGATAGCCAGACATAATTCTTAGATTTTTAAAGATGGAATGGTGCCAAAAATTTATGACTTCTTGGAACAGCACAATCGGGAGACGCAAAGAATTTATCCTATTCTTTTGCTTCAAAATATTGTCTCAAAGGATATCAAAAGAATTTCCGAGGACGCAGAGTGCATTTATTTTCAAAGGCCAGTATCAAAGTAAGATCTAAACAACGGGTAAGACCTGAATGCGGGCGATATATTTACCGTGGATGGCAACGAGATTTTGGGAAAAAATGAAAATCCATTAGTGGCAGCTGATATTTGACCTGGAAACTGGTAAAGCAGATGTTTACTGTGTTGAAATGAGGTTTTATCATTTATCAAAGGATTCTTTCCCAAAATATTATTTTATTTGCTTTTATCTCCGGCGAAATAAATTATTCTCCATTATTTACCGACCATTTTTGTGTTTAAATTGGATGTACTAATATTCAGATTAAATAGCTTTGCAGAAAACAAACATGAGATGGGAGTGAAAGATTTTTAAAAATTTTCATATCGATATTTTATAGTTATTGTTGGATTTGGAAGTAAGGTCCTATTATTATTATTTTCAAAAATTATAATTAACTGATAAAATAGTATCGAAATTCCGGGAGGAACTTGTAGGGCTACTTGCTAATTATTGTACAACAACAGAACGTTGTGTATACCAAATCTTAATTACTGAATACGATTTGTATTTTTTAGAAGAATAAGATTACATTGTCAACTAAGGATACCCTTCGATAGAAATGAAGGATGTGCTATAGATAGTGGGGGAAGATTTATTCTAAGACTTATTTCTAAACAATTTCATCATATTGGATATATATTAAAGTAGCTCCTGGAAATTTAAGTATAAACAAAGATATCCATAATCTTTGAATTGGCGACTTTTAATACATTTAAGTCCGAATCCGTGAAAAATCTTTCTTTGAAGAAACCAGAGCATCACATAATTCTTCAACGTAACTTTATTAACTCTTAAGGTACTCATTTTTTAGTGCACTAAATACCTTTTTATGTACTGTTAGATACTACTGTATGTTTAATGTTATCTACTGCAATACGTAATGAAGAATACTACCAAATCGAATAGAATAACCTAGAACGACTCCGAAAGTCAAATTTATTCGTAGGATTCGAAATATTCTCATCGCGGAATAAACAGAGGTTCACAAAAGTACCAGAGTACGTGTTTAAACAATGGGAAATAGTAAAATTGAATCGAATGAGGCCGTGTCCCAAATTCGGGCTATCAAACAATCGCCTCAATTTGCGTCTTCCCGCAGACGAAGACCACATCAATCTGGATCGGGTTTCTTTGACGGTGTCCCACTTGTCGCCGTTTCTCGATCATGCAACTCTTCCTCTGGGAGACAAACAATGGACTCCTTTAAGGCTTTCGGAAGTAACCCAACCCGATCCTTTCTATTCTCTTATGGATTTACCGCGCGGAAATAATAAATGTATAATACTTTTCTTGAAGAACATTACCTCAGTTTGCTATATCAATGTTAGTATAGAAAAGGCCCATTCATTTTGCACGGAGAATATGATGAACTTACTGATCGTAAAAATTGAGTTGTATGGTCTTTTATAATTTGTAATATTGTAAGCGAGGAATTAAATCGAGCTTTGACTATGACAGTTATCCATTTACGATATTGAACATCTTCATCAGCGCCCGTAGCAGTTTTTCTGTTTTTATTGTAATTTGTTTTGGTGATATATTTTATTCTTATTTATCTATCTAGCTAGAAAGGTTCAATTTTGGACAGTTCTCATTAACTACGAGGTATCTAACAGTCTTATTTATTTTTTAAATCACGCTGCGATTAGGCCATCAGGCCTGGCGGCAGCGGTGAGGGGGAAGTATTATATTACAAAGGATTGCATGGAATTCGCCCAAAGACGAGAGGAAAACCCCTCCGTAAACCTCCCGCAGGCAATGAATTACTTTTATATATACATTCACAATAGATAATATAACATTAATATTACAATTATTATCATTACAAAAATTTTAAAAGTACAAATAGATTTAAGCTTACTTTAAAATGTTTTGACATGTTTTGGAACTGTAAATAGGATTTCTCCAGGTAGGGTTTTCCATTTTCTAATTCCCTTACTGACGAATAAATACTTTGCAATGTCTGTTTTCTGTTCGCGTTCTTTGATCTTTAAGCAATGATCGCCACGTCCGTGGTTATACATTGGTTCATGATATTGTTCTGCCAGAAAGCTCATACCTAATTACATTTCTCGTTCAATCGATTCAGTTTCTAGTAGTAGTTACCTAATTCAGAATCTTAATTTAAAATTTATAAGAGTATCAAAGATAATTATGTCTAATAACCATTGTGTGTACAGCTATTCACGGGAAACCAAAAATTCTCATATAAGCTGTATTAAACAAACTTACTTCAAAACAATTTACTGCTCATCCCGATATGATGGGTACATGGAATTGAATAATTCATAAAAGGGCGGAATTGGCTATTAAAATTCATTATTACTTTTATCAAAGTGTCTTTGGTTCACTTATAAAAGACTCAAATCGAATTCCCCCATAAAAATGCATGTAAAATTATTTTAACGCAGTTTTTATATCTTTTACAGAAATAAATTTAAAGTGCCCAGTAAAGTCCAATGAAATAGTGACATAAATCATAAAAGTGATAATTTATGATTTTGGTAACCTAATATAGACATTTTTAGTTTGAAAAAGCAAGCATTTTGAGTAATAGACCAAATTTTCTATAATTGTGCGATTATAAACGTCCCATCCCCTAGCCGATAGAGAAAATTTTTGAAGGTGAGTTTATGCATTTTCTGGTGAGAATACATTTGGAAATTGAAACTACATGAGTGTGGTGGCAAAAAGATGATAGTATTCCTGAATAGGAGGTACTAGTCGTGCTTGTAGCATTTGTTATCTTAATTAAGAATTCTTAGAAAGTGATTGTGAGTCAAGACCAGTACAAGTGTTTCGTAGTCGAACTGTTTTCGACTGTTACATGTTGTGTCGTCACGACCAAAGGGGATAGAAAACGCCAAGATATTCACAGGTGAAAATGAAAATGTGTAAGTGCAGGAAAAAGATATGGAAATATTTTAAAAGGACGAATGTTTTCTAATTATAACTTATATGTGCATATAAATATGTGAAATTAAATAAAAGCAGAGCAAAAGAGATGGTGGTAAGCAGGCACAACACTAGAGTGGAGCTAGCTTTAGGGGGAGAGACGTTAGATACAGTGGATGAGTACATCTATTTGGGAAGCAGGATAACTTCGGATGGGCGTAGCGTAAAGGGGATATTAAGCCGAATCAACCAGGCAAAGTTAGCCTTCAATAAAAGAAAGAAACTCTTCACTTCTACGAACATCAATTTAGAGCTTAGAAAACACCTCTTGAGGACTTCTGTCTGGAGTATCCTATTCTACGCCAGTGAGACCTGGACTTTTGGGAAGAGCGAAAAGAGGAAACTGGAAGCCTTCGAAATGTGGTGGTATCGCCGAATACTAAAAATACCGTGGGTGGACAAAGTAACAAACGAAGAGGTGCTACAAAAGATGAGAGAAAGACCGTGTCTTCTCAACCTGATAAAGAAGAGAAGATGCACCCTGATTGGTCACATCCTTAGGCATGATGGGCTTATTAAGACCATACTAGAAGGCGCTGTAGAAGAGAGAAACTGGAAAGGCAGTCCTAGACTAAACTACATGGGACAGCTGATGAAGAATTTAGGCTGCCAGAAATATGTAGAAGTAAAGAGAATGGCCCAGGATCGTGAAAAATGGAAGACTGCTGCAAATCTATCTTAGGATTGTAATGAGAGAAGAAGAATGTGCATATACGTTCCCGCTACCATACTATAATAAATAGACTATTTTCATTTGTCCTGTGTTTCAGGATAGAGGACAATGTATCTTTCGTTTTCTTTTGTCTCAGTCTTGATCATGGCTGAGATGAAATGAAAGTACCGAGGTATAGTGAATAATTGCACTAACCAAGGTCTCTCCTTACGGAATGCCAAGCAAATTGTTACTCATAGAGTCATTGTGCTTCACTTGCGTGGACATGTTCCGCTTATAGCATTCTGGCTCAGTGAGGAAAGCAAACTACCTCACTCCTCATCCTGTCTAGTGAACCTCATTCCTCTCTGCAAGCTCTTAGTAGCTTATGGCAGAGGGAATGAAGTACCAACCGGACTTTGGGCTGAATGCCTTACAGACGGATGTGCATATAATATCTGTTAACTCTTTGCCTAATTGAAACCATGGAACCGTGTAACAGTGTTGAAAGCTACTGAGCTAAAGATCTTTGGTATTAAGAAATATCTAATTTAAAACACTGTTATCTCATCTCCGATGTTAGAGGAGGGCCGTGATTATGAAACTTATCCGAAAAACAAAATTACGATGTTTTATTGATGCATATATATCTAATAGCTGTTTTTAGGGCAGTATCCTTTATCAGCTATTAAAGTCTTTATTTCATTAATAGTTACTTGTACTTTTACATTTTTTTCTGGTATATCTGATAGATTAAGAATAATCAATGAATTACTTTGTGACAATTCCATGCTAATGATTATTCATTTGTGTATATGTGCTGCATTCTGAAATTTAAGGGATATTCCTTTAGGAATATCTGAAGTAGTCATTACAATAAACCGCATTAAGAATACAAGTTTCAGGTTTCTAGCAGCTTGGAATACCGAACGAATTCTAATGATGAATATATGCAAAATTAACTTTAGGGAGGAAAATCCAAGTTTTTCCTTGCTTTTATCTTCGTATTGAAGTTTAGTCTCCACTTTACTAAGTAACTTCAGACCTTTGAAATGAAGGGTGCTTGTCCGCTTAGTGCCTTATCTTGGATTCTTGGAAAGGAAATTGCAGCAATTTCCCTAACTGTATCCATGTTTTGATTTACCTTCATTTTGTCATAAATTTACATGGAAATTTTTTTGTTCTTCATTTCGGAAGCAATGCATTTAAGAAACAGCTGTCAAACTACCTAAATCTCGCCTTTTAAATTTATGAATGATAAATAGGCTCGTCTCAAAGAAAAATCGATGGACTGGTTACATGAAAATATGGAATTTTGAAAATAAAAACAGGTAAATGAATCTCGAGGTCAGCTGGCTCTGAATAAATTTAAATATGTAATGGTTCTGGTAACGTATTTCGAGAAACTTTTGGACGTTTATGGCACTTCTTTGCGGTAATTTGGTTTATTATGGATAGAAATGTAGTAAAATTACTTATAATTGGTAAAATTAGTTATGGGGTTAAAAAGAATTAGAAAAAATCTGATGTGGCCAGCACATGACTTTCTCCATATATAAGATGTAAATATTTATCTACGACAGTAATTTCGAACTCTATATTCAATCTAAACTTGGAAGATGAGTGATTTATTTATATATTATTATCTTTTACGTCACAAACATTATAAATAATGTTTTTCGGGACATGCTCGATGAAAAAAGATGAATTTGGCCTTTCGCCCATAGAGCCCAGAGCGCCCACAAAGTACATAATCAGCAATTTCCGGTTTATCAGTATTTCATGAATAACTCCTAAACAATCAGTGATACAAAAATATGTTTCACACAAAAGTTATAGTAAATTATATTTTCTAAAACATTTATAAATAATAGTATATACCTAAATATCATATTTATGGAGATATTTTGAAAACCGGAAATAAGCTTTGAAGAATGAAGCTCAACTTCCGGTTGACCGATTTACTCCAAAACCTAATCAACTCTAACGACTGTAATAAAAGTACAATTTATGAAATTTGGTGTTGATCCGACTAATAGTTTTCATGTTAGAGCGCCCACAAAGTACATAATCATCTTCCTCCGGTTTATCAGTATTTCACGAATAACTCCTAATCAACCGCAGATACAAAAATATATTAAATACAAAAGTTATAGTAAATTACATTATCTAAAACTTTTATAAGTAATACAATATACGTATATATCATATTTATGGAGATATTTTGAAAACCGGAAATGCGCTTTAATCAATAAAGCTCGACTTCCGGTTGACCGATTTACTCCAAAAACTAATCAACTCTGACAGCACACACACCACTACTATATATGAAGTTTGGTATTGATACGACTAATAGTTTTCACGTTAGAGCGTCCACTATCACACACACACACACACACACACACACACACATACACACAGACATCATTCCGAAAATGGTCAAAACGTGTTCTAGGGACCCCAAAACATGTATTTCCGTTGAAATCTCGAAGTCGAATTTTTTCATGAAAACAATACTTTCTCTATACTTCGTATATGGAGAAAGTAAAAAGAGAATAGCATAACATAATACAGCGTAATATTATGCGATGTTAATTCTAAATTATTTTGCTGGACTTAGCGAAAAGACAATTTGAGGAAATTAAGAAAACTGATTACCGCGTAGCCGAAATAGGCCGTCTTAATAAACACACGTGGATATTACAGAGTTGTTTCTTCTCCCTCATCATGTGATATAGTAGTAACTTATGTGATAAGTGAGATACCTTAAACCAATACCTTAACCTTCATCATACGTAAGTCGAATTATGCTCTTAAAAGTAAATAGTAGAAATTACTAAAATATTCTCGTAAATATTCTTTAAGAATAAAAATATGCAATGACGCAAATTAATTCGCTTTCATTTGAGTTGGGGTAAATTATATTTCAGCCCGTTGAGCAGGAATATAACATTGAAGCTTTCTCTAGTCGTATTTCTCAGATACTGTTATTGGGAACCATCAGACCGTGTGTAATTTTGTTTCGGTCCTTTCTGTAAATTTCCAATGCATCATTGAGTGGGAGCGACAGAAGCATTCAGCTTATCTCCTAAAACATCTCACACTTTTACTCTCGCCCATTCTAATCTTAATATCTTCATTCTGCGAATGTTGCCCAACCGTCCCCTTCATAAACGATTGTCATATTTCACGTCTAAACACGTTAGGGGGGAAATAGGGTGAATCACCGCCGTATCTGATGTCGCATTTTTCGCCCTTCCATCGATTCATATCTCCACATCGCCAAGATAAAAATCTTCCTTCAAGACTCATTTCACGCTATGCGGGCCGCAGCAGCTGGCGTCGTGGGCAACACAATTCCGGTGCGGCGTTTGGTTTCAAAGCGAAATTTACGATTCCTCACGCATTTCGAGTCCGCTAAGCACGGATCTAGCGAAAGAGGAAGGAACAGTTACACAAAGGCACCCTTCTCGATCGAGAAGAGCGCACCGGAAATAGGAAATGAGCGCAGTTGGCCGGATTGGAGGAAAAGAGATCGTCCGAGGAGAATGGAGCGGAAGCAATGAAAGGAATTGATTGCGGTGTTTGGGAGGAGATAAGAGGAAAAGATGTCCCGGGGGGAGTGGTCTCTCCCCAAGGAGCGGGCGGAGAAATTAGTTCGAGTGCCGATGGAGATATGTCGGAAAGGAAATCGGCGAGCGGTTAGTTGATTATTCCATCTCCGTTAATTCCGAAAGGAAATAAGCAGGAATGGGGAGCTTAGAACGTAGACCTCGAGGGAGATGGTTATTACGAAACAGTGTATCCGAGGATATCATTCCCAAGCTTAGATGATACGCTTCTATGTCCAGGATCTCAGATTGCGTTGTGTAACGGTTTTTTCAATCTGTGGAGTAATAACAATCATTGATATCGAGTGATATTTCCCACTAAGATCCAGAAGATGGTAACTTAGTCTTCAGTCTATCTTAAAAGTCTTCTATATCTTATACATTGATACTCTACAATCCCTCTTTCTGCGTAAGGGATATTTCCCACTAAGATGGACGGATCCTGAAGATAGGAACTTATTCTTTATTCTGCATCTTAAGTATATATCTCTATACTAACTGAAGTGCCCGTTGATTCACAACGGATAAATTAGCATAGATAAATACCAATGTAACAGACAGATTTTTGATCGTAGCACGTGCTTTATAGTTGTAGGTAGATTGCAAATGCCAGTCAATAATAATTTCTAAAGCAATAAATCAAATAAAAGTTATAATAATATCTACAAAGCCACATCAACTCGAATTTCTATCTCATATCTTTTGAATTAATAATTCCTTCAATTAAGATAACATTCGTTTAAATAATATGAAATGTATATTCCAAGATTACTTTAGGAAAAGCCACACCAAATTTAAAGAGACATCTTCAGTAAGGTACAGAGCGATAAAGAAAATTAAGAATAAACTTATATAACATAAATAAATTGTATAACACTGAAAAAATTACCGATGAATATCCTTTTTGAAACTGTGTAATATGAATCTGACTTGTATCCCACTACTAAAATGCGTAACATAAACATGGAGCTCAATCAAAAAATCAAACACTTAAGAAAACCACAAATGAATTATTTTTAGCATTTCGCATATAATCCTTATAAATAATTTGCGAGGAGTCCGTCCGTTTCTGCCCGTCCCCCCCTTTCTTTCAGAAACGGTTTGACTTAGAGATTGTGTTTCTACGAGTTAGAAACCCCTAGGAAAACTATTACTATTACTAAGAAACCCCGGGTTCGACCCAGGAGTCCATAATACGGTTCCATAAGGAATACACGTAAACTTTACTTTTATCTGTTGCAGGGCTTAATTCTTTTGCAAAATTCAATTAGGATTATTAGAAGAACCGTTGTTAAAATTCGGGAATACCAACAGAAGAAGGAAAATTAAATAAAGTTTCTTATTTTCGTCGTGGTATAACGATTTCGAGAGGATGCTTTGCCTGAAAACGTTTCTCATACATTCTTTGTGCGTCATTTTAGAACAAGAACGCATCGCTAATATTGTTGCGTCAAAAATAACAAAGTGTTAGCAGACAAAAGTATAAGCTAAAAGGAATTTGAACTTCACTGCGGAGGAGCAAATGCTCTTGCTTGATTTGGTGGAAGAGAAGAAGGCCATTTTAGAAAATAAGAAGAGTGATGCAGTCACCTGGAAGCAGAAAGTATGCTTTCAAATAAAAAGTTAGCAGTTATAATTTTAATGTGTCGTTATACGTAGATATTCGTTGCCTAATTCGCAGGAAAACGTTTTGAAATGCATTGGGGAGAAATTCAATGCACGAATGGGTAGCGACAGAGAATGGAGCAAGCTTCTTGCAAAATATGACTGTATCGAGAAAAATACGAAGAAGATTATGGCACAACAACGGCAGGAAATGCTCAAAAATGGTGATGGGTCCTTCGCTCGTGAAACTTAAAATCGCTCTACCTTTTTGGTCAATTATTCGATATTGGAGATTTGCTACGTTTTGACCACTCGCCGTTCAACTCCATGGAAAATGCAAACACTGACTCAAGGGAAATCTTTTCGATCTGCGCTGACTTAATTTCCATCAATCGCTAAAAATACATCGATGCAAATAGATTTGATTTAATACTGAATTCAGAATTTCATTTTGAAAACATCTGCAAGTTACTTACCGGGTTATTTATTTGGATTCAGTTGAATTGATAGAGATAAATCAATATTTCTATCAAACACTTTTCTAACAAACTTTCACGGAAATGTCCGTAAAAAAATTACGTTGATATAAATAAAACTTGGTTTCTATAGACGCTTAATTTTGAAAAATTTCTTAAATACTCGTATGCGTATGTTTGTACGCGAGATTCTTCGCAACATATCATTCATAGCTGCAAATGCTAATATCCCATGATATTTCCACATCTTCGTATTAACATTCTAATATTAACTTATTCTTAGTATTGATTTTAAGTGGGCATAAATTCTCAATGTCTTGATTCTCATGTTTGTATACGCGATTCCTTACAGGATATCGTTCATACTGCAAATACTAACATGTTATGTCTGCATTTCTTCGTCTTCATATAATGCATCATGTACTGCACTGTATGTACTTATTCTTAACATTGATTCTAATTGGTCATAATTCCTCAGTGTCTTCTTATAGATAAACTCATGAGCTTGAATCAACTATCGCCTAGATCGTCAAGGGAATGAGTTGCTTACAACCTCAAAATTTCGATAAATAATCACGTATTTTATCAAACTGTTCACTATTTCGAGTCGTAAACGATATTTTACGACCAAAATAATAATATTTATTCTATTCTCCTTATCTTGGTGCTTAATTGACTTCTTACGACCGTTATTCCTAATTAAATTTTGCAAAATAAATGAACCCTGCAAAGGAAAAAATTAATTTTACATGTATTTTTTATGAAAATGTTTTGACCCGACTGGGTTCAAACCTGGGTTCATGGACTTCAAGTGATAAAGAGTAGCTTATACTCTTCGTGGGGTCGGCGTTTAATAATGTAAAATAATTCAAACTTTTTCGACTCTCGGATCTAGAGTTTGTAGCGAACATACACACGTACACACACACACACACACACACACACACACACCATCCATTCCTCTTAATTTTCCCCTATTATTGGATCGGCGGAAGTAGGAGAAGGCCATAGAATATTGAATACGTCTTCCGCAAACGTCTATATGTATATACTTCCCTGAGTATATCAAGCAAACGCAGCCTATCTTCCAATCTATATTCTTTCAAATATTGCAAACTTGCGTATGAGAGTAATTTTGCAACGCTTGCTTTTTATCGCAGTGGTTTTTAATAAAACGTATCTCCTTGCGCTGCATTTTCTCAAGTTCGTCGGAACATGTTTCATCTGCCGTACTCCATGCACTAGCTCCATATCTCAGATGTGTCTTGACCAAGTTTAGAGGTGTTTTACTAGTCCCTAGGTGACGTTTTCAAATACTTTATTATATTCCAGGTTTTCCTTCATTTTGCTGGCCTGTGAAGGTACCTTGTCTCATGGCGTCACTCCTTACAATTCCTAACTTCGGCAGCATTATAATATTATTATTCTTAGTATTGCTTACTGTAATTAGTAGATAATAATAAGTTAAGCATATTTGACAAATGTTGTGATATTGAAAAATTATCTACCCTTATTTCATTTTTCTCCGAGAAATCGTATCTTCATTTTGGTTGGTAAATTATTAGACTTTCTTTTATTTTAATCTTTAGTATTTGACCCCATTCTCTCATGCATTAAAAAGCAATTTCTGAAGTTAAGCATGCTTCTTAAATCACCATTCGATTCACGTCACCATAATTCAAACAACGCCGTGGTATTGAGAGATTTTTTCTTGCTTTTTATAGTTAGATAGAATAATGCATACGCCATTTCGTGTTGGGAAATGTAGTATGTTTTCAGTTTCGGTTTTTCTCAGTGAGCCACTCTTGAAGTGATCAAAACTTTCTTTCTCAAGAAACTACCCTGGTAACCATGAATAACCCTGAGAGAAAAGGAGTACGGTAATAGCATTATCTACCCTCAGAATAGCAAATGAATTCGACATAATTGCTTGAAGAAGGGTGATAAGGTATTATATAACCTCCATCATTAGTTATTTGGTTGGAATTTCTTAATAGGGAAGTGCATTATGGAAATGATCACCTATGCCACGCATGGGGGCCCCGGGTTAACGGGTTCACCTTCGCGGGGGAATTACGGATGAGTGTGCCCGGTGTGGGAGAGAAGAAATTGAGCTGCAGGAGAAAAGGTAATTGGGAAGAGAGGGACGGAAGGGTATTAGGGTGCGTGGGTTCAGATGAGTTATCTGGAAACAATCCGTCGGTGGGCTTTGATTGAGGGAAGAGACCCCGGTTGATGTGACAGGAGAATGGCAGTAATTAAAGTGGAGGGAATATATATGAGGAGGAAGAAAAGGGGCAAAGAGCCGTAAGGAGTTAAAGCTAGGGAAGAAAAGTACGCCATTTATAAGGGAAACTGTGGGAAAGAAAAGGTTTAAGTTGTAGAGAAGAACGAAACTTGGTGTTTAATATATATAAGCTCTTCGGGGTTACTTTGGCTTGAATTGTGAAACATAATATTTGATATAATACATAAAATAATTAGGTTCGATTGGAAGAGGGCTGTAAATAAATAATTGCGCAAGAAATTGTGCATTTTAATATCCGAATATATGGATTTACCACCTTTAACATTCCTTTTCCTATAAGCGAGCATTAGTAACTAATTTCCTTGTTCCTTAGAATCTAAAATCTTCCAAGGCAACTATGTTATCTCCTTTACCCAAGTTTACTTGCCTGTTATTGACATACGGAATTTTAGGCGAATCATAGATGCTTTAATGAAGTTTAAAAGACGAGTCATATTTTTTAGGAATGAACATTTGAAAGATGAATTAGTATGCTATGAGTATATCAAATCCACCGTTAAATCAATTTCATTGGTTTTTCTTTTTCTTTCACTTTTGAAAGTGCAAAAAGATAGTAGACTGCTAATTTACATATCAATATACAGATGTTATTATATTGAGTTTAAATTTATTTTCTATTAGCACTGTTGAAAACAATACTTTAGTTAGTGACCTATTTGGCATCTCTAGAAAAATTCCTTTAACATCTTCGCCAGGAAAAACAACAGATTATTCTTAACAAAAAGTTAACGTTACTCGGAAGTGATATAGAATCTTTCTAAGTTCGAATCGATATAAATTAGTAGTAATTACCCAACGAATCCTCGAAAAAATAACCCTGTATCTCTGTTGCAAATTTTGAATTTATTTGTGGTGAATTAAAATTTCAGTAGGTAATATTTTTGTTTGTATTTATATATATGACGTCTGGATTTCGATTGAAACTAAGAAAATACTATCTTTATTAATTTCTTTAGAGAGACTTGCATCTCAGGTCAACTTAAAGTTTCCCTCGCTAGCCTTCCAGAGTCTCTCCCAAAGAAATTAATCACAGGCGCCCGAAAGATAAAAACAGGAAAAATCGTTGGGATCTGCAATCGCTACTTTCGTCTTGAGAATAGGCTATGAGTGACACCGCGAGGCTCGAACAGGGCATTGTATGGCGAGGAACTGTCGCAAGGAACAAAGGCGTGGTGGGGAAGAAAGTAGGTCACGCCCATGCCATCTCCGTGACATTGGAAGTCACGGACTCGCGATGTTCGCAGGGAAGACCGATCCAAGCAATGGAGCCGGTTATCTCTTTTCGGAGATCATGGGAACGACACTTTTTCGAGATACGACCCCAAGAGAGTTTCCAAGGGTGGGATGAGAAAATGGTCCCTAGGGAATGACAACAAAAGAAGGCAGCGTTGCGACCGCGATTTCGCTCGCAGCGGTCGGGACGCCGACTCTTCTGCTCCCCGAATTACGTATCTCTAAGAGAATGGCTCCCGGCGCTCAATTTGCTTTTGTTATTCAATTTTCTCGCGATTTCGTATGGTGGGGATGAAATTCATCCACCAAAGCAGAAGATATGAATAGGTATGCGTTGGGGGATGGCAGGTTTTCGATCGTGAAGAGATGGAAAGTACAAGGTTTACCATATACTGCATAAGCTTTCAGAAAGAACTTGCGGGACAGATAGGATGTACTGCTGATTTTTTAACGATGTAGGTGCTGTCATGTTTCTAAATTTATATAGGTTCAAGTCAGTCTAAATTTTTTCTTTTCATATATCTGTATTGAAGCATTGCGATTTATAATGCACGACATATTTGAAAGCATATCGGCTGTTTATTATAAAAGGTAATAAATGCTGATGTATTTAAACTCTTTTCCGTCTGTTCTTCCATTAGATTAATTTTAATTAATTAGTTACTATTAAGGTAGATAAAGAGAGTTGCTCCAACACAAAAAATTAAGTATAAGTATTTTTATTTTGCCTTTGAATCTACCTTATTCTATTGAAGTTCTAAACAGTAACGGCTAATTCCATCAATATTAATTAGTTACTAAATAAGTACAAAATAAATAATTCGGCTTATGCAATGGATGCAAGAACACATCAAATTGTCGAGGAGAACTAATATCACATACATAACGACTTGGTACGGAAGGCAGACTTAGAAAACCGTTATATACAATCGGGTAAGGTTACACAGAATTGATATTATCTCTTGATTTATGGAGATCTTCTAATTTATAATATATACTTCCTGCTTTATAAAACGCTCAGTTAGTGGAAAAAACTGATCCATATCTGTAAATTCACATTTCTCAGTATTTGTATTTTCCCTCAAAAAATGTTTGGTATGTGTTTGGAAAACATGAAATAAGTTTAATTACTTATAGTTCCAAGCATTTTTTATGAATGGGATGCCATTTCTGTGACATAGTATTCGGTCCTAGAAAATTGATTAACTGAATTATTGGACTAGTTCTTCATGAACCATATAATGCCAAGTCTAATTTCACAAGAGAAATTTTAACTTCTCGAGAGCTGTACTATGCACCTAGTATGGCAGAATCCGACGACGCTATTTTCTTTAATTTGCCCTTTCTTAGTTCTCTTTCAAGACATTTGCTGATCACCTTGAGAAGATTGGTTCTAATTTCCGTTGTATGTAAATCAACGCACAATCCCGAGAACATTACCGTAAACAGTTAAACCCTATAGTTTACCCTTTAGGAGCTGTAATTCCCTTCTACTTCGGTTTACAGTAATATAATTCTCAATCAGTCGCCCAGAAATGCTATCCTAGACGGACATGCAGGGGTATCAGGCGCGCTATCCGCTAGACTGAAATTGGCCCCATAAATTCAAACGTTTTATCATCGAGCAGGGATCCCCCTTATCTCTAGATCGCGTATAAATTCCTTGTATCTCATTACCTCTAACCTTGCTTTCCCAACATCATTAGCGAAGCGGTTTCAGACTATAATGAAGATTACTGAAAAAATGGACCCCCCATGACGCCATCCAGACGCGCAGCAACTTTAATGCGGAGAAAACGACGCGAATAAAAAAGATAACGAAAACTCCGCAGAAGGAGCGAGTCGCATCCCCGCTGCGCACTTCCCGATACGAAATACCCAAAGGAAATAAGGGAGGGATAATGAAATCGTTTTGGAACACGATCCGCGAATTAGTCCCAAATTCCCCGACGCCCTTTCCCTGGTGAATTCTAAAATTGATCCCCCTAGGCTCCGAAGGTAATACTTCCTTCATCTTCCACCTTCTTGCTCCTCACTTCCTTCCCCTACTAATCCCGCACCGCCTCATAGACTCCCTCTATCCGGATGGCTTAATCCCGATCATTCCCTGTCCTATTGCTGTAGCGGAATGATGGAGCCTACTATACAACTATTTCCGTAATCTCCCTGGTAGTGCGGGATCCTTAATTGAAATGGATACGATTATGGCGTTCCTTAATTTCGGGGTGGACCATTAATCATTCCGCCTTGGTCACTCCTTCGCTTCTCCAACAGGAATGCTGAAGCCTCTTCAACTCTGGTGGGGAGTTTGGTGATGTAAAATCCTCTAGCGTTCCCATCTATTGACTTGAATTGAAAAGCAAAAATGAAACATTGATATCAGCCAAGAATTATTTGCGATTTAGTATTTCTATATTAATATTTCATCCTTCCATCAAAATGTTATCCTTCAATATTCACATTGCAAAATTTCGACAGAAAATGTATCTAAAATAATCGAACAGGAGGTCCAGCACGTATTTTACTTTTTATTAATATTCCTTCCGTATACCATAATGTGTAAGAGAATATAATTGACTTCAACAGATTATTATTTATTTTTTGATATCTAAAGCGTACCCTACCACACGCCGAAAGGCGGCTTGCTGGGTTTTTATATAGACATATGTAAACATATAGTTTTGTCTAACCAATGCAGTTGAGTAAGGTACCGAGGATCTAATTATAACTGTAAGTTAAAATATTAAAAGGGTATCAAAATATTACTTCTTATGGAAACGCCATTTAAATACAGTTTAGTTCGCAGTTTGACATAAATCCAAATTAAAAACTTAAAGTTCCGAGAAAGTTAAAATTATTTCACGTTTAACGGTTAAGTGATACTCTCTAGTAGAGAAAATAGGCAGTGGTGATATGATAAAATTTCCATATCTCGCATTGTTTTTTCGATAATATTTTTAAATACCGCCCTTTTGTCATAAATGACAACATCAAATCTTTCCCTTCCTATAATCCTCCTTCTCCAAGTCTTAACCCTGTTTGTCATTCTACTAGTTTTTTAAAATAACTGGTCGAAAACTTTCTATATATAATTTTTAGTTGTAATTCGTTGGTATAATTTGGCCTGGAATTTTTGTGATGAAATCCTGTTCAACTGAAAGTAATTTTCTTATTTGTCTTTGCTTTGCATGACATCAAAGTTGAAAAATGCTGATCTGTTCACACCAATTTACATACTTATTCAAAATTGCAATAGTGAATAAGTAACTCTATAAATATTTTCCCCTCCCATAATCTTCCTTTTAATAATTCAGCCTACGATGATCAAATGCAAAACCATATACCGAAAACCGTGCCGAGGAGAAAGTTTGTAAAGAATAACAAAAGCAATTTTCGGTTTCCGAATTAATTCTTTATATGAATGTGCTCCGAGTTACAAAAAATTGAATAACAAGCACTTATCGAGTTAAATACTAATGGATAAAATTAGCCTCCTACTCTCAATTGGACTATGCATTTATTCACTACCTTTTCCCTCCTAAAACTATTCCTTAACGAGTGATTGATTTACACGAAATTTTCCCGGCCAGCGCAATACCACCAAGTGCCATTAAAAACTTGCGAGGTTTTTATTGAATTAGCTTTGCAGCAGATATTGCACGAGTGAATTATGTGCCGATACGGAACGAGATCAACCATTAGAGCAGCAGTGTTTCCGAGTTCTCCAGCGGAAATAAGAAAAGTCGCAGATGGAAGTGTGCGGCGGAGGAAGAAATAAAAAAGAAATCCCGTGGAGAGATCGAGCGTCGCGCGTAGCTCGCAATTAGAAATACTTTTGGCGGTGGGAAAAAAGAAACGCTCTTGCGGAGCGTGTTGCCAAATTAAAAGGGCTGCGAGAAGAGTGTTACGTGATCGAACTGCTAAAGCGCGGTCGAAAGCCCTCTTTTAATTGCTCCCACTGCGGAGAGTAATGGGAAAGGAAAGGAATTGCGTAGCTAATTTCAGATTATATCGACAAGATTAAGGAGTTTTTGCGCTTCTTATCGAGTTTTAAGGCTCAAATAAAACCGCTCTCTCTATCTCTAGCCTTTAGAATAAGATACAATTTCCAATTACGTGAGATAAAAATTGAGATTCGTTCGGAGTTTCTCGGAGAATATTCAGATTACATCTGGGATAGGGTGGAAATTTATCGGTGATGGTTTGCTGTGGGAGTTGGCAACTTTGATTTAGAATGTTAAATGACTGTCTGTATTTTAGTGTAAATTAAAGGATTTATGGACGTATGTTTGTTAAAACATCCATAATGTTTCGTGGTTTTGTAAACGGAAGAAATGAAAATATGAAAGCCTTTTCGTAATTCTATGTCGCCGTGGAATCATATAAAATGCGTTGGAAATATTTTTTCACATCTACTAGGTGAGATCTCTCAAGTTGATGAAAGTCAATGAAGAGTTAAGTTATCAGTGAAAGACAATCAGGGTCATTCATAAATATAGGAATTTTCTTCTCCATTTTCCTATAGTAGAAACAATTCAATTGCATCTATGCATTTAAAAGCGATAAAAATGTACATCCGATCCTCAGTCCAATTGCAAGTGATCAGTTAGTAAATAATCTAATATATATATTATAAGAACGCTTGAGCACTTTCCTTATTTTCCGAGGGTCTATAAACGAGATGATGGCTGCAGGGCCCTATTCAAATAAAAAAACAAATTTCCCGTTAAAGTTCAATTTCTTCAAATCTGTGATAGAATTAGTATACTGAAACGAACTGAAAATATATTTACATTCTATTTTTTAGGTCGTTTAATTAATTGAGGTATTTGTTACTATGCTTCATACACCAATAAAAGAAAAATGCATCTTAGGAGATCTTCTACTTCGCTTTGCTACTTGTCACCCACCCCAGTATTTTATCATAAAAATTGAGCCTCAGAAATATCATCTCGTCGCACTCATCTTAATTTTACACCGACAGAGAGCAACGAGTGGTGCTCAATGTTATTAGTTTCAACTTGGTTAAGGTGAGCTCGGGCGTCCCTCAGCACATTGTAATTGGACCGTTGTTATTTTTAGTACAACTCAACGACCTCAGCAATCACGTTATAAGCAAATTTAAGATATTCGCGGACGACACAGTCATTTACAGGGAAATAGATAGTCTAGAGGATAGATAAACCATTTCAAACGGCCTAGATAGAATTATGAAGTGGTGCGATGATTGGCACTTAGAGCTAAATATAGAAAAGTATTCAGTAGTTAACTTCTTCGAAAGAAAATCTATAATAAATGATTTTTCGTGCAGCCTCCGTGGGGTAAACCGAATGGCAGTTGAAACGGTGAAATATTTTGAAGTAACTCTCACGAATAATTTATCATGGAGTATTCACAAATTCGTAATATGTATAGAAAAGCACTTAAGGAACTCGGCTTCGTTAAAAGAATAGTTAGTTAGTTAGTTAGTTTGACCCTTCATTGGCGAGGTTAGGCCCAGGTGGGCCTCTCTTCCACCTAACCTCGTATGTCGATTACATTTAAACTTATTAAAAACTCAAATTATTAAAAAAATACAAAAAAAGAGTAGGGTGTGGGAAAAAATCTTTGCAACTGAAGTTTGACTAAGAAAAAACCCACGTTGCGGGAAAACACCCACAAAGAATGGGGATGAAAGAAACCCGCAAAAATACAGTAATAGAAATAAATACAATAATATACAAACATAGATATATGAAAAGTGAAAAAGATTAGATATGAACAATTATTTTAGAAAGTAAATTTAATAAAAGGTATAGAAGACCTAATTGATTTAGTTATAATAAAAGTTAAAAGCTATAATAAACTAAATAATCTAATATTCTATAAGATAAAATATAGTACAATAAGAATTTTATAAAATTTCTTCAGCCGAAGGCATTTTTCAATAGATGTTTTCATGGACTGTCTTGAAGTCCTTGTCAATAGTCGGTAGGAGCAAAGAAAATGTTCGCGAGCGATGTTACTTAGCCTTAGTCAGGCCTTATTTTGAGTATATATTTAATTTATGGGACCCTGCCGACGAATATTATATTCGGGATTTAGAAAAAATACAACGAAAGGAGATACGATTTGTAAAGAATTGATTCGATAAAACAGCGAGTGTTACTCAGATGATGAAGGACGCGGGATGGGAATCCTCAGAAGATAAAAGATAATTTAAAGGATAAATTTACTGAATAAGTTTAGAGAATTTACGTTCTCGGAAGATGTAACCGATATTGTACGACCTCCCTGTTATATGGGCCGTTCTGATACTTTGAGGAAAATAAAGGAAATAGATGCTAGAACGTATCGTTTCAAGAATTCATTCTTTCCGCCAACGGTACTCGAAAGCAATCGATTAGAGAAAATAGAGTTAAAGTGCTTGCCCCTCCTGCCATACGCCGAAAGACGGCTTGCAGGGTTCTTACAAAGGCATAGACATATATCTTTCATACGTAGTATTTTGAGGGATAATATCTCCTGGAGATTCTAAGAGGCTCTTACATACGCGAGGCCCCAATATGTGCGTGCCCTTGCGTGACTGTTCCTCTCCAAACAGCTCTGATTGAGAAGGCATTTTGAAGCTTAAACCATCTCTAGCTGCGCGTCTTTATTATCGCTTCGTATAGCGGCTGTGGTCACCAACTTGCAATTGAATTTAACAGAATTGTGCAACCTCAAGCCTTAATTGAATTCAGAAGACCGCATTAGTTTGTCCACCATCCTTTCCCTTAACACCGGAACATTAAACCCGCTGAGACGCAAACGTTAAAACGCCCGACCTCATGGACTCGGAGGAGACCTTGGTATACCAGCAGCTGAATAGAGCGTGTCAAAACCCACGGATCTGCCCGTTCTTATTCGCTGCATTCCCCTTTGAGAACCCTCCGCGGGCGGTCGTGACCACAGAGCCAACCTTCCGCACCGACGGTGGCCGACCTTCAGAGCCCTCTTTTCCATCGGAAACCTCCCTTCGCTCGCTAAACCAGATCTCGGAGAGAACTAAAGGTTGACGCCTGGACGGAATGCGGTTCCCTGCCCTCCTCGCCGACGTAATCCATCCCCTTCTCGTTTTTTTTTCATTCAGTTTTCATCCTCGATACTATTCAAGCATGACAGGTGATTCAGTTTTTCCGTTCGATTGCTCTGTTCTTGCGACACAACCCGAAAGAAAGACGCTGTTAATAATCTAGGATTACAGTAGAACCCCGATCCATAGTTCCCGCATTTATCGTTTTCCCGGATTTATCGTTTATTTTCTATAGTCCCGACTTAGGCCCATAAGTGGACATGTAAAGTAATACCGCATTCATCGTTCATCGAAATATTATTTTCCCGCATCCATCGTTCAGATTTTTGGCCCAATCGAGGAAGAAAGACAATGTATTAGGAATTGCGACAAAAATTTTCTTTGAGAGCTTGGCATGAACTTTTTTAAGGCTGTCGTAGCAATTGCTCAAAACGGCCGATTTTTTTAAACACATCCGGGGCTGTTTTAATACATTGTATCCTATTGAAGAGCTTTCACATGGGTGTCCTGTTTGTCCATCTCAGTTTACTGGCATATTTCACCCTGTTTGTACCGTCTCTAGAAGTTCAGTACGTTTTTTTCGAGATCTTTAGGGGTTTTCTTTGGATAAACTTTCGTTATGCATTCATTTTAATAGTGTGAGCTGAGTCTACATTTCCCGTTTTGATCGTTTTCCCGCATTCATCGTCTTTTTCTCTCGGTCCCTTCAAAAACGATAGATCGAGGTTCTACTGTACTTAAATACACAGCAGCAATGGAGTAAGATGATTTTAAAGATTTTATTATCGTTGCAGTCGGCAAAATTGATTGAGCTACTCAGTCAAAATATTTTTACTTGTTCTAAGTAACTTTTTTTGTTGTTTATTTTATATTTTAAAGCTTCTCGACAACATAAGTAATTTAGCAAATTTGTTTCCACCAGGAATCGAACCGTTCACGAGTAACGAACGCGCAGACCACTTAGCAATCCGATAGCTCTAGGTTAAATCTTTAAGACTAACAAATTTACATATGTAATGCAATGTGGACTAAGAATAAAAATTCAATTACTAAGTCATCGTCATGGAAGTTATGTCTGATTCTGGAAAATTTGAGATAATAATATTTTTAATGAGGCATTAAGATGCCTTCTTTTATAAAATAAAATTCATATGGTTAATCCTAACTTGGAGGAATTTTGTAGGAGCAATCTCAAAAGAAAAAATAATTATACATATTTATATTTGATTTATATTGACAGTATATTTGACGTTACGTTTATGCTGACGAAACGGGCCAACAGATATATAGATGGTGTCTTGTAATTTATATTTACTACTCATTTAATTTCGTACTATAACCTATAAATAGAATACCAAACCTTGCTACAGTTTTCTAATAATTTTCGTTATCTCGCAAATGCAAACACTTAAATAATCTGTATGCGTGACTAAATGGATATTTATCACCTTTGAAAATAATGGCTCTACTCTGTAACGTAGTTTTGTAACGATAAATAAATTTGATTTCTTGCTAACTCGATATGAGATCAAACTTCACGTTGATTTCGTAAATTCTCTCAAAATATTTACTCAGATTCTGTGAACAAAGTGTTTAGGGAAAAATTCAACCTGACAACTGATTTTTGACTTTCATTCTTATTTGTACGAATCTTTCAGCTGCATTCATTCCTGCGGAATATTTGTCAGAAAATATCATATGCCTGAAGATGATAAGAGCAATTGAAATTGCCATTTAATTTTTTTTTCTCGAGATAAACGCCATTACCTCGTGGATTTCCGAGACCTTACCTTTAGATGTATAAAAAAAATAAATGTGTCTGTTACAATATTCTGTACCCTACTCAAAATGAAATAATCGTAAATTAACAGACGTGGGCAGTCAAACGTATGATAATTTGACCTACTTCATTTCGAAATACAATTAATGTCATAAACATTCCATATCAAGAGAATTTCGCGAGTCACATTTGCTATGAGTGCTTCACAGAGCAAATAGAATGAATTATACCTTCATGTTCAATGCTTTTTCTCATTCCATGTTTAACTTTTTATGGAGCCTTGTAAGTAGTTTTCTCTTTATTATAATATCCTCTTAAAGTCTCCTTTTTAAAATTAAACGGATTGAAAATTTGGACTGCTCATGATGCAAAATTTTCATTCAATGACTTTAAATGACTTGAGGCGCTTAAACGTATTCTGATCATTCTCCTTTAGAAGTCTCCAATCGTAAGAAAGTAGTGATTGCGATGAAAATATAAATAAGGTACAGACATGCTTGAACGAATGTGTAACATTTTCCAAGAGATTCTGATCTTCCAAATTCAAAAGTTAATTTCTTCTTTTGTATTTCAAATAGGAGTTGTTTGTAATTTTCTTTTTAAAGTCCCTTGAGTCTGCAAAATTTATTTTCTTAGAATTTTCCGTACTACCATTTATTTCAGGGTCAAGTTGATTGACGTAACAAAAGATTTTATTTCCATAGAAATGTGATATTTTCAGATTTGAATTGGTAGATTCATTTAATGTACTGCGAGTACTAGTAGCGGTGATATTTTTATTTTTTTTACTGTGCTATAAATATATTAAAGAATTGAGAAATGTTCATTTTTGGATTTTTTTTGGAAGAGCGAATAAACTAGACGCTTTTAATGGCAAATTCAAAAGATTAAACTTGAACAAATTCCGCAAAAAATTCTATTGCACCAATAATCTCTCTCCTATTTGTGGAATCTGTACAAGTTCTTTTTTTGTCATTAAAAGTTTTTAAGATGGAATTCCTCCGAGTAACGCTTGGCAATGCTTATTTATTTAATGAAGCTAAACGCCTTAGAATATAAAGAAACAACCTTTTTCAAAAATCCCACAATTTCATTGTTTGTCCTTATCTCTTTATTCACCCTTCCCTTATATATAAAGGAGTGAGTTCCCTTAGCCTGATCCTTTCCCTTATCTACCATATGATGAACCTGTAGTCAATACCAGTAGTTAAAATATTTATTTAGATTGTAATTTTTTGTGATAAATTTTCTCATCGACTAAGTTTCCTGTATTGAATTGATTACTTTCATTATACTTTGCATAAGTGGTGCCAAATATGCTACAGTTGACAATATAAAAAATATGCGTTTATTTCACTGAAAACTTTGTGAGACTTTAGGAAGCAATACTTTGGTTAGAGTAGTTATTCTTAATGGAGGGTGCATGCAACACCTTGGGATGGTAGAGAACATTTCTAGGGTTTCGAGAGACGTTTATGAATTTAATGAAAATTAAAAACAATATTGCCATTAAATGTTTAAATATCGATTTATATATAATAAGATAGTATTTATTATAAATGTGTAATTTTTTTTTGTTAGTTAGAATGAATTTTCAAGGGGGGTGCAAGAACTTATTCAAGGGAGTGTATATCAAAAAGATTGAATCTTACTGGAGGAATAATTATTTCAGCACACTGTCTTTAAATATTCGTTACTATATATATCACTGTAACATGTGCAATCAGTATAATCGATGATATTAGACTGTACATCGTAGAACGTCGGTAAATAAATAATTAATACGAATATAGCATTTTGTACAGAATGGCTGATGGTTGCTGCAAGGTCGATACCGGTTAGCTACTAAAAATTAGCCGGGAAAATTGTAAGTTCATTTCAATAGTTTATATGATATATCAGTATCAGTAATCTCTCTATATTTTCTCCCGTAGTTTTCTTTATACCATAACCATTTCTCCCTTCTCCATCCACAATAGCCTTTTCCATCCCTGTTTGCCAACTATTCCGCGGATTATCAGATATAGCGCCGGCAAAACTCCTGAGCGCAGCCTCAAACGGGGGAATGTATTTTGCGATCCTTTTCCCAAGTTTCTGTTTTGCGGCGTTCGATCCCATCCAACCGCCGGCACCCGCACGCGCCGGGACGTGTTTGCTTTGCAGTCCCGCCGTCGGCCAGCCATATTTAATAAAATGCATATCCCGAGCGTGAATGGAGCACGGTGGAATAACGACCGTGCTACACGGCGTGGATTTTTCAACAAAGCGGACGATTCACTTTCATTTTCGGCTCGTAATGAAATTCCGTTTCCCGGCTTTGTTTCGGAAGAAAGTGTCTGGCGCGCCACCGGAAAGAAAGCAAGCGCGAACGAACAAATGTTCGGGCGGAAACACGTGCTAGAAACAATTTTCATGAAGAATGAGTAATGACAAAGCGTCCCCATTGCTAGGTTACAATGATTTCGTTATAATTACGGGCTCGAAAAAATGAAATTTTACTGAATTTTGGCGACTAATTTTCGGCCTCGTAGTCATTGTTCCTGCAACCTCCTTCATCAATTCAAAGTTTTATGTTTTAATTTAGCAACGTTATTTCGTGTGTCCTTTGAGACATACTTTGAAATGTATTATATTATTTAATTCATACACTACTATATCTGCTTAAAAGCAATATTTTAGGATTAATTAGATTCTAACTTCTATATTAGGTTGAGATGGAACTTAAAATTTTCCTTTTAATTTAAATCACCAATGTAACATAGATATAATTAAATAGTCATATTTATGACTGAAAATAATAATTTAAATAATAGTAAAGGAGGAAAATCGTATTTTGTGGATAAAGAAATTCGAACTCTAGCTTAGGGTAAAGTATCTACAATTAGAAATCAATCACAAAGGAAGAAGGTACGAAAAATCTGCGCATTCCTTATGGCAGAAACAGATAAAATATGTCCAAAGAGATTGAATAAGCTACTAACTCAATTATAACTGATCAGAAAACGATTTAATCGTAATTAAGAAAAATAATATTTACTTCTTTGCATTAAATACAATTCGTTTACATCGATACAGCATTGTTATAAAATTGATTAGCCTTTTTGAGCTATACAGTAGTTTGATTCTTACTTGAATTGCTTCTGAGTTTTAAAAGATTTTTTTCGTTAGAGGCGCACAATAAACATTTCGCTTTGGTCACCAAAGTTCCTTGGGAAGCTCCTAGCAATAGGTTATCTTTATAAACAATAGAATACCTAATCTTGCTTTCATGAGAATGAGTGTTCGAAGTTGAGGAAGCTTCCGTCGCTCAGTCTGTTTTAATTGGTCAACGGATTCTGTTGAGGATTCCAAATCAAGGGACTAGTCGTTGCATTAAATGGTTGCGCCGCGTTTTATTGCTCATCAAACACATTAGCAGTAGTTAAATCTGGGATAGTTCCGAGCGACGTTTTAGTAACAGGTTTAACGGCAAGAGGGCGATACTAGAGCCTAGGCAGTGAGTTAAACCGACCGTGGCTCGTTTTGATTTCCAGAGACGATGAATTAAATTGATTACGACTGTAACTCATTTCATGAAAGGAGACAATGTTTCAATTCAAGATTAGGTATACCTTGAATACTCATCTGGTTGAACCATGATAAATGAAAATGTCCTCCAGTTTGTTAGATAAAATTGGCATTGTTAATGGTAAATACCCTGGAAATTACATTTATTCTGTTTTTGTTACATGTTTTCTGAACTCACCCACAGCTCTAGAAAAGTGGCAAGCTTTTCCTAGTAAATATCAATACGGAATGAAAAGGCACCTCCATAAACTTGGTGTCAAAGCAGCTTATAGCTCATCCCAAGGTAAGTAGCAAATGATTAATCTCATCTTCTTATCCATTATTCAACTAAATATAAAGATACATCTGGCCTTATATGCCTTGTAAATATACATCTGGCCTTTTATGCCTTGTAATACTTCCAAAATTATTGAATATAATATATTTAATGAACCAATGACGTTATGATGATAGGAATATCGATAAGATTACCTAAACTACAGGTATGCATATTATTATTATTACCAAGTACATTTAACATTGGTCCAAATTGGTAACTATTAATTGGACTGGTAACAGCTAAAATGAACTGTACCTACTTTCAAAAAATTGACAGCGTATCTTGTAGAACGCATTTTTTATCTCTAGAACACAAAGGAATCACGACCATGGTCTTTTATTATCTTCAGGTGCTTTTGGTATTACAGTTAATAAAATGTGTTTCACCTATTATGGCGCATTTTGTCATGGAATACTTTCAAGTGAAAGACGGTACTATCAAATTTATAAAAATTTCTTCTTTATCAGAGTAAAATTCTCAAAGTTAAGCGATGTAGTGTGGTAATACATTATGTACGAAGGAAGAAGTAGAAGTGGTACTTTTTGCACATATTAAATGAATACACGACCTGTTTCAGTCAATGATCGCCATCATCTGGTAAATAAAATAACAGTAATTTGTGGAAGTCTACTTACCCTTCAGAGAATCAGTAAAAGTAATTATAATATACGAGTAAAATGTTGCTTGCATACTGCAAGCAGATCGACAACACTAATTTCATGTCGGCATCATATTGGGACGGTCCTCAAAAAAAAAAAGGATTGAAATTTTTCATAAAATTCGCTGAAATTTCATCATCAGGCATCAAACCCAGGTCTTACTGGTGAATTTACAATACAGCGCAATAGAAGATCACCATGTCTAACTATGTGTGAAAATTCAAGCAGAAATATTGGCTACAACTCCCTCAGAAGACGTTCTAATTTTCACGAATGTAAATGGCTCTCTGGATTCGAACCAAGGACAATTTTGAAAATCTGAAAGATGTTTCTGAAAGTTATTAATGATTCCTATTTATATGCCAAATTTCAAGTTTCAATATTATTGGGAAAGGTTTCAAAATAATTACTAAAAATCGGATCAACTTCTGATTTCAGAGACACCTGGTGTCGAACCCAGGACGTATTGTTAGCTGAGAATACTCAGTTTGATTTTTAAGGACTTGCTTTTGTATCATGCAAAGTTTGAAGTCGATAGCATAACGGGAAGTACCTAAATTTTGTTTCCGTTATCTCCGTAAGAAAGGCATTGAGGAATTTAAATGTCCCTCTGGGATCGAACCGAGGACAATCAGCAAATATGTTACTTTTGATTATGAGATATATTTATGATATCTAACCTCATGTTGAATTTCAAGTTTCTAAGCCATCAGGAAGGGGTCCAAAAAAAATCTTCAAAATCGCCGCAATGCATTTTAAACGGCCGAGTTTTGCCCCGGCCTAGCATCGAACTAAGGACAATATTCGAAGATGTCTTTTTGATTTTCGTTGGCTATGCACGGCATCTAGCGATCTCTCGAGTTTCAACTCTCTGCTTTTCCGGGAAGTGCCTTAAAAAAATTTTCGAAAATCCCCGCCATGTATTCTTATGGACAAAATCGCGACTTTGGGGCCTTCTGGAATCGAACTCATGACACTGAGGTTCAAAGTCGGCTTTTTCCTGGAGGTTACACGTTATGGCCAATATGTAGTAAAAATTTCAAGTCGTTGGCACTTGTGGAACATGGTTAGAATTTTGATCCCCTATGAATGAATGAATGTGTATATAGGTATATCCGGAGAAGCGTCTATATATAATAGATATACATATTTATATCTTATCCTGAAGCACAAGAAACGAGTTATCAGATATTTTTCTTAGTTAATGAAAACTCCATTAATTGTTTAGGAGTTTGAATTCGGTAAGGAGCTTAGTTTATGCAAATTAGAAAACGCGCTATACGTTGGGGGTGAAGAATGTTTCATTAGTAATGAATGAAATTTATTCCGCTCCATCCATTGATCCGATCCTGGAAAATGGGGTTTGGGAAGAAGTTTGTGAAACGCTATTTCATTCTCCATTCGCCCTATGACCTAGCCGTCCAAAGAAGGCGGATGTGTGGACCGAAATGAAATCTTCCTTGTGAAATTTGACCGACTTGTCTCTGGCAATATCATCTGCGTTATATCACGGAGGGAAAATATAATGTCTGCCCAATTCAGGGCGCTGATGGCGGCGTTTTTCGCTCGGCACTTTGCCGACTCTAATTGGACATGTCAGTGGCAGACCTCAGCGCGGAAAGAATGTCAAAATTTCCTCTTAGGTTTGAATGGTACGGAAATAGTCGACTGATAGACCTTTGGTGAACTCAAAGGTTATGTCATTTTACGGAGGTATAATCCCACGCGAAAAATTTAACTGGTTCGCGTTTGAGAGCTCGCTGTAAAAAGTTATCTCTGCGGGGGCGGTATTTGCGGAGGTTTTGATAGCCATAGAAGCTATCAGATATGTTCAAGCGCAATGAAATAATGGAAGAGTCTCATTTTTTGGCGTAACTTCAGTGTCATGAGATATATCAAACTATTCGTTTGATAGGGAATGAGATATATATGAAATGAGCATTTACATACGTACAAATACGATAGATGTATTCGGAAACAATGATTGATTAATGGAAATAATGATTATTGATTTTTTTCTCATAAAAATAAATATTAGACTAAAGGTCATGTAATGGGACTTAGGTTATCCGACAAACGACCAATTTAATTTCGCCTTCCGTATTTGTATATTAGCATAAAATTTAGGATCCCGCAGCTTACACAACTTTCGTTGCTATATATAAAGTGTTTATGTAATTTAATCAGTGTCTTTTAAAATACCTGCATATTGATTATTAGATAAAAATGTGTGCATAAAATATAATGAACTATTTTTCATCTACATCCATATAAACACCCAGTGAAGTAAAGCCACGTTTCGGATTTGCCGACATTCTTGTTTAATTCTGAATCGAGTAACGTTCGGTCACAAAGAACGTAACCAAGTCTTGAGTCGTACTTGTAGTTTTTGCTTGCTTGCCAAATCTATCGTATGAGAGCTTTTTTTCGTAGTAAGCATAATTATCAAAAGAGATTGGCGTATCTTACTGGTTTTCAAACTGTTAGAAGATTTTATAATGATAATAATTCTTTAATATGAAAGTATTTATTGACATATATTTACATAAATACATTGAAAATCAAGTATTACAAAGTAAATAAAATTATAATCCAATACCGCAACTGCCGATAAATGGGTTACAAAAACCAAATTAAATAAAACAATGTATTGGTACATTCAAGTCCCCCTGAGCTAATTCTAGCTCATCAGAGGGTGCTCCATATGTATAAATGTGTTCACCTATTTATTGTAAACTAGTTGTTTCATATTCATTTTCACCTCAGAAATAACCCCATGCATATAGTCAGGCAGATTATTAAAAATTTTTGGAACTACAACATTTAATCTATTTGCACCATATTGATTATAAAATCTTGCCACTTCAAGATTAAACTTTTTCCTTGTGTCCATATTGTGAGATTTAATTTTCTGTGATTTTAACTTGAAATTTTAATAGTTATCCACAACAAGCAAGTATTGCAGTAAATCATCTATGGGAAGTAATTCCAGAGACATATACAAGGTTTTTACACCAAAAGAAACAATTACATTTGAATTACCTCTGGTTTTTACATTTCTATATATTAATTTAACTATTCCATTTTGCATTGAATACAGTTTTCTCTTGTGAGTCTTGCGAGCAAGTCCCCACACAGTTAAGCCATACCTAATAATAGACTCAACAAAAGCAACATATAACATTTTCAACACATTGCCAGGCACTCTATAACTAACATGGTATAATTGATATGATACTCTCCTCAACTTATTAAATACTTTATCAATATGTGCCTTGAATTTAAAATTTTGGTCAATAACCACTCCTAAATACTTATACTCTGGGACTTGATCCAAATTTTCACAATTGCATTGAAGATCATTAATATTTCTGTGTAAACAATCGTGATAGTGTAGTTTCAAAGTTAAAATTTCAAGCTTATTCAAAGTACTGACAATATGCATACATTTGGACTTTTTAAAATTAATTACCAGATCCTTATCATGGGCCCATTTAGATATACAATTTAAATCATGCTGCATATACGGTTACAGTTTGATAGTTAATTTGTTAATTTACTTAAAAAAACTTTGCATTAATGTTAGTTTACTAAATTATGTAAACGGGGAAAAGTTTCTCTTGTAGATATCTGTAGAATATACACTTGGAACTTTCTCAGAAATCAAATCTAAGAAATCAATATTGCTTTTCTTCGTATTCTAAAAACCGTCTCTAAACATACCGTCCGAACTTATTTTCCATCCTTTCCACATTGGTGGTCCTAAGTTAGCGCTAAATCTTATAAAAGTGTACTGTAAGCTGAGCTTTCAAAAAAGAGTAATTTAGTTTTCCATAAGTTATTGGGCTTATGTTAAATTTTCTAACCTTCGTAGAATGAATATTCATCAAGTCTTTTCGACTTGGTCTGTTTGAAGTTATTATTTTTATCATTAACTCTAATATCATCACTTAACCAACATTTTAGCATTTTCCTCTAATTTTATACTTTCGATGGATCCAATTCATTGAAACCGTTTATATTATTTCCTATAAATCGTAAGTTGTCTAAAGTAGTCCAGCCCTACATTAACATGCTTTAAGGAATTTTATTCCAATGATGATTTCTAGTCCTCATTTTGGAATAATTTAAAATACGTTGCAAATGTCTGTTGATCATGTATTCAGCAATGCAATGCATCCCTTATCAGCAAATTCATAGTATCGAATTAATACTATAGCATTGTATTATATATATACATATGCATATATTTCGGGAACAAAAGTGTCAAAATGCATGTTTGTAGCAATAATTTAATGAGAAGCAAAAGTAGGTCTCGCATTAAAATATATAAGTGTGCAGTTTACAAAAATATATAAATAAACTTTTTCGCCCCTCTTACAAAGATATGTGAAATATCATTTGCTATTTTTCACGACCCGTTCCAATAGAAAGAAGGGACCAAGTCGAGTTGATGTGTTTGGAGCTCATATGAATGAGAACATACAGAAATAGCCGTAAAATTGTGATCGGTTTGAATGGAGGCCTCGTGGAAAGGTAGAGGTAGAAGCAAAAAAGCACTTTACGTGATATTTGTCGACTACAGTTCAGCGTACATTTCGAGTGCATTTTTATTTTCCAACTTTAATTTTCCTTTTCGTCGAAATACCTGTTTTAGTGTAGATGGAGGGGAAATGTCTGAGAGCAAAGCTGCCTATTACCAAAAGCTAATCGGTAGGCTCTGTAGTGTTTTGAGCGTTCCGAACTATGTTTTTTAACCTTTCGGTTGCGATGTATATATATGACTAAAACTTCTTAATCCTTTATCATTAAATCTTTCAATGTATATTATTATGTTACGATATAATGGACTGGTAAGTATTTATTTATTATCTTTAATGCCTAAGATGATGTATGGGATGATACAGTTGGCCTTCATTTATCGCGATTAATCCGTTCCAGACCCTACCGCGATAGGTTAGTTTTCGCGATTCTTAATTTATAAATCGATTTTTTTGTAGTTAAATCGTAGAAAACTGTTTACGACATAAATACGTTTTTTACTCAGAATCTATAGATATGAAATAACACCTTTAGGTCAACAGAACACACGTATTACCCAATACACTAGCCAAAATAAGAAAAAATAAGACACATAAGACGTTAAAAATATCATAACATTCTAATGAATTGAAAATTTTGAAAACAAAACGTGAAACTTTGGCGCTAAGTTGAGAGGGACTACTGTACGACTTTTGTAAAATAATCTGGAATCCTGTTCGAGAACGTCAAATATGGAATTTCTCGGTCCCGTAAATAGCAGCTTGGAAAGGGAATTTTTATATAGTTACGTCACTCAGTAAATATTAAGGAGTATAATCATTAAATAATTTTATCGCGCAATGATTTTGGTTTGCCATTAAGTCTCGCTTACGTGTTTTCCTCTCGCCACTTGTCCCGTTTTCCTCCACTCGTACTAAAAACTCGCGCTTTTGAAAAAAGTAAACTTGAATAATTAGACCATTGTCGAAACGTGAATGGTGTTGATTTAAAAGGATTCCGAAGAGAAGCGGACAAATGATTTAAAATAACGAAAAAAAAAGAAAACCGCAGCGAAAAATCTGCGAAGCGCCTCGCGCACCCGAACGTGCGCGCCGAGAGAGCTCCCGTTTATTCAGTCTTTTCCTCCCATTTTTTTACCTTCCGCGGGACTAAATTGCTTTTGGTATTCGGAGGGGAAAAAATCCGAAAAAAAGATACCGAAAACAAAAGAAGATTCGCCGGCGCACTCGGCGCGTTCCGCTCTTCGGTTCCACAAAAATTGTTTGGGAAATGCGCCAGCTGTCAGAATGGTATCATCCTCCCTTCTGGTGTGTCTAGGGGAAAAAAGCAGTTCCGAAAGCTTTGAAGTGCTTAATTAAATATACAGCGACGCGTGATTTTTTAGTGGGGAAACAAAGCCTTACGTGCGGATAATGTGGAGCTTCTGTCACATCGCGATTCTAATCACTGATGCTATGCTGCAACTCCGAGAAAATCAAATCGCCCGCGGGAGGATAGAATTATCAATTCCAGGTATCGGTAAGGATTTTCTAGGTCGACTTTCACCCGAACCTGTTGGAGAAATGTTTTTCGGAGGTTGTTTTAAGTCCGTGCCAGCGCTTGGAATCGCGGGATCGTTAGCGGGAATTTTATCCACGCAATTTTCAAACCGAGCGATAGAAAAAAGGTTTCCAGATATTTATTTGAATCCTAATTACCTGCATGAACGCTCCTCAGTATTGCACGTAGATAAAATTAAAACGAGTTATATCCCGGCAAATGCACGCTGGTGCTTGAGTACGTGATGTATTTGATATTCGCTCCGTGCATTTTGTATGGGAGATCTGTTTTCTCCCCTTTTAGGGATTTCAACAAACAAAATCTCACTTGAATTTGTTTTCATAGTATCGAGTCTCAGGGAAATCCCTTTTCCGTGAAACGTGAAGATTTCGCTGATTATGTTTTATTCATGCTCAGATGTATTGATCCCCATATATACCCACGATCCCGAGAAATATTAAAATGCTCTGAATTATATTTAAAGCCAGTGATCCATTAAAATTAAGGTTTAATTATCTGCATTTTAAACTGTATGTTTCCGTGTACGTGAAGTTAATGTAAGGTACTCAGCAATGTGAGTTTATCCGGACTCATTTGATCAAATAAGGAAAGAAAAATTTGAACACGGCTGTAAGTGAATAGAGATTTAAAATCTCAAATAGAAGTCTTTGTCAGTTCTCCGCACCTCTTTTGACCAGTAATGGAAGGAGGGTTGTAATTACCGACATTCTAAGAATTTACGACCTTCTAAGTCATACATTTAAAAAGCGAGCTATATCATCAGGGGCTTAAGAGTACCAGATGACAAATCTCTAAGTCATTCAAGTCTTAAAATCACTCTTGCAAATAATAACTACTTGAATAACTACTTTAATAATAATTACTTGAAATACGACCAGAGAAATTCTTGGTTACTAAAGATTAAATCCTGCCATACAGCATCTTAAAACTACAGAATGAATCTTTACAGTATATGTTGGCCGAAAGCTAGAATTTTATCTCTCAGGAGGCTTAGAACTTTATATATTAAAATAAGTTTATCGAAGGCAGAATGAAAACACTTCGTACTTTTCCACAGAAAATTTATTTTGCGACCGGTTTCATAAGCGAGCTTACGAAACCGGTAGTAAAATTAATTTTCTGTGGAAAAGTACGAAGTGTTTTCATTCTGCAAATGGCTTTCCACGAAGTCACGCCTTCTCATATCGATTACATAAGTATATCGAAGATTGTCATAATTTTAGTAACCTGGCAATCTTTCATTCTAAAAAGTATGCCATTAATTTCTATCTATGTCATTCCACAAAATATCCACCGAGTTATCCTCTTCGATTTTATTTAATTATTGTTACAAAGTTTGATCGTATTAAGATTGATATAACCGACACGTTGCGTCGTTTATTCAACTTTTACATTCACATTGTTTATCCATGCATAGTGCAAAAAAGAATCTTTGTATAGGTTCAGTGAGTTATCGTAAATATATTTTAGTCTCGTTTTCTAAAAATTGGCCAATTTGGATCGTTAAAATGTTCCAAAGCGACGAGAATGTGATTTCACTTCGTATGGCTGTCGTTTTTTCTGAGACGTGATTTTGATATACAATTTCGCCAGCGTTGAGCTCGATTCTGGCAACGAAAACGTGAACATGAGTGAGTTATTACGATGCAGCACTTTTTGGTTACATTTTCAATGCTTTTTGAAGATATTAATTACCTCGCACTCCCTTGTAATTGGGTGAACATTTCAAAATAATCACTTTCTCTCAATTACTATTATCACCTCATGTCACTCACGAGACTCATTCTGCTTAGGATGAAGCATTAGCTCGTTCTCTCAGCAATACGTACGGTAAAGATTTTTATGGTCCAAAACTTTAAATTTCAAAGGACCATTTTTATACTATCGACACTTTATAATTTTAGAGCTTATTTAATCAAAAAAATCGAGTTTCTGAACATGCAATTGTATTTTCATTAATTGGACTATCATTCTAAGTTAAAATAGCGAAACAAAGTCGTGATAAATATAGATTTTGATTTAGTATAAGCTTAGGGAATTGTAGAACAACAACAAGAAATCTAAGAGACCGTATAGTTTACTGTAATGACACCTTATCTATAGCATTTCCTCTCCTGCCTACTCAATCTGGATTCATCAGTTATCTCAATGTATTTACGTCTTCTTACTAACCTCGATGACTCTTTGCCCGAGAATTACTTCTGTAAATGGGATGACTATGCTCTTAGCATAGCTGCATCGAATTTAAGGTACGCTATAAGGCTTTCAATAATGCTGGAGAGTTGAGCGTATTTCCAATGTCAAAGGGACTAAGATAATCACAAGAAGGTAAATTGCAACATCAAGCGATTAAATTGCTTAAGGAAAATGCTACAACTAGACTATTGTTGTGCTTGAAAAAAATAATAGTGTAATATATTGGAACTTTCCTAATCATATGGGATTTTCTTTAAGAAATGCCTGAAATGATCAAAGAGCTACTGCAATACAATCCAGTTCTAGTTAAACATCTTCTAATGGAATCCTTCATCCTCATAAGTTTGCGAAGGATTAGGTATATCTGGGATGAATATTCTCATATTCATTCCCTTGAAGTGAAAGAGCTACCCCGTGGATTTGCAAAACTTCAATCTTGATCGCTTTATCTGAAGCTAATCATCGCTATTGGGAACACTTGAAAAGGCTAGTTAAGTATCCTTGAACAATTCTGTCTACCAATTCTGTTTATATAGTAACGAAATTTTCTAAAATAGAAATTCTGTTTTTTTTAAAGAGATATTAATCGATCTTCTTAAAATCTCATGCGTTTTAGTTGTTAGCAATCTTGATTCAGATTTATTGTGTTGAAGGGTAGACAATGTTTTTGGACTTTCAGCCACATATTATTGGTCTCGATAACTTTTAATTATGAATATGGATCATTTAAGCAAAGAATTCATAATGCGTACAATCGATAAAAGATAATGATATATGCATGAGATAATGCGATCAATAGAGTAATAAAATAAATAACGTATCGCTCATGAAAAATATTTATAAAATAGATTTGTTAGTATTTTAATGTACCTGTGACCTGTGTTAGACATCGACGACCAAGTTCCTGGTACAATGATATGAAAAAGACAGTGGGTAAAAGAAGATCAAAGGATAAGATATACATCAACAAAGGGAATGTTAATATAGTAAGCAAAATTGTAAATACGATAAAATATTAAAAACAATGGTTCACAGTGAATTTTCTTTGGGAGGTTCGGTAGTATGCTATGGTCTGCACCTTCAGAGCAGATATGTTTACAAATAAACAAACCCTTTGGTGTGATTAAATTACAGAGAGCGCCAAGCGTTAATTAATGAGGTGTAGATGCGAATTCTGAGACTAATGAGGAAACCAACGTAGAGGTAAGCTTGGATTAGTCGGAGGCACATCATTACAGCTTCTGAAACAGACTGTAACTTGCTTTATTCTCCCTCGCCGTCTTCGATCATTAGCGAGTAATGGATAATTGCTTCATTGTCGTAAGCTTCAGAGGAAAATAATACGCGATTGGTGTACAAATTTGATTTATATAATTAAATAAATTTCTTACGTGGAAATCTTCGCCCTTGATTCCAATTGCAGTTGGGATGGAATTATTTATCTAGTTAATAAAAATTATAATTTCGTGAACATACTTGTCGTTTCAATTGAAAACATACAACATTGTACGAAGTCTTAATCATTTTATATTTTATGAAAAACGAAAAGAAGACAGGTGTTATTGTAATAAACCTTCCCTTCTGTATCATCTCATCTACTTGATCTACTTAATTAAGTTTCTAGAAGGAAGGGTGATATTTTTAATAGTTTTTAATTAAAACTTCAAGACAAAGGCGTCACCTTAGTACCCTTAAGCCATCATGCGAATAAAAATTAATGAAACACTTTGAAGTGTCTATATTTAAGAAACGACTTACGGAGTACAATCTTGTCCAAAGATGTTCGTTAAAAACCTGCAAAGCAATCACAATTTCAACTTTGGAAAAATTACCCAATTTCTCTGCGCTGAGTTTCTCATTAATTTTAAGCCATTTTTTAGGAAGTTGAAATTCCTTTCTGTTTTACTAATAATGTGAACTATGCATTGCATGGGCAAAATTGGGGAAAAGCAAAGGAGGATGATTTTAGATGACATAAAGAATGGGGTAAGATACCAAGAAACGAACAATTTTCAAAATCATGAATCTGCCAAAAGGCAGAACACTCAACTAACATATAAGTGATAATTAACGATTTTCAAATCCTTATTACTTTTAGTAAATTTGTATAATTTATTATTTCTTCGCCTAGAATTTATTTTCATCAAATTAAAGTTATAATGAGTATTTTTATATTGCTTTGCAAGTTAAAATTTATTATTTTCTATGTTGGAAGTATAATATTATGCAGAAATCTTTTTTACACAACGAAGTATTAATAAGTGTGCTAGTTTCTAAATTAAAGTGCCTTTTATATTCACTTAATTACGAAATAATTAGCATTATTAATTGGGAGAGCTATTTATGAATTGAGGTATTTTAATTAAACCTACCAAATGAATTCCTATAATACTTGTTTTGATGATAGGTATTCATTCAAGCATTGCTGAATGGATAGTTAAAACAGAGAGATTCAACGATTCAAGGAATGTTTTAGGCTCAGTGAATAATTAGGTAGCGGTTTTTTATTGTATTTTTGCTAACTTTTTGATCTCAAAGAAAATAAGACTACACTGAAACACGAGAGTGAATACCAAGTCACTTGGTAAATACTCGTAAGTTTAAGATGGCAGAATCCTTACATCGTATCAACTTTAGGTTTAAATTTCTCGTTCTTTACTCAAGGCAAAAAGGAAAATAAGGGAACAGAATTTCGATTCCGGATATTTTAATGAGACGAAGACAGCGGAAAGTTTGGAACTTACTTAAAATTGGGACAAGAGATAGAATGAAAAGGATTGGGAAAAAGTTGATCATTTGCAAAGACGGCAAAGGCACTAGAAACCCACTTCTCAGAAGATAATTCAATAAAACGAGAGGCTCTTAGTAATTAATATTGCGTCACTGGTTTATTTTTGGACGCGAAATAAATGCCTTGCCATCTCTCATAATTTTTCATTCAAGAACGAATCAAAGTTCGCAAGAAAGCATTCGCCTCTGTCGTCATAAAAAATCGGGAAGTGAGATACGAAGTCATTTAAAAAGTTAACTCCGTAACATAGTTGGAGTTTCGACCCGAAGTTAACAACGGAGAGCGGGAAAGAGGTCACAAGAAGTTAGATTGAAAATTCGGGAGGAAAAAAGTCAATGGAGGGTGAAGACAAGCCAATTAAAATATCCTAAGTTTCTCCGTACGCTAATGGTCATTCCATGTTTCTTTGCTGAGTATATCTGTGGTTAGTTGCTGCAAAAGTATTTATCCTTAAATGGGTAATGTTGAATAATGTATTTGTGAAAAATATAATCAGTTTATGATATTATTTATGGTAAGATATGTCAAAATAAACATGTGAATGTCTTGTGGATTCCATAAGTTGATGATTCCTATGTCATTAGCCATTAACACATTCGAGGGATTTTGTATATAATGAGATTTTAAAATGATATCCTGCAATATGGTTAAAGTTATGGATGTTAGACTAAGTATTCCTAATCCTAAGCTTCTCCGTGTATAATATATTTAATATTGAACTTCGTCATGTTGTTATGCAAATAAGGGAGGTAGAAGACCTTTCAGGTTATTTCATTCGTTTTAAACTTCATTCAGCAACATATGGGATTAAAAGTACAATAAAAACTTTTATTATGACCGCCGGGTTTTTAATATGGAGTTCTTTTTCTGTGCTAAATCAACTGCTAGTAATATTGATTTAGTTAGACAATGATATATGATATACAGGTTTATTATGTTATAGTGTGCTTGAATATGTCGGTTATCCCAACGAATTCATGTTGTGTATAGTATTAAAATATTTCTCATGGCTTTGACATATTTGCAGCTTAGTATACCATAATACTGATGACTATTGTAGTATTTATAGTATGGTATAAGGAAATTCATTTTCACAAAGTCAAATATAAAAAAATAAAGTTAAAGTCAAAAATAAAATACTTCAGAATAATAAAATATCCAATATCTGAACTATATCTCATTTCATTGTTCTATAGTGGTGTATACACAGCTTCGCTACAATAATTCCATATGTGGATTGCGTCATAATACAGTTTCGGCCATTCATAATCTTCCTATGGCAACAAAATTCTTTTATTTATTCAAGATTCTCTACCTTGGGTAAGTGCATTATAAATACAAGGTGGATTTGAAATTGTTGGCGCAGTAAAACTTGATAAGATTAAAAAGTAATTCTTTCTTGCGTTTCGTCGGAATTTCTCTCCGGTAGGAACAGTCTGAAGAATTAAGAAAAACCGAGGTGAAACAAAGGGAAAGAATTCTATCAAATTCCGAGCAAACGCGGGGGCGAGGGAATTATGACAGGAAGATGAAAAGAAGGGCGTTAAAATGGATCGGGTAATGAAGGAAGAGCGAAACAAAGTGGCACTGGAAAAATTGAGGTCTGAGGGGAAAAGGAAGACGAGGACCTTTTCTCGCAGCGGTGACATTAGGAACATTTTTCAAAGCTACTCCGCGCGAGGAAAGATTTTCTCATTAGGGCGACTTATTTATCCCAGACGTCTCCCAGCTAATCGTCCTTACACACAAGCACACACGGGGACGCGGATGCCGCAGAAAACAAGAAAGAGCGAAGAGGCGTAATATATTAATTACCCGAGCATGGAATCGATGGAGGATCTTCATTTCGTAAGTAGCGAAGTTGAAGAATTGCCGCACTTGAGGTATTGAACGACGTTTACCCTGAGAGCATTTGGCATTCAAGAAGACTTGAAATATTCAGGAAACGATGAATTTGCTGTTTTCAATTCTTACTTTTTGCTAGAGGAAATTTGTAAGTCCGCAACGGTAGATTTTTGCCTTTTTACACGATAAAAAAATGTTCAAAGCCTTATATGGCCTTATCTAGCTTCAGTTGGTAGTTTCTGTTGATTTTTTATCACTTTAGCTATGAAAGGTTCTGGTTAAAGTATTGAAATTGATTTTAAAAGTCGGAAGCTATAGACACATCAAGCCCTAATAATTAGTATAGAGCGGTAGTTTTTACGATGAAATGTAAAATCTATTCAAAGACATCTAAATTCTTCAATTTTCCATCACTCCAGCTCAGAATCGTGGAAGTATAAATAAAATTTAGTTAATGATTATAAAAGCATAGAACACAAATTCGACTAGAAATCTCTTGCGGTACCATTATAATACAATTTTAATAACCGATTCGTACTGTAAAATTTGCTTCCTTCACTTTGACAATAAATTATTATTTCTAATGTCTACGCTAATGACCTACGTTTATTCTTAAAAATAAGAGTGATAAATGTATATCGTCTTGTAATTGACCAAACGTGAATTTTATATAAATGGGGAAATATTTTATATATTGGTGCGATAGATTATGGTTAGGTGAGCTGAGTAGCACTCTTTCCTTTCAAGAATTCAGGGAACGCTTCTTTAAAAGAACTCCTTTTTAGGGCGGGACGGAATTAGAAAGACTGATGAGGATTAAGCAGAGCTTATAAACGAGGAAAACCTATTCATCTTTCGGAAATCCACAAAGCTTTTATATGAGAGGAATGGAAATATACTTTTTCATTGAAGGGAATCGGCAGAATTCTGCTAATGCAGCGAAAATGCTTTCGGGATGTTCTTTCCGAACGTAGTTGATCTTTCAGTTTATTTACGCGTCTAAAGTCCCCCTCGAATTTCCGTTTATCGTACAAACAGCAATTGCTAATTGCCGAATAATCAAGATAGGACATATTTATGCATATTAGTTCAGGAGAGCAAACATTTACCCCGCGAAATGACCTGAACCTTCCGGAAACTTGTCTCTTCCCGTCAATTTACCTAATGACTAATTTAGATGATCGGCAAACGGAAGGAATATATTGCAGAAATAGAATAATATAACCTCTGTAAATGAACCTCCCTGCGGCACTGGGAGGGGGTGCAAATTGACTCGGGTAAATTACCCCTTCCTGAAAGGGAACTGAAAAAATTGCCCATTTCATCAGCGGATCTTAACGATATTAAATAAAAGACCGCTACATAAAAGGGAATCTTGAGTTAATTTGACTGTTATCACTCTTTCAACGGGAGAAAATATTAAGCGCTCATTCTGAGAAAATTGGTCCCTTTCTGTGTGCGAATCAAGAGGAGAAAAAAGGTTGGTCTGAAAAGGAGTTAAGAAAAAAGGGAAAAAGAGGGAAATATATAAATTTTGGATGAGCGAGAGTTCTGCATGAGGGAATTTAGAAGATTAAGTTAAAAGCTATTTTAGGAGTAATTGCCTTTATAATTCTCATGAGTAGAAGTAGTACGTTTCAGCCATGAAACTCTGTTTTCCTTGTCTGAGATTCGTTGTTTCATTACGATGGTGGTTGAAATTTATTCCCACTTGAGTAAACGAGAGAGATGTGGCACTTGAGTAACTTTCTCTAGTTTGCGTTTATACTTTTCAGCAAATTATTGGTTTCTGAGATCAACCCATGAAAGGTAATTCAATTGAGATTGGATTTCGTTTTCATTCGGGAATTATTATAATATGAAGGTAAATTTAGACACAACCAAGTTCGAAAGTGATAAATGCACTCGGGTTTGTCACACCTACATCGGCATCCTTGATAACACGTGCTTGATACTTTATAAAATCATTGTAGAGATTTTCAAAAAGCGTGATATCAGTATATCATCATTTTAACCATTTTCTGTCATGTTTTTTTAGTTATATGGCGTTATATGAAGTTATATTTGAGTTACATGTGTTATAATGGTGGTAGTGTGATACTTAATATTATTTATTCAGCGGAGTGTTAAATATTACTTGGGATAAAAAACAAACCTTTCAGAAGATATCCTTTAAAAAACGCTCACATACGCACACACAGAAATCATCCTTGTTAAACTAAATTTTGAATGAAGGATCCCATCTATAATATAACCCGTAATGAAAAACCATTATGAAAAATAAATTATGAGCCTCTATAACTATACACATCTGCCGATTGAAATCTTATCATTGTTGTTCTGAAGTAAAGATTTCCCATATTTAAAAAAACCTCTCGCAACATTTATGAAAAACAAATAATATCAGAATATTAATTTTTGATCTTGAGACTGTAAACCCTTTTTAATGTCATCCACGTACATTCAACAGATCTTCTCCGCTCCATCTCGAAGAATAATTCGTTTTTTTTGCGCCAATATAATTATTTGTATAGCTTCCCTTCGAATATTCCTTGATTGCTCTTCCGCTATTCCTAATCCCTTCATCCTCTCTCAGATGTTCCCTTGGAAACGAGTGAAAATAATTCCATCTCTTTCTCCCTTTTAGATCCACAGATTCCCAACCTAATAATATACATCGATAAATATTAATGCTGGAATCCACGATAAAACTTTTTCGAGTGCAACACAAGGAAAGATCAACAACTCATGGGGAAAACACTCTTTTGGCGGAGGACGGATATTGTCCGAAACTTTCAACGCCGATAGAAAAAAAATAAGCAAAAGGGAAGGGAATGAAGGTCTTTCCGTAGGAAATGCTCGACGAAATCAAGGGAGAGGACGAGATGAGACATCGCAGAGAGATTTATTACGATTAAAAAGCGGGTAGCTAAGGCGAAGCGACGTTGGTAACATGGCATGAGGATAGGGAAGTTGATGGAAGAAGGGTGCATAGAGAATAAAATAATAACAAACCGAGTTTTATTAGTGCTAGATTGAGGCTATTAAATCTCTTCGTACATCTAACTATTCGTAAAATAAATTTTAAAGAAAGAGGTATTATGCATATAGTATACAGAAGAAAACTAAATTGCGTGTTTACAAGCCTAAGTAACTGAAAATTGTTAATTAAAAAAAAGATTTTCAGATATCTTCAAAGATGGCTTTCATTAGCTGAAACTAGTTAACAACAAAACCTAATGTGGATAGTAAAAGTTACTTATATTGTTTGTAAAATCTTTGTTTTATTTAGCAGTTATTAGTTATATCGGAATTCTACAAACTCACGTCCTCCTCCGCGAATTTTAAAAACCTAAGGTTTTTTCGCTTAGGAAAAAAATTAACACCCGCAGGAAAGGGGGTGTAAAAACCTGCGAAACATACAGATAGTTAAATATATTCTTATCGAAAAATATGTTAAGAGATATCTGAAAGGCAGCAAAGAAAATACAGATTCACAAAGATAAATGTATATGTTTGCATAACATTGAAGAACGTAGTAGAAAGCAATTAATGAGTTTACGAAAAATAGTAAATAAATAGGAATAAGAAATAGAATTAAACATGGATAATGACATACCAAACTGGAGATAGAAAAAGGACAAAACAGCGGCGAATCCTTCTTTCCCGTCTTCAAGTAGGTTCGGTTGACGAGACAATTGTTTTTGTTTCAGCGTCTTATTTTCTTTCTATCCTTCTAGATATTCAATCCATAAACATCTGTATACATATGGCGTTTATCGGTCGATAAGTTCTATCGGCAGAAAGTAGTGGCTCGCAAGAGATAGCATTCATGTTAGCTAGATTGTGTTCTTAGGGAAACATGTTTGTTTGCTATGTTCGATTATTGTTTGTCTTCGCGAAACTATTTGGCCAAATGGCCAACGTATACCTCGGTAATTTTGCGAAAACAGTCAATTTATGTTGGCCTTAGATGGAGGCTACGCTATCAATGGAATGAAAATATTACCACTTATAAATATATGGTGCCATTGGGCTGAGATACATTAATAAATCATTAATTCTTCTCACAGTGAAGAAATATGTAATGAGGTATGATGTAATGAAATATGTTTAAAGTTTTCGAAATGTTAATGTTTTTGTTATGTTTTGGTGAATGAAGATGAAGGCAAGTTGAATATCATTTAAACAGATGTATTCCAAGATAAGGGGTAAAATAATTGTAGTACAAGAAGTCACCCTGGTTTGTTAATGAGTCTGTCTATGGAATAGGTATTGTTATTTGAATATATAGCCATTTTCAATGAAAAGCATCTTTTTATTATTGCGTCAGTTTACATCAAAGCAAAATAATATCAGTAGATGTTTTTCCTCGTTACATAAGTAGTGGTGAAAACAATATTCTATTCCATAAGTCATCATTGGATGTAGAGCATCTAAGCTTGAAACCTATCATCATCATGTATACTTCGGTGGGGGCAAGCTGCCTGATTGAGGGTACATAATGAAGGTAAAATAACTGCAGGTTATGACAATAAAACGAATACTTTACTGCAAGAAAGAAAAGCGATGAGGAAGCTATACTTTTAAATATTGTGAAAAGAGGGGAAGTTTCCCCAGCTTCTGATAAATTTCTGAAATCTGATTTGTAATTGTCACTGATTACAAATTTAACAGATTAATTGTAATTGAGCCCAATTACATTTTTTACTTTCTCCCTATACGTAGTATAGAGAAAGTATTGTATTCGCAAAAAAATTCGATCTCCAGATTTCGACGGAAATAGATGTTTTGGGGCCCATAGAGCATGTTTAAGCTATTTTCCCGAACATGTCTGTCTGTGTGTCTGTCTGTCTGTCTGTCTGTCTGTGGTTAAAAAGTTTGTGTGCGCTCTATCTTAAAAAGTAATTATCCGATCATTTTCAAAATTCATATTTAGGATTTCCCTAACAATGCCAAGAGTTGATTAGTTTTTGGAGAATATCGCTTAACCGGAAGTTACGGTTTATCCGGAACAAATTTTTGTTTCTTAAATATCTCTGTAAAAATGCAATATAGGTATATACAATTACATACAAAAGTTATAGATAATGTACTTTACTACAACTTTTGTATTAAAATTTTTTTCGTAACACTGATTGTTTAGGAGTTATTCTTCAATAATGGTTAACCGGAAGTTGTTGTTTACCCAGAAAAGGAAGTTTTTCATACATATCTCTGTCAGAATGCAATATAGGTATATAGATTTACGCACAAAAATTGTAGATTATGTATTTTACTACAACTTTTGTATAAAACATTTTTTCGTAACACTGATCGTTTAGGAGTTATTCCCCAATAATGGTTAACTGGAAGTTGTTGTTAATCCAGAAATGGAAGTTTAACATACATATCTCTGTCAAAATGCAATGTAGGTATATACATTTACACACCAAAATTGTAGATTATGTATTTTACTACAACTTTTGTATAAAACATTTTTTCGTAACACTGATTGTTTAGGAGTTATTCCCCAATAATGGTTAACCGGAAGTTGTTGTTAATCCAGAAATGGAAGTTTTTCATACATATCTCTGTCAAAATGCAATGTAGGTATATAAAATTATTTACAAAAGTTATAGATAATGTACTTTGGTACAACTTTTGTGTGAAACATTTTTTCGTAACACTGATTGTTTAGGAGTTATTCTTCAATAATGGTTAACCGGAAGTTGTTGTTTACCCAGAAAAGGAAGATTTTCATACATATATCTATCAGAATGCAATTTTGGTATATACAATTATGTACCAAAGTTGAAGATAATGTTTTTTACTACAAAGCTTGTATGAAACATTTTCCTGTAACACTCATTGTCTTAGAGTTATTTATATATTACCGGATAGGCTTATGTTTTCAATAAATACGGAGAAAGTCATGTGTTGGCCACATCAGATTTTTCAGTAATTCTTTTCAAATACGCTCGTGCCTAGAAATAGTTTCTCCAACACCTCCCGAACCAAAATACGAATACCACTCCTGGCGACGCCCTTGCTTCGGTATCAACTTCTTCTAAATATATAATTTACGCATATATTGGATGTGATGTGGCCTCGTGGAAAGCCATAACTGATAACATAAAAACTTTGTAATTTTCAACAGAATGTTTTTTATAAGCGGCTGGTTTCGCTAAACAGCTAGCAATATCAATAATTTTAGCATTTTAATCGAGTTTAGCGGGAGAAAAAGTATTTTGTCAGTTCGTATTTTTGCGGTAGTTTTCCGTTAATCACAGCAAACTTCTATCAGGTTCTCTGTAAGATTGGCAAGCATACATACGGGTCACTAACGCTATAATCCCCAAAGTTCAACGTGAATACGCGTACTGAAATGGAGACGAAGCTATTACCACCCGAAGCAACGATCGCTGTGAAAACCGCGTTGTTGGTTGTTAAGTTTGGATTCGTACTTTGCATGTTTGGAGCAAACGTATTTACGTGATAAACGTGACCTTCGCATGCTCAAGCCACGGTCATTAGTGGTCCAAGTAGTTTTCATTTCGGTGGAATAGGATTACTTGCTAGTCTATCAACGCCGTGGTTTTAGAATCGAAACCTGGTTGTGGAAAGGTTGTCTGTGTTTGTAACTGCTAAGAGTTTATGGTGAGTGTTAATGGGGATCTTGTAAGGTAACTTAACTCTATTTAAATTAACCTAAATATTTTTATTATCTTTGCTATTAATGTTTCGGAATTAAAAGAGGCACGAGAGGTTATGATGAGTTCAGCATGACAAGAGATGAAACTCATTGTGATGAATTTAGACCTCCGTAAAATGAGAAAAGTGATGGACCATGCGTCAACCTTGAAAACATCGAGGAAAACTCCGTCAAGATCAGCCTCTCGTAAACTTCTCGAGTGAGCTTGAGGGTATTTTCAGAAGAGATCGATATGACAAAAATTTGTTTTGATGCCATCAATGAAAAAAGTGGCAAAGTGCCTTATTTTTCTTTCATTCCGGAATGTAATAGTATCTTTATTCGTAAACTGTATCCCATTAAAAATATATGATTTAAAAATCCTTCCGTAGGTAGTAAATTTATTTGGATTCTAGTAGAAATAAAATTTCTTTTATCATAAAGCTCCATTTTTATTTCGTTTATTACTGACACTCAAAAAGTAAGGAATAATATATCGACGTTTTTCAATCTGAAACGTCTGCTGTTTTAAATCCATTAATACAAATGTTTGCCTTATAACATTGAGAATACTGGCATAAATATTAGAGATATAATTAGGTAAGGTTATCAACCTCTTCTACATGGGCGCTTCCCAATAAAAAAAACATTCTCAATAGTAAATACAAAGCAATAGTGCAATTTTTACCTCATGCCATTGGAACATAATATCTTCCACCGATAATAAACAAACTCCTCAGATTATGAGTGATCGAAATTGTTAATAGTTTAAAAAAAATTTTGTAGCTCTTTGTCAGAATCTAATTACTCTCAACTTATTTAGTCAAAAATAAGAAAACTTTCTGAATTCGTGTTCAGGATCGTCATATTTCTGCTACTGTAAGCGGCTTAGTAAATTATGGAACGTGAATGTAGAAAGCTATGGGAAAAATTATGCATAAAACTTGGTGATCGGTGACAATTCTCTAAATGAATCAATCAATACTTAGTATTTCACCTGATTATGTAGTGAATTTTAAAGCGTAACTTAAATTAAGAAATTATGATTTTCGCGAGAAATTTGTAACCCTGATAACGTATGACATTTAAGGTATACAGAATAATTGAAATTTAAAATTTTTAGAGTTCTAAGAATATAAATAATTAAAATTATAGCGCTGAAATAGTTAAAACGAAAGAAATTTTTTGTTGAATCGCCAAGGAAATATCATTCATGAAATGAATATTTTGTCGCCAACAATTTTGCTTGTAGTGCCCTCATTCTTAAGGTATTTCTATTCCTTTAATCGCCACTGTTCCCCCATTTCGCTCACTCCCAATAAATAAGAGAGATAATCCCAAATATATTTCATCTCTGAGGAATCGCACGAGGTGAGCGCGGAATGAAAAACTTTGAGAAATCGCCGGTCCAGACGAGAGCCCATCTTTCGCCGAAGAAAAAGGAACTCTCTCTTGGGCTGATATACATCTGCAAAGAAGCCTCTTCAAATGCGCCAACTCGTCCTACTCCCCGGAGGGAAGACATGGACAGGAAAAAAGGGAGCTTTTCAACGTAATTCCAATTAACGTTCGCAGAGGGCAGCCACGGATCTCTGTCCTATTTTCTAATTACTCAACTCCTATCCTCCCATCCCCCTCTGGAACCCCTCACCCCCCGCAAACGATCCTTCCATCTCGCGGGAAAAGGATGAACTGGCATCGCACGTGATCGCGGGAAGGTTATATTGCTATTTTGCGGTCTATGTGAGGGAGATAAAAAAAACTGGGAAGAGAAATGGTCTTCGGAACGTTCTGGTCTAAGCTCAAGAAAAGAGAGAAAGGCGGAAGAGGATGAAAGTTGAGATGAGTGGAAAAAAGGGAAGATGGTGTTAATTGGGGAATCGCCTTGGTGTCGCAGAGGCATTCGTGTTGGGGATCACGATAAGCCTGGGATCGGGTGATCGATGCATTTTGGGGTGACCAAGTATGTCAGAAATGGTGCATGCGGTTGGATTCCCAGATTATTATTTTAAGATCCGAATGATGGCTCGCTCTCTGCATCGTCGGCTTCCCTCATCGGTGGAAATTGAGGAAAGAATTTCGCTGTTGAAGTGGGGGTTGCTTAACTCGTTGCTTAACCCTTCAACGCCACCAGATGTACTTATCACCTACGGCTTTATTCTTCACTTCTTTATCTTAAAGAAACTTTATTTCGTATAATTTTATATAATAAATAAATAATCCCAGTAAGAAGAAGTTTTTATTTGAAAATATGTGAATTATGTATTTTTTATGAATATTATATCAACTTATTAGATTAAGGACACTTATCCAGAATTTTTCACCGGTAACCTTTTTTATACGGGTTTTAAAATGTATCAATCCAACATATATATATATATATTTTTATTTTTTTTTCAAAAATTATGCAAAAATCTGCAAAATAATCGTTTCAGTGGAGCGCAACCTCAGATATTTTTTTCTGCAGCCCAATATGTTCGCCTAAAACTTTTTTATTTCTCACGTGAGACCTATCGCAATAGAAATTGAGAATAATATGGAAATTCATACTTAGTTTCGGAATATATTGAATGGATCTTCATTAATGTTTGTTATTTCCGAGAGAGAAATTAGTGGTGACGAAACGGCGACTGCTAATGAACTTCATCGGGACTTGATGGGTTGAGTTATTTTATCAGAATTCTGCTTGGAAATTGGCGGTGTTTACGAGTTGATGATTTGATTGAAGCTCAAAAAATGCGCATGTTCCCTGAATTAATCATTCCTAAGAGAATTCTTAAAAGGAGATCCTTATCAATTAAAAGTCTGTGGTTTTCATCTGGGTTAATTAAAATATTTGCTTGTAAGTGGAAGAATGGAATCTACGATGAGCGATCCAGATTAATTAAGGAGGAAACTCGTAATGAAAGAATGTAAAGAAACTCAGCTGGTTTGAATTATTTCACTCCTACTGCTGTTCTAAGATATGCAGAAGTATAAATATATTTATGGCACTATTTTAAGGGAATCGGAGTTTAAAATATACTCATTGATCTAACTCATATTTTGTATTGTTGAATAAATTTAAGGTGAAGATGATCGTGAAAACGGTCGTCCCGATAATTCCAGGGGAAAGTACTAAGTTTTGTCCTATTAACAGTATTGTTGTGTAAATATTTAAAGCCATAGCAATATATGCAATATATTCAATTCTAGCATAACATTTTTAAAGCAACTACATTGAGAGTTAGTGTACTAGATTTAAAGAAATTATTTATCCCTTTTTCAAGTTGGCGGTAATATTATCTAATTTTTATGATTGGTAAAAACTGCTGTTACAGGCTCTAAATTTTTCAGCTCATGACATTTTTATCAGCCTTAACTTAAATTTAAAAGTATTGAATGGAAATAACATGTTTTCGACTATAAGATGGTGTGAAATATACTGAAAAAAATATAGTTCTCGAATTTATTCAAGGTTTATCAAGTTGGTGGTAGATCAAATCCTCAATTTTTTGTACACAAATACGTTATACAGATAGATAAAATCAAATTCGGGTAGCGTAAGAAAATATTTCCTATCGGCTATTACCCTTATCTAGGTCTGAATTTATTTTCCAGTCACTACAGAATATCTTTTACTTCCGAGCGCATTTCTTTTTCCCACGGAATACCCCTTATCCGAGAGACTTCCTCCCTCTGCTTACATGCATAACATCAACGACCGACTTCAAACCGTTGCCTTTCCGAAACTTTAAACGTAATAAAACATCTCATCTTCTTAGATAAGTCTCCTGCAACCTATATTCCATATTTCCGCCACGCTTCGAGGATCAGGAGAGAGATAATCCAGGTTTATTGCAGTTTTCCTCGAGTTCTCGATACGAGTACGAGTGCGATCGGGAAACTAGAAAGTCTTCCACCGATATTTTCTCGAAAATGCTTCGGAAAAATACGACCGAAGACAGCCTCCATCGTACTTATCGCCGAAAAGTTTTCAGCGGCACCATTCCGATAACCGATTTTAAATCCGCGTTACGTCATTCCAGGAGTGCAGCTCGATGAATACTCCGCTAACGGATGGCTTGCCGATAGACGGCGACCGAACCATTCCTCGAGAACCTATTTCGCTTGAGGACGCAGTTTTGTTTCTGTCGGTATTATCGAAACTTCAAAAGTCTTTAGATTCGTCGGCAGACGATGAAGTTCGTTTCGCTTCGAGCTAAGGAACGATAGAACAAGAACTTGTCGACTGAAACTGTGCCCTTGGATCTCTTTCGATCAGGAGGGCATTGAAGTGATCCAAAGAGTTTTTGTTGATCTTCTACTTTCTCGTCTTATATTCAATGGCGTTACAGTTAAGGTGTATACGTCTTCGGTTGGCGAAAGAAAATTCCATTTTGAAAAAAGTCGAAAATAGTCTTGAATGGAAATGTAATTATGTTGAAGATGCGGGTATGTTGGTTTGCACATAATCTTTCATGATTGTTTTTTTAGAATGAAAAGTAGGAGATCCAACATTCGAATATACTCTATTTGTTAGATTTTCTGTCGTCCTAAAATTCATTGTTTCGATACAATTTTTAAATGTTGCTTCTTATAAAACGACAGTTTTGCATTAAGTTATAATAAAAGTAAGAAACATAACTGATTACAAATTATTTTTCATTTCCTAGGTTTTCCTCCAAGCGCTAGGGGGATTAACTTTATTGATACGGCGTTGCAAAAGGTAAGTAGCTGATTTTTTTAACAAATATATCTTCGGACTTTTAAATAATATGAAAAGGGATTTGATATTGAATATAAACTGATACTATGTGCAGATTTTAAACTCGGAAACCTGGAAACTTTTAACTTACCAATACAGATAGTTTCAGAACACTTTTGGTTGGGCTGAAAAACGGTAATTTCTGAATTAAGATCTCTCATGATTACTTAATGACATATTTATCCCAATTATATGTACCTATCTCGGCATGAATATGGAAAAATCTATGAGTTTCAAGCTCTAAATTAGTTTGGATATAAGCTCACCGGTGTTTAAAAGAGTGGATCAAAATCCAAGGTTGCCTAGTTTTTGTTCATAATTTAAATAAAGGATTCTGGAAACTTTTTCACTCTATTCAGTAGAAAATGCTTGTGTCGTCTTATTATTTAAATTTACTACTTTATATTAAAAAACGAATTTTTATTCAAATAGACGGGAATGATTATGAAATCTACTTACGATTTTGTTCATCAAGGTTTACTGTCATAAGAAATTGCAATAAAAATGTACATATTATATGATCTGCTCAAAATTTCATGTGAGATAGTTGTGTTATTAATCTGGAAAAAGGAAAATTCTGGAATTTCATTTAATTCATATCTATCTAACTATCCTTATATGTAGGAGTGAAGAAAAAATGGAATGTAGCACGCGTACCAAAGTTTCAGGCACAGAATTAAATCAGATTTTATCGCAACAGTTGAAGCTCATGCATTTTTTCCAGTAAAATTCTAGGATGAAAAATATCAATAGACTTCCGTTAATCTGAACTCCTAAAGTAGGATTATCTAATCTCTCGAGGAAAGAGTGGTCATTCCAATTCGTAATACGATTACATCGATTCTAAGAACGGATAATTCCCGTACCTTCGTTATGTAAAGAGAAACTTCTCCACTCCAGACACGAAGGCGGTGGCGGATCGCATAAGATCGTATTTTTTCGCAAATCTGGACCGGAACCAAATGGTAACAACCCCGGGAGTTCTTTCGAAACTTTATCGGTATCGAGACCAGCGCTGGCATCAACGCGACCACGATCCGTCTATATAGTCGTTAGTGCCATAAATATAGTCGGTAATATCGACCGTTTGAGTACCGCTTAATGGAACCACGGCGCAAACAGGATATTTCAACAGCCCTTTTATCTTCCAACTCCCCCTCCATTTCATTCCCTCCCCACCCTTCCTAATGCCCTACAAAACCCCCTTGAGTGCACTCTCTATGCAGGAAGGTCGTAAAAAATTATGAATAAGCGAAAGAGCCCCGAGGGACCGGGAGTCAATTCGAGCGAACACAAACGGCGATCTGAAAATAACATAAAGGTAGGAATAGCACAGGGAGAGAGGACAGTGTTTGCATTCACCTCCGAAATGATTTTCCTCCATCTTAAAAAAATGATAGCCGGAATTTTCGGGCGGGAATCGATGGGTAGTGCATTTGGGTCACCTCGCACGAGAACTTATGCATATTTACGCCACTGTGAATGAATCCACGTATATAAATTGCCAATCTTCCCCGACCTTATTTCAAGGGTGTCACTTATTTAGGCCCTCAAGAAATGTAAATATTTTCCGGAAAGTTTCCATTGGCCGGTGTTGGTAGTATGAAAGTTTTATCCGGTAAATTTGCTTTACTCCGCTGGTGAGCACAGTTCACCGGTTGGTGTTTTAATCGAATTACTTGTTTGGCCGAAGCGGCCGAGCCCGAATTCCGCACACTTGGCTAGTGCCCCTTCTTTAAAATATCGATCAGCTAGAGATTTTGCAAAATAAATCTCCCGTTTATTTTCGTTTACTGCCGCTATAGTTGATTGAATCCGCGTCGTTAAAGGCAGCCCCGATCGATCGGTTGGTTTAAGGTCACACTATTTTCGCCACGTGACCCGAAGCTCGCTCACTCCTTTCCGAAATCTTTCCTCGAGATTAATCGGTCTGCTTTTAATTTGGAAATGATTCAAGCATCTACTTCAAGTGCCTTTTTTTCATTTTTCATACATTTCAGAATTAATTGGGGTGGTGATGATTTATTACAAAATTTCAGCGATGGCTTAGGGGTTGTTAGCTGAGAAATACTGAGGTCCTGGGATCGGAAACCGATTAGGACATGCATTTTATGGTGGATTAGGATATTAATGGTGTATCGGTGAAGTTTTATAGAAAAAGGTACTATATGTAATTAAATCCGCTCATTAAAGGCGTTATGATATCAATCATGCTACTCAAAGAGATTTTTGTTTGCTTATTCTTATTACATCTTATCTTTATTTTCTTACAGCTATTGGCTTCATTTTTTCATCACCGAAGCCTCTTTAATGAAAATTCTAAAGTTTGAAATAAGAAAACTCTTACTTCATTTTAATGAAATATTTACATTGCATAAAAAGATCAAAATTCTGACTCCTGGCTATCAGTGGTAGGACTAGTTCAAGATATTTGCTCACAATTCTTGACCCTGCAAAATTCAACTCTGCCTGAAGAAAAATTTATTTCTAGGGACTATAGAAATATGTTCATTATACAGTGATTATTCCATAAAAATGATGTGTAATTAATTTGAGTTCAAATTACTTACACTCATTGAACTTCATTATGCCTGTTTCGTATATGAAGGAAACTGAATTCTATTTTGCAAGATTTGCACACGGAAGTAATTTTCTCAAAGAATAATCGATTAAATTTATAGATTCGTATGAAATATGTATGTGTTGAATGTAATGGCAGAAATCTAATCGTAGGAATTGGAAATATCTGTGTTTATTATAAATAAATTACACTGAATTGACCACTAATATCTGAGAAATGAAGAAAAAAAATTCAAGAGAAGAATTTAATGACCTCCGATTGATTTCTTTCACAATTCGTAAATAGGTGCAGCATTTTAAGAGCATTGAGATCAGGTCGCGATAAATTCTGAATTTAAACGCTAAATTGTAATGAACTGAATTAATTCGGTTCAGCTGATTTTAACTCTCGTCTCTTTAGCGCTGCATATCAAACTCCAAACTCTTCCGGAACGCTTACTCGCTAACTTTTCTCAATAAAAAAATTCGAATTGCAAAGTTCCCAATTTCTCGATTCAGAGAAGAGACGAACTGTGCCAAAAGTAGACAAAACGTCCAAATTCAATGCACCACTGGTTATCCAAACTTTCATTGAAATCGACTCCTTGATTATTCCGCATTCGTTCCATTTTGGATTCCCGTTCATTCTTTCGATGCACGCGCCTTTCCAATCACCGAAGCAAATTGGAAACTCTATTAGGAACTTAGTTTTTAACTCTCTTCCTCATGTGAGTGGTGAATACCAAAGCCCCGCCCTTGAAACTACAAGGAACGTCAGATATTCGTTTGCATTCGAGGCTGTTGAAACTTTAGCTGTAAACAGAGAATCATCGAGACCGACGTCAATTAGGGATGACTGGAACCGGCCGGAAAATTAGCTTTTATCGGAAACCCATTAAGTTTTTCTGGAACAAAGTTTCCGGCGGTTCATGGCAGAGAGGTATGCCCAGACTCTATCTCTATTCGTCGTGGGCCAAGTGAAGACAGCAATTTCTATTAAAGGAGAAAGATTTTGCAAATCGAGAGCAAAGATATTCCGCCGCCGGTGAGCTCAGGGAAAATTCTTTTATGAGCTCATCAACGAGTCAAGATGAAGACGTAACCCGTTTTAGCGCGGCGACCTAAATTTCCTCGCGAAATTTGAATCCTACAGTTGTTTTTTCAGCGCGAAAGAGCAACCGTGTTCAGTCTGCTCAGTCACATTACGCTTAAGTCTTTGAGGGGTTCGGAGAGTTCTCTGGAGTAACGTATCAAAGTTATTCGTATTTTTACTCGTATATCGATGCATGTTTCAGTTTGGTTTTATTTTAACACGCATCCTATTTTCGTGAACAGAGACCACTTTTTGGTTTAAATTTCCGTTGACTATATTTTTGACTCACATACACTTTCCTTATAGGAATCCTATTACTCTCCCATATTACATATATACAGAGGCAGTTTTTTACTATCAGAACTCCGAAGAGCTTATATCTAATCGGTCTTCTTAAATAAAATGATGATAGTAACAAAACAACAGCTACATATATGGGGGAATTGGATGCTGTTTAATGCTAAAATGTTTTTTCACTTTTTCATTTGAGAGTATCTCAGCACGCCTACCGTAGAAGACATTTTTAGTGGTGCTAATCGTCATAAATGTTTGCGATCATTCAAAATATCTCACAGCTTCCTTATAAAATGAGCTGAAAGGGAAATGTGGAAGAATTGCGTGGTAGACATTAATACTTGAAACCGAAATAGAATGAAATATGGTGGAGAAGAAAGTTCTGAACCACGAGGCAATTATATTTGCTTTCGTTCAAAACAAGTTAGAAGGTAAATGATAATGTATGTACAATTCGGGGATGGAATTAGTTCTTGACATTTGACAGCACCATTATTTTTTTATATATTTGAACGATTTCTGAATTTTTGAAAGTTTTTTTTGCTTAATATACTGTACCGTTTTCGAGTGCATACTCCTGCGGTAAAATATTTTTTATGAAATTCGACTAAAATCTTTTTCCTTTCGCAGAGTGTGATAATATTTGGCGTACAATTCATACAGAAATGACTATGGAATTCATGATAAGGATACTGAGAAATATGTACAAATAGACTACAGTATAGCTACTTCGTGTCGTCACTATTGGTCTTCGCCCACATACTACGCGTTGAAGGTGGTTGTTGATGCAGGCGTAACTAAAATCGATACGAGGAAAATCAAACAAAAAAACAAACATTCGTCGCTAATGAGATTTCTACTGATAACTTTCGCTTTCGATGGTAGAAGTTTATGATTAATAACGCCACCTGGTAATCATACCAATTTACAGCGTTTAGATTAAATAAATTAATTAATAAATGGTATTTAACTAATTTATTTACTCGCGTTAACTATTTCATCATTTTCAGCTTATCAGTACAGAAATAAAGTCAGTCATCTTTTCATTATCTTAATCTCCGACGCTGTAGTTATTTTGAGGCATTGATATAAAACATTGTGATACAGTTTATACGGATTCTTAGTGATTGTTTGTTTCATAGACAACTTCTGTATCCTTATGCAATCGTCTGTATTTTTAGGTAAAAATGATCTTTCCTTCTAAATGTATTCATAAGAAAATCACAAGAAAATAAGATCTATGACCAAGTTCTTCATTAAATAGAATGAAAATCGTTTCATCGTGATATAAATAAGTGCTTAAAATTATTTTAATGATATCGAGACCTGATCAAATAATAGAAATACTTTTTTAAAATTGCTACAGGATGGATTTTCGGCATTATTTTCTATAGAGCATCTTGTATGTTAAAATCAAATATATAAATCTCTCTTGAACTTTATGACTGCTGTACATATGTATCAAACAAAGATTTAATATTTTACAGTTGAAATGCAATTAATTATATTTTATTCTGATTGTACTACAGTTTTGCGAACTCTCACATTATTTTTTTTCATGAGGGTATTTTTCTACAATCTTACTGTAAAATGTTTCGTTAACTAAGACTGATTCCTTCATTCTTGCATTTATAAGAATTCATAATATTTAATTTTCTTCAAAGGAGATGAAGAGTTAAGAGCACATCCCTATAAGTTTCTCCAAGATTATGTAAAATAATGGTGTCAGATTTATAACGATCGAGTATTCCTGATATTATTGATTCTCACTTAATTATTAGAATTAAATTTAATAAATTTTCCTTGATTAGTTAGAAATAAATCACCCGTTGATGTAACAAGATAGATGAAATGAGGCAAAGAGGCGGGACCCATCTAGATATCGTATTACTTTTGGTATAGATAGGGCAATATGTACATGTATGGATTGAATATAAGACTTACACTTCGTCATTCTATAAAAAATAGTTTTTCGCAATCGTTCCAAAAAAATTTTGCTTGAGTTGAGATGGATTATATAAAATCATTTTATTTTTAGATTTCACTTATGAGAAATTTATAAAATATTTAAAGCCGTAATTTCCAAGGTTTGTGATCCTATGAATTCGAAAACTATTTTGAAATTTAAATTATACCTGTGGCCGTCCTTCGCTTCATATTATTTGATATCTAAGATTTCCATTCAAATATGAGCTGATCTTAATTCACTTACGATTGAAGGGAAAACTTTTTATGACCATAAAAGAACAATTCTTGTATATTTTCCTTTCTTTTCGTATGTCAAATGTGTTTCATTATGCAACCTAATATTAGAAAGTATTCTCCTGGAACTATTATATTCATAAAAAGATGTTTTGAAGATCGATTCAAGGCTATGGATTAACCGTGTTGACAGGTTATGTGTTTGTGTACATTGTACATTTTGTTTCATTCGTTTATTTATTTGATGTTATTATTATATCATTGAATATTATTTAATTTTCATTAGTTTTTATGGAAAATTTATCCTTGCCGATATTTAGGCGATATGAGTATTAAAGTGGGAATTTTTGCTCTTAAAGGAGATATTTTGACAACTTGCTTGATTTATATCGAAATATAGCCTATAATAACTCGTTGCAAAACCGATATTTTTTTTATTCATTTAAGAAACAATTTCAGTGAGATAAATTATGATTAAATGAAGTGAAATGCGATTAATACCGGAACATAATCTAAATTTATGATAGATAATCAAGCTATCTCTTTCTGCCATAAACGAGAAATTCTGACGAAGTGAAGGCAATCAATCATTGACAAATTACCTGAGAGATATTGGATATTGTACTTTATTGAGCTCATTCATAGGTTAATTAACTACGTACACTGCAAACCAAATTATAGATCTTTTTTTCGGAAATGAGAGATTTAATGATATTGCCCTGTTACTCTTCTCTTCTGAAATTGAACATTTTACGATGTTCTCAACTGTTTAAAATGTTAATCAATATTAAGCTGATTGTAGATATTTCTATAGATTCAATAAAAAGATGAACTGCTGTGTTCAAAACCTAGTAAACATTTAATGACATATTCGCTGTTCTTTTCAATTTAAAAGCGAGGATTTCCGCTTTCATAATATTATAAAAGCTTCTAATTAGTTACTTTATTTCGATATAAATGAGCTTCTATCTTCAGAGCTGATGTGACGATAATATATTTTTTACGGAACCAGATTAGTGAATATTCAGGACAATAAGTTATGGATGGATGTAAATAAATGTAATTATAAATGTACGTACCAGTGAAACCACATCGGAAAGTTCGCAATTTAGATTACTCTTGATTTTCTACGAAGTAATTCAAATACTAGTAATATTAAGACAAAATAATCCGTAATGCTATAGGAGGGAAACTGTTTTAACTTGCTTGAATTAGTAAGGAAGTTTCTGTATAATATTCTGACGACTGTGATCGTTACCTTGATGCAAAACGTCGATGAAACCGAGTCATACGCTCTCTCTTACCATGTGAACTTTAAAAAGAAAATAAACTTAAAGCGCATCAAGGAAAACCATGGATAAGACCTCGGAGTCAGGAGCCATGAGCAAAAGTATTCCATCAGGAAGTGAACATTATTCGGTCGGTTACCTTGATGCAAAACGTCGAGATCGATGTTTGACGATAGCTTATACGAAACGTGATGAACGCCGTTTTCATAAATTATTCAAAATATCTTTTACATAGTAACATACTATTTTATTCATTTTTCACATTTAACTGTTTCACATACATCTGTCAAATGATTGTTATTTTTTCCTTTTCTGTTTTGGACCCGTCTCGAAGTCGCAGGATTCGTTCTATATTAGCATTTTTTCGTCATATGTATACTACTATTCGTGGCACTAAGTTACGTAGTCATGGAAATAAAATATAACAATTACAACTATACCTAACTTAGACGTATCTGAAAGAACCCACAACGATTACTCGCGAAATTCAACGAATCAATTACGAAGTACTGGTAATGTATACATATAATGGACCACAACGAAATCGCTGCAAAACTACTATTATTTCCGGCGTAAAGATGAGATTCATTACTGAAATTTCCGCTTTGAATCCAAATCGCTTCGGTCGTTGCGTAGCAAATAGTTTTAGCACTGTGAGGACAGAAAGAAGAGAATTAATTCGAAACGCTCCTTAAAATGGGCGTGTATCTCACCTAAGAACGCGGGAAGAATGGCGAGCGAGACCCATATGAACACCTGCAGAAAAGCTATGTTCCTCACGCGGCCTCCGTCCGGCTTACACTGCCCGCAGAGTGGGAAAACTGCTAGATGAAGCATTTCACCGTCGATGGGGCGTTACGTCTCCCTTTTACACGGGCGGAGCGCATATTTTCACTTCCACCCTCCCCCACCCCCTCCTCCTTTGTTTACGCCACTTCACCGCTGGACGAGAGGGAGCGACGTATTTACGCGGAAATAGAAAAAAAGACGCTCGACTTGCGCGGTCTACTATCACGCGATCGAACTGTCGCCGAGCACGTGCGGTCTATGTGTCTCTAGGCGAAGAGCACGCGAGATTTCAAAGTACCTCCAGCGTTCGATAGCGGGCAACGACTGAAGCCCGGTCTCGCGTAAGGTTCTGGATCGGAGATGATGACGGGGAGAGCTTGAGAGAGAGGCCGCTAGGGGAGCTGTGGTCGGAGACTGAACAATCGGGTTGGTAATGCTTCAAACCCTTATGGGTTTATCGTCAGTTCATTTACATCTGCCAGTATCTAAGTAATAAAGTGTATTCCTGTACGCAAAGTCCAAATTATATTGAAATTATATACGGAAAAATAAATTCCTGATCTGAATATTTTAATGAGATTTTCGTACTTTTAAAGTGAGTTTACGTGGTATTTTTGTGGATTTCCAACAAGTATACTCAGTCCTTAAGTGACACCAAATACAATTTATTATCTTGTTCTAATAAAATAAATAAATAAGATTGATACAAAATGTACTGAACCACATTAAATATAAATGTACAGATAAGGAAACCAGCAGCAAGAAGATCTTCAGAAGCTCAATAACTAATTAATTTTTGTCAATAATTAACACCTACTTTAATCATCTTGTTATCAGCAATGCGTTTCATGTGATGGATGTAAATACAGCGAATAAGTCCATTGTTTACCTTAAATGATATACCCATATCAAATATCATGGATGTTTGAAAACAACCAAACGAAAACTTAACTATGCTAAATACAAAACAAAGTTTTGACTTAGGCTTTGGGACCCAATCACTAGCTAATAGTGATAAGTGACATAACGTAAAATAATAGTCTAGAAACTAAAGTTACCAAAATATTACTGGCTAAATAATAGGAGAAAATAAGGGTGGAATACTCAGTGAGGAAAAATAAGTCATATAAAAAATTCGCCCAACCAATGAACTTCTTGGACTTCAAAGTTCTGGACAACATTAAAATCTGATCAAAATGGAAATGAACTTAATCGAATATCCCTGTATTACCTACCTCATTGATTTGTCTCTCCTTGTACTCTCGATAAATTATTATTGAATCGATCAGCGGATAGTGTTTTTACAAAATGAAGCCTATCAAAGTTATGATATATTGGATCACAAAATTCGGATTCTCACGTTAAAGGAATATTGTATTGAGAGAAAATTTCATTTTCAAACCACTTCAATTACGTAAGCGATATCATTTATTAAAACACATTTTTGATTTTGCTCAAATTAATTCATAACTCGCGCATCTGCGATGAGCGAGCAATTGAAAATGACGTGATAATATTTTTCTTTAATGTTGATGAGCTTAATCAACTCGATCTCGTCAAAGCTTACGCAGGTACGGAATTGCTTTTCTATGGCTGCAATCGCATTAACAGTAAAATTTCCCCTGCTGTTAGTGGGCTTTCAATAGATTATGAAATGTTTCGTTCATAGGAGCTTCATCAGATTCTATGCAAAAATAATGTACTGCGACAGATTCGGGTTTTTCTCACTAAAGGGGGAGACAGCCAGGAAAATGGCAGTAAATATTTTTCTGGTAGGAAGGAAAGGGAATCCAAAATGTTCCGCACGGCGGAGTAAAAATGTCTACATTAAATTTATCCCCTAAAGTTCTTTTAACGGAGCCTACGTAGTGACAGACAGGCTTTATCTTTCACATATGCATTTTTTACGATGAAGGCGTTCAGCTCTTGAACAAGCATGAATGATTTATTAGGATCTGTCCTTTTCGCTACGGACAGCTGGATCCAATATTTTATTCATACTATAATATGGATCCACCGAGGCGTAAACCATCCCATATTTTGTTTGCCGCAATAGAAACATAGTAAAGGGTATTTTTAGTTCCGTTTTGGATGATTTAACTCCGTATCGCAGCAATAATCAACTTTCATCGCTGAATATATAACTTTACGTTTTATCAAAGCATATCCCTTTCCTATTCACCGAAAGCACAATTTTTGGATAATCACTTAAGTTATTTTCGCCCTTTTCATATTTCCGTTTTACTGAAATTATGACAGCGCAGCTTATATTGTTTGTGGTGGAGCTATTGTAATGGTAAGCTTCCATTAGCGACTAAAAGCTAAATTCATAGTTTCATACCTTTGTAATATTTTTCGCAACAACAATAACAGTTTGTGTAGTCTTTTTTAAAATAATCTCTGAATAGGGAAACGGGACGTTATGTTCTTGATCTGCTACAAACAATAATTTACCAGAAGTAGTTTTCGAACCTTTTCCTCCTTTCTGCAATGATTTTATGAATAGAATTCAGAGGATAACGCCAATTACGAACTGAAATACATTTCATATAGTAATTTAAGTCAAAATATGGTTTTTATTGCATGCAAGTTAATATGAAGTTATATTTTAAACTGCATTACGATGCAAAATATTTGAAATTCCGATTCATATTTATTAATTTTATAATGTAATTGTATGACGGCCTTCGGAAATTTCTATGTGGGTTTCCCTCCTCACTAGGGTGAATGCAAGGCAGTGCTTTTTAATTTCACATTTTTGCCTCAATAATCACTACCACTTTGCCTATTTATACTCGTGACAAATAAATACGATAAATATCATTAGCTACACTCAGTTTAATACGTATCATATCTTTGTTGTTTTGATTGATTTTGGAAATATTTTTGGAAGTATGAAATTCAAGAGGAAACATTTCGGATTTGATATAATTTATGAAATTTTAGACAGGAATTTTGGAATACGAATTAATTTTCAGACGTTGATCCCATAAACAACAGCGTGTGATTGAGTAGAATTAATTTGATTGTAAAGTTTTTCCAAAGAAACATAAGAGATGCATAAAAGTTATAAATTTAATTGAATTAATTTGGTGTTATTCCGTAATCGGGTATAAACTATTCCGCAAATTCCACAAAAACCTTTTTAATTGCACGACCGGTTAGGAGCTTAACCGCTAATCTTCAGGTACAAGAATACAAATGCAGAAAATTAAACTGTTGGGCTTAGGGATTGTGGATGCAACAAATGTATACAAGTACATACGAGCAATCACCTTTTCCACAACTACTCTCCCTTATTATATTCAGTCAATCTGTTGCCTCCCTCTCTCCCATAAACAATTACTACGCTAGACAGTTAAATTTTCTGCATTTTTATTCTTGAAATCGTGCAATTAAAATGTTTTTGTGGAATTCAAATAAATATTTCAATATCATCCCAATAAAAGTTATAGACATCGTCCTGATTATAATGAGTAACGAATTTCATGAAGGGCCTGATTGAGATTTACAAGCCTCATCTTACATATAATTCTGGTTTTTGCTACTTAGAAAAATAATGTAGACTTAGGCAATTCAGTTTTTAAAATTTCTAGCAACAGCTTGTTTTTACGGATTCAACAAAGACGTAACCCCAGCTTTCAAACTCGGATCGAAGCTCTATTTGCACAGTGGGAGGGGCGCTGAAACATCTCCGCGGCAGTCCGCATGATTCAGACGCATTATTCTCCAAAGAGCATCAGAAGAAAAGTGCCGATTCACGTTTCGCAACATATTTCACTCCGGCGCAGACAGCTTTTCTAACGAGGAAAAACTAAGTGCGTCGCGACTTGGTGTACTTCTCCCAATGGACGTTTATTAGCGGGGCCCATTAGGACTCATGGGAAGTAGTTTCACCGGAGTCCTATTCTCATGCCATTCCGTCCACTCCGTAAAATTCTTACGACCCTCTTCCAAAACTGTAATAATTCCGAAGTTCCCCTCGCTCCTAGCAATGGCGCTGTATTCTGTCGATTTGAAAGATGATTACTTCTCTCGCTACACTTATGGTTCAGTCTACGAAATGGGTCGTCCACTCCAGTTCTTTCCAATGCACTCAGGTCTCCAGAAATAATTTCGCACTCCTCCGGGGAAATAATTACGCCGGGGACTCGGAAAGCTTTATGTTGTTTGCGCACTGCAGCGCTCTCTTATTGGAGCAGGCCGTCTCGCCGTTTCTCACTTATATATTCTCTCATCGAGATAATTCGGGAAGCCAATAACTCGATGAGGAATCCATCCGGGAATATCAGCAGCTTAGCCATCGATTATCGGGCGTGAGGTTCGAAGGAACGGAAACTTAACAAATGAATCTGTCAATCTCACTATTTCCGATCACTCTCTTCGGAATTGAAACATGGTTCCTTCGTGTAAGTCACTCACGGTTTTAGCTAAATCTATGCTATCGTTTGTATCACTCAGTATTCGCAAGAAGTGCTTTCGCAACACTCCGGTGCCGGGGAGCTGCAGTTTCATCAACGTTCCATTACGCTTTACTTTTATATCGGAGATATTTGCGGAACGGAATCGGGGCGTATTCGATTGATAAAATTTGGCGACACGAAAATGAAAAAATATGCTCGAAGAATTTAACCAAAAAGGGCAGGAATACCGAGGAGAACTTTCAAGGGAATTGTTTTTTTTATCAGCGAAGTGTTTTAATTTAACAGACCAGAATGTGCGTACCAAAGGCAGCAGCTGTGGTGGGAACGAAAATTTCTTCGTTTTACGTTGTTCGACTCTTTGTAAAATTGATGCCCATATATTTCAGTGGCATGCCAATAATCATATTCCGACCGATGATAAAAACAGCATCTGGGAAATCGAAGCATCTGGTATCACACTCTTAATAACTGCTTAATCATATGTACGAGTATCATCAATATTTAGATGTATATATGTCGTATATGAAACATTATTATTTAAATCGGTCTATATATTTTATTTAATTACTATAAGTAATGGTTTATTTGAAATCTTTAATTCATCTTAATCATACAAAAGAATTTATTGTACAGTCCTGGCCAAAATTAACGCAGCACCGGCCGTAAGGATCGCTAGGGAGGTGCTGCGTTAATTTTGGCCAGGAGTGTACCAAAAATATTCTACGATAATAATTTTTTAAACGTTTGCTACGCCACAAGATATAAAAACACTTGACTATGGCGAGTTTTTTCGTGTATTTTGTGGAATTAATCAATTTTATTAATTTTATTTACAACATTTTTGGAACAATAGATTTTAAAATATGGAATTCCACCAAGTAGTTCAATTTTATCATAGCAATCGGGTTTTGAATGCACTGAGTGCTCGCTTTATACAAAGCAATTTAGATCAATTTTATTTTTCATATTTTTAAATTAATAGATAGTCCAATTAGTCTATTAACAAGTAAAACAATCGGTAACTCATTCGATTAACTTTTGTGCCCAAACTAGGCCTTAAAAATTCTTATTTGAACTGTGTGTTTGTGAACTTACAACGCGTTTGAAGGCTTGTGGTAATTGCATAAGTGTTTCTCTTTCTTGCTGTGCCACTGGGGATAATTGAACCACCATCAATATAAGATAAAGAAAATGGAACTTAATGAATGTCATTTCATCTGATGGCACATAACGCTCACAGGAGAATTCTAATCCCGAGGCCATAATTGAGTTCAGCCATCTCTAATTTAATTTTCGCTTCGTATGACGGAGAAAGGACCCTAAGTGTTGTTACTCGGATGAAACACATGGTTATTGGGATTTTCAGATTCCAATTCCGTAACATCGAGATTCCGACGTCTCTAATTTGCTTGCAAATTTTCATTTCTACCTTTAGATTGAAAACTTCAACTCACAACTGAGGGAAAGTCTCACGAGTGATGATAGGTAGTCGCGATTGCCTGTTACCTTTCCTTCAGTAAATACGATTCTGTTAACGGTTAAACTCGGCTTAACCTAAAGTAGTTGTTTTTAAACAACGCAATATATTGAGTGTTATTATAGAGATACACTTTTTTCTCCAACATTGTGCAGCTAAGGAGTACCACTGCATATAGGTCAATATGATGCCTAGTATCGTTATCTTTCCTTGGGGTAACAAATCAAATAACGTGTTACCTTTCCTATCTAATTCATTGATTTCTGAGACATGAATAATATTACAAGAAAGTTGTTGACATCATAATAACTCCTCCTTTCATTAATATTTTAGAGTTTTAAAGGGAATTAGGAAACATTTCATTTTCGTGCTGCTTGATTCTCTTTCATTACGCATAAGGTTGACTATGTTCTTTTTTAAATAGATTATAAGTGTGATGATAGCTGTCCGATTAAAAACGGGATGGGGGCAAAACATTTACTGCTGAGGAAGCAGGATTTTGGACTTAGCTCCTGTAAACAGTTACATTTACTGCAAATTGAACTTCAAAAGCATTGGAGATGAGACGGAAATGATAATTATCTTTAACATTTACTCTTATTAAATCTCATTTACGGTGAAAGTTAACAAATACAGATTATATTACGAAGATTCCAACATCCAGCTAACATTGTCAATATATGTGCATATGAATTTCTATTTTAGATTCAGATATGTACCCCGCAAGCCACCAGAGGCGTATGGCAGGGGGTTTAATACACCGCCATTATTCATTCATCCCTATTAGCATCTCTAATAGCCTGGGGAAAAAACGACCAAAAAATTATCCGTCCTTGCGATTACTTCTCTATAACGCTTCGTCGATGCCTCTCGGAGATCACGTTTGCTCCTTACTGGCACTAATACTTCCCTTACTTCGTCTATAAATTCTGAACGAATGAACTTTTCGAAAAGTTACCGACGATATTCATATCTTCTCATCTGTAGTGAATTCCAAACGAGGGAATATACATGTATTAATTCTCGCTATTTCATGTTTCGTCTCGTAAATGAAGAGTCTTAGAAATTATTAAAGTGGTTGAATGAAAAAAAGTTGGAATGCACCTCTATAATGTGTGTTATTTTAATTTGAAATGTAAGAGATCAGTTGTACTGTTTACTCAAAGCAATGCACTAATGGAAATTATAATTTTGCCATCAAAACCTCATTTCGATATGGATAATATATAATTTTTCAAAAATCTCTGAAATGGAGTCCAAATGAAGAACTATTTTGCCTTTAGTCATGAAGAAGAGGAAAGGGCATTTTATGTTTCCAACGCCCAGATAAATATTTGAATTTACCCGACCTTACGCTTTCGCCATGAGGTTTATACGTGCGGCCATTCCGGGAAAACGATGCAATAGTAATAGGATGGAATGAGACCTTTAGAATGCATTTCCGCAATTTGAAAATCCCTGCCCTTGAATAAAACATGTGTCGTGAAAAGAAAAATGCAAAGCTTTGGCTGCCAGGAATATGCATGAGCTTTCATCAACAAACCATTGATATTTAAACTCTCAGAGATAATGGGAGGGATCTCTCTATAAATAAAGAGACAAAACAAGGAAATTATTATTCTTCTAAGGGAATGAATCTCCTTTTAAAGTACTCACACCCACCGTCTTAGATTTAAGGAAGAAGTTTTCAGTACATCCGTGAAATATTTCTTTCTCAGTGGGAATATCATCAGTCTTGTTATTTAAAAGAGGTCTTAAGAGTTTTTGCACTTGGAATAAGTGAGTAACTTCTTTGTCAGTAATTGCTCTTTTGCATATTAGTCGTTTTATTTAGTTATTAAACTAAGTTCTCTTTCATGTTTACTTCATGCTGTAAGCTGATCAAGCATAGGATTATCGTTTTTCTCTTTTCCAAGTCTTCTGTCTCTTGCCTATCTACATTCTCTCATGATTACGCATCAACGTATATTCACCCTTAAATTAATTTATAATCCGGAGATGATTATTTTGCGTAATAATAAATAAAAATCTGATGTGGCCAGCACATGACTTTCTCCATATATAAGATGTAAATATTTATCTACGACAGTATTTTCGAACTCTGTATTCCATCTAAACTTTGAAGATGAGTGATTAATTTATATCATATTATATATTACGTCACAAACATTATAAATAATGTTTTTCGGGACATTCTCGATGAAAAACGATGAAATGGCTATTCACCCGCAGCGCCCAGAGCGCTCATGAAGTACATAATCGGCAACTTCCGGTTTATCAGTATTTCATGAATATCTCCTAAAAAATCAGTTTTACAAAAATATATTTCAAACTAAAGTTATAGCAAATTTTATTTTCTAAAACTATTATAAATAATAGTATATACCTAAATATCATATTTATTGAGATATTTTGAAAACCGGAAATGAGCTTTGAAGAATGAAGCTCGACTTTCGGTGTACCGATTTGCTCCAAAAACTAATCAACTCTAACAACACAAACCAAAATACTATATATGAAATTTGGTGTTGATCCAACAATTGGTTTTCATGTTAGAGCGCCCACAAAGTACATAACAGCTACTTCCGGTTTATCAGTACTTCACGAATAACTCCTAATCAACCGGTGATACAAAAATATGTTAAATACAAAAGTTATAGTAAAACACACTATCTAAAACTTTTATAGGTACACAATATACCTATACATCATATTTATGGAGATATTTTGAAAACCGGAAATGAGCTTTGATGAAGAAAGCTCGACTTCCGGTCAACAGATTTACTCCAAAAACTAATCAACTCTGACAGCACACACTACAGTGCTATGTATGAAGTTTCGTATTGATACGACTTATAGTTTTTACGTTAGAGCGCCCACAATAACAGACACACATACATACACACACACACACACACACACACACACACATACACACAGACATCATTCCGAAAATGGTCAAAACGTGTTCTAGGGACCCCAAAACGTGTATTTCCGTTGAAATCTCGAAGTCGAATTTTTTCATGAAACCAATACTTTCTCTATACTTCGTATATGGAGAAAGTAAAAAGTACCTAAGATGGAAATCAACTCATGCGGTGGTGAATAAGCCTTGTCGAAACCACTCGCGTCATTAAATTGCGGAAATTTCGTATTGGTTATCGTGTCAACTGTATTCTGCGATGGATTTTCCCTTTGAAAAGCCTTCTGGAGATGAATTCCACTTCTATGATAATAAATTTTCTATATAAATATGCATGTATACGCTCCGATTCTCCATGGTAGAACGTATCTAGTCGCGAAATGGGCGTGTCCAAAAATCATTGCCGAAATTGAAAACGGAAGCGTCTGTCTGGAATCCAAACTTTGCTCTGACGTGAATGAAATATCGCGTAGTGAGTCTCAAGGTTATGAAGCGAACGCTGCAAGGACAAAGGACTCGCGACGAGGCATTGGGAGTGTCGTCTGGCAGGCACGCCGTCCTTATCGGTTTCATACAAGTCTCCACAAAAGGCTTATCATATGGACGGAATGATTCTGTCCCTAACTGGTTTTGGAATGGAGGGGCGGTCAAGCAGAGACGAGGGGAAGTAGATAACGGGGGCGTAGTTTTATCGTGGTATTGATGGCATAGAAGGCACCTTTCTTCGCTCTATCTCCGAGCAACCATTCCATTTCACACTATCCCTTCTCTTCTCAATGAACAGCAGTAAATTCTATTTTAGGTCGCTTTCCAAGTTATAAATCTTTCCTCAGGTGTATTCTCACTGCATGGAATTCATTCCTGCATACTTCCGATCATCGATGAAATTCATACCTTTCTAGATCGTTATTATTATTAATGCAATTCAACACTATAAGGAGTCATAGGATTGAATTGTTTTCCTAAAATTTTCTTTCTGTTTTAACTGTAAGTTTTTCATATTGTATACTTCATACTGTATCCACGAAATCTATATGTTTGCCCACCGCATAGATTTTACTTTATGTCTTTTCTCCCTTTTGAATACTATAGCGTCTAATTCACAAGAATATCTAGTTCTTGAATCAGTTAGTTCTAGATCTTTTGTTTTAGTTTCTTACCATTATTTGCGATACTCAGATCTTCTCACATCACAATGATATACAAGTAGGAAATAATAAAATTTCACATCGTCATCCAAAAGTCATTAACTCTGAAATTATTTTCCAAATTAAGCCTTAGTTTTAATTAATATTATCTTAAATATTTCCATTCCAAATTCACGTTCAAAAGAATCTGAGTAACGCTCATTGATTTTCGCAACAACTATTTACTAAAAGCTACCTTTTATTATGCTTTTTTCTAATTCTCGAATACGACACTTGCCTGCATGTTTCGTACATCATGCATACTAAAGATGGAATAAAGCAAACTAAAGTTATTTTATTGGTGATACATTAGTTATTTTAGTTATCTATTTAAGGTACTAGATTTATCACTAAGTAACATTGTAGAATTTTTAACAACCGTTCAATTAAAAGGGCTTCTTTAGAAGTTTTAACTAGCAAGAGCGAGTAGGAAAATGAAAACGAGGAAAAATAAATAATATTAATTGTAATAAGTTGAATGTTTCCCGTTTCCCTGATAAGACATTTCTTAACGGCTATCATAATAGATCTTTCCATCAATACTCGAAGTTAAATGAATGTGAATTAGGGTAGCTAATGAATACCAAAATTTATGATACAATTCCGATTACATTACACATTTTTAGAATTCTCTTCTTTTAATTTTGTAAAAGCATACTGTGTATTTTTTTATTTAAAGGCCCATATATGGTTAAATGGTCATTTATTATTAATGATGCATATGTTTCGCCTGCAAGAGAGAAGTCCGTAAACAAAAAAGACGAACGATTTGAGTAGGAAAAAAACTAAATGGTGAGAACTCTTTGAAATAGTAGCAACTGGCAAGTCATAATTGCTGTAACTTTTAATTCTTTTTGCTCCCTGAAAGGAAGAGAATATCCTTACGCGAAATCTTTTTAGTTCATTAACCATCCTTATCTTAGCTGAAATTAGTTCGTATGCCCATTGCTTTAGTAACCAGATCTCAATCATTTTCGTGTAAATATATTACAGTGAATATCATTTTCAGCAAAATAGATGGGAATGCCTTTATACATACAATCTTTGGCTTCTGATTTTAAGATACAATTAGTCTATTTTTGTTTTGGGAGTTTGTTTTCAGTTAAAAAAAATATTTTTCTTTATTATACCGTTTAATCATCACTTATTGTGATGTTATTAGGGTCAATAAGTTTGTTTTGTCACTTATCTATAATACATACATTGCTCAGTATTACAAATTATGTAATGATGAAAAAGTTGATTTTTGTTTTAGTAAGCATTGTGAATTTATTGAGATATTGGCTCCCGTCTTTTTCCAGATGATCCTTGATTCAGGATCGGTTCGAACACAACCTTCTCATTAAAATTCTCTCTTGCACCGCATTGCAAGCACTCCTTCATGCCCAGTCTTTTACTTTTTGCCCTTCTCCTTTATTCCCTCGCTCTATTCCCTCTCTCGGATGAGGTGTTGAATAGAAGGAGAATAATATTGGGGCTCGTTTGGAACGGATCCAGATCATTCCTGTCATCAGGAATCGACCCTCGCCACGCCCTCCCCTTTATATTGCTTTATCATACTTTCATAGATCGATAGCGCCTGTATACGACTCGTGGTTTCATGAGTTTCGCTCTTGAATCGATTATCTGCTTTTAGGTATCCATTTTCCCAAAATCCGATGATGTCCCGACGTTATTCACTTGCCTCTGTACCTGTCATCGGCTATAAAACGCACATCGAGTTGGCATTCAGTGACTCCGTGGTCTCAAATTTACGTACTTGGAGCATAGTTCTGAGGAAAGGATGCTCTAGGTGCAATAAAAGTGGATGGCCTCGAAATAGTGATGTCGTAAAATCGAGAAGCCGTCTCCGAGGAAACGTGGCTTTGTATGAGAAATAATTGACTCCTTAATTCGGTGACTGAGGCGGAAATGTTGCGATTAATTCTAACAGTTATATTCTTTTAAGTTCTTTGGAAGCTATAAAAATGAAAACTTAAGGTAATTTTAGTGAAAATTTTCTACTCCGAAAGGAAATTAAGCTTATTTCGCCTTCGTATTTTCTAGTAAAAAGTAGAATGAAAGAATGAATTAACATAAATTAAAGTGATGGATTAACATTCGATATGTTAGTGTTTTAGATTTGCTATCGGTAGGTTGGCGCAGGTTTTTCACACCCCCGTTCTTTGCGGATGTTTTCCTGCAGCGGATATTTTTTCCTAAGCTTTTCTTAGGTTTTTCATTACATCCGCAATCCTTTCTTACATTTGCTTCTATTTTCCTCTAAGTTTTCATTGATACATGCAATATACTTATAATAATGTAACAACTTAAGGACAGGTTAGATGGAAGAGGAGACTTTTTAGTCCCAATCTCGCCTATAATAAAGACCCTAATAATAATAATAATAATAATACTTAATAAGGCAAATTATTTGTGGATACTTTATCGTCTGTTAGTTTTAATACAACAATGGCTTAGAATTGAATACCATCCAATGTCGGTTGAGAAGATTAATTTCAACCGTAATAACTGTTTTTGAAGGAATAAGCAAAAATAGTTATTGCAGTAATTTACCATAGAATATTATTATAATTTATACTGATTACCATAGAAGAACCATTAGTTATCGAATAATTAAAGCTATAATGAATTTTTCCCATCACATTTTATAAGATAACTTACATCTACCTTGTAGCATGCATACTAGTCAGCCTATGAAAGTAGGGCATCAGTATACACGGATAATCATTGAGCTTATTGTGGACTGCTTTTATTATTAGTATGGTAATTATACACCAGCCGTATCAAGAATAGCAAGTTAGCAGTCGACGTAACGATTGAAGTTAAATTACTTTCTGAAAAAGTATATATTTAATTTTATCCTAAGTATTAAATATATATGAAATTTATGTACTGGTATTGCATATATTATCAAGCGGTTTGCTATAAGAAAATTGTAGATGAATTAAGTTCTTCATACTTAATTGACTATATATATTACCTACCATATTTATTATTTATATTAGATATACGACATTTACAGAATTTTTATTATTATAACAACTTAGCGGAAAATTTGGAGGAAACCATAGTTGAAATTAGTACGGATAAAATCGACGAATGACAATGTTCACCGTAAAATACTGCCGAAATTAGACGGAATATCAACTTCGCAAATTTATTTGTGGTGAAACTTAAACTTCTGGAGGTGTAATTTACTTCGGACATCATCTCTCTCTTCATACAAACCCGAAACATAAATTGCGTTGGCCGTACGTAATAACGTGCACGAGATGAAATTTCCTTTTTGATTCCGCGCTATATATACGCGTTTTTTTCGCATTGTGCCTCCCCTTGGGAGATGACATTCATATCCAACTTCCAATTTATATTTCCAAAAGGAATGAATTGGGAAGGGAATCGCCTTGGAGACGCAGCAGGATATGAATGACGATGTGAAAGAGGATTTCTCTTGGCCGTCAATGAGAAAATGGCGCAAGAATAAGTCGAATGCGCCATCGTGACACGTCTCCCTCGCACTATTCATGCGCTCTTAATGGCTTTCCAACATGACTCCTTCCATTCGCCGTTAGCGGTCTCAAAACATCCGTCGAGATCTGTTTACGAAACGTATCAGTTCGGAGGGGACATGTCCCGCGGAATAAAGGCCCTGCGGTATTGATTTTTTGAAGGTTTGGTGTAACATGTTTGGGTAGGAAGACATCTCCGAAAATGCCTTATGATCAAATGTTCATAATATCGGACGGAGACTCCCAAACATGAAATTAAAATTTGATTCCATAACACATCAAATAATCACGTTTAATGAAGTGGCGATGTTAATCTTCTAGTATTGAATGTATCTTCGGCCACTGATGGCAAAAATAGTCAAAATGTAAAATTGAGGACTCCAAAAACCATCAATAAAGGAAGTAACATCCTTGTCTGATGGTTTTTGGAGTTCTTGATTTGAGGTTTATTATTAATATTGTGGTATTTTATAAAGTAAGTAATCTCGCAATGTAGGATGGCAAATGAAAATTAGTATCAATAACGTAATTAGCTAAAGGTTAAAATATATTTATTTATACAAGTAAAATGTGTTAACCCTCATCCGGGCGCGCCGCACACCTCCAGGCAAAAATTACACGCGCTTTTATGAATGTGACGGTAAACTACAGTCCGCGCGCCCGGATGAAGTGTAAATATGATTATATAACTATTATAGCCTACAATATGATAAAATTAGTTTATTTTTACAAGTAAAAATAAAATAAAAGAAACTGATACACATCCACAAGTTAAAAGACACTAAAACAACCAAACATGCCAAAACCGGTCGTTCTTTTCAGTGTATTCTTACTTTTGGATGTGTATCAGTTTCTTTTATTTTATTTTTACTTTTAAAAACTAATTAATTGTATTATGGAAATGAACTTTCACTCGGTAATGCCTGAGCTCATTGAGTTTATAATCTATAATAGATTATAACGTCATATGGATATTTTTTTTGAAATAAGTTGAATAATTTTTGAATGTTGTGGCGATAAAATTTGCTCTTGAAGGCATAACAATTTTCAGTTTGATATATGATTGATTTTAGGAGGGTTTTAGTGAAATTGTTGCTCTATGCTGAGAATCTTGTTATTCATCGAGTGCTTTACTATGAAAAAACTCTTAATTGCAGGATTGACAGTTAACTAATTATATATTTGGAAACACCTGCAAATACGGGCGTGATTGCAATTTATGCTTCATTTAAATTTTACGTAGAATTCCAATTTATTTATCAGATAATCTAAGACACCAAAAATAATGTTATTATGAAAACTTAAATGTCCTTTTCAAGTAAGTTTGATTAATGCCGTAGTAATAGCCGTAATTAAGTTGTAAAATCCTTCCAATAAATTTGGCATCTTTTTTCATTCCATTCGTCACAGCCAGCAGCATCAGCGGCGTAGAATGCTCGGTTAGATTTTTTGGAACGTCTAATGTGGTTCCGACCTAGATTTTTCCGCTTCAGAAATCATAAAAATTTGGCCACAGCATCGCCTAAAATAACGTGTTCGTCGAATAAAATTTAACGTCATGGAAAGAACAGCACAAATCCATTACGCCTAGAATGTTTCTAGGAACTTTCTACCCCCTGCCGACTTCCTTCGCTTCTAAATGGGAACCACTAGTATGCAAAAAACTCGATTTAGAAAAACATTTCTTACGCGAGCGGTGGAACTTAAATTTCCTTACTGCCGCTTTAACTCGCTTCGGAGAGGATTCAATTTGCATTTCTCCCAGCTCCCCAAGTACAAAGGCCTTCTTCTGGCATGGTTTAAGCATGCGGTTTCTCTTTTCAGTGGAAGTGCATGCATGTAAGACGAGCTCAAGAAGACAAAGGAATGGGTGAGCAATGGGACATTGCGGCTCACTGACTGATAAAACGCCTAACGGTCGTTGTCTTGAGCACAGAGGAGAGATATGTGCAAGTATTCAGAATGAATCGGGTGTGTACACTCAGCGGGGTAGCTGAGAGCCTTTCGCTACGCTTCCTCGCCAGCACTACGCCCCTTATTTCTTCTTTTTCATTTCCTTAGCCTTCATCCATTTGAATGATTTAGAAGCAAATTTTTGTATCTTTCCACCATCTTGGTAAATAAAATGGCCATTGACATCTATGCTGCTAGATAGAATGTAATTAGATTAGAGTGGCAAACTATGATGTAAATAATTGATGATTTTCGAGCTAATCATTCATCATTATTACACAAACAAAATTCTCAGCAACGCTAATAGAGCAAAAATATTACTAATACAACTATAATTGCTCATATTATTGCAAAATAGCTAAACAAATGAGGAAGTGAAATCATACGGCGATAGTCTTGGAGTATATTAAATTATTTTTTATCAAATGTGACATGATAGTTTACATTTCTTCACAGTTTCTAATTAATCAATTTATTTCGAAAGATAAAAGTACCTTCTTCATGGGAGAATGCATTTTATGATAAAGCAAAAAATTTTAAATCTAACCTGGTTAAAAAATAATCCTTGTTTGTTTCTATAGGATTTTATCTTATTAAAAGTTATATTGATTATTGATAATCTACTTTCGCCTTTTATGAGACTAATTAAAATATTACAGTAAGAATTTTCAGCTCTATAATTGTTAAATTTATATCTTTATGGTAGATTGATTGATTGATAATATAGCCTAAAATATTAATGAAGTCGTAAAAAATAAAACTTAGTGTTGATCTTTTGGTTAATTTACTTTGAGTCGAACACATAAGCAGTGTCGTGGAGAAATTTGAATTTACATATTAATTAAATTTATTTTTAAATCATCCAATTTAATCCCATCGAATATATCAGCTATCTGAAAATTATAAGTTAATGACATTACATTAATCAGAAATTAGCGGACATTTTTCAAAGCTTACTCCTATATGTATAAAAATTTCGAAGGCAGTAAGTAAAATGATCTACCCAACATTGTAAAGCGAAGTGTAGTCTAACGAAATATTTTCAGGAAACTAGTTTAAATGGAACTATCGGTTTGAGAGGTTATTTTTTCTATATTTTTTGCGTACGCTAAACTGTTACATGAAGATTTTTTTATTTTTGTGTTTCTTTTCCTTATCACATGTTGTCATCTATTGTGTCTCAGGTTTTATGTAAATATCTAAACCTAGATGAACTAGGGAGAACGTCTATAGCTATAAATAATTCTCCTAATGATACGTACGAACCTAGTCTTGGATTTCACCGATAAGGTAGCGAATAGGTAATGAACAAACGAGAGAAAATTCTATCGATAGTCAGTGACAATTATGGCCCTATGAGACTATTTATAAATCTGGGATACTTTGGCAGATTTTTATTGAAATTGACCCAATTTTTTTGCAACGAAAACATTTTCAAAATACTTCGAAGACTTAGCTATCGATCAGATATTTGGTATAAAAAAATTAATGAACTTGTGCATTTTGAACTTCTAAGTGACATGCTTTAATATTTCGTTCCAGTTGAACATGTGCATTGATGAAATACTTGTCATATTCTACGTTATTGTGTAATTATTGCCTTGTATCTCGATTGTAGTGTTTAAGATCGTTAAATCGTCAATGTCGAAGTGATTTTAATGTTCATTTTGCTTATTTTATCGCTAATTGTTCACCTTTTTTAACTCGTGGATAGAATGTAGCAAACAAGGACAACTTCTTGGTTGATTTATCTCGTATTGTTACATAACCCTACATTCTGTATTTTACTAATGATAGAAGAAAAGAATGAGGAAGTGATAATACGAACGAGGGTTATATTGAGGGTCAGAGTGTTGTGTAAGTACTCGTGTTTGATAAGACGGAGGAGTTTCAGATTGGTAAAATGGCAGAGCTGATGAAGAGAGGGTCCAAAATAGGAGGAACAGTGGGAAACTCATAGGGAGGGGAGCCTTGGGGTGTATCATATGGGAATAAGAGGTCAGGGGAGGGAAGGTGAGGGTCACCAAGGGATTGCATTGGGGTTCGGCGCAGTTTCTTAATCCGAGTGCAGGAGAGTCGGCGAGGATATTCCCAGAAAGAGGGGACGTGTGATCTTGTGGGAAGATCTGAAGGGGATTGAGGGAAGCGGAAGTAACAAAAGGTCTTAGAAATAAACGTGGAGTAGATCCTGCTTTCCTGAACCGAGGCTATTTCTGCAAAAGCGTTTCTCTGTACCGGTCAGACGGATGATGGGCTTATTTTTGACTCCTGGAAGATAGCAGTTTAGAAGCCAATACACCAATTTCAAAGGATTATCCACCCTATAGTCAGCAGTTGGTTATTTTCTGTTAGGATTGACTCTCAGAACAAAAATAATTACTACAAATTTGTGGTAAAAGTGCAACCACCTTAGATTCTTTCCGATGATGTTAGGCCAATTATTTTCAAGTTAAATCAAACCAGGGTCTCACTAAAACCAAGCCATAGCTTAAATAGCTGATTGACTCATATCATGTTCATTGTGAACACGTCGCTAGTATTCAAGTTAAACGAAGCGTTGCCTTTGAGTTTTAATTGAAAGGTAATGAAAGATATTTTCCATAATCATAAATATAATTTTCGTATGCATTGAGTAAGCAGTGGCTTAGAGTTCAGATTAATGTTGTTTCTCGATGCCATTTTACGACTCAGTCTTGATTATTTGTTAAAAAATCAAGTTTTGATTTTATAGGCACTACTTATTAGTTATTACTTATTACTTATGGGTTAGGTGTAAGAAGAGACTTTCTAGTCTCAATCTCGCCCGAATAAAGTCCATTTATTATTATTATTATTATTATTATTCTTTCCGTACCGTACACAGGGGTAGCATAACCTATCTCCCTCTAGCGACCAAAAGTGAAGCCAGGGGTAAAGCGGGAAATTGCGCATTTCGCCATGCTGGTGAGAACTTTTCGTACCTCCCTATACTAATACATTGTATTTTCGTGATTTTGCGGCTTTGATACAGAGTTATTAAGGTTTGATTGAGTGATTCGAACGTTTTGGAACACAAAACGTAGTTTGAGCAATGTGTAACACGAAGTAATTTTGTTATTTTCGCGTTTCTAAAGGTTTAATAGGTAAATAAGCAGGGGCTTGTTTCTGCCGTCAATATGACCAATTGCAGTGCATTTGGCTGTAAGAACAGAATCGTCATTTTGACAACTTCTACTGCATTGAGCCCCAATTATGAATTAGAACAAACATTTGCAGAAGCGGAAAATCTCTAATTACCCTAATGAGCTATTATAATGTATGATAGAGTAGCTTTATCTCATTGCGGTAAACGATTATTAAGGAATTTTTTTGCCATACTTCGTATTGATCGATTAAAAACTAAGTCGGATTAATGCATTATAATATACATAAAATTAACATTATAATAATCAACGAGGTTTTAATACAGTTTACGGAAGTTTGGCAGATGATTCGTTTTTTATATCGCTGTAGCAGACGACACCGGCATCCGAGAAGTTTACATTGCAGGCATGTTTTATTTTCCATACTGAAAAGAATCAAGAGGACTTAGAGAAAAAAATAGAACATGATCGTTAAGTAAAAGGTTCATTTAAACTATCTGCGTCCATGACATAGAATAGACAAGCTCCTGAGTCCCGTATGAGAGGAAAATAAAACCCCAAAAATACATGTAGTTAAAGGGGAGCTGGCGAAAAGTTCTCACCAGTGCTCTGCGGGTTGCGTTTTTTTTGGCTTCACTTTCCCAACGTTAGACTCGCCCTGTGGTACCGTACGTCGACCGTTCATATCTTACTGATCGTTTTAGCCATAGCCGCCTCTGTTGCAGCCCTCCCTAACTGCCGCTACTGTTGGGTTTATCGAATTCCTTGATTAGCCTCCGATACTGACTTTTTAAACCTGCCGTTATGCAGATCTAATAATGTCACCAGTATGTATAAACATATTACACTCATAATTTATGCTCTCTGATTACGATGAAAAATGCGTTTTAAGATTACTGCTTCGTTTTTCATTTTCAGATCCGAATTCATTTTTATAGATAATGCTCTTTCTTTTACTCCTATAGATTTGCTAATTATAAATTGCATGAGTGTATACCTTGTAGAGACAAGTAATAATCTAGTTTTAGTATTATATAATTATAAATCTATCTCGACTGTTCGATATACTGACACAGAATGATAGAGAGCAAACTGTTTTACAACTCTGTCTCGCTTCTATGGGAAAGCAGACACTCTGTCATTTAATTGGTATATCCCGCGTAGGCAAAAGATTAGATGTATAGGAAAGAGAGCTATGAACGATATTGTTATTCATTTTCAAATCTCTTGAAAAATATACGGCAACCATCAATCAACACATATAGAAATGGCCGAATGATATTAAGCTTATGGTTTCCCAACGTTCCATAACTTTGATAGTTATAACGGGTTCATTTATACCACAAAATATGTTGGTGAGCCTTGTTTCTTTTGTGAAATTAGGTGCCTTATTCTTTTATATTGAGGTCCTTAATGGAAGAGGAATATTTTCTTCTTTTAATCAGTGGTTGGCGATTTCATTAAATTTAACAGCTTCATCATTGGTTATTACCACCCGCGTAGAAAAGGGAATTACTTCTCGCTGTGGTCAACCTCAAATATCCTCTTACGTCAAACATATATTTTGTAAAGGAAATAACTGTTTGGCCTTTCGGTTTATCTATGGCAGTAGTTACAGTGTGAGTTTAATGTCCGCGTCACTCATAAAACCCCGGCACTTATGAAGGACGCCATTTATAACAGCTTTGCCTTTTCATATTGCGTGTGAAATCGCTGCGAAAGGAAATGACATAGTGATATTTCTAAAAGAGCTACTAAATTCTATGAATGTGTGGTTATATAGGGCAACTTATAAGTCGTGAGAAAGAGCTTAAGTAGGAAACTTCGAATAAAACCTCGATTGACTTATTGCCTGAAGAAGGTCGACCAAAGTTGCAAGCTTTCTTCGAAGAAATTTATTTAAGTTTTAGATTGTGGGAGCGCATGTTCGAATTCGCTGTTTGGATTTCAAGTCTTCTTAATCCCCAGGATAGTGTCTTTCTTATTATCCAAAGAAGCCGCGAATATCTATTTTATGGGTTATTACAGTGAAGGACATAGAGTAGTAGCTCCCGATCACACAAAACCATCCAGAAATTGATGGTGTGGTTAGGCTAGTATGCTAACCTTTCCAAACTCTGGTTAGCAGATGATCTAAAAAGTAAGGTCCATAGCTCAGCATCCCTTAGAGAGGTATCTCCTAGCCAGGCGGAATTATCCCAATTATCCCTGGGTAATACGTGGTGAGCGAATCAACTTCCACACCGCAGTATTCAGCTTTCATAGACCGTTCGAACCTGCTACCGATTCTCACAAATAGCTAATCAACAATTTTACTATACCAAGTCAAAATCTTCGGTAATCAAACCTGGTAATCACTTGGTAATTTGGTAACTTCGGTAATCACTTGATTGTATGGAGATATATTTTAAAAGCAATGAAAAATGCTTCTAAGATAGTTTGAAGATGAGGAGCTTCAATTTTATTAAAATATGTACTAGCAAGAAAGAAGCCAAAGGTAAATTTAGTGTTTTGATAGGAAGCTGAAAGTTTTCTTACAATAAACATAGAGAAGTAAGAATTTCATTTAGGATATTTCCATAGAAATTGAAGGAAGAGATTTAAAAATATGGTGGCCACTACTATGTAATCAAGTCATGGATGAAGAGTGTAATGCTCTAATACACAATCGAGGGGAGATGCGAAAGATCACAGGAAACTCATTGAATGTGTAAGATAAGCTTTGATGAGAAAAAAGAATCAGGGGGAGCAAAATAGTATTTGGATTAAAGTGAGAAAGAAAAAGAAGATCTGAAGGCGAAAATACGAAATATCGAATCTAATAATAAATTGGAAGATAAAGAAAGGATGAAATGGTTACAGTCAAAGATCAACTTTAGAAGAATATAGTTAGCCGTCGGGTGATGACAAAATGCGGTGTGACAATCGCATATCAAGTGTGATATATATTTTCATCTTGCTTTATAAAAATAGTTTTACTGGTGATAATCATTTATAAAATACAATTATATATTCTTAGAGTATAAAATTAACTGGTTTTTAGATGACCAATATTTAATTTAATTGGAAGAAAATTTCATATATTATCATTGTCATACATTGCAGGATATTAATGAGTCAATATTCGGCTCGTTATGTGCGATTACCTATTGAGAATAACTATGCTCAAGACTGAAATCCGTTCATCAAATCATATAATAGGAGCTGACATTTCTCTCTTGTCTAATAAATGGTACTTCAAAGATCCGAGAATATTTAGACTTATTATTGGAAGTATGAAAAATATCTCTAACAGTGTTTTTTTAAGGTTAGATAACTTACCTTTGGAACAAGGATCAATTGATTCGCTGAACTTTCCGATTCGAAGATTTTACTCCATATAGATAAAATTAACTCAAAATTCGTGAAATTAGATTTCAATTAGGTAGCCTTGACATGTGCTCCAATTACTCAATATTTGTAGTAGTATTTTGATCATTGAGAAGGTAATTATTACTAAGGAAAAACGGACTTGAAAAAAGTCTGACAGTGCCGGCAACCCTGTCAGGGGTCCTGGCCCTGTCAGACTTTTTTCAAGTCCGTTTTTCCTTGGGATTTTTCCTGGGTGCACGCCTTTATGTGCAAAGTACCTTTAACCCTTTCCTAATTACTATTAATATAGATTTACTAAACATTTATTTATATATTTCGAGGATGAAGTAAAAATGCTGAAAAAATATTCTTACAGGAGTAATTTTAAATAACAAAGTCCCTGGTCAATCTTATCATGTCTTTATGCTACATTTGAAGTATCTGTTACTGTTTATTGATAAAAAAAGAAAATATTTGAACACTCATCCTTCGGAATACTCATGACTTAGAAGTATTAATGGAATCTATTAGAAAGACATAATTGAAGAAATTACAGTAATAAATGTATATATACTAAATATGTATAATACGTGCTATTGTATTGAAATATTTATGTGAGAAAAATCCCGAAGTAAACTTCAAATTTCAGTTTTAGAAGTGAGTTATCACTATCATTTTTATATTTGTTTAGTATTACATATCATTTAGTACTTGTGCTGTAATTTCATTGAAAAATTATTTCTTCAGTAAATTTGAGTAGTGATCAATGGAAGATCAAACCGGTCAACCCTTTTATATCAAAAATAAAACTTAATAGACTCTCAAAACCTCTTATTCTATCATGCATTGACTATTGCGCACAGGCCTCGCTTTGACCTTCCACCCTATCAACCAGCCATCTGCCATTACAGAGCTCTTCGCAGCCAGAAAACTATAAGAGCCCATCGTTGCTTGAGATCGAGGCATCAACAAAGCGTCGGGCATACTTATCAGAGTCTCTTCACCATTGACTCAGGAGCGCCGGCGAAGTAAAGGCCGTGCGATAAGCCGATAACGCAGGGAAAAAATCTCAATAAACGTAGCCGAAGCCGCTCCCTGGGCGGACGTCCGCCGGAAAATCACGACCCATTTCGAAACTGGTGTGTCACACGATCGCACCATTAGGGGGATGTCAGGTGCGGCTAGACACGCAACGAGGCTAGACCAGGGAGCATCGTTAATCTTTTAACGTACGTACGGGAAGAGAGTTGATATCACGTCATTGGGATCGGCAGAAGTGGCGGTGAGATCCCCGCGACCCACTTTTCACCCAAGTCATCATTCCGAAGGGGAGCCAAGAACCGCGGTGTTTGCGTACGCCGGGACGTTACTCGCTTTTTTTCTTTTCGCGCTTCTTCTGTTCTTATTAACGCCGCGCGGCGAGAACAAGCAGAGGGCGTAATTTCGAATTTTTCTATTATGCTCCTTCTTCCTCGAATTCTTTTTATTTCCGTTCTTGGCTTTCTGCTCGTGCGTCTCGGTATGCGGAAGTAGCGGCCGAAATGCGGACGACGCGTTTCCGCATTGGAGGATGTTTTTTTGCACGTTCTGTAATTGTGTTTTCCGCGACGGTGGTTCCAGAAAAGTTTTCCTTATATTGCATTTTATGTATCAGATGGGTTCAACTGTGGGTAACTGTACCGAAGTTACACAAGGTACACGTAGTTTACAAATATACGTTTACGTTATGTTATTTTCAGTTTATTTTTGTAGGTTTACAGACTGCTCGTTAGTTTAAACATTTTATCCTACTTTAAAGTTTCATCTCCGTGCTTAATGTTGGAATAAATACGTTCGCAGAATATAAAAGGCTGTTTAATTTTTCCAAAAGAATAGATTTTAGATACATATCTGTTCTGACTTTTAGACATTTGATAGTAATAGTGAAATATGAAATGGAAATGTTCTTTAGTATTTCGTGTAACTGTAATGTAACAGAACAAAACAGTGGTAAAACGTAGTCAGAAAAATTTCTTTTCGTTTAATTTCACCGGAAATCAATACTTAGGTATATATTTTGATTATAAGCAAGGTATGTTTTATAAATGCATAGGTATTATGGATATCAAGTTAGAAATAAAATGCTCTCCAGTGAGAACGTAATATATACTAATTAATACCATTCTTACTCGTATTACTCGTGGTTACTCCAATCTTTTAATCTTCTGCAATAATATTCTAGTCTATACTCAACCATTCATAAATATTAAAATTATTACTTTTTACATTATGTATTATTTTAGTGTGATTTTAATCCTTTTGTATTTCTAGATATAAATTTATTTCGATTAAGTTCATCACTGTTTTGAGTTTTACTATTATATGCTTTGTATTTAACAAATTTTGATCTTAATGTTTGTATTAACGTGTGTGACTTTAATAACTCATGATTTACAACTCATAATTGTCTGACATCCGGCACCAGCTTCCAAGCTCATCAAGGAGGCGCTTATTTTTTTGCTGCTTCGCTATATAATTGTAAATACCTTGTAATTTTGGTGCAATAACATTAGTTATATTGCAATTATATACTCCATATTACGAAATAAAATACTATTAAAATGCAAGTAGAAGGGTGTTAAAATATAATGATGCTATATCATAAGAAACATGGAATAGAACTTTGTAAAAGAAATAAAAGGTATTAGTATTTTCTCGAACTTACATAAAGTGATTTTCAAGATCATATCAGCTAATTCTTCAAAATTGAATTCTGAGGTCAGAGGAATGAAACCAGAAATCATGCATTAGCTGAAGCTGAGCACATCGATTTCTAATTCTTAGCTTGATGCTCGAAGTGTTTCCTCAGAAAAACATTCAATCTTACAATGTAACTTTTTATCACCCATATCAAAGTAGCTAGTATAAAATTTCACTTACCAAAGGCTCACATGCCTAATTTTATTTCATTTTTACCATCGTTGTATAACCAAAACCTTTGAAGATAATTTAGTTGAAGCGTAACAGCTACTTTTTTATTTGCTATTTTAATTTTCGGAATATTTCTTATAGCTTGTTATTTTTGGAATATTTAGCAATACATTTTTGTTACTCTCATATTATTTTTAAGTTTATATGAAGTAAATTTAACTAAATCAGCATTCATTTAAATCTTGTCGACGGAATAATTTTGGATATATTTTAGTGCTGAACGCATCTCTCATTATGAGGATCGATTGGAAAAATTTTAAATATTCAGAAAGCAATTTCGAGCGTCGCAATAAATCAAGTTCGAATTGAATTTCCCAATATATATTTTAATGAAAAAATTAATGACGCCGCCATTTGTGAGGAGAAGGACTCGAAATTGGAATCGCTTTTCCCTTCTGTGATCAATATCACCGCCTAATCTAATTAAAGGAAGCCGTTTGATTATCCTCTCAATTGATTATTAATGAAATCGCTTCGCCATTCTATTTATTCAGGATGAAAATAGCGGACGGATAATTCAGGCCGAATCGTTTTTCGTCCATATGAACCAAAGGGCAAAAGGATCGCCTCTCTCTTTGAAAAAATCCCTTATTTATTCCTTCAATTAGCCAATTTTAATCCCGTTCCATCTGCTTTCTCTTGTTTTCGATAGAGAGCGGATGATGGAATGAAATTACACGCATAACTGTTAACCTTTATCTCCTCGAGAGAGAGGCTAATTCCGCGTAACGATCCGCTCATATGAAAAACAATCGTTAGTATACCTATATATATGTAAGTATACACACGGCGTACCCTTTGGAGCTCCCCCTAGCGATTCCCCCGTTTCTTTTCTGAACAGCTGTTGCCAATGCAGTAGTCTGCGACCCTTCCGATTCCTTCTTTGTTCCCCTCCTTTAAGAGCCTCCCTTCCCAACACATTCCCCTCTCTTCTCTCTCTCCCAGACGAGCATTTATCAACCTCCCGCTCTCAATTTTTCTCTCTTTGTGCTCCGTCTATCCTTCCCCTTCGCGGAACATGTTAAAGGATGCTTCAATTTATTTCTCGTTCTCTCCCGCTATCTGTTTCTTTCATTTTCTCCTCTTCTTATCTCGCCTTCCATTCTCTCTCCGGATACTCTTGTCGGGAGTGGTGTTGAAGAAATTGCGTGGAGAATTGTTCTAATGGATATAGATTTACTTTGGCCAAAGTGTGATCCCTCAACCTCTTCTTATATGCATTTGTGAGTACAACTCGTGGATGTCATAAACAAAGTTCTTGGCTTTCATTGCGTGTGCAAGACGTGTTATCAATCGTATTTCATCCAAAAATTCAGGAGAAAATTCTTTTATGTTCTATTATTTTTGACTGAGTGTCTCAGGAAAGTAGCGAAATAGATAATTTTGCTATTTTTATGCTTTCTTTGTCCCCTTGAAAGCAATTACGCATTGCAATGTCTTTTCTAGTACTATTTATAATATACGCCTTACTTCATTCTACATGATGACTTTCCTCAATGCCTAGCCTCTTACTCTAAATTGTACATAGATCAGACTATTTTTGGCCTATTTAAATGTCCCTATCTTCCTTATCCAAAATCTTAATCCTGTACATTACATTCTGTTTTATTTCATTAATTTGAGTTCCTCAGATATATAATTCATATTTTTAATCCTTCGAAGTAATTTTTATTTTTCCTTCATTAGATATAAATGTTTAAAGCTAGTTACAACTCTAACAGCCACCATCTTACAGTGGATAAAACATTGCATGATACAATGTTCCGCGCAAGTATATAAAGATTCGCTGATTGTTCTGTATATCATTCTTTGGTCCTCGTCGTGTGAACTTTATAAATGCCACTGGCAAATGCGCAAAAATACAATGATTGTTTTTTAATGTCTTGTCCATTTTTATTATACCTTTCGATAGCTAGGATGTACATTTAAAAGAATAATTCTGGGTTTTAATCTCTCTGTATGACTATTATGGTTAATATCCCGAAGGCCTGGTTAACAAATCATAGCCCCTGCATCTATTACGCTACAATTATTATTATTTTTAAACCAGGTCTTCGGGATATTTACCACTATTATTTTCTTAAAAACACCATATAGTCGTGATTCCCGTCTATCAAAAAAAACAACTGCATTATTTAATTCAAGTATTAAAATCACTAATTTATAAGCTTTTCCATAATTTTAGTTGCATCAGAAAGTATGTATAAAATATTAACTAAACTTCAGTCATAAATACGTTCCGTCCGAATCTATGTATTATTATTCTGGCAATTTAATTAGTAAACTGTTTGCTTATTAGAGCCTCATTAGAGATCAGGTACCTACATCATTTTCATTACTATACCATGGCAAAGTATAGTTATCATAAAATCTAGACTACCTTTTATTATCAAGAGAGAATAATTTATAAATCCTCGACCGGAATCCAGTCGGCAATCTTTTTCTCATTCATCTCCACGTCCTACCACTCGCACCTCCATTTGCAATTCCCCTCTGCCCTTCTTTCTTCCTTAATTTTCTAACCTCATTCCTTTCTTCTTCATTGTCCTTCTATTGACCCCTTTCCTCAGAATACACACATGTACACACCCCGTCTGTCCCTCTCATTTCCTCTTCCCTTGTTTTTCTTCAATTTTCTTCCCACTCTTATCCTCTCTTTCTTATTTCCTGTATTCACCTCACGTCCCATTCGCTCTAATCCCTTTAAAAGGATTTCTCCATCCGCCTCTCGCATCTTCCTCTTTCTGCCAGATTATTTCCCAGATTTTCTCACTCTAGGCCCTTCTTTTCTTTGCCTCCTAGGCTACTCTTTCTCCAATTTCGTCACTCCATAGATTGAGGATTTCCTCAAGATATTTTCCGTGTTGTTCTCTGATTATGTGTGCGTCCCTACTTCTTTCTGGGGTCTTATTAAAATACCGGAACCTTCCGTAAGAGGATTAATACATTGAAGAACGTGCTCCATTATTTACCTCTAAAAGAAGAAATATTACTATACTGCTGTGTCGATGAGTTTGATCCTAATGTGGGACTTTTTCCCCATTTTGTTCATTTGAAAGACTTGCGATTTATTTCTCATCTTTTCTTGCCATTTTAGAGGTTAAAAATACAACTTAAAAAATCTGATGTGGCCAGCACATGACTTTCTCCATATATATAAGATGTAAATATTTATCTACCGCAGTAATTTCGAACTCTATATTCCATCTAAACTTGGAATATGAGTGATTAATATATATATATTATTATCTTTGACGCCAAAACATAAATAATAATGTTTTACGGGACATGATCGATGAAAAACGATGAAATTGGCATTTCGCCCATAGAGCCCAGAGCGCCCACAAAGTACATAATCAGCAACTTCCGGTTTATCAGTATTTCATGAATAACTCCTACACAATCAGTGATACAAAAATATGTTTCAATCAAAAGTTATAGAAAATTTTATTTTCTAAAACTTTTATTAATAATAGTATATACCAAAATATCATATTTATGGAGATATTTTGAAAACCGGAAATGAGCTTTGAAGAATACAGCTCGACTTCCGGTTAACGGATTTACTCCAAAAACTAATCAACTCTTAAAAAACTAAATAAAGTACTATATATGAAATTTGGTGTTGATATAATGCATCGTTTTTAAGTTAGAGCGCCCACAAAGTACATAACGGCTACTTCCGGTTCATCGGTATTTCACGAATAACTCCTAATCAACCGGTGATACAAAATTATGTTAAATACAAAAGTTATAGTAAATTACATTATCTAAAACTTTTATATGTAATAGAATGCACGTATATATCATATTTATGGAGATATTTTGAAAACCGGAAATGAGCTATAATGAATGAAGCTCGACTTCCGGTCAACCGATTTACTCCAAAAACTAATCAACTCTGACAGCACACACCAAAGTACTATATACGAAGTTTGGTATTAATACGACCAATAGTTTTCACGATAGAGAGCCCACTAACACACACACACATACAGACACACACACACACACACACACACACACACATACACACAGACATCATTCCGAAAATAGTCAAAACGTGTTCTAGGGACCCCAAAACATGTATTTCCGTTGAAATCTCGAAGTTGAATTTTTTCATGAAAACAATACTTTCTCTATACTTCGTATATGGAGAAAGTAAAAATCATTAAATATTTTCTCATTATTACTCGTGATTTAGAGTGCAGGTGTACTTAAGAATTTTTAGTATCGTACTATCTGTTTAACGTATGTGCAAACTATGTTAAGATCCACAGATAAGCTTTATGTCAAAGGAAGAAATCGGTGTGAATTACAATTAGAACGAAAGATATTTATGCGTTCTTAAGGACATTTTTCATCGATCTTTTAAAAATTTATTCGAAAAATGCCATGAAACTTGGTTTGACGATTAATCAAATCAGAATATCAATAAACATTGACATAAAGTATAATTTTGTCGCCGATATTTTTTATATTTTTATGAAAGAGATATCTATAAAAGTTCTTATGAACAATATTTATTACCTTGCCTTTGCAAGCTTTATGGAGTTTTGTGTTATCTGCATTGATGGTGTAAAACACCATTTATGTAATTACGAGATCATTTTTTGTTTGATATGTTGGGTAACCTAATGATCTTGCATGACATGTTTTCTATCTACGTCTATCACATTTTTATGGATATTAAGCTGTAATATACAATGCACCAATAATAATACATATATAAATATTTGAAAATAAATCCATATTGACTGGACTGTATATGAATTCTAGATGGAACTCTTTAACTATAAGTTATTAAATTTACATCTTGGTGGAATTTCGCAACTATAAATCAGATGAAAAAATCATAAATATCTCATATGAAACACTTTTTTATGTATAATTTAAGGTATAAAAAGGAACTTAAAAGCAATTTTTTCTTCAGATAATGACATCATTTGCTGACTGACTATAATTTTATATATAGCCTTCAGTACGAAAAAATAAGCTCAAATGGGTTTCACATATACCAAATTCAATTAAAGTGATGGTAAAGTAATTGTACTATTATTTCCTTAAGAACATTTTCGGGATCAATTATCACTATTAATTTTCAAAGTCAGTCCAATTATTAGTTTATATTCATGCCTAATTAAAGTCAGCTCAATAACATGCATAGAAGCCTAGGGAAAACTATAGTAAGCTTTCATCCTTCCGTTTTTGATAACGTTGGTCGCGGCTTACATTCAGACTGTAATGATGGGAAGGTTCATTCTCCAAATCCTCTTTTCTATTACAGTCGATCTCTATCTCAGCCATCACATACTCCTACGAGGAAAGGCAAACGACTGCATCCCTCGAATAAAGCCCTCACTTCCACTTTCATTCGAACTCCAATATTCCCATCCGATCAACCCGCAATCAACGGTTTGGAAAATGTCTCGAATTAAAAAGATAAGCCCCGAATATCGACTCGGGGAATTCGATCAGCGCTCTTCTCCCATATTACTCGCCCCAGACGGCAACGAATTCAGCTCCTTGCACCCGAAAACCCGCTTCCTTTTCTAATCTTGGCCGTGCCTCCAATCCGACTCATTTCTAACACTTCCCTCTCCTTTCACAGTTGCCACGCCCACAATTGCAATTTCCCCACTCCTACGGCAACGCCGTCATTCCGGATCGGCTAAGAGATTGTTCTTGAAAAGCTTCTTCGCCCTCTTTCTCTTTGCCCCCTTCATATTTCTCTCTTTCTCGCTTTTCTGCCCTCCTGCTATCCCCCTCGATCTCCCTCTTCCCTTATTCAACGCGTCAGGAGGAAAAAAATTCATTCATTCTTAACAGTTATTGGAAGTGGGCTCTCCAAAGCTCTGGATATAATTTGCGGAGTGTGCGGATTATATATCTTTGGCGAGTGTAGAAGATTTTCCCCTCAACCGATGTGAATGAGCCCTCGGGTTTGATTTAACGACCTTCGGTTATCATACTTCAATTAAAGTTCCCCTGGGGTTAAAGTTTTCCCCACGTAACTTATTCACTCGCATCAATGATGACTTTTAGGGGTACGTTGAAGAAATGGGCATAAGAAAATTATGTTTTTATCATCACTTGATTTCTTGCAATGCAATATAACATGTCGATAAAAATTCGTCGTAGATTTATCAGTAAAATTTACAAGTGAATGAACTACTCTTCTATTTAGTTTTGAAACGTTATTAGTAGCATTGGTTAACACTTTTTAGAAATCACTACGACCTTACTTACTATCCATTGATGCGAGTAGCTACTCCTATCTAGACTAATTCGTGAAACTATTTCTTCTGCTATTCCGTACAGCAACATCAATATGCTCCTTGACATTGAATTTGTTAACATACTATATATATATTTGAATCTCTGAAGTCTTTTATTGGGTTAGTTCTTAAAAACTCACCTTTGGTAGTTCTTGAAAACTCTAGATTGATTTCTTTTTATTATTTCAGAAATGTACTCCTTTACCGTAAAAAGTGCAAAATTGTTACTCTGAAATTCAATTAACACTTCATTTATATTAATGGTATGACTTTCTGCCTACTTTAAGTACATGAAAAAATTTAACTTCAAAATAAGAGAATTATAAAATTAATTCAAATCTCTACTCTATTAATTCTTTGTAATTTATATATTTTTTTCATTACTATAGATGTAAATATCCTGAAGTTTCCGCTAATGGTTGTGAATGAGGAAGGAGTCACAAAATACTCCAAACACCATAAAAAATGAGGATAACCGATGTACATTTAGCTGTCTGAATCGCTGAATGCTCATTAATGATGTTTGTCAGACAGCGAAATGTACATCGGTTGTCCTCATTTTTGTATGGTGTTTGGAGTATATTGTGACTCTTTCCTCATTGAACCTCAAGATAATTTTGTTATGAAAAGTGCCTTTTTTATTTATAAATAATGATGTAATTCGAGTATTTACAAATTTGTTTTGATGTTTTGCATCTCTTATCAGCAGCGTTAGTCTGTTATTTTAACTTCATTGTCATTTAATATATAAATGCTTATATGTTGAGGACTCATTTTCAGCAATAATAAGTGATAATTTATCTTTCTAACCATTGGATGTCAATCGTTATTCAAATTAGAATTTTCAATTCAATAATAGTAACGATTGGACTTATAGTTGACCGACATAAATATGTATTATACTATACTATAAAGTTTCCCAAGTGTTTATTGAAATTAGCTCTAATTAAATTTTACGTTTATTATCTAGAGTTTTGAAATGGTTTAGGAGTAGATAAACCAGTAATTCAAAAACAGTTCCGTAGTTTAATGCTTCGTATCCTATTTTATTGCAGAAATTGTATTGGTGGAAATTTTCCACGATTCAATTCCGGGGCATATAAACTGCTTAATTTTAGTATATTTTCGTTTGAAGACTTAATTCATCAACTTTTAATTTTCGTTTTTTAGATAAATCTTTCTTGGTTGAGAGACATGATTATTATTTGTAAGTAGTACTCAAATCATAGAGAATTTATGTCCCTTGTCGCAAATATTTTTTTCAATATCACAACTTATTTCTTTTTAATTTTTCATCATTCGGTAAAGTAAATTAAGTTTATCTCCGCTTGACTAGGATATTCTATATTCTATAAATATATGAATTGAAAAATCTCTCCTTGAATTAAAGCAGCCAGTAGTGAGCGTATATAATGTTAATCTTCAATTTCATTCCCATATTTTTAACTCTGATATTTAGTATTCCTACTTTTCACATTAAATATTTCCACTCAGGTATTTGTATTTTAAACGAATTTTGTTCTGCGTGCAACTCAATAAATTACCTAATGAAAATTGAATTTCAGTGTAATTTTCAGCTCGTTTGAAATACTATATAAATTGTCGAAATTGCAAAAACAAGTCAAATGTGTATGCTCAACGATATTCATGAGCATACCTTAAATTTAAATTGCCCATCCAATTGTGCGGGCAATTGAGTCCCAGACATTCGTTCGCCGAAAATTTCTCGCTAAATCACTCAAATGATGTGCAAATGTTCGCAGTGGGTAGTTAATTATCCCATAATTTAAGGATTTGGTCAATATTCTGATGGATGTGACGCAAAGCAACGTCGGTCGCGGTGGCGAAATCCCGGCGACTCCCATTTCGGATGCTCTGACACCTCTTCCACAAATCATTCGCTGATGAGGGACTTTCAATACGAATGCTTCGGAAATTGAAACATTCATTCGTTCTCCATACCTCAAGGGGAAATACTGTTTACCTTTTGCAATTAGTGCGAATTTACTGTAATTGGTCTTCCAGGCGCTTCGTTTAAATGTTTTGATCTTTAACGTGTTGGTTTACCTATCAAATTTTAACCTAGGGATAAATTCTTGCATAAGAGTTCATTCATACATCATAATTCATTTATAATCCTAGTTAGATATACATGATTTACAATTATAAATATTGTAAAGAAATAACTGAAAATACATATTTAATTAAAAACAAATCTCATTAATAAATTAAATATAATACACATATTTAACTGTATACATACCTATATATTGTTTACACAAAGGTAGTAGATAAGAAAAATAAATGTGCATGATAATGATCTCAGAAGAAGATAAAAAATATACACTTTAATTGATAATGAATTGATAAAAGTGAAGAGTGTAAACTTAGCTCAAACCTAGTATCTGACAGATGACTTGTCACTGAATAGTTTGCAAACATATAATGCTTTGAGGAATTTATAAGTCAGCAATCAAAATCCCCATACTGTAAAAAATAGAATAGCATCAATTTAGTATAGTAGCAGAATAAATCACATTGGCCGTAATTTTGGGGAACTTCAGCTTTAAAAAATAAGATTGATACATTTATTTTCGTCCGTATCATTAATTACTTGCTCTATACTGAGGCAAAGTTTTTTATCAGCATTGTATTTTGGGGATTTAGTATTATTTGTAATTTTTAAGGCAGTTAACTCGAAGCCACATTTATATTATAGCCTTATCGTGACACTAAAATTTTTATGAATGTATTTCTAATGACTCAATCCGTCTAAACATTATAATCTTAAATTAAACTATTTTTAAAGAGATTAAATAATAATCTTCCTGTATTTAATATTTATTCCCAATTCTTTATTTTTCTGGCTTGAATTTGATGAATATATTTATATGTGATCTTATCACTCGATTAAAATGAGTATCTTAATTGATAGTTCCGTTATTGCAATCTGTATATCAGAATATTAATTCCGTTAAGAAACGGTTTTACACTCTATTTCACTGTGATTCATGACGAATTGTACTTATAATATAATTTATATAGATAACTTATAGCTTAATAAAGCGATGGGTTCAAAATTGATGGTCACATTTATATGATGTGATGCTTTGAAACGTATGCGTAGACTACATAGACTTGAGCTGCAATTTTCTGTCACGTATTTGGTATCCTACGATACCTCATGTGCAATTCGACATTGATGTATTATCTTCGAAGTTCCTTCGTTTTTTTTTATTATGCCCTATTTTAAAATCGATTCCTTCCTATTGCCACAGGTATACTTACCAAATTGAAGATTGATTAATCATTGTACGAGATATGACGATGGATTTAATTGCGGACTTTTTCTCAATGTCTCTGCCAGAATAAAGACAAATTTTTATATTCTTGGTTATTTAGTTGTTCATTGCGTTGAACGTAAATCAGATCTCTTAATCGCTTCCCATTGCATTCTTCATAATGTATAGAGTTACTTGTTCTTTAGAGAAAGAAAGGCTTAAGTGTAGTATGTTATAATTGCCATTCAAAATTCGATCTGGTTCTTCTCATTCTGAGATTAATGTACCTAAAAATAATGTAACGTGTGACCTCTGGAGAGAACGAGTTTGGAATAGATTCCTTACGTACTTCTTTTGTTCCTGCGAATCAGTCTCCCACATCAGCATGACAAGTGTGGAAGTCTATTCGTTGGAGTGGCGCCTTCGTAAGAGACTAGGATCTTTGGTCAATTTGCTTCCCAGTCATGGAGCACTGGGCTCCGAAGTCGGCGATCCGTCCCTATCTTCCAACTTATGCCTCGCATTTCTCCTTGGCCTTCTAAAAAAGGACTCCAGATTCTCAATCGCTCCAGAGAGAAGATGATTCATTCTCCCCTTTTCCATTATCTCGACCCTTTTGCCGTTCTCGAGCGTCGATTTGCTCTGCGTATCTCATCTTCATCGCCGTCCTCTTTTCTTTCCAAAAGTGCCATTTTAACTCCTTATCAGATCGACTCTAATGCTCGCAATCGCAACAATTCCTCGTGTTTTCTTCTCTCGTTTCTTATCTTTCTTTTCGAGTCGCAGAAAACGCCTGCAGATTATCCCTATTTCTTCTCCTTCTCCTTTTATTTCCAGTACCTTTTCCCCCCCACTCGTTCTCTTTTATTCCGCTTACCTCAGTATATTTCGGACTAATTTAGGATATAGCTCTTATCTCTTTTCCACTTTTGACTGCTATAAGTTTGTTAGCTTAAACTTTCTTATTTTCCTCATTCATTGAGAGATGTTTAACAAGCAACCCATAAATTAAACATTTTAAAATACATAATTCATAGAGAAAACTAGTATTGATGCTATGGAACTCTTTCCTCCCCTTATGATAAAATTTGTCTTCATAAGCAGGGCCAACTTCTGATTTTGAGCACAAAGCTTCTGCCCCTTCCTCAATTAAGTTCCGCAAAGGCCAGAGTTTGTTTTTTTCTGGCCATTACAATTGATTCATATCACAATATATATAAAATTATATAAATTTACATATGATTTCCAATTCTTAATTTTATATTTGAAACAATTGTTTATTCCAAGAAAATGTAAAATACAAAATTTTGTCAGATATTGCCTTCGGATAAACGGAAGGAATAGAAAATCTACCCTTGAATGTTATATAAACGCCGATTTCTTCGCTCCTTAGGAAACAAACATGTCAAGAAGTAAGATGTTGCTCTGATGAGAACAGATTTTTTTGCTTTTATGATATTTTAATGTAATTGGATCCTCCTAATCCTATATTTATGCGAGATTTAAATTGGTGAGAAGAAGATACGCCCTTTTAGCTATAAGGCAACGTTAATCCGCCCCTCTTGTGTGCACTCGGAAGTGACTCATAAGTTGGAACATGAAATTGCAAGTATCGACATGACTGGGATCAAACTCAGGTCATGGAGGTCGAATCCTCGGTGGTACATATATTCACTTGAGTTTAAAGGCACACTTCTATACGTAAAAAGTATACTATTTTTTCTATTATTTATTTTGTAATAATTTTAAAACAATTGTGTGCATCGTGGATAAATGTGACTTGTTCATCGACCCCTTGCCTTGATCGGCATTTTGTAGGACTCTTGGATATTTTAGCTATTAATTCGTGAAGCTTCCTTATTTGTTTGAAGGATAAACTAGCGATAAATTATTAAAACGTATTCGCTGCAAAGTCCATGAGCTCCACTGGGGATCGAGCCCGGGACCACTATTACCGATGGTAAACGTGCTCCCTTTTTGGCTGTCCGGGGACCGTTTTCCTCAATACAATGTTATGACTATAAATAAATATTTATGAATTGGAATTAAAAAGTCTATAAATACAATCTATTGCCGTGCTCCACTATCATTAATAAAGAAGAAATCTCCCTATTCAAATTACAGTTGGAGTAATTAATTGCAATGGTAAAACACTACCTAAATGTATCCCGGTATTCATCTCTTGTGTCCATTCACAGTTATGTTTAATTTCCAACGCTTTTTACTAATTTGACTTAATGTAATTAAGCCACAGGTTGCAGACACATATATATGCATAATTTGATTTTTTTGCGTTCATTTACAAATAATTGATGTTGAATCCATTCGGATAATTGCCTAATGAGATGCATTCGTAATTTATGAGTTCGAGCTTATTAAATGCGGTCTTATTTATTATATATCACTTTCGTTAATTATTCGGAGCAATTTGAGCTTCGCAGCCAATTCCAGCGATTCGTTCCAACGCTTTCGCTCCTGTTACGATATTGCCAAGCGTTGTGGAAACCTTACTGTAGCTAACCATCAAATGATCTTGATAAAATCACTGCGAGCATGATGGTTATGGGACTATTAAACGGCAACATCGCCGTGAAAGCCTTTTACCCTTTCCTTTCTCCTTTATTTCATTCCTCTTCCAGCATGTGCTTAAAACTCTCCTTCCATTCTTCCCCCTTTTCTACTGCAAGTATCGCATCCATTAGTTTTTCCCATTCTTTCTCCCCATCAACCACCACCTGACTCTGTGTCCCTCTCTCCATTCCTTCTGTTCTCTCCCTTTCTCTCTCTTTGTCGTCTATCTCTCGATCTCTCTCCACTGCCTCAATAGAGCTGAAACCAGTCATAAGGGAAAGTATGCTAGTGGTTCAGAAGTGATGGTCTAGGAAAGAATAAAGGGAGTAGATGAAGGGAAATGGAAGTTATGGAAAGGGGAAACAGACGTTTGTGATTTGGCGAATGAGTGCTAAGGACAAAGGAATTTCATCGGGGGATTATTTTAGGAAAGGGAAAAGTTGAAGAATGGTATTCAGAAGCGTAGTAAAATTTCACGAGGGCATATTTCATTAATATCAGGCTATATTCATCCTATAATAAAAAGATTTTGCAGTAAGTTTGATCGATTTTTCCACAAAACTACAAAAGTATTCCATATTTTAGTCATTATGACAAGCACGCGGATTTTTGTGTAAGAGTATAGCTGTTCGTTTACTGTATGATACTGATTCCAATTTAGTTAGATTTAGCAATCCATGTTTTACAGTAATCTATGAATCAGGTTAGTACTGTCGATGGGATTAAAAGTAAGTATTTTGAATCGATTTTCGGGAAATGTAATACAATCGTAAGAGATTACAGAAGATTTAATGTATGAACTGTATATTTCGGTAATCTTGAAGTTATTGCTAGTTACAGTTCGCATCTACAATTTTGAATTTTTGTTTAAATATTCTTTACTTTGATCTCTGATTAATTAATTATGGTACTTAAAATCTTTCTACACTTCTATTCATAAGTAATTCAAAGGAACTTACTATCTTGTACTTTTTATTAAGCTTAGAAGACCAAAGAATTTATTTCACGATAGAAGGTCCTATAGAGACAGAGAGGTTGTTTAAGATGGAAAATGGTAAGTAGAAAATTAGTCAGAAGAGAAGGTTAAAGAATAGTTTTCCTTTAAATTAAATAGACTCTGGAAGTTATTTTTTCATTGAAAGTAATAGTGTTTTTCAGATGAAATCTAATTGACAGTAAACATTTAAGTGAATAGAGTATTTTAGCGGCCTAGAAGGAATATTAGTGGAATAGATGATCAAAATACCGATAAAGCTCCTAATGTAATTCAGGCTTTTGCACATAAACTAGTTAAATCTAGGACATGAAGTTTAATAAAATTGACGCAATTATAAAACATTGCCATTTCAAGAAAGTATCTAAAACTGGTTAAATATATTCGGAAATGAAAATCTCAGAGTTGGCTAGGATAAACTTGCTTTGAGATTTTTGAAAAGGTTAAAATGTTTTAAGTATTAATACTGACGAAATAGCTGCACAAATTGTTCTTCTAGGTCAGCTTTTGATGTCCTTAAATTAATAAATAAGAAAATATACATCAACCGCTTTTCGTAGGAACATTTAAAAAGCACGAGTGCCCATTGTAAAGAGATAGGAGAAGACTGAGAAGAGGAGACGTGCGCAAGTGCCGAACGGAAGTTAGAATATAAAACGACGATAAAGGAAAGGGGAATGAGAGAGATAAGTGTAAGAATGGTTGCGAAGGAGAAGGTATCGCGAGGGGGCGTTGATTCGAGAAGCATTCGACTTGTGCTGCTCCACCATTGTGACGTTCCTGAAGGGAAGGCATTGTTAGGATGAAAGATAAGGGAATGGAGACCCGTGGCAAGATGTTATTGAAGCTACGTGAAAAAGAAGAGCGTCCGGTTGGGGAGTATAATGCGAGGGACGCCGTACCCCTTAGGGACGAAGGCTACTCGAGATGGCTGTTCCCGCAGATGGCAAATGCGCAAGCTGCTCAAACAGCATCCATCCCAATTTCTATCTCTACGTATGGCGAAATAAATGTGTGCAATTTTTCATTATTTCAGAGTTATTTCTTTTAATATGTATCTAAGTACATAAATTTTAGTTACGTCAGGTTAGTGCCTGTTGAAGGGAAATGTAAACAATATTATTTCCAATACAATTAAAAGTTGCAAAAATAAGCAGCTCAGGCGCAAAGAAAAACAAACATACAACTTAAAATACCCGATAATCACAAGAACTACTTTAGGTCCAATATGATATTATCGATTAACACTCTTTTTAAATTGTTTTTACGGGTGCGCTGTCGAATATGACAACATTTTTCAAGTTCACTACATTATACATTAAGTAACTTTGGTATAATATATCTTTATATCTATAGTTTATTCAATAATTATAGTCATAATAATACGCAAGGGTAAGGAAAACATTGAGACTTGTCATTATCTTTTTGATCTAGTCCTTAGTAATTCACAATTTAAAAAGAACTGTTGTGAGTGCTATTAATAAATAAATATAATAAGGGAACTATTTTGCCTTTAAAAAAACATAAATTCACACTTAGTAAAAACAATTGAATCAACACGCAGAAAAACTTATATATAGGGGCGTGAATAACCTGCGAAACATACTTGCATCTGAAATGTTTGGATATGTGGTCAATTGGCATAGTTATGATACCTCCCCACTCATTCAGAACCGCAAAAATTCAATTGGAACACAAATCATCAGCTTAATAATAACAAACAATTTATTGGGATTAATCTCTTTTCGATTGAAAGTCTCTTTGCACTTTAGACATCTAACTGAAATATCTTCTGGAATATCCCGGAATCATTACTTCCAGAATTATATATTTTCCGGAATGAGCCACTCTTAAGCTGGCGACACAAATGTTACCCCAAGTATTGATAGAATAAAATGTTTTTCTCCATCGAAAACTGTTGGGTTTTGCCAAAGTATTCCAATCCATATTACATTAAGTCATACCTAGGGATACCTATGTATGCCAACTTACTCCACACCTGGGATTAGTTGGCATAGTTACTATATTTTAGAAAAACTGTTTTCGGGGTTACGTAAACTCCTATTTAATTAATAAGTTATGCACGATTTTTTAGTCCATGAGTTCAGATATCCATCCAGTTCATCATAATATTTTAAGTTATTACACAAGAAATAAAAAAACTAGCCCTGGCGTTTCCCATGAGTAATATTTTCCATACAAATATAATGGAAATTTTATCGAAATATTTTGTCGAATAATATGTTAAAATAAAAATTGATTCTTTCTTTATACTATTTTTAAAAAGTTTCTCAGGCACTTTCAGGCCCACCCTGCACAGTTAACGGCGTATTAAGCTTACTATATATACCCTATGATACGTACAGCACCAGGAATATTTCTAGCAATTGTTATAGCATTCTTTTCTTTCTAATATTTTACCTCCGAAAGGCAACTTGATAGGAGCATCTCACCACGGGATTCAAGAGTACTAAAATTAGCACCATCATCGCTTCAATTTTCGCGTGACCTTCCCCAATTTAAACGCAGTACCAGCACGACGGCATAGTGCTCCGTAAAAGCATTCAGAATTTTTTTTGCGCAAACAAATTTTGCATTTCCTGTTCTGGGCCCGCTTAAATGTGCTATTCCGCTATCGTAGAAAATACTCGACGCATTAAAATTTAATGTCATGACACACTCCTCCTGCTTTCCTCCCTCGAATTTCTTTTTGTTCCCCGAAATTACTGCTGAGTGCTACCAAAGGTTGTATGGAACGGTTACGCTCATCGCTTACTCTGTTTCTTTTGCGTCGCTACGGAAATATCCGTACATCTGCAAGCTATATTACGATGTTGCTAAATGCTTAGCACACTTTTATTTATTTCACTGCTTAAAAAATTGGTTGCCCGAATTTATAGTGAAATGCGACAGAGCAATAGAGAGAATAAAATATATGGAAATTTCTCTCGGTATTTTTTATTAGTTTGCAGAACTTTTGTAACCAAAAGTAAGTATAGAAATACAAGAAAGATTCACCAATTAAAGTAAAAGTCGAAAGCGACCAATTTTTTTATGAGTAATCAACTGAGAAGATCAAATATAGCATTTTATAGTTGAGAAAGTTCGTTTAGTTAAGAAATGGAATACGAAAGAAAGAAATAGAAAATACGAAAGTGAAGTCACTATTTAGATAACTAGAGGTTAAAATACGATATCTAGAGGAGTTTGTTTCAATTCATGATTTATTTTTTAAGTTGTTACAAAATTACGATGCTGAAAAGTATTTTCCTGTGAATTCAAAGAAGAAGAACAAATTGTTTGAAGCTTCCAAAAATTAAGGCTTTCAGAACTTAAGAAGAAAGGATTTTTTGAACGTCTTTCCAAATCCTGACCTAGCATATTTTATTTACTTGTCAAATATTAATATTGCGATACTCAATAAATGTTTTATTGTATATAACATTTTTAAAATATTAGTAGCATCGAAATCAAAAGCCAATGAGCCCGTATCTTTTCAATTTAGCGAGCCGTAGATTTAGGCAATGCGCAATACACAACTGTTAAAACAGAAGCGTCGTGATTTTTGTCTGGGGATTTCGTCGCTTCCATTACATTAATTTCTCGAATGTGTACTCAAATTTAATATTGCAAAAATATTTTTGGTGTTATTTTGTACATAAATATGCATTTTTGCCGTCTGATAAGTGCTTAATTCCTTTAGATAATGGGTAACACTCTACGTAGTAGTATCACTGAATTTCGATCCGAAACAACATAAGAAATATCTTTTCTGTCAATAGAAGTTAATATTTTTAGTTTGTTTATCTGGAACCTTACTCATATTGTTAGTCGTTTATAAAATTAATAGTTCTCCGTCGGACAGCATACCCTGCACACTTAATTTTTCTGGTGAAATAATATTGTCAGAAAATCCTCAGAAACTTTATTTAAAAATAATTTATTATAGGATAAATACATTTAAAAATAATACATACACTATATAGTACAATTGGTTTATGTTTTAAAATTTTTCATTCTATACTTTGTAAAATTGATTGGACTAACTCATTCATAGGAACTGCTTTGAAGTTCAGGGGTGACTAACTTATTACTGGGCAGCAAAATGGCATCTGCGTTTTTAAATGTCTATAATTCGCCGTTGAGTTGGTATTTATTCATTTACGATAATTTGAACTATTCGTTCGCATAATGTAACTTTTTATAAATATCACAACGATTATTTTATGTATTATTTCCGAGATTTCTGTGGATCTTTTACAGTAATATTCAACATAAAAAAATGCCAGTTTCATTTATGGTATATCTTGAGTAAAAGAAATGACACCTTAAAATTCTTATCAACTGAGTATGGCTTTTCTGCATTCTTAAAGAGCGTAGGAGAATGAATCTTGATGAGGGTTATTTGGATGCATCGAGTCTGCCATTAATCAAATTGCATTTTTCTGTTAGAGATCGGGCGCTACGCGGAGCAGGTCCATCAGCCATCCATCAATGGAAGTAGTCTAGGTGAATAAGTAGCTGTTCTTTTATGGAATAGGAATATCCGTTTTGGATTAACCTTATGCGTGGTTATTACTAGACTGAGAATAGGGAATACTGCCTATACGCACGCATACCTTTTTGCAACCATAGAATTCCATTTCAAAGTAAGGCATGTGCTTCTCACCTTACGGTGAAGCACATTTTCAGAGAATACCAAACATACTCTCATCATAAAGTGAAACACTTTCGAAATAGGACGCTGAAGGAAATCCTTGAGAAAGATTTCAAGATGCTGGACAAAGTCTTATGTTTTCTGAGGATATAGGGCCTTTTTAACTTTAAGAGAAAACCTTTGCACATTTTTGTTCCATCTGTCTTTTACCAAAATTTATCTATAATATTTTTTATGTTATTTGAATCTTAAATTTAGCTTTTATTTATTTCTTTCGGCATCCCAATGACATAACCATTTTTGTATTTAAAATGAGGCAATTTACCATGAGAGATTTTATTACCAAGCTTCTCATTCTGCAATGATTTTCCACGAAGTCACGCCTTCAAATATCGATATAAAATTTAATTTTTGCATGGTTGAGAAGAAGGTTTTAAATAGAAAATTGGATGTAAAATCAGTTTTATTCATGGAGAAGTGTGAATGACCTCATCTGTTCGTAATGACCTCAAACACTACTACTACTGCAGCATTACGCGGAAGTTATTTCTCACGGAAAAGAATCCGGTTATGACTAGTTAATTTATTCAAGAGGAGACGAAGGCAATCGTCTTTGGGTACATCTGTGCGGAGCCTCGAAGCGTGGGATTGGGGCGGTGACGTTCAGTCGTCGGAGGAGGCAAAGAATCCGCGTATTTGGAGCGAAGAAAGGGAGAGAGGAGCGGGTATCGATTCGAAATTTCAGATGGCGACAGAAGACCGCCTCTCCCAAGTCGCTTAGTTTGACAGGAGCGTTGAATGAGGAAGGTGAAAGGTCGGAAGTGTTCCGCCTTCGAATGAATTAAAAGAAGGCGTAACACTGCTCATTTAGGAAAAGTGTCAAGGATCATTCGTTTACCTCCGCCTTATCGTCATCAGGCGCGCGGCTGAGTGACGCCCTTAATAGCACTCGACTGAGTCGACTCATGTTAATTATTAGAAAAAAGGTAGGGGAAATCTTACACGGAGAAAACTCATGCTTTGCTAACTGATGTAGAGTTAGCGTGACTTTTTTTATGGGATTGATGTTCAAATCTACACTTCAAAGGTGAATCCTAATTAGCTTTCTCCAGCTTCGTTGCCCTCGACTGCGTTTCCTCTATTGGCTTATAAAGAAAATCATTCAGGGAGATTTTAAGAGATTTTGGAGATTCCGAATGTTCTTTTATCTTTTGAGGGATTGGCTTTGACTAGCATCAAAAAGAGTTAACCGGATGCTTTGATTTTACTTATTTTTACAAAAATGTAAAAATTATATCTGTATTAATGTAAAGACCGTTGTTAAAAAGAATTTTCATATGTATGAAGTTATGACTTAAAATTTCACAAGATCTTGGGTGCAGTCATGGAATTAGTTTTTAGCATTTATTCAGTCATGTGCCGCTTTTTAAATACTGTATAAAAAGTTACTGATTATATTTTTCAAGATCGTTCGTTAAGTTACGGGGTGATTCTTGTTACATTTTTTTTACGATCCTACTACATCATTTATCCTTAGAGCTCCTGCTTTCAGCATTTGGTACTCTTGCCCTCAAAAATGAATCACTAAAATTAAATATTTTTCTTTTTTGCATATTAGCCAATAGAAGAATGTTTTACTGGCTCGGAGTTAAAAATTTTCTGTAAGATTCATTATTTATTTTAATAGAGTTTAAACGGAATGGTTTGAGTTTTATGATTACCTTTGAAGTATATACTCCATATTGTTTGAATTAATATTTAATTTGGGATTCCATTTCACGCAATATATATAGTTCTCAATTTTCCCCGAATCTGCTTCTTATGAAGAAGATTCGGAAGATTAAGAAGAGATTACTTTTCCTAAAAAAAATAGTTAGACTGAACTTTTCTGAACAGTTAACTCAGTAAAACTTCACTCAGCGAAATGATTAGCATGCTGAATTTTGATGGAAACAACTGAACGGTTTATCTATTTTATATTCACTACTGCTCTAAAATATTTGTATGTTGATATGCAAAATTCATTCTAGGCAAAGTAAAGTAAATTTCATAGCACATGCAAAAAATATCAAATTTTATCCTAGGCGTGTTTGTAAATGCCGACGGCAGAATTAAAGAAAAAGGTCGAGAATGAAATTAGCGATAACAGGAAAATAGCTTAAATTACATTTAATATTTGGGAAATAGTGAGTAACGCCCTAGTCACATCACAAAAACATAGAAGTTGATAGACTTTAGTGCCTATACGAATCATGTTTAACTTTTAGTAAGAAATCCATTTTATTCTAGTAAATACATTACACAATAAAGCAAGGGACTTTGAAATAAAAAGAAGTGGTATGTAAAACCCAAGTAACGAGGCTTACTAAGAGAAAGAAAGTCACGCTGAAAAAACTGCAACGGGAGGATAAATTAATGTACATACTTGGGTTGTGTACTTTTTTGGGATGGAAGATGGAATGATGATGTTCGAGAAAGGATTGCCTTGGCATGGGTAAAAAGGTAGTCTTCATGAAACAAATTGACGATTAGAGGTATCGAAATAATAATCAGGATATTGTTGGTTGAATCCTGAGGGTAGAGTGTTTTGTGGTATCGGTGTTAAACGTGAACCATACGGAAAGGAAATTAAACATTTTGAGGCCTTCAAGATGTGGGTGTGGCGTCAGGAAAAAGCAATGCTGGGTTAATAGGAAAACCAACAAGGAGATACTGGAAATGGATAGAGTGGGTTTTAAATGAAGTAAATAATTGTCGGCAGTCGAAATGAGTGGGTCAAATATTGAGAGTAGAGGGTCTCCTGAAGGAGGTAACTCAAGGTAAGATGCACGATATAAGACAAGGGAAAAATGTGTGGGATAACTTTGAGGATGGAATATGCTTCCAAGAAACAAAAATTAGCATTTAATAGGGAATAATGAGACGCAAAAATCATACTAATTAATATTATCAATTTTCCGTTTCTCGTTTGTTAATTAATTTTACAGTTGACTCTTACTCGTTGATCACGTTCACTATGAGAAACTAGGTAACTGTTATTTGTGGAATAAAGTGAAATCCCGATCTAACGTTTGCCGGCTCAGGTTAAAATTTTGAGTTCGAAAGTGTAGTAATTACACCCATTATTTTCCGCATCTTACGTTTTTCCGCATCTAGAGCCAACTTTCTTTGGTCCTGTAAAAAAAATGGATAGAAATTTCAATAAATATGCATATTAGAAGTCATTACTTCATGTCACATCTTCCGCACATATCATTCTTACATATTAAAAGTCATTACTACATGTCACATCTTCTTTGTAGCATTTACTGAGAGACAATACGTTATGGAGCCCTCGACCGTGATTGCTATTCATGGAGTGAACTTAAACCCATCGTAAAAAGCCCTCGTCATACATTATTTAACAGAGACTTCAGTTTTGTTTACCAAAGTGCCATTTCACGCGCCGACCGGCGGTCATTTCGGACCTCCGTCTCGAGTGTTTCGATTTCTTATTTTCAATCCGTGGTCTGAAAACACGGAGACCTTTTTGAATAATAAAGAATAACACCGTGTCCGCTCCGAGGCATTTATTTTTATCGCGGAGACCGCTTTCCATCCTTGAACTTTGAATTCCGATGTAGTGGCAGTGGAGAATCCGACACAGTCTGCGAAGAGAAATGAGGTTTTCTTATGCGGAGATCTGGGTCACGGCGCCCGCTGTTTAAGATCCCCCCCGCGTCCCCCAGAACCCATTCTGAGCTGTGTTCCTTTTAAGAAAAAGACTATAATCGGGAACGAGAAAGAATCCATCGCTGATCATTTAAAATGCATTCGGTAACGGTCGAGGATCCCTTGAAAAATGGAATGACTTACAGTATCAAAGTTTCGGCAAAACAATGCATCTGTGTGGGATTTAGATCTTTCGGGAAGACGGTTAGTCACTCCATTTATTCATGAATGTCAATTCTGTTTTTAGTTATGTATTCCTCATCTCATTTATTTGTACTGCAATATGAAACGTATAGATCATGTTAAAATCACCCAGAAGTATCCTTTGTGATATCGCTCTTCGTTAAACCCTTTGTTATGGTAAGAAAATTCTCAGTTCAAGTAATTTGAAATAAAAATTGTTTGAGGAGATATATTTTTATCACAGTATCAGATGCTGTGATGCACTGTAAATTGACAGCTGTATTTCTTACTATAAAATCCATGATCATTTAAGAGGCCAAATGGTTTAATTTGGTAATTTTTGTACTTTTTCAGTGTAATTGGTACATGTCCTGTCGAATTTCTAGAGTTTTAAGAGTTATAAAGTGGATTTATTTGCACTTCATAATTTTTTACTCTTCATTTACATTCTTACTCTGTCCAGAAGATGCAAGCATTTAGTAAACTACAGCTTAGTAATTAGCAGGATTGGCACATTTAAGTATCAACCTATTTCTTAATACATTCTTTGGAAATAATATCCTGAAATTCGACCGTCTATCAATTCGACGTATTTTGATGTCATCTAGACAAAGGTTTTGTCTCTAAATCTGAGGTATCACTATGTTTTTAACCTCTGTGATCACCCTATTCGTCTCTGATTATCCTTGGGAAAATATTTACTTCAATTGTTTTCTGTTGGTTGATTATTATTCCTAAAACCCATTACCAGTGGAATTGAAAACTTCATCATCATCATAATCATCAATGAGGTCCTTTTAACTATAACGAATATCTATCTGTCTGTCATGAAGCCCGAAAAACCCAGTAAAACAGTTACAAATAATATTATTAATTCATAATTTAGTTGCAAGGTAAATATAATATATGAATGAAATCATTCTGTGGGGATTGTATGTTTATCAAGTATTTATTTTATGTTGATTTTGTTTATCACTAGTATATATGTATGTAGGTATAGAAAACTGCCACCAGGGTAGCAGTCTATCTGCAGTTTATGTAATAATAATGATAATAAATTTCACCCCATTATTGATTAACATTACTATCCTGTTTGTTTTAATATCATGCTTATTTTGTATGTTATATAGGATGTTTCTTCTTCTGTTTTTTTTTAATTTTCTTGTTTTTCTCATTCTTTAGATTTTTAAATTATTTGTATTACAGCAATGTTATGTCGGTAAAAGCGGATACGATTTATTTAACATTTCATTTCCATCATGAGTCTACTCTAGGGAACGGTACAGTTATATTATTGCATTATATTGAACAGATCATCATATTGAATCATTCTTAAAGAAGAAACACATTTCAGTATTTTAGCTAACTCAATTCTAACTATTGTGATTTTACACGCCGGAATAGAGGTGTTTGTATTCCTCGCACTTTTTTATTATATTTATTTTGACAATTTCGATTGAGCGATAAACGGACGAAATCATGTATTTCTGTATTTTCACCTGGAAAAGGTAGTTCCAGCATTAAAGTTCTTTGCTATTATCGTTGCTGATACTTAAGTGTATTATTTTATATTGAGCGAATTATTCCATTGTGACGAGACATTTTAGTAGCATTAGATTTCGCAACTTCCCGTAGAAACAAGACACTTCCTCATTGTTCGATTCGCAGTGACATCTACTTCCGCTCTACAGATCGCAAACGAAATGCATAGAGTTGGGATGCATCATTCAATGAACGCTGTCATCAAGCGAGAAAATTGAAACAAAGAACACGATTCTGTTCGCGCCCCTTCGGTCGAGCCTTTGCGCAAAATATCGATTCCATTCCGAATAATCGCATCGAAAGCCTTTTATTCGGAGAGAAATGGAGAGATATTTTAGAAATACGTCGAAAAATATTCCGAATTCGTTCTATGTCGTATCTGAGAGCAGTGATTGGCCTCTTTTACGGCCTTCCAATAGAAACAAAAGATTTCAAAGAAACGACGCCTGCCTTCCAATCGTATATTTCCCAATCGTAATTCGCTTTATCTCCCATCGACGCTTCATCGCTTCTCTTGTTTTGTTATCGGAGAGTGCCTCGTGCTATTTCGAAACGTTTCTGTTACTTACAGCGAAATTGACCTGCATATTCAAGAGATTTGTTTTTATTTTTTAATGTTCTCTCGAAATTTAATTTTGCCCATTTGGCTTTTAGTATTACATTTTCAGATTGCTATTTCCGTTCAAGCCTTTAACTGAAAGGTGTCACGGCAAAGAAATTGAATTCGTTGTAAAATAAGTTATATTTCACAAATTCGTATTTTATTCTTTTCCGAAGCCACATGCTTTTTATACACTGCAGGAGTTTAAAATTAGCTGCGCAGAAACTTATATTTGAGATGCAAGCAATAGCAGAAGCTCCTGATGATCTTTCTAAGTCACATTATTCCTTACACTATGTATCTGGTAAATTATATCAATGCATGCTGAATAAGAGTTTCGTATTATCAAAGTCTAATACTTTTGTGTGACAATTATTTATGCATTCTAATATTCAAACAAGACATTGAAAAAGTTTAGCAAAAAAGTGATAAATCTGATATTAACACAATGTGTTCCTCATATCCATTTTAAATCATCTTTATCCCAAATTATTATTAATTTTACAATAATTAAATAATACAACTAATTCTATAATAATTATAACACAAATAAAGACTTTTTATTATTAAAATTACTACACTGCCTGTGTTGTGTAGCAATTTTTAGAAAAATTCTTTGAAAAACTCAATGCATTATAATAAGACGATCTTAAAATTGATAGGGTATGAAGTAGTACAATAATATCTTAGGAATAAAATTTTCCAACAGAGTCGAAAGAGCTTAGTCAGAACGAGTGGGAAATATCACGAACGTAATATGAATTAAGATATATTGTCTAGTTTGGCTTTTAAACTAGAAAGATGTGTAACTTAAAAGAATTAAAAAAAATGAAATCCATTATATCGCGTGCTTAGAGGGTTGTAGATTCAAGCCAAGCGTTCGCGATGTCAGAACTGTGAGATGACATTTTAGTTCTTAATTTTATTGCCGAATAGCATTACGAGCGAACCCGACCCATGGTTGAAGAGTCAAAGGAGGATCGTCCACTTCCCTGCAGTATCTTTGGGACAAATCCACCAGTCAAGCCCTTCTGAGGGTTCCCTACGGAGACGGACGGGCTTGCAGATTCAGTCGGAGTAAATGTAACTCTTCCTACTTCTTATCACGGGGAAAGATTTCTTCGGTTGATATGTAAAGGAGCCAAAACACGAAAAGGTTTACCTTTCCTTTACGGTCGTACGTAACGATCCTTTTCGTGTAGCTGATTCTATCTCCCGTTTTAGATTTGTGAATCTAAAGAGGCTTAGACAGCATATGAGAGTTTTTTAGGAGCCATTACTTCAAATCAAATCATTTTGCAGCCTTCAGCTATATTACCGTATTTTAAACATATCATTATCTTTTTAAGGTAGATATTTAGTTTATTACACGAGAATGAAAAATCTTAAAAAATGTTAGCCATTTGCAAGTCCTTGTAATGTTGTTATTGTTAGAAATTGTTGCAAATATTGAATGTGAATTAATATCACGGTTATAACTGCATATAGGGAATAGTATTCTAATGGTGATATTAATTCAATATCTCCTCAGTTACATTATCGAGCAAGATATTATATTTGTAAAGATACAACAATCTTGAAACCATCCTTTTATAGTTATATAAATGTAAGAAATCTCCTGAACCTTACCACCTTATATTACATTGCCACCAGCGGTCTGTATATATCTCATTTTATAGTTATAGTTGATTTGGTGTAGTAGAGCTTTTGCTTTCAAATGCCATAGCCCACAATTTGCTTGTTGCATTGGTTTCATAGCGGTGGGCGTGCTATTTTAACACCAATGATATCCCGGGTGTGAATCCCGGTCTGGGCATAGTATGCGTTGGGACATTCACTGTTGTAAATAGTTAATTGAAAGAGTGATCTTGATGCTATATCTCTCCTGAATTAAAGTGGTAGTAGTTATTACTATTCATTATATGAAAATATGAGTAACTGCCATTACCACTAATACTATTTCTGTACCTGCCCTTTAATATATCGTTATAAATATGTTTTTGGCGCACAGAAAATTATTATAAGAGAAAATTGCATTTCCAAGGTCAAATATTTATTAGATGCACGTCTCACATTTCTGTTACGCCAAGCTACGTGAGTCACAGATCTTCCAAAACTATATTTTTTGAAGACATTGGTATTAATTCATTGTATTGGGTTCCTATCCGGCTAGTTAAAAATATATATTATTCCTTGTCAAATACGTCCAATGATATTCCACTTCCACACGAGCATTATTAATGAAAACTTTTCCCATTTATTACAAGAGTGTTGTCTTTTGAAGCATAATAGCAAGTTGACTTGAGCTGTCTCTGCCGAATCAAGGTGGAAGATTTGCTAATAAAGACAAAATCCTAATCATTATTAATCTTGCCTTTCTTATCACTCTCCTATTCTCTGTTTTATTTATCCTCGCCCTCTCTTTCCCAACGACACGGAAGTTCTTTCCATTCTTTCCAACCTTTTATGCCCGCGGCGTTTGTATCTTTTCCATTTCCTAACCTTGTTAACGTTCATTAATTTTTTACGCCGCGTCTCACGCAAACGTGGAATGATTACCTTATCGCATCAACAGGGGGTGGGAGGGGGCGAGGAGGGCAGTAACAAAACACCAACCAAAATGCTTGCTCGTCTCTCGACCTTAATCCGCCGACAATTTAAATGGGTTTGCTCTCCGCCATTACGTTTTCCTTTTAATGAAAGTGGCCTTGATAAACCGCATCCCGCCAAGAATCCAGGGAAAATAAAGCTTCTAATGCAAGAAAGATTGGAGAGTGGAGTTGACACGGGATGGAAACCAATCTATAAGATGACCTTCGGAAAGGGAGCGAAAAAGATATTCCGAAAATCGATTAATCTCGAGCACCTATTTTTTCTCTATCCTTCCCAACTGGAGTTTTGTTCGATACAGTTTTAATCAAGGTAAAATCTCCGGCCGCAGAATGGAGTGCGAGAGAAGTGGATGTGTTTTCGATGTTGTTCGTATTGAGCTATGTTTTACCCTGTTTCTGTTCACTCCCAAAAACAGGACCTGATGTAATTGCTCCGTTAATATTTTAATTCTCTTTATTCTTGGTATTTGAGAAGATAGTATTAGTTCAAGTTAAATTAAAGAGTATTTATGATCATCAAAATGTTTTCACATCGCTTTTTTGTGTGACTTGTATCCAGTACTTATGAGTGGTACTTTTTATAATTGATTTATATAGAGTGTTGGAAGTAGAGGGATGTTCTAGTTAGTCAAGATGCCACGATAGATTAATTCAATTCCGCGCGACTTCTTAATAAATATTTCCTTAACAGAAATGTAATTGGTGAACTAAATAAATTTCTAATCTAAACCCACAAAAGTACCTAAATCAAGATTGAAACTAAAATATAAGTCCTTTCATTTATCTTTTAGCTATCAAATATTATATTTTGAAAATTGTTCACTATCATATGCTTTATAAATTTAACTTTCATTTGATTTTATTTCTCTAGATGTAACTGAAGATAACCATTGAGAATTTATTTTCTGTATTTCTTAGAATATATGTAAAGGTCGAAGAGAGGTCATACCGGCCTAACCCCGCAAATAGTTTAAAATAATTAAAATAATCATAAATATAGAAATCTAGAGCACAGTTAGGATATAACAGATTAAAAAAATGAAATTATTCAGCAATTCAGTTTAATTTAAAAAATACATCGAAACGACAACATATTTTTAACCCAATTAGTATATAAATGTAGTGATTCGTATTTTTTTAAATAAAAATATTGGAGAATTATTGATTGTAACAAAGTTGATATAATATATAGCTTAAATATTTAGGAATATATATTTAGATCTCCAAGGTAAAAAAGAGAGCCTTATTGTATCCGATATACAGCTATCTTCTTTTCACTACTCTCCAAAATTTCATTCTGTCGCTATCACTAAAACAGTGCAGAATTGGAAATTGGCCGCCGATTTTAGCAGAAGTACTAATCAGCAATAAAACAGTACGTTTAATTGTGGCATAATTTTTCACTGGCGCTATTTCTAAAAGCGCTCCAGTGGAATCGCTGCCGTATTGCACATCCTCTTGAATCTTTTGAATAGGATTCTTTCCTCTTCGATTAAAGACCTTAAATGCTCGTAAAAGCTAAGAGTAAACCGTAAAATTTTTTAGGTCCTTTTATTTGAGAGCCATTTCCCATTCCGCTATTCAGTGCATCTAGAGCCGTCACGAGGCGAAAATGACATTCTTTGCCTCTTTTACGATCTCGGAGAAATTTTATTTATTTCCGTCGACCGGAAAGCAAACACGATAAAGAGGTACCCGAGCATCCGCAATTGTATGAATATAACATATGTTAAGAGTTTTCAGGAATTGTTCCGAGAGGGGAGATTTTATAGCGCTAAAATTCAAAAGCGTATTGAAGCAGAAGATGCTAACTGATTCATTTGACATTTTCCGGTAATAGGATGCGTGAATAAGCCTGTGATATTCAGGATTTTAATTTTGAAGGTGAATTTTCGCAATAAAATTTATCTGAACACGCATTATCCATACAAGTATTGACTTTTGGTGTCTTTCTAAAATAATTTTAATACACTATAAGTTGAATGAAGCGGAATGAAATGAAGTACTTAAGAATACAAGGAAAACCTATCAGATGGCATCTCCGCAGTACATATTTGTAATAAAATATGTTATTGTTCCGATAACATTATTATCAATTGCTATAATTATAAATAAATATCAGTTATCGGCCTAGCTAAATATACATTTATGACCTTTTGTGATTCTTCGTATGAAATGAAAATTTTAAATATTCTTTGTTTTTCACTTTCAAGATTCCATATTCCCTTATGACATCGATACAAAATACCATATACATGTGATTACAGAGTACTTCCATTTTATTCTACTGCATATTTCGTGTATGTGCCTACATAAGGGTTTTTTAGATATTTAAAAAACCAACTGTAAATATCAACAACATGCTTGAATATATGGGATCTTTTCCCAGCCGTAAAAATTGGGTTTCAGAAGGTGAAAATAAACTTCTTGAAAAATTGAAAACGTATTGCTTCTATGCTATCTTTTAAAATCAGTATATTTAAAATGAGAAGTAGAAATCCGAATAACTTCATACTTAATTGTTTAATAGGCAATGAAATGTTTAGAATCTGCCCAGAAAAGAATATGCTAATCTGAGATCTTGCTTAGCTGACAATTATATTTGAAATTCTTTCTGTTGTATTTGAATGCAATAAGCCAGGAGGGACTTCTTTATACCAAAGAGGAAAATTAATATAAGAAAAAATAAATATGTATTAGTATAATGATGGTGTATGTAAAAAATAATGAAATCGGTAGTAAATGTAAAGAGTGGGCTAATTTAACACCAACTCTTATGCATTGTCGGCATATACTAAGGACATAGAAATATATTCCTAACCAATTTTAGCTATATATTTAAGCATATCGTTATTTATACATTCTAATTATTACATCACAATAACACCTTACATTTACCAATCTCATATTATGCCAACTTAGAATTACATCTTTGTTTTCGGTCACGGCTTATAACATACGGCAATAAATTTCTACGGAAAATCAGAAATTAGCTAGTCTTAATGCATGCGTACGTAGTCTAAAAGTTTAGAACAGACGAAAGCGCTCCGTTTCAATTTGCAACTGGAAGTTAACGGTCGGACCGAAAGAGCTGTGAAATATTAAATGACGAAACCCACGAAAGAAAGACAAACTTGGCGAGCAAGTTTAGGTGTCATAACACGGATCCCGGTATTAACATCCGGGAGAGAATCTGGGTAATGTAGCTGCAAACAGCGCAGTTCGCAGAATGCAAGTTTTATAGGCCCATCCCGACCATTGTTTAGTGCACGGCGGAGATGGCACGCAAAGGGGGGAGACACCGTCGAGATCACGGACTCCGTTGAAACCTACGTAAGGCGGGTATAATGTTAAGAAGGCGACGGCGGGAGGGGGAGGGAGCACACCCTGAGGGAATAAAGGGTTTGAGGGGGAGGCAAGAGAAAGGGATGCCGGGAAATGCCTCGCGGCCATGAGTGATGATAATGATGATTTAGGCGGAGTTGGGTGCGGAGGCGGAGAGAAAGTAGAGCTAACAGAAGGGAATTATGAGAAACCTGGATAATAGCTCAACACCGTCCCTCCGAGGCATTGGACTACACGACTAAACACCGGTTCCGGTAACTCCTTCTTCCCCTTATTCTTCCTGTGACTCCTCTTCACTGCCTTCTTACGATCTCTTACCTTGTGTTTTTAGGGATGTTATTCTCAGGATGAATTCGAGGCAACTTCGGACGATTTCTGCGGTGGTCCCGCTCCTCGTCGTGGGCAGCGACCGTGAGTTTTCATTAAAATGAAAGTAATTTACCCTCGATGATAACTATGAAAAATGGGTGTATTGTGGTAGAAGAAGACGGGTTAATAACGTTGTAAACTTGTAAATAGGGTTAATGAGACGTACTATATGCTGATTTGACATTTCTATGAAGTTAAATAGAGGACGGAAAATTTAATTTTCTTTTATCATACCAGGCAAGTTGAGATAAACTTAAAAATGTCCACACGAAAGAAACTAGTCGTGTAAATTAATACACGAAATAATACTTTCTTGGAGAAATTACCAGGGGTTTTTCACTCTTTATAATGCCATTCTACGAAGTCCGGCCTACTAAGATAGGTCAAATAATACTTGGAACCCTTCTCGGTTAATATATCAAATTCATATTCTCTGATTTCGACATTTTGGATCACATTCTTACGACTAATTTTGATAAATTTATGATTGATGCTGTTAATATTCCCGTTAAAAAATATCAGTCGATAATTTTATTTTTACTGCAATCGATCGGATACGAAATTATAATTTACCATACGTGAAATTTATTACATGGCATACATGTAACTATGCATAGATATAAACGTAATTTCTCAAGTATTACTCATGAGTTAAAAACCTTAATATATCGCTTCTAAGAACAATATTCTTTTAGTTTAAATGAATTCATAAATCGATAATGTAGTTTGGTCTTTTTTGGTTTACAACTATGTCTTACTAGGTGATTTGCAATCGAAGAAATAAGTCCAGTAATTTTTAAATGATTCTGGTTGACCAACCTAGTAATATATCTATGTGGAGAGCATTGATATATTCGGAAGAATCTTTTTGACCTTGGGATGGACATTAAATCAACTTTGGTCACTAGACAATGGGTGTGACACGAGTAATACTTTTGGGAAATAATAACCCATAGATAGGTAAATAGGCAAAGTTTTAGCCTCATAGTTCTCCTCCGTGCCCACTTAACGTTATTTCCAGGAGATATTTTCCCTCTTTCATCTCATTCCATCGCCCTCAGTTCTCCGTCCTTTAATTCCCCATTTCGCGTCCTTCTTCTCAAAGAACCTTTTTCCCTTTTCTTCTTCGGAAACCTTCCCTTTGTTCCACATTAATATCCTCTCCCCGCTACACACCCCATTCTTTCTCAGCCCACCCCTTTAAGGGACGGAGTATTGTTCCTTTGACGCATATTTCTTCCTCCAGCCTCATTCCTCCACCCTCTATAAGTCTCTCTCCCCAACTCCCACCCATTTTCACCTCCTTATGACGCCTAGTGACAAAATTCTCTCGTTAAATCCTCTCGCTTCAATATGTAAAATCGTTTTCGTGCCATCAACTTGACTTTTCCCTCGTAAGAGAGGATGAAACGTTTGGGGCGAAACTTATTTCTTCGCGACGCGGCTCATTCCGATGAGGAGACAAATCGAGCGGAGGACATTGCACGGGTATCCTTCCCTTCAACGCGTCCCATTCGGGATGAATTTCATACAAAAGTGTCACCGTTTGTTATATCCCTGATGGGTATGAAACCGTGTTTTATCAAATATCCTGCATTTTGGAGTGTGTCATATTCCATCCAATACTTTCGTATAATACTTGAATTCTCATACTTTTGGGAACACTTCCGTATATCAAGTATTGGAAGGGCTGATTCTGAAGGATCATCGACTTTTATATTAGAAATGTACTCTTTTAGCGTCCCTGCCACCACTTTCTGATGAATGGAATATTTGTCATTCGGTTTGGGGTAGAGAAAATGTGTATCTCATTTACTTGTGCATCAATCTTGATCATGGCAGTGATGAAATGAAAGCTATTGAGGTATGAGTGGATAATTGCTCTGATGGTCTCTCCTTATGAAAGTGTTACTCATGGAGCCATTCCATTGCTTGGACATTTTCCGCTCGTTGCATTCTGACTAAGTGAGGAAAGCAAGAGCAAACTACCTCACTCCTCATCCTGCCTGGTAAACCTCATTCCTCTCTGCAAGCTCTTAGCGGCTTAAGTAAGAGTGGGTGAGGCACCAACCGGCCTTCGGTCTGAACCCTTTGGATCCTTTTAGCGGGATGAATGGAAGATTTTTATTGATGAAGGAACTGTAAAATAAGAATTTATGGAAAGACGTTGCGCAGTAATTAAATTAGAGTATGATGAGGCCTTACCTGTGTGTATTATCCACTGTGTTTATAAAATCTCTCTTGAATCACTTCGCCAAGTGCTTTGGGAACTCCTGATCAAATATCGTTTAAACGATAAGTAAAGATATTTATGCATATCTTTCATCTTTTACAGTTTCATCGTAATAAGCCCAATTGCATTACTGGAAGAGCTTGAAAGCCTCTCAAACACATCAATTATTTATTAATCTAAGTAATATGCAAGAAACAAATATCGTTTGATGCGAAAAGTTATCTTAATTTAATGCCATGTTCAACTTATGTTCGTTAGATTTTAATAAATCAAGAAATTTGCAGAATTCTATCCTGAAACCTTCGAATTCTAAGTCATTCCATGAATCTATCAAAACAAATATTATTAATTCCTCTCGTGCAAGATGAATCAGATGTATTTGTATTAGAAGTTAAAAATTTAGGAAAGTGGCAGGGTTATATTGGTATGTATGGTTTATATTACACATTTTTATTCCAGTACATATATTATATACCATCTATATAACACAGATGTATTATGTTATGGTTAAAATGAAATTGAAATGCTTTCAAGCATTCTTTAAGTTATAGGTGAAATTCGGTACTATACCGTTTACCTTTCCAAACAATCATTTTATAAAAAGATGAATTCCTACCATTTTAAATTTCCTATTTTCTATTTCTCTTTTCCTCTTGCTTGTATTTATTCTTCATTTTATCAGTAACCGCTATTGTCTTTTTATTATTTATTATTACTTATTTTACTATTGTTTGTGTAATTATTTAGCCATTACGAAATACATTTACTCTCATTTACTATTTTCGAGACAATTAGTTAATCTCTTGATTAATAAAATCACACTGAGTCTTTGAAAAACCGATTCAAATGAATGTCCGTAGTAAAAGATGGAAAAAAAAGAAAATAATCTTACAATCCATAACCAACTAAGCCTACATGTCACTTCTTGTTTGAATTTCTGATAAAACAATTTTTGAATGAAGGCACCATACATAAATCCACTCTGAAAGGAGTCATTAATAGATTTCGTGGGAAAAACGCCGAAGTTTCTTCTTGACTTATAAAAGATTCATCACTGTAAAGCTGTTTCGTTTCCCGAGTTCTAAGGAAGATGTCGAGTGCCTACAACTCATAAGAAATTGATAATAGCACGCCCTAAAATTTATGGAGATAATGCATTAACGTTTTGATAATTTTGTATTAATTCAAGAGTGTGATAAAAAAGAAACTTCGAGAAAGACGTCCATCTTGGAAAATTCCTCGGACGCGAATCCGAAACCAAGCTGCTGAACGCTGGCTATGAAATATGCAGACCATAAAACACTCATGTTTAATATACTGCCGCCCAGAAGGGGCAATATAAGGAAGCCCTGCGGGGCTTTGATATGAAACGCCATTTTCACCATTAAAAAGTACGACGTCAACAAAAATTAAAGCTAAGCAGCGGAAGTCTTAAGTGCAAACATTAACCTACTAAACAACAACTTGCGCTCTTTTATGTCTAGCTAACATACACCGATGAGTTTATTAAACCCTTCTAAAAAAGAACTCGCATGTTTGCTACTTCTTCGTGAGTTCTTAAGGTGGGGGAATGAAGTTAATAATGGAAAGTTGAAAGATCTTTTGGTATGTTTACTTACTTAAAATTAAAGTTTCACATTATTAGATTTTTCTCAGCTATTTAATGGTAAATTATATCTAATAATACTTATGGATTTTTCTCGACGATAACCTATGAAAGTTGGTTCTTATCTTCCTCAGTGGTTTATTTTACTTTTACTACTACTATTTGCAATCTTTTTAAAACTTTTCTCATTCATATTTTTCCCGTCGATTTAATCTTCGATATTCTCCTCTCCATCTCGTAAGTTTCTTGAAAGTCGTCTTTATTTTGTTTTATTTCATATTCATAGAAATCTCAACAAGAAATCATTCAGAATGAATACATTCGCGAACAATCATTCTTCTGGCTCTCTTCTAACCCTATACTTACCAATTGCTACTAACATTTTTATATCTAATATAGTATTTATATTAGCTTATTTTACCTTTTCCCCAACATGCAAAACAAGTCCTATTCGTATTTCGTTTATGTATATATAATAATTGAAACATTTCATATCCGTATCTTGTAAAAATTTCATTATTTTTCACATTTATACCAAACAAAGGAAAAAAGAAGACAAAAGTAAGGGAAACAACCCATCTCATAAAATTTAAGAATATTCTTATGAATATCTTTCTTAGGAGCCTTTGTTTTGATTCAAGTTTATTCATTTAATTTTATGCACCGGAGAGATTTATTTGGAATGGAAAACTACCACAGTGTTGAACCAGAATCTTCGGAATCCAATTTTAATTTTTTTTTATTTGCGTATTTATCTACGTTTCACATCCAGTGTGATTGATTCATCAGTTTATTAAGACTTCTTTAGTTTGTTAGTAAATAGTATATGAATTACATCACTATCGTCACAATGATATTAATACAAGAAAACTCAATCGTATAAATATATTAGATATCGACGGATAAATTACTTGGTAGAATGATACGCTGCATGAGTGAATTAAGGATAAATTATAAATTCTATAATGTTTTTCCTTTAATTCACGGCAGAAAGGGGGCGTATAAAACGGATTCCTTATTCGTTACAAACTGGAACGACATGGAATCTTTAAGTAGCTCCTCCAAGAAGACTAGCTGTATCTCCGTTCGTGGGAACGTCTTTATCCTCGGTGTGCGAGCGCTCAAAGGTTTAAGGTCTGCCAAACCTCGGCACATTTGCGCGGGAGAGCGCAGTTTGAGCGGAAGCAAGAGGATGAGACTCCGTATTACCTTGGGCCATCCGCACACAAAGCTCATTAAGAAGCCGAGTTTAGCATTTTGCCTCTCCTCCTCTGTTTACGTTTCCACAAACTCTTGTCCTAGACTGATAATGGACGGGGATTAAGGGAGGCCGAGAACGGTTACTGTATCCCGCAAATTATTTCCCTTTGCTTGCTCCTCATTCGTTGTAACACATACACAAAATGAAGATTTAAAAGCGATCGTACTGCACGTATTTAGAGCATCGTAGACCCAGTTTTAAAAGTAAAGTGCAAGTATCTACTTCTCGTGATATTTTGTATAAGTTTGCTATCGAACAATCGTGGTATTCAGCGCTAGGAGCCATTTTTGATAATCAACCTGCGAATAGAATTGTTTATTAATGTATTTTTGGTTTGAAAATGCTTTAATATTCTAGGAGCTACGCTTTATCTTTCGTAACTTCCTCGTAAAATTTCCACTGAGGTTAAATAAACGCACGGATTAATGCAATAATGTATCAGATTCCGTGAAAGGTCAAAATTCCTATTCACGGTGTTTGTAGAGAGTAACGTTCTATAATTTTGAAGCTAATTCACTTGGAATATAAAGTTTGGATGATAAAAATAGAAAAAGTATGAAAAGCTTTAGAAATTATGCTTTATTATAAACGATGTTTTCAAGATTGACAAATAAAAAACTCTGGAGTTAAAATACGGAAAATATTTTGTTATGCAAATTTACTAGGAACTTTTGCAATTTTCGAAGGATCTTCATGAATTCAATAACACATATTAGTAATTTGAATCTTATTTTGATGAAATTTAATCTGTTGATAGGTGAGAAAATAGAATCTGGTATTTCTGAATATTATCTTAAGTAATAGAATAATACCATAAATCCAACTATCTTGTAATTTAACACAGTAACAGTCTTTTAATACTTTATAATGATATATACATCAAGAGTTAGTCGATGTAATGGATTATTCTCAGGTACATTTAAATTCCTTTGGATGGGTATTTTACAGGGAAACTAAACAACAATTCCCCATCACGTGAGTATTGCAAGAAAATCACTCCATCTCATTGTAATTCGTAAATATGAGGAGACAATAAGTAAACCCTTAATGTGTTATCAATTCAAAAACGAAATAAAATAACGAGTGGCAACTTTCTGGGATTGTAATTTTAATGACTGATTAATTTCAAGTAAATTTACGATCTTCGTAATCGCATTGATTATTATAAATGTGCGCAATAGGGATAACTATGAGTGGCAAAAAATAAGCTGATAATAAAACAGGCTCTTCTCTTGCTGCCATTCACGAAGATTAGAAAAAAGACTTGCAATAGTAAAGGAAGCATTTTGAACTAATAAAAAGAAATGAATGATTAAACTGTCTTTGAAAACCATTTACTGTGACATTAACTCCGTAACTCAAAGGCTCCGAGTAACTAATAGGCTTACAATTCTGAGTTATTACCATCCTAGTAAAGTAATGTAATTTCCCACATACTCCTGTTTGAGGTTATCCATAATTGCCGACGTTGAATTGAAGTACATCCTAGTAATTTTTTTATCACATTACTAAATACCTGTAATCTTGTGCTTATTATAATCATGAAGCATTACCAGTGAGTTATTAGTCTTCGGCAGTAATAATTAGCGACGGTGACGGATCGCAAGGACGAGATTTAACAAGACGGTTTTCCTTTCGACCCAACGCCGCTTTAAGGGAAGGAATAATAGATGACGCTTCTGAAGGCGCGTTCCACACTTTCGCAGAATCCCATTGGTGGATGCGTTGTCCTCTTTCAGATAAGCTCCAGATAGATACCGGCTATTAATAAAGGGCATCTGCGGCCACCGATGGAGTGATAGTGCTTTGCCGAGGGGTTTTAAGGAGACGGATGGCCGGTACTTCATGGCAGATCCCGGAAAAGCAGCAGAGGATGAAGAGAATGACTAAGAGATGACCCACTTACCTCTCCTTCCGAAATTTAGAGGCGCCTTAAATAATTCGAGTTACTAGGCACATGTTTGCTTTAATGATGTCGAAGTGGTTGTAGCTCCATTTCAAACGTATTATTTCAGAAGGGGAGAGGATTTGGAAAAAAAATCTGCAGCAACCATAACCATGGTAGTTTTATATTAAGGCTGGGATATATACAGTAACGGCATAAAATTCATATCCTATATTGATGTCATTCTCACGTTAAGAAGATGTTATGCAGTAGGAGAATGTTTCCTTTCCTTTGAGGTGGAGATGGATTTATTGGTGTTAAGTGACGAAACTTCATTCGATTGAATTATTACGTTTCATGAGAAATAGACAAAATTTTTTTCATCGGTATTAATACCTCGAAATTATAAGTGGGGATTCAATCGACAGTCAACAGTTTTTTTTATAAATAGAAGCAGCAATATTTAATTTATTGAATTAAATTAAAAGCATTTACCAAACGAAAACCATTGACTTTTACCAATCAAATAAAAATTATCAGGCAACTTGTTTAAATAGTTCGAACATTCTCGAGCAAAATAGAATTTTCAGATACACCTCAGGAGGAAATAGTCTGCTATTGCTTAAAAAATAGAATTTATTCAGAGAAAGGGTTCAAGTGCCTTTGCCCATAAGGACGTGCATCCAGGAAAAATTCCAAGGAAAACTCAGAACATTTTAACAATCCCGGCCCAGTTAAACTTTTTTCAAATCCGTTTTTCTTTCAAATTTATATATTTTTGCTTTGTTGAATACTTTATATTCCATTCCTGTTACCCTTAAAACCTTCTCTTTTATTTATCAAACATTCTTGAATTTTTTCAATATTCTTATCTTACTTAAGCGTGCACTCTAACGTTTATATTTAAAAAAATACATTAATTGAGCTGTTCCTCAGCAGTACATTTTCTCTCCTCAACTGTCTTCGTTTTTCATGCAAGAGACCTCCTCCGTGTCGCCGTTTCCTCAAGAGGGGGTAACGGAGGTCAGTTACCCAGCTGTTCATCCTAAGTGTCCATTACATCATTCGCGTAAGTGCTTCTCCAAGGAAATCCTCGTTTAGTGCAATAAGTTCCCGTAACTTCTCATCTCTCGGTGTCTCCGAGTGCGCCGTCATAGTCCGACAGTTTCGCTTCGTTTGCATGAGCCTCGTACTTTAATTATGTTTGAGAGAGTACATAACTGAATGGTTCTATGTTCTAAGCCACGGAAGGTGAAACAAATTAAATGATGCGTTACATTAAATGAATATGCAAACTGGCGCCAAGCTAAACTTCAGCACCCACTTTAGAATTCCCCTCTGGGCAAAAGCGAACTTTACCACCCCCAACGAGCTACCTTTAAGTTTATACAGTTTTTATGATTGTTGCGATAGCGAGGAAAAGTTTGAAACAATCGCTTTCCGTGGCTCACCGGCGACGCCTGATAACACGTTATGAATAAGATTTTTGCAAATATTAACTTATTTTTAAAAGATATTTTCGAATATTTTAATATTTTAGTTCTGGAATCGGCGAAAACCTCCAGTATACTTATTACCACTTGGGCAAATTACGAGCTATAAATCTGCTCGCAATCCGTCAGCTTATTATCTTATGAATTGAAAGCCTCTAATTTCAACTATATATAAGCATTAATGGATGAAGTTAAGTTGTGCTCAATATCCATAGGACTCTAAGGGTAAAACTAAATAGTTGAAATGTTTATCAGTTCTGGAATTGCATCAATTATACATGAAAAGCTATCGAATTTAATATATATATATATTTATTTTAACTTAAGTACTGTATTAAAAATCAATTTAAATTTGCAAGTACTGTCTATAACTTCAATGTTCTTAGAACATAGATGAATGTTATGGCATAAATGAATATATATATGACGGATAAATCTGTAAAAAAATCACACACTAACTGAGTTTAAACTTAAAAGAGTTTATGCCAAACAATGGGCTATCATTCAGAAACTTAATCACATTTACATTACCCTAGTTGTATAAAATCTCTAATTCGAAAGTAATGGGTTTTTTCTCTCTTTTGATAATTACAAATTCATTTCGTTCTTATAAGCAAACGCCGATTTCTTGGTATTTTTTATATGATTTTAACATATTTTATACAAATACAAGGAATAAAAGTTAAATATTTTCTAAATCTTTCAACTTTTTACGTTTTATTGCTCGAATTTAAACAGTCAAGTTATTATTTATATTTATACATTACCTAAAATTGTTATGTTAATGTGCTTCAAAGACAAATATATCTAAGTATCAATTAAAAATGTTGGCTTAATTTCTATTGAGATAATTTTTCATTGTATTCTCCAATCTGGAAGTTAGTCAAAGGCGCTTAATTAACATGTCATTTACCTGCTCCAGTTCTTATATTCCATCTAACTTCAAAACCTTTCTCCTCGTATAAATTATTTTCCGTAATAGGTTTTGCATGAAACATGCATTATTCCCAAATTCCATGCGTTGAACAAAGACCCTCTGGTTTACTTTTCTCCCTATTTCGTTCATTTTGTTTGTCGTTGTTTTCCGGAGAGACGTAATTATTAAAGATTTCCACTTCTTTCTAGCGCTGGATCCTTATTATTTACGAGTCAGAATGGAGCTGGAACTAAGGCAGCTGTTTTTAAGTGTCAGGAGCAGGGTTCCCACGCTAAAAAAGCGTTTAGCTGGGATGAGATAAAAAACATTCTCGAGGATGGAATTACGTCATGTTTAGAAGATTGGATATCAGAAAGAGTCCTTGCAGTTTTGTGATATAGTAATCACAGTTAGGTTTAGAATTTGGATGTTGAACTATTATACTTTAATGGAAATCATATTAAAATGTGATCGTCATCAAGGTGGTGATGATTCCATATTTTTTCAACCTTAATGTATTTAATCGTTTTGTTATTCTTGAAATATTCGTATGTGTTTTATCTTTTTTTATGCTACAATTCTTGTATTTAGATTTGGTGTCATTTGTGAAGATATTTTATTTTATTTGATTGCTTGTAGTGAATGCGTATTGTCTCTTTTGCATAATTTTTATCTATTCTCTGCTTGTCTTTCATAATTCTTTTATTCTCCTTCTTCACAAAATACAGTTTTATACCTGTAGGTTTCGCAGGTTTTTCACATTCCCCTTCCTGTGAGTGTTTTTCTGCAGTGGAAATTTTTTCCTGAGCCCTCAGCATAGTTTTTAAAATCCACGTATTAGTTTTCTTCGTGTACTATTGCAAACTATCTCTTTCTTTCTGTTTCGCATATGACGATGGGTTAGGTGTAAGAAGAGACTTTCTAGTCTTAATCTCGCCCGAATATGGGCCATTTATTATTATTATTATTATTATTATTATTATTTTTAAATGAAAATAGCAAAAATATTTTGAGAACAATGGGTTTGAAATTAAGCATTTTCCAACTGCAATATTATTTATCAGTTCTAGAACCGAATTTATCTTCATTTATGATTTTTATTTCTTCAATTAAGAGCGAGAGGCGTCAACTCATACATACTTTCTATGGTCATCATATTGTGACAATGTTAAAATTGACATTAATTTATTATATATAATGTAGATATACATTTATCAGAAATACGCGCTTATTTGAGGGAATGGCGTAATATATCAAAACTTTTTAAATTTTTTACGAAAGAGGATGTTCAGTTTCAAACAGCTTAAAATCTTAAATATTTAGAAATCCGAAAATATTTCAAGATAAGTAATTTTAAACGTTGAATACATGGGTTGTAATACCATTTAGGAATTGTTTTTACTACCATTTATGTGTTAAGAATATGGAAATCAGGTCATCAGGAATCAGTAACATGTGAAATTTATTATAACATGATATTTTCTTTTGTGTGTTAATTATTTTCTGTATTATTCTATTATAATATTTTATGTATATATTATATTTCGCTTCGTAGAGTTGATTAAGTTTTACGAACGACATCTAAAAATATTTCGGAGTGTATTTATATATAAGAGACGGTAGAAATTGGTCCATATTTTGTGAAAGAATCGCGTAATGTGTTCCAAAAAGCAGTGAGAATAGGAAAACCAGGGATATAAATCCTTATAGGCTCCCCGAATCACCCCACTTTTGGTGTCTGCTTTTTATTCGTTTTCGAGTTACGAATTTTTTCGTTTAAAAAAAAACCTTGACTTTCACGACATTTTTTACCATGGAAACGTATATAATTGAGCTATAGACTTAATTTTTTCTCTAAAATAACATAATAGTTTTTCAACTGACGCAAAAATATTTTTTGTCACAGCTGCCTACATTCGGTCAGAATGAAACCTCAAATTCAAAAACTTTAACATCATGAAATTGATCAAAATCTTTGCGGCCAATTTTTAAACAGGAAAACTTAACATGATTTGATTAGTCTAATTGGATTAGTCAATTAGATTGAAGATTGATTTGATGACTACTAAAAACATTCCAAAGCCATTAACTATTTACCACGAAATTTTCAATGAGCTATCTTAACATACTTAAAATAAGATTTAAAACATATTAAAGCTAAGATTCTCAGTTTTTACGGACGAGGTAATAATGAATTCTAACTCAAATTGATGATATTAATGTGTTAAATTATCCAAACTACAAAAATTTTTCTAATTGGCATCGCTTTGGCGCTCTCCAGTTGTAATAAAAAATACCTCTTCACCCTCGTTACTAAGCGAAGTCAACAACAACGCGAGTATTACAAAGTATGAGTCATTGTTGGGAGCCACTGCGTAACTTAGCTTTCCCAACATTGCATTTCGAGAACATTTCAACTACGGGCAGGTAACGACTGACCCTAAAATTTAGTGCACGTAATTTAATGTTATGTAATTAATTTAATCTAAAAAATACGGCTATTTTAATTGCTATATTTCTAAGGAACTCATGATGGAGCGATTTAATATCTCTGTATGCTTTGAATTCGTGGAATGAATGAGGAAGTGAGAGATATTACGTAATTCCGAAATCAAGTTCCTTAATGTTCTAAGTACCTTTACAGGGGCTCTTTGATACGTGAGACTTCAACGATGTTGAGATTTTCTTAGGACTTAATAGACTGAAAACTAATTTTTATTATTGGCTAATTAAAGAAAGGAATACCTTCATTCGAATCCCCAAGTTTTGGAACGCACTAGGTATTCATCCCGAGAAATAACAATTGTTATCCATTCCAAATCTTATAAAGACTCGGATTATTTGACGATTGTAATGAGAACACGGGCTCCAAAACCGTAGTAGTTCCGTCGTGGAATTCGGATAGCGGGCGCCTTTTTCCTTTCAATCACACGAAATACTTCGGTTGAATTAACTCTAAGCCAAGGGCTCTCCGTTTATTCCCGCATTCCTCCAGCTTTGGAACATCCACGCGTGAAATGAACCATTCGCACGTGGCAGCCGACGCGTAATTTCCCCGAATTCTATAAGAAGTATGCATAACGACGCGCATTTACATGGGAATTAGATCGGCTAGCGAGGATGTTATGAGATACCGTCCTCGGGACTGTTTTTTCCTCCACCGGAATCCGAAACTTGAAAACTTAGGATTCGAAAAGTCGGTAACGAGGATGGGGTGGGTATGGATGAATAATTAATTCCCCGCTCTCTTCAGCGTTGCCATGTTCCGTCTCTTCCGTCGACGAACTTTCTCATTTTCCTTTGTTCGTCGGCGAGAATTCATCCCAGACCGCGCTTTTCGGTTCGCAGGCCGTTTGATCAGCTTTTTTATTTTAAGAGGCTTTCGAATCTTGGGAGGAGAAAGAAGATGAAAGGAATAAGGAGCGAGGGGAAGAAGAATAGCAAATATGTTTAGAATAAGAGCGGAGGAAGGAAAACTGAGGGAGGGAAAATTTTCCTTTGACTTAGGTTGATGAGTCTCATTGAGCGGAAAGTTTGCTCGAGGATTAATCCCAAAGTTATGTAAACTGGTGTGGCCTACGCGCGATACAGCCTACCGACCGAGGAATCAAAATGCGCGTGAAATAAGGAATGCCTGAATATGTATTAATGAGATATCAGTGATAACGTTGGTCCAATAGGCTTCGATGCCAAAATAAAGCACGTGATTGCAGAATAAAACCAGGAAGTTTGTAGACAAATAAATTCCAGATAGACTTCGTCGTTTATAGAAATGGAAGGTAGAAGATACAATAAAATTTCTATAGAGATGCTATCATGATGAAATCAACCTAAAGCCTATAATGGTGATAACGGTAACAGATAATTTTTGATTAAGTTGTGGAATCAATGAATATTTGAAGAATTGTATTTATAAGGTAAGAAGATTGTTCTAGAAAGATTGAACTTGGTGTACCATAGATTTTGTGAGTGAAATTAACCTCGATGTCGTATTACTATATAAAATCCAAGCACGGGTAAAAGGTTTATATTTAAGTACCAAATTTCTTCGTATGATATGAAAATATTGTTGATGGTATATATCATAGTAATCACTTACGGGTTTCGACACCGATAGGTAGTGATATATGTATTGATTATTTATAGAATCTATCTAATAGTTAATGCTATATTCTGAATATTTGTTGGCATAAGTCAGAGCCAACAATGTTTAATCTAATTTTCTATTCATAATTTAGCTAATACATATTAATTTTGGTGCAATCCATTACGATTTTACTCATTTTTTCTAAATTTTCTTTTAAGAAAGTTATTTAACTCATGATTTGCAAGTTGACCTACCAACATCGCATCAATTTAGTGCATTAATTATAAAAATTCAAAGTTTATACATTTTTACCCACAACATACTATTTAAATCTGTTTCCCAAAACATCTGACGGAATTGGTCCCCAATTTTGAGATTACAATGAAACACCAGGGTAATCTTGTAGAATAAATGGGTATCATGTATACATAGCTGATGCAGGTAAGTGACAGGAAAACCTACTCTCAATTTGAGTGATCTTACTCTCACCCATGTATTAACTTCATTCAGCAATGAAAATCACACGGTACATTTTCAAATATTAATTTATGAGTTGGAAGAACGCTGGTCTAAAGCAGAAAAGATGGACTCTCCAATAGAAATGAGCCTTTTGCGTAGTTCAATAGAGAAAGAGAGAGTACTTCCCGAGAAAGACAGCCTTGTCTGTAATACCAACTTCCTAGATGAATTAAAATCAGGTAGACGGGTTGAGCCAGAGGAGAAACTGAATCACTCACTTTGGTAAATGTTTAATTAAACATTCGTCAACTTAATATCCCTTGTGAGTGATTGATAGTCAGGAGTGTAAATTAATTATTCATCACTCTATCGGCTCTGCATTCAGAGACAGTTATTACGATTTTAAGATTACATGTTTGTATGATTGAATGATTGTAAAGTCGTATGGTGTACAATTTATTACGTAGCCCTTTCTAACCTGCATTGATGATATTTAACGTTTTGATGAGATTTTTAAGTGACACGTATTTACAAGTCAAAACATTTTTCATAGATTTCTAATGATATGAGATGGGGGTAGAAGGCCTTCGTTTTGGAGATAATTAATACCTAAATTACGAAGAAAAAATCCTATTCAAAGGAGACGATATCGGTATTATATCTCAGTCATGCCCGGAACCACGTAATATCTTGTGTTTTCCATTTTCGTATTTTAAAAATATGTAGTGTTTGAAACTATTTCAGATGTCTATAAAAAGAAGAGAATAAGTTTAATCTGCCATGATAGATAGTGCATCAACCCACTTCTTACTATCCCAACCATCCGTTAAAGAAGAAGTTGAGTGGAATTAAGTTCTTTAATTTTCTCCATAAGAAATGTCAAATTTGAATTTGGATTGGCTTCTGGATTGATTACGGTTAGACTCGCGCTCTAATCATTGCAAAAGGAGAGAAAATCGAATGGTTTTAATCAGTACAGGACTGAGATTGATCATCAATGAACGAACGATTGAGAGAAAAGTGAAAAGCTTAATGAGAAAGTCTAGGTTCGGCTACGCTACGCGAACGAGTAGCAAAAAAGGAATAGATTGAATGAAACTAGTATTGGGAGCTTAAGATTGAAAATGGATAATGACGAAGAAACAAAACAACTCTCATCTTCCGAGATTGCATCCTGGAGGTACATTTTTGGAACTTATATAATTTTGAAGGAAATGCGTTTGTTTAGAAATTCCTCGTTCTTTTGCAAAATTAAATATTTATAAAGAACGTTTAAAAATAACACGGAGCTTAACACGATTTGTATAAAATAAGTATTTATTTGAAAATGAAGGTAGTGAATAGATTGGTAAGAAATATGACAGAACCAGCAAAAGCAGACTACTAATGGTAATTATGATCATACTTGGAAATATTTATAAGTTTCTTAAAACTCATTTGTAAATTAATGACATATATTACGTAAATCTAATCTTCAATGCAATGCTCCGTTAAAATAAAGACGATAATATTTGGAATGATGACATTTTTAACTCGTCTCATCTGAAATTATTTGATGGGATGGCCTAAATAATTACGGTATTATAAGAATAAAAAATCCTGGCAGTATCTCTGTATGGAGTACTTTTCGTTTATCTTTTGATGCAGTTAGAATCAGATTCGTCGTCCATTTACCTTTACCTTAATTTTACTCACGGTTGCTATGATTATAAAGCTACCTTATGATAGCATTCATTCTTTTAAACGCTATGAAAAAACTTAGTCAAAAGACCATTATGTTATGGGAGTTTTCCCTCTTCGAATTCAGGATCCATTAGGAAAGGTATAGAAGTACTTTACTTGTTAGCCTGCATTCTTACACCTCATTATTTTTCTGAGAATATCAGTATCTATTGTTGAAAGTTTTAAGTTATAAACATGCTTTTGAGATGAATACTTTCTAAAGTTTTAAAAATGACTTGATGTGGTTGATAAGAAAGCTAATAATGGTAACTGGTTCTTATTCTGTCATAGTCCTTTTAATGTTTCTGTCAATAAATAGTTGAAGTCATGCGCATAAGAATGATTTTTTGTTTATTTCCGTCCTTAATTTATTTAAAAAATAAACATCATAGTAAATAAGAAACCTGCATCCTTTACCGGTAAAGCTCCATTATTTCCTTTCACCATTTATAAAGAGAGTTACCTATACTAAGAATAATTATTCTATGGAAATTTTTCTGTGCTATCTCAAGAATATTATAAGAATAATTTTTTAATGGGGAATGGGTAGTATTAGAGTTATTAAAAGTGCTTCGAAAGCTAAGGTCATCTCGCACATTGCCTCCCACCGGGAATTGAACCACTTTCACCGAAGGCAAAAACATAGAGTGAGATCTTAAACTACGGCGATGAGGCAGTTGAAGGAACAGTGCTAAATGAAAAGCTCAGGGCAAAGTGGAAAACGAAATATCCGGAATTGCTCCAAAACTGAAAACCAGGATTAGGATCACTATGAAAGAGCTGAACTTATTAAAATTTTCTAGATACCACTTTCAGAATGAGCAAGTGCCAGTCTGAGAAAAGCAGCCTGACGTAAGGTTGACTTTTGGCATTGTGATTTCAAGAATAAAGATTCCTATTAAGCATTGAGTCAATAATTCAAATTTATCGTATGATCTTTTTTCAAAGTTTTCAATTGAATCGGCTTTATATACCTTATAAACTCGAGTTCTTTTTGCGCGAATTCATAAAAAGCCATCTTAAAACATGGGGAAAACATTTTTATGTATTTTCTGTAATTTCATGAATTAACTCGGAGATTAAACAACTACTACCTTATCTTGTAGTGGCACTCAAGGTTGAAATTTATCCATTGTTTGTATCTTGGGTTTCAGTTATCTTTTTTATCAACTACCGAAATAGCTTTTAAAATATTTTGTTTATAAAACTGAATTGCATTGAATTTGACACTACAATTACTTGATGTAATCAGGTGTGTCAGAACTTAATCTCCCGTAGGCAGCAATGTTTATTAGCATTACGGATTTAAAAGTTAATTCCAATTTGTTCTAAAAGGTTGGTACTAAATAATCTCATTATTTTTCTCAGGAAACGATACTTTCTTGCATCAAGAGGATGATCATCACAGTCATGTGGGAAATTACATAACTATGGGATGGAACGGAAAGGATGAAGGTGACCAATATGGAAAAGGAATGTTGCTGTCTGCTATGTAAGTGTATACATCTTATTGCACTTAGTGGATTGCGTAGAATATAACATATCGCCAATCGCCCTAGTACTGCTTAGTTTCTTAAGTCCAATAATTTAATTATTACAATAACTCTAGGATAAGGTCCTGAGAATAAGTCTTTGGAATAAGGTTTAGAGGTTATTGAACTTCAATTCCAGTTATAATGATACGATCCAATCTACATATCGGATTCTATAATATTTCAGTATCCACAAACTTTAAGTTTTTATCACAAAACGTGAATTTAAATTGATACCATTGATCTCTGGGTGCACACCCTTGGGTTCAAACATATTTAAACACTTTCCTTGGATATTTAAGAGTTTTATGATTAGTGATGGCTGTAAACATTACTGATTCAGGTAGCAACTGAAGTTGCAAACTGAGGTAAAGCTAAACTTGCTTGACTCATATACATTAGAATTCCATCATTTGCAATTCACCAATGCCCTCAGCCTTTTCCTTAAAAAGAGAAAGCAACGCTTCGAAATTACACTCCTAATAATTATGGGATCCCTTCGCTTTGAAAAATAGGGGTGGAATGTTTTACACTGTTTTTTTAGGCCCCCATCAAAGCCAGTACGTAGAAATACAATCCCAGCTTTTGAAGTTGTATAGCCCCGAGACTTGACTCCTCACATCATCCCCCGGAATTCCGCAACCTAAACATTCAACATCATGGAAAAAATAAAAATATGGAGGAATATCTGCGGCGTCGAAAATTATTTCTCTCGCTTTGCTTTTATATTAAAATTTTTATCTTCGGGGGGAACGCGATCTCCCCTCATCTCTTGAAAATAAAAATATTTGAGTGGCAAATTTTTATTCCTCCACACTTTTGTCTCCTCTTATTGCTCATAGTCGCTAAAAAACTGTTCGCCCGCGGCGACAAGCAAATAAGAGTAAAGCTCTAATTAATTCAGCAGCCGCAGTGGTGGAGAAGGGGTAAGAATTCTGGGAGAAGGGAAGAGGTAACCGCGGTCGAGTGCCGAAAGAGCGGTTCAAAAGAGAAAGGGTCTCTCATTGGCTTCGGAAACGCTGAGCGTCAATCTTTCCATCCCCCTTATTAAATTGAATCCGGGAAAATGAAACCAAAGATAAGGCGGAAACGCGATTTTCAAAGCCATTTTTGTCTTTCTCGGTTAGCGCCAATTGAATAAACATTGCGGGTAGATCCCATTTCGGTTTTGAATTAAGATCGTCTCGCAAACTTTTTTATCTCGTTGCTTACATTGTTTTGGCACTAAGCCTAGAATACATATGTAACGCAAATTTGATTTAGAGATTGACCATGCTCATGGACACATAATATTATTTTTATTTTCACGCAACGATACCCGTAAATGCTGGTATGTTACGTGATTTATAGAGGAGGCCAAATCTGGGCATTTTTTACCTCATATGTGTAATCCTAAACAACAATTTATTTAATGAATTTTGATTCAATTGATATCAGTTTTAACTTAAACGATTGCGATACAATAAAATCAATGAAGGTGGCTAAGACATTGTGAAAAGTGGTTATCAACATTCTGAATGAGAGTAATCTGTACTCCTCCGCAAAAATAACAGTTATCATAAATTATTAACAGACCACCCTGATAATCGAGAGTGTTTTAGCTTTCGGTAGGTTCATTTGCATAAAAATCCCAATTCCATTCCATCTCATTCACTTCTTGGTTGCTTTGTTACCTTTACATTCCTCTTAAATCAATAAGCTAGATTTATCAAATATCATCACCATCTACAGCGTTGTATGAGCTTTTACTCCCGCCTTAACCTGTTTCTTTTCAGTTCTTCTTCCTTATTTCAGCTGACTTGATCCTCAGGTCTTACTCCACACCCTATTTCCATCTCTTATGTTATTTTACCCAAACATCTTCCATTAAATGGTATTTCGGTCATTCTGTCCTCACCCATTCTTTCCAATTGACTCAAACCTACTATTCTCGATAATTTAGAGAACCCAACAATATCCTCCCCTCCTAATATTTCATTTACGTTTTAGTCCATTCTAATTCTCCACATCTCTAACGGGATCTAACTATATCTAATAGCTCCATATGTTACGACTGGCTTTATCAGTTCTAGAGCTGCAGATCTAAGGGGAAGTAGGACTCGGGGAAGGGGCAGATATTAGCATCTATCCTTCTAGCATAATTTAGATTTTCTTATTTCATCCTTCATCTTCATTCATGACACCGAAGAATGCAGAGGTAATGAAAGCACGTTCTTTCTCTGGCCCTTGTATCCTATGAGTTCGATATACTCATCCGTATTGATTATTCAAAATAATCTAAATATCCTGCTAAGGTTAGATTGAGAGTTTGTGAATGACTAGAACTTAAAGCTTTTCAGTGTCCTCGCTTCTGGTTTGTTTGGCACAGTCCCGGGTTTATATTTCTGTGGGAACTCAGGCTTTACTGATACTAGTTGCCGTGGGAAGGACATCTGACTGTAAAATTGACACAAAAACAGCGATATCATTTTCATTAATCAATATCGTCATAATTGTCCGCCTTAGACGAGGAGGAGGAAGACGAGATTTTTTGGGTGGTGGTTTTGCTTGTTTCTTCAGGCATACAGATACATTCCGTTAACATTCATTTAGCTCTGGTTCTAAGTTTCTCAACACTCAGAAAAGTATCTCGCAAATATATAACTAGGCGTGTGTTGTGTGTGGGAATTAAATCTCTGTGTTTTATGTCGATTGAAACAGAAGACATATTGTTCCATGTGTTACGTAGAAACTCCATCTCGTCCGACTTATCGTCAGTGTGGGCAGGCAAGTTTTCCCCCCAACATCTAAAATTCTAGCGCTAGCAGTTAGCTAAAGAGGCCTCCCTATCTTTGCACACCACAAACTAGTTTCAAGTTTAATTGTGGGCGGCAGGTAGCGAGGAGTCGGATAACACTGCAACTGCCGTCAACTTCAACGGTGGCAATGTTTGATCTTAGGGCGAGAATTGCCTGCCGCTTCACAAAATCCCCACCGTGTTCGCGACTCGCTTAGGAAACGCCAAACGGGGTCTACTCTTTGTCTCCGCGGCCCTTTATCCCTCTCCCTTGTTTCATGCGTGACGTTATTATTTTCTCATATCGTCCCTGTTTACAGGTCGAGCCTCGAATACATACGGAAGGATCGAAAGTTTTTCTGGACGCCATCGGTGCGTTCTTTCTAAAAAGAAAGGAATGTGTTTACTGGTAAAATTTTGAGATTAGCCACCCTGTGGTGGAGATTATAATACGATATACACAAAGAGTCGTTTGGGTTAATCTAAACTCCTTTGTGAAAGAATTTAGGATAATTTTCGAATAAGCGCGCAATGGGTTATTATAACAGAAAATGCGAGATCGAGTATTATTCAAGAATGTTGAAACAGTTGTTCTTCAAATATACTTTTCAAGGGAAGTGAAATAAAGGAAACGTAGAAATAGTATCCTCTTTATGTAATAAATTATATAATCCTCTACAGCAAGGTATTTTTCAAACATCTTTCCCTAACATATTTTTATGCTGTGAATAACCTATACAAATGTTTACATTTTATAACACTTAACAGATACTTATGATTCAATGGAAAATATGTTGTGATATTTTTGCAAAATAGATCAACAAATATTTTATTATGTGATTTACTTAAAGTTTGTTCCTTACTGTATTTCATTATCAATGTTATTTTACAGTTTCATAAATATCCCTTTTAGAAGCCAAAGGAATAGGGAATATAAGTTTATTCAAGAGTGTAATCAAGTACACCACTATTTAAAGCGCTGAGTTTACATTACATCTCCATTTTCAAATTTTGCTTTCCTATTAAAATTTTCTGGTAAGTTAGTTTTGTACAAAATTTCATCATCAATATCGATAACAATACCTTTCCAAAGCCAAAGAAACAGGGAAGAAATTCTGTTCAAAAAATCATAAAGTGCATCACGAATTAAAATGCAAAGTATGATTTAGATGTCTTGATATTTAGGTTCACTTCAATATTTTGATTGAAATCGGAATCTCCGTCGTTCAATACGTTAATCCACTTCATAAACCGAATCACCCGCTTGAGCAGAACGAAACGCGGCATACGGATTTTCGGGTGCACATCCCGTAAGTAGAATTTCCTTTTTTCTTATAAATTACCGATTACCGCGAATCTTTTGTTTACTCGGAATATTAACATTGCAGAGTCAGTAGCTCGGCATTCCTTGACCAAATATACGCATTTACGAACGAAATAAATTGCCGTCGGTTTAACTTCCTGCCCCTGCCTTTCAACTTCCGGCCCCGCGAATAACCGCAACCACGTTATGCCCTCTCCGGCAGGGATGTTTGCAAGAGGAGGTGCATTTAGCGCTGTTGTGGATACGGATTTATGGGCACTTGGAATAAATGAAATTCTGCAGCCATAGAAAATAGCGGGGTGCGATCTAGCATCGGAGTGAAAGCGTATTGCGACTGCTAGGTTAAAAGAGAGCACAAAAGAAGGATGTAGCGGTTTCTCGTCGTAAGGCTTCTCATAAACCAATTTATGAGGAATGGGAGGAGATTTTTAGTAATCACATGTTCAGTGTATGGTATGTGAAAGATTAAATCCGTAGTCCAACTATGGGAATTAAAGGGGTCGAATTTCTGGAATTTTAATTCATCGGTTTACCCTTCCTCGTTTTTACTCGGTCGTACTCTTTCTGCGTTCTTTTGAAAACGTACAAACATATGTGAAACATCTTGTTTCGGGAAAGTGATTGCCTAGTTAGTCATACGTATTTTAATTAAAGCATTGTAAATGCTATCGATGTAATTTATGAAATTATGGGGAATATTTAAATTGAATATATATGATGAATCTAGAATGATATGCATTGGCATATTAGTAATAATAACATACTCGGGTGAAAGAATTGTATCCCCAAGTATTCTTCGTCATCTTATAAACTTTTTGATAGTGGATATCTACCTTTTTTAGGTCTATTTAAGGCTGAACTTGAATGGATAAGGAGGCACCTTTTATCAGGTTTTCCTCATGATTGATATGACCAGACATTTTTAGAACTAGATGAGAGAACGAATCGTCTCAAAAATCATTTTTTCTGCGAAAATACGCGAAATCAATCGATTAGGAGAAAGGAGTCAAGGTGCCTTCAACCCATGCCACACTTCATACATAAACATAGACGGAAAAATTTCAGTTCCTACCCCCGAATGTATTTCTGCCCTGTAATTTGCAGTATTCTGCAAAAATTTCATTTCTTCGTGTTGAATCATTTTTACTTTCTCCATATACGAAGTATAGAGAAAGTATTGTTTTCATGAAAAAATTCGACTTCGAGATTTCAACGGAAATACACGTTTTGGGTTCCCTAGAACACGTTTTGACCATTTTCGGAATGATGTCTGTGTGTATGTGTGTGTGTGTGTGTGTGTGTGTGTGTGTGTGTGTGATAGTGGACGCTCTAACGTGAAAACTATTAGTCGTATCAATACCAAACTTCATATATAGTACTGTGGTGTTTGCTGTCAGAGTTGATTCGTTTTTGGAGTAAATCGGTCAACCGGAAGTCGAGCTTTATTCATTAAAGCGCATTTCCGGTTTTCAAAATATCTCCATAAATATGATGTATACGTAAATTGTATTACTTATAAAAGTTTTAGATAATGAGTTTTACTACAACTTTTGTATTTAACATATTTTTGTATCACCGGTTGATTAGGAGTTATTCGTGAAATACCGATAAACCGGAAGTAGCTGATATGTACTTTGTGGGCGCTCTAACTTGAAAACCATTCATTGTATCAACACTAAATTTCATATATAGTACTGTTTTGTGTGTTGCCAGAGTTAATTAGTTTTTGGAGTAAATCGGTTAACCGGAAGTCAAGCTTCATTCAACAAAGCTCATTTCCGGTTTTCAAAATATCTCCATAAATATGATATTTAGGTACATACTATTAAACATAAATGTTTTAGAAAATGTAATTTACTATAACTTTTGTATGAAACATATTTTTGTATCATTGATTGTTTAGGATTTATTCAGGAAATACTGATAAACCGGAAGTTCCTGATTATGTACTTTGTGGGCGCTCTGGGCTATATGGGCGAAAGACCAAATCCATCGTTTTTCATCGAGCATGTCCCGAAAAACATTGTTTATAACGTTTGTGACGTAAAAGATAATAATATATAAATTAATCACTCATCTTCCAAGTTTAGATGGATTATAGAGTTCGTAATTACTGTCGTAGATAAATATTTACATCTTATATATGGAGAAAGTCATGTGCTGGCCACATCAGATTTTTACTTTCTCCATATACGAAGTATAGAGAAAGTATTGTTTTCATGAAAAAATTCGACTTCGAGATTTCAACGGAAATACATGTTTTGGGGTCCCTAGAACACGTTTTGACCATTTTCGGAATGATGTCTGTGTGTATGTGTGTGTGTGTGTGTGTGTGTGTGTGTGTGTGTGTGTATGTGTGTGTGTGATAGTGGGCGCTCTAACGTGAAAACCATTAGTCGTATCAATACCAAACTTCATATATAGTACTGTGGTGTGTGCTGTCAGAGTTGATTAGTTTTTGGAGCATATCGGTCAACCGGAAGTCGAGCTTTATTCATTAAAGCTCATTTCCGGTTTTCAAAATATCTCCATAAATATGATATATACGTATATTGTATTACTTATAAAAGTTTTAGATAATGTAATTTACTATAACTTTTGTATTTAACATATTTTTGTATCACTGGTTGATTAGGAGTTATTCGTGAAATACTGATAAAACGGAAGAAGATGATTATGTACTTTGTGGGCGCTCTAACATGAAAACTATTTCTTGGATCAACACCAAATTTCATATATAGTACTTTTATTACAGTCGTTAGAGTTGATTAGTTTTTGGAGTAAATCGGTTAACCGGAAGTCGAGCTTCATTCTTCAAAGCTCATTTCCGGTTTTCAAAATATCTCCATAAATATGATATTTAGGTATAAACTATTATTTATAAATGTTTTAGAAAATGTAATTTACTATAACTTTTGTATGAAACATATTTTTGTATCACTGATTGTTTAGGAGTTATTCATGAAGTACTGATAAACCGGAAGTTGCTGATTATTTACTATATGGGCGCTCTGTGCTCTATGAGCGAAAGGCCAATTTCGTCGTTTTTCATCGAGCATGTCTCGGAAAACATTATTTATAATTTTTGTGACGTAAAAGATAATATGATTTAAATTGACCTCTTTTCTTCCAAGTTTAGATTTAATATAGAGTTCGAAAATACTATCGTATATAAATATTTAAAAATTATGTATGGAGAAAGTCATGTGCTGGCCACATCAGATTTTTTTTTATTGAAACATAAAAGGTCGATTGGGGATTTATGAGAAAATTTTAATTTGGGATCTAAGTTATTCCTTCAAGTTGTACCCTATCCACTTCCTTCAGTCTATTAGCCAATATTTTTCACTCTCCATGTTAAAAATATTTGATTTTCCCATATGATTAGTTGATAACCACAACGCCACCACCCCCGGTATGGTTAGCGTTCTAGCGCCTTAACGCTCCAACCTTACCACCCCGGGTTCGAATCCCGGCTAATCGGATTTTTCCTGTTAGGAAATGGTTATCTGCGTATGCTGTGTGTGTGTTAATTAAGCCATCAATGGCTAAAATTCGCCCACGAAATTACGCCATTATTATTACTATAAATGTTTTGGTTCATGTTCTTCAGCAGTGATATTTTAGACGAATTTGCAAACCATCAAAGATCGCACTTAACTCTTGAAGCATACGTTCACTAAAGTAATGAGATCCGTTACATATATTTTAGATTTCCTTGCTCCTATTCAAGTGATGAAGCGATGATAGCGTCTAGCGTCTAGTTCTAAGGGGTAACATTACTCCATCTAATTAAGGATAAACAGTATCTTCAAGAGGAAGATTACATGGAGAAATTTCTCGTAGAGTTACACGTACTTCACAGACGATTCAAATGTAGCTTTGAGGAGCTTCTAATCTCACGTTATAGAATACTGAAGTGTATATGCCCTCGTCGTCTCCGATGAGGAGCGTTCCCCGAAGAGGGAAAAATGAGGCTCGGGACGCGGGGAATCCGGTAAAGAAACGAAGGGGTCATGCGGAGCAGTCATATCAAAGATCAAAGGGAAAATAGAGGTTAAAAGGGATTTCTTCCGGACGGTTTCTTCTCCCACAGCGAAGTGAGGAAATTAAAGAGGACAGAAGCGTAATTTTAGGGACATCTAACGTTCCCTTGGGCTGAGTGACGGCAATTTCTATAGTGATTGAACTTCACTGACACCTTTGGATAACCGAGTCTATGTCTATTTGAGCGCAAACACTTCGACCTCATTTTCTGCTTTCTTTGGGATGGATATTAAGTTTCGCTCTTGTTGATAAAACCATCCCATTCGTGATTGCATTTTTGATGGTTTTTCAGAATCAAAAGGTCATCCATTTGGGAGATACGAGATATTAACATACTCACGTTAAAATATTTTGGGTTTCTTCTTTATTCGGCACAGTAAACAATGTGTAGGGATTAATTTTTACAATTACAGCGACAATGATTTAACAATGTTTGCCCATGAGAGAAATTTTTGCTTAACGTTTATGAAAACAAAACGTATGTATACACTCAATAGTATATTCTGTTTCCTTGCTATCATATAGAAAAATTCTTTTTTTATTACTTCGAGAAAATTTATAAATTAAGCGCTAGGGATGTGTTATCTAACACGTTTTGCATCATAGATAGTATACAGGTTAGATGGAAGAGGAGACTTTTTAGTCTCAATCTCGCCTGCAACAAAGACCCCTAATAATAATAATATTTGATATTGATAAAATAAACTGAATTTAATCAAAAATAAATTAAATAATACATAAGTATCTATTGTGCTAAGTATAAGTTTCGGTTCATGATAAAAAAGCATTTTCCTAATGATGAAAGCCAGACTTAAATTGTCTCAGCTTTTTTAAAAATTCTCAGTTTAGTGGAAGAAAGCATTATTCTTGGTCGGTCATCCCTTAAATTTAGTCAGGAAAGTTTTGATAAAAGCGGTCCAATATATGGGTACAAGGAGACCTCCTGACCATGCATTAATTTCATTACCTTGTAGTGCCCAGGATAAAATTTAAGGTTACGTGATTTTTCATCCCTAAAATTTCTTTGGGCAAGGCAAAAAAGTTTAATTTGGCAAGAAAATACTTGTAGGGAGCGATTTATTCGCAGTTGAGATAAAAGGAAATCCGGTGCATTCAAAGAATCTTTGCAGTGATCGTAGAAACTGAAGTCAACTCTGGATAAAGAACTATATTGCTATTCTTCTGTTAATGTCATCGTAGTTAAAACTGCGTCAAACCTTAACATTTATTTCTCAACTTCTTTATCCTCTACTTCCTTTATCGCTGGTACAATGGTGCATCGCTCGACAAGCTAATTGCCCGAATTATTCCGGAAGTCCTGAAGAAGAACTTTCAAAGTAATCTCCAAAGATTTTCGTGTTCCTTTGTCTTTATTTTCATTTGAGATAGGCGGAGGGCTTGCGTGGTAACATCATTACCATTGTAAGTGGTAATATCCGTTAACTAAAGCTATTGAAAGTTTACAAGACTTCCTTTAGAGGGCTATATACACAGCAGTTTCAATAGATCAAAATAAATAGGGTGGGTGCTCCTAATACGGAATATGCTTCCAATGTGGAATAACAGCATTTGATCAGCTAAGTGCTGATTTTTTTCAGCACGTTTTTTTAACTTAGTACAAATGCTCCTGGCAGTATTAATGCGCGTTGTGACTTGCCAAGGAGGAATACACATGCTTTGAACACGCTCTCAAGTTTTTGGGTCTTAACTAGTTTTTGGCGAGAAATCTTCGACCTATTACCCCACATCAAAGACGGTGAGTGTGATATAAAGTATAATGACCGTTAATATGAGTAACTTGCCCTGTGTTATATCACAGAATATTTAATATCTAAGACCAGCCCAACTCGTAAAAATTAAAAATGTTCCTATATGGCATAATGTTCCAATTATGAAATACTTACATGTTTCCAATATGGAATATCTCATAATTGGAGTATAGAACGCTAAACGTTTTTTTCTTTTATTATAGTAAAGGATATCGCTGATTAAGACTAACGGTGCATGTTTTATTGCTAAAATATATTTATTTCAACCAAATTAGTATATTTCAAATAATACCTTCACAAAAATTATGATAGGTATAACCCAATTCAAACGTTTTTTTAAACAACGATTGTAGTATTCCATATTGGGAGTACGTGCTATTCCATATTAGGAACTCCATTGCCCTAATATTTTAACATCCCACTGTGATACCATAGCTGAGAGGTCATAGATATAGTATATATTTTTGAAAATAATTTTAAACAAATGAAATTGGCAATAAAAGATATTTTCAAAAAGTATTCCATATTTTGTAAATACCTTTACTATACCACCAAACTTAACATATTTAAAGTTGTAAATGTAACCTCTGAAATAAGTGTCATCGTATAATAGAAAGTGTATTGCCGGTATCGGTGGCTGAGGGATTAGAAATTAAGCGAACCTGCGCCGGGGTCTCAGGTTCCAATCCTGTTTGGGGAATTGGTGTTTGCGTTTGTGACTTCAAAGTATTAGCTAATTATGGATGGTCTTTAGTTATTGTTAATTATGGATGGTCTTATAGGATCATAATTCGCTTGTTAAATATATTTTTATTCTTACTATTTGAATGTTCTTATAAGTTTTGGTAAGTATATCGACTTGGAATAAAAACTCATTGGAATATCAAGAAAGTCTTATTTTTCCACTAATTTTAAATGATTTTAAGTATCTGAACCATCCTGTTGCTGTGAATTTCGGTTTTTCCGCTGTCATTCAAACGAAAGTCTATCTGTCCTTTTGCTGCCTCAATATCTCATAGAATCAATAGTTAATATATATAATAGTAACCTTGAAAAATAAAATAAGTAATGCCGAAGACTGAAAAATCCTAAATTGACACAAGTTTGGTAAACTTAACGTGGTGTGAATTGGATAATCGTAGAATAATCCAGCATGTCACACACTGGTTGTAATGGAATTCACATAGCTCTGGCGTCTAGTTTCCGTAACTTATTTTGCAGTAGAAATATCAGTGATGCATCATTGATATTGAGCTACTGGGGCTTTTAGCGTGATTACGAAACGCCTGGATGGATTGCCACAGGCAGATTGAAAAAATAGAAAAGCGCAGTTTATTCTGCACGTTTCAAGTACATATACGAAAATCGCTATATTTAAATAAGCCATAGTCGAAAACTCAAGCTCCAAACTTAATATTTCCTTTAATGGCACCGGAGAACTTCTTAGAATACGATTTCCAGCACTTTCCGGAGTATGAAAAAAGTTTCCAAAAGCGGAGGATTTCGTTGTTTTTTCCGCCTTAAAATTCTCGAAATTGGATTTCTCCTCGGGATATTTGACTTATTCTCCCGGAAACTACAATTCATTCCCAATCCTATATTCATTCGCCTTTATGCGGGAGTATGTTTATTGCCTCTTTCCTCTACCGCCTATTATTCACACCACGTGGCGTTAGAAAGCGTGCATTTCGTTCACTCGGCTCGAATAATTGCCCACCTGAACTCATGACTCATCCCTCGGACCCCTACTTTCCTCCCCAAACACCGTTCGTTCCTAGGCACACTCGCAAGAAATAGGTCGCCTGAGCTTAAATTAATTTCGCGCCGTTTTTCCGGACAGATTTACCGCCTTTTACTATAGAGCCATCCTTCTCAATTGAGAGGAGAAAATAAAAATTGCGTTGGAATATGCCCTTCCCATTCTTTCTCTGACACTCGGCCTCGACCTAACGAAACAAATATCCGTCCAATATGGACGTAGGTGAGAAGAAAAACGGCGTAAAAGAAGGATAAATTTCCTCCTCGAGATTTATATTGTTCTAATAACAGCTATATTTTATGCATCGTGGCATAAGTGAATTGTTTTCCGGCGGAAAGAATTTTCGAAGAACAAAAAAGGACAAACAATCTGCTTTGCTATATTTAGCTTGTCATTCCTCTTTATATTTATTCAGAAATGTTTAAATATCCGTATCGAATTAAGAACTTAAGTAGAAAGAGCCAATCTTTGGTCCCCTGTATTTGCTTCTGTGCTTTATTCTCGATTATATTGTTTGTTATCCACATCACGTAGCAATTTTAAACCATAGCTAAGCACGAAATGCATTTGTGAGGATTCGAAACTGTTTCATAAAATCAGGAATTTCTCTTCATTTACAACCTGTTTCCGGTGAGTTAGGGCCAAATTTCCTAATTGAGGATTGCCCAGAAGAAAGCAAAATAGCAGTCTCCTAAGTTTATTTCGATAATTTATCTCTTTTTCAATAAATCGCGGCAAACACATCGATTCAAGTAAAACATTCACATAATTAGAATTTTATGAGCTATTTTTCCTCCTCCTTTGCCATAGCCAATTGATATTTTCTAAGAAAAGAATGATGAATTTCAAAGTGAAAGATGGATATCAAATTAAAAGTTTCCATAATTACATGTTGCCATTATATCATGGAGAGTTGTAAGCTGGCACGTGTTAGATGTCACATGAGTAAGATATTTATTTACCACAATGGAGTATCCGAAATTTCTCCTTTCACATCCATATCCATTATTAGAATTTCTTAATTACCTCCGTCCATGCGTCATCTATACGTGTAAGTTAGGACGTCAAACGTTCAGAATCCTGTATACAGGCATGTATACTTTTTATCTAACTGAACTTAAATATTACGCTCGTGGCCATATTATAGAATATAAAAATAAAATATATTAGACAAAGATCGTAAAAACAATTGTGGATGGTCTATATAATGTCTTTTTCAAGAAAAATTGTCAAATTTTTATGATGTATATCGGTCGATTAAAAAACAATCGAAAACTCTAAAAGAATTAAAGAATCATCAATAGAATCTATGATATTATATCAGCAGAATATACGAATCGATATATTTAAAAAAATATTTTCTATGAGTTCGCAGTTTAAGACATTCTAACATTCTCACGTTTTTTACTTTCTCCATATACGAAGTATAGAGAAAGTATTGTTTTCATGAAAAAATTCGACTTCGAGATTTCAACGGAAATACATGTTTTGGGGTCACTAGAACACGTTTCGACCATTTTCGGAATGATGTCTGTGTGTATGTGTGTGTGTGTGTGTGTGTGTGTGTGTGTGTGTGATAGTGGGCGCTCTAACGTGAAAACTATTGGTCGTATCAATACCAAACTTCATATATAGTACTGTGGTGTGTGCTGTCAGAGTTGACTAGTTTTTGGAGTAAATCGGTCAACCGGAAGTCGAGCTTTATTCATTAAAGCTCATTTCCGGTTTTCAAAATATCTCCATGAATATGATATATACGTATATTATATTGCTTATAAAAGTTTTAGATAATGTATTTTGCTATAACTTTTGTATTTAACATAGTTTTGCATCACCGGTTGATTAGGAATTATTCGTGAAATACTGATAAACCGGAAGAAGATGATTATGTACTTTGTGGGCGCTCTAACATGAAAACTATTTGTCGGATCAACATCAAATTTCACATAAAGTACTTTTTTTACAGTCGTTAGAGTTGATTAGTTGTTGAAGTAAATCGGTCAACCGGAAGTTGAGCTTCATTCTTCAAAGCTCATTTCCGGTTTTCAAAATATCTCCATAAATATGATATTTAGGTATATACTATGATGTAAAAATGTTTTAGAAAATGTATTTTACTATAACATTTGTTTGAAACATAATTTTGTATCACTGATTGTTTAGGAGTTATATATGAAATACTGATAAACCGGAAGTTGCTGATTATGTACTTTGTGTGCGCTCGGGGCTCAATGGGCGAAAGGCCAAATTCATCATTTTTTATCGAGCATGTCCCGAAAAACATTATTTATAATGTTTGTTACGTAAAAGATAATAATATATAAATTAATCACTCATCTTTCAAGTTTAGATGGAATATAGAGTTCGAAATTACTGTCGTAGATATATATTTACATCTTATATATGGAGAAAGTCATGTGCTGGCCACATCAGATTTTTATATATAGAAGACACAAATCAAATTTCAATGAAGAATCTTTTCAATCACTACGAATTCAATTTTGGTTCAAGAATGTGGATGATAGCTTAGGAAAATTATTGCCTTTTAGTAATTATCTAGAATCACCAATTTCAATATGAATAAAATATTTTCTTACACAAGCTTACGTCTATAAATTGGGATCATATGGCTGATTTGTGATATCTACCTGTTCCTCGCAATCCTATTTGGAATATTTTCACGTTAGGGCTTCTTAAATTTATTGTAATGTTTCGTTTTAACACAAGTTCAACGTACTATAATATATAATTAATTAAATAAAATTCACTTACTCTGTTTAAGCCTATCTTTGGCGAAAAAACACAGTATTTCCAAATATTTTACATACATTACGTTATCGGGTTTTTTATGTATGCAGAAATGTTTTTTAAACATAACATTTCTATTCTATCATTTCTATAAACGTTAGAAATCATTTGTATATAAATAAAACTTAAAACATTTGAATGTTAGTCCATAGTTCCAAAATGTTTTCTTTCCTTTAACCCTATGTGTGTGTTTATATGGGTATAACTCTCTCTCTCTCTGCCACTGATACAGGTAAGCAGTCGTTTTTCCCCTTCCACTCCGGAAACCTTAGGAACTCGGCCTGTTTAAGGGTATCCGCTCGAAGAAGGAATTTTCTGGACACGTTCCAAAAATTTCCCGCTCGGCTGCCCGTCCCGTATAAAATATAAGAGCGGAGAGAAGCCTATCTTGATTCATGATATCCGCAACCTTATCGATTCTCGTTCTTTCGTTCGAAAGTGTTGGTTTTGCCCTGTGAAAGAGAAACCCCGTATGGTTGCCAATATGCGTTTTGTGCACAGTCCTCTAGAGGGGGTCATTTGGCTTCGTTTGCCTTTTACGGTGATGCTGCCTCTCGAACGTGTTTGGACTTGTTTAGAAAATTTTCAAATCGATCGGAATCATCCTTGAAGTGGTTAACTTTGGCGAATCGCTAATATTTTTGTGCGTATTTAATTCGATTGGTGTGATGTGTGTATTAAATTGATAGCAACTATACAGTGTCAGGTATTAATTTGTGTTAATTATTAAAAAATTCAATATCTCCACGAGGAGTAAATTTTTACTAAACCACATACATGAGGACGAAACGACCATGATTTCGTAGCCGAGCTCCACCTGAAGATGTGGAGCGGCTACCGCACGATGGTCGTTTTTTTCTTGTACCTGTGATTTAGTGAAAATTTATTCCTCATGGATTTTTATATCCACATTATATGAATGTAAAGGTGGTTCATTTGTATTGTGACGAGCTCTTAAGGGCCAAACTCATTCTGCAGCTTCATGAACTGGTACAAAAAATATATATATATAGATGCTCACTACTTCTACTCATATTTACCCTGCATGTTCTAAAATTTGCCACTTATGGTTCATCGAAGAAATTGGGGTAAATAGCGTGAAGCCACGTGCTAACAGGATTCTTAGTGATCAATTCTGAATTGTCTATATACCAAATAAGTGATTTTTCAATGGATCGAAAAGATAGAAGTCATTGGGGGCAAGGTCCTGGCTGTAGTGAGGATGGTCCAGATTGTCCTAAAAGAAGCCCGCAACAAAAGACGGGTGAGATTGGATGTATATGGACGGGTATAGTCTCAGAATACTCGAAAAGACTTCACAATCATGATCACGATTTCTTCAGTGATATCAATTCCTTATTCTACCAAATAGGACATATCTTTGAACAAGAAGGTTTATAATGTTTAGAAGAAGTCGATACTACTGCATTTTAATTTCTGTCAGTACTTGAAGCTGCAGAATTGATCGTGAGTAACTTTTGTTATCCATTTTTCATCAACCCTTTTAGATAACTGTATCGAACGGCTTATTCGATCTGTTTGTAAAGTTATCAGTTGTATGGCTTGTTGAATCCACAACCCTTGAATTATTAATAAGTTTTTCGGGAGATACGGAGGTACACCAATCCTCATAAGACTTTCTTTCCAAAGTTAGAGTTCTGTAACAGTTACAGGTTCAACAGTTTGGTATCTGCAGTATTAGAAAATATGAAAGACATTTTGGAATAGAAATAAAAAAATTATTCAAACAATTCTAAGGAATATATCATAAACTTATATGCATATTTGTAACCTAATGGAGGCCTTTCAAAAGTGACTAGTTTCGACCGATTTACCTTCTCTTGATTATGATGCAAAGAATTTATACTGTTTGAAAATCAGCAATAATATTTATATTAAGGAAAATAATAAATATTGTTCTTTTTACCGTGAATTTTAAAAGATGATAGTGGTGAAAATATGCGTACAATAACGAAAGGGAAATTCGAACTTTTGTTAATACTCGAGCTTAATTTAACCGTCCCATAGAAGTATGGAAAACATTAGTTTTTCAATAAAAATACTTTTCTTCCTTTCTTAGATCAGAGATCTAATGTAAAGCTGAGAATTTCTTTGATATATCACCCTGAAGTATGGAAAAATTAAGTAATGGCTCATACCTTACTTTTGAGGATCATGTTTATATTGAATACTCATTTTCCCAAGTTTTCATTATAAACTAATAGAAATCTAATCTAAAACTAAGCATTATTTAATGAATCCTTATAAATTGCGTAAGTGATGTTCAACATCACTAATTTAATGTTGTAGTTTGTCATGTTTCAGCACATTGAGTGCAACTGGCGTAAAACACGGGCTACGAAACATGGGTGAAAATAAAAAAAGCTAGCCGATTTACTGAAAACATACCTTTAGATTAGTCCTTCAAAATTTTGCAGATTCACCCATCATTATATGACGTTAATCCTATCTCGAGGCTCAAAGTTTTCTTTTTCATAAGAGTTTGCAACGTCTCCACTTCTGAAATATCTTAATTTGAAGGCATCAAGCTTCGATCTGCACTCTTTGCTAAGAAAAAATCCCGATCTACCTACGCTTCTGTCACCTGTTGCCCACTCCGCCTTTTCAGCAAGTTCCTCTTTTTTCCCACACAAAGTTTCTTAGATATTTATCCTTTCTTTGGACCGCCGCCAGAAGAATGGGAATGCCAAAAGCGTGGAGTTTGTGAAGTAAACGGTCTTGTTACGTTAAGTCTTTCCATATCCTTCCTATCTAAAGGTATTCGAAAGCTTCCGCCAAGAAAATTATTGCGCCTAGAGTAAGTGATGGCTCACCACGGTCCATCAAGTTAACACATCATTTGTGTCAAAGGCAACGCCATAGTATTTACTACTTTCATCAACTGCTTTGATTCTCACTTAACGCTTGAAACATATTTCGACGGCTTTATAAAATATTTGTTTCCATTGAATTTCAAATTGGAATGGAAATACTTATCATGCTTAATGATATCCTGTCTAATTTTATATTTGCTACTCATAAGAACGAAGACTTGGAAATTTTCAATTTTTTAAATCAGTCAAATATTAAAAAATCAAGTAAAATACATACTTTGATTAACATTACCATTGTAATTTTAATTGAAAAATTACCGGAATAACTTATGGAGTACAGGAAAAGGAGTGTTAAGAATCAGTGGATAAAAACAATGGTTTTCCTACGCTATCGATTTTATCAACGCTTGAACGAAATCTAAGTTATACAATAAAATTAGATAGTTTTTGAGATTCAGAATTTTATCGTTTTGAATTCTATTAATATCTTGTTTATTCCTAATTAAATTGAAAAGGTTAAAATCTAAATTATGGAATTTTTTTATGCCTCACTATATTGTAGATGGTAATAAAGTGTAATTTAGGCACTCCTTAGGCAATAAATTTTTATTTTTATGCCTCACTATATTGTAGATGGTGAAAAAGTGTAATTTAGGCACTCCTTAGGCAATAAATTTGTATCCACTATAAATAAATTAGTAAATAACCTCTATATTTTGTTGTTATTAAGAATAAATAAAATAATTTTTACTTTAACTAATCTCAGTCAACGAAATTGAGTTTTTTTTCTGTGGACAAAAAAAACAACAAAAATAGATATTTGTATTTTTGGATTGGGATCTTTATTTTGAATTATGGAAATTTATTACCTTAAAAAATCCTTTGTGGATGTTTGTCACTTTATTTACAGCTGGGTAATAAAATTTGATGGATTCAGGTCTACATATAATTGTTGCTGTGGCAAAATATTAGAATCTAAGTAAGAGGAAACAGACGGTGTTTTGGATTCAGGGAAATTCTAATGATTGTTTATCAGGTTGGACCATAGGGAAACATCGAAATTGTTCCTCCAATTACAAACTTGCTCAAGCTAAACAAACAAATATGTAACAAAAGTATAATATTGGACACAAGAATGTATTCCATTAGTCTAAATAATATCGTGTGGAAATTACTCAGTGCGTTCCTTTATTTCTCTTTATCGTTTCACGAAGTACGGTCAGAAATGATTAATTATATTACTATTATATAATTTTAATTATTATATAATATTATTATAATATTATTATAATATTATTATTTCTGTTTGCACTTTCATATTAAAATAACAAAGAAATTCAACACTTAGAGGATATTTTCTTTTAATTTCACATTCTAATATTATTTTCCCCACCAGTTAGTTGGCTTGTTACCTACATAAATACATCTTAATACAAGTCATTTTCTATGTGCTTTTTTGTAAGATCACATTGACATAAAACTCTGTGGAATAAGGGTTTTCTGCACATTGCCCCAGGCTCATCCTTAACGTTGGTTCTGCGGAATCGTTAGTCGCGACCTGTGGTTCTCCAAACGACAGCGTTGAAACCTTGTCATGTGAGCCACACCACAATGACCAGGTTGACGGGTAGAGATTTCTCTAGTTCGGTTAATGGCATACCCGAAGTCTAGAGTTGCTACGACCGTGTTAATTATTCAATCATCAAGATGATGAATCAGACGGGTCTTCTTGCAGCTGAAATTCTTTCATTCGAAGCTAATAGATATCATCTTACCTCAAGTGATTGGTTTTAAATCGTATTTGAATACGTATTTCATAAGGTAGTTGCAACTTAAGATTACGGTAAATTCAATTCTCTTGCTATTTTGGTAAATTATTTGTATGTGCATTAATTATATTGGTTGAAAGGTCACCCCGTTTTTAAGATACGTATGTACATACATAAAAAATTCACTTATTTTGTATGTGTTCACGAGAAAATAAAAATGTTTCATCAATTTTCGATTGACTGAAAATTTCGCCTCCTTTTGATTTAATCATCTCAAATTTGTATTTTGAACAACCGACAAAGGGGGATACTGGTATTGAAAATGAGTGAATTAATACATAAATATCGTATGAATAACTATGGGTAGGAGGAGGATAGCCTATGGTATTTCATGACGTCCAAAGTTGCCTGTTTGTTCTTTTCTGGAATAAATCCGTGTTTACATAATATTTTCCCTATCTTGTTTATCAGCCCAAATAAATATAATATTATGCGAAGGTATACTTAGCTATTAAATTCATTTACGGACTTAATTTTCATTTGAATTTATTCGATGTGTAGGTAGTTGGTGTCTTAAGAATGGTCTGATGTTTTTAATTGATAATAATGGTTATAGTTATTGATGGGACCTAATGGTAAACGCGGTCTACCTATGATGGCTGATTTTCAACTTTACGAATGGCCAGGTTGGCATATCTTTCAAAATCCTAATAAATCAGGGTATAATTCTGTAAGTACTGCGGCACTTAAATAACAGAAAAGGTGTTGTTACGGCTTGTAATTACCCCGCTATTTACGTTTTCTGAAATATTATAATGGATGTATGCTGTTGGTTAAAAGTTGCCTACAAGAATTAGGATTGATGACAGTATACTTGAAGCCAGCCCCATAAGGAACAATTAATCTGTGTTTCTCCATCCTGAGTGAATTCCCCATGAATACGATCACCAGTGTGCTTGTTGATGGATGCGTCATCGATCGAGAGAAGCTCAGCAATGACTGTGCTCTAATGTAAGAGAGCTATGTGAGTCAGCGATTCAGTTAATGGAACCCACGCGAAGCCAGAAAATCGCCGGTAAAAATCGAACCGAATGCAAATTACTAGAATACTTATTTTGGGAAGAATAATGAATAAGGCGTTCCATTAAATCGGTAGCAATAGATGCTCCGATTCATTTTCGTGGAAGCTTTTACGGGAGAGAACAGTGGGGGGGAGTCCTCCTCGGTCGGATTAATGATGATAAATTGTGGAAATGATATTCCCCGGCCGGAAGCCATCCCGGGGATGAACTGTGTGAATGTACATGGGAAAACAGGCTCTTTCCAACTTAAGCCTTTTCTTGGAGCATTCATAAGCGTCCCTTTCCCCATTAGTTTTTTGCTCGCTTCGGTTTCGCATCACTTCTTCCTCGTCGTTATGAAACGCGTGTTGACAATGTCGCCGTAATTAATCAAACGACTGGAGGCGGGCGTGTTGACGTCCTTTTTCCCAATGTTTGCCTCCGACGGACACATCCGAGCGGATCCGAGAACAAATACCGCCGCACGAACTCAAATTTGTATGACGAGGAAGAAGAGTAAAGGATTAAAGGTTGCGGTGGCAGTCGAACGTTTTCTCTTGTTTTTTTTCCCGGAGGTTGTCAATCGTCCCACGACTCGCGCTCTGTTCGACTGTGAAATGTTTAAGTTCCAGGTCAAGGTCCTCCTGCGCTTGTTTTTCCTCGAAAATCAACTTTTTGCTCGTTTTTGTACGTGTTTAGGGGTATTGCGCGTTTCGTTTGGAAATTTTCCGTCGAAAGAGTACTTAAGAGAATAGCGCTGTATTTACCTCACGGAATCATACAAGGAAATGTAGGGATAAATTCTTGGAATAGAAATGGTGAAGGTATTTTTTAAAACTAGCATGAATATGTGTACATAAATATATCACCAGCATTCATTTCGAACCGAAATTGGATGTAGGCCTTTCCAAGTGATTCAAATATTCTCTATTCTGTACTTCATGTTGCCGTATTACTTATAAGTTCTACTGATAGTTGCCATGTTATTACTGAGCTAAATACTTCATGACATCTTTGTTTATCGTTCCTTCGGCATTCTTCTTATTTATCTTTAAATGTATTTCTCTATATAAATAAAAAAATACTCGCGAACATTGTTCAGAGTAAATACCATGTGATAATAGGGGCAGTGAAAGTATAAAGGATAAATCATAATTCTAAATTACAACTCAAAAACAATCCGTTGATTGGACTGAGACGTTGTGGTAATTCTCCATCAGAAATAAAGGAATAGTATAAATTTTACAAACCGCAATATGATTTAGTCTCAAACGAAACCTGATGATAATTCCATAAGTCGAAACCATAGTCGTTTCAGAATAAATCATATTGTGGTTTGTAAATTTAATATTTTTCCTTTGTTCCTACATCACTAATGAAGTAATACAAATAAAAAATGACCCATCTGACTACGAGTTCATTCTGAGACCGTTATTTATTAGTCTAATTAAGTATACGGTACTTCTCTTCACCTCTATCTTTTGGGAGATCCAGTGATATTTTGGTCTTCCAACCACATCCTGGGCTCCGTCCGAGCCAGTAGCCAGATATAGATAATCCATCAATGATGAATTCAGCTCAATCTAATGCTCACACTTCTATCTCAAGGGTAAAGTTAGGAAAAATCAAGTTCTCAAATAGGTGCGATGAATCCCACCCCTTGCAAAAGACCCCCTCAAAAGCAATAAAAAAGTGTGAAGAGAATCTTGGTTTATGGGTAGGGGTGTTGCGAGGGGGTGTGGTGAGAGGAAATCTGCGGGGCAAGCGGGAGGCAGAGCAAATATAACCACCCCCGCATTCTCCGGCGCGAGAAAGCATGCGTGAAGAGGGTGCGGCAGATTGAGAAAGAGCAAACACTTCTCCCCAACACCCCATTTCTCACTGCACACGCCACGCGCCTCTATCGGCTTCCACATTCGATTCTGAATCTCACCCGATTTCCCTTATGTACTTTTCTCCTCTAAGCCCCTTGTGTTCTGTCCCCTATCCTTTTTGCCTTCTCCAGATATTCTCTCGCATCTCCTTTCTTGCTGCCGGTTTTGTTATGTCCCAGTCATTTTTCCAGTCCTTCTCGTCATCTTTGACTTGCTCATGCATTCCAAAATACTTCAGAAGCTCTAAATCTGCACGTAAAATGTTTACTCCTACTTTAACCTAGTATAATATTGCTTTTAGATCCACGATCATTAAGTGAAATATTTGCGTGATTTATTGAAACTTTCCTAACGATTGGGTGCGATTGTCCAAGTATAAACGGGAGTAAAATATGTCGAATTGAATGGCACTTCGTCTCAGGTCTTATACTCTCCGAGCATACATTAAGTCCACTAAGATACCATGCCGGACCCATTTCAAATAATTTTAGGTAAAAAGCTCTAAATGACGGCCTCACACTCATATGAAACTCTTCATACGTAAATTATTACGTCACACCATCCATAAAACATTTCCAATCCTTCTGGTCACCCTAGCTATACATCCTAGTGTATTGTACATCTTTAAATCATCACTATTTTTTTAGCCAGATAATTGTTCTTGTGCAAATTACGCTTGATATGAGAGAAAAAATGTGGAGGAAAATTGTAAATAAGTAAATTATTGCAAAATATTAATCCTGTAATATACATAGTGTCCTGTCAATCATGAAACTACCCTTTGTAATCCATTCTAATTTGCATAGATAACTTTATAATTATTGGTATTCCTTTTCGTTGAGTGACAAATCCTCAACTAAAGCTCGTTTTGCTCAGGGCGTCAAATAAAAATGTGCGGATTGAGCAGATAACCTAGACAATATATGTTCTTTTAAAATATATTGAAGAGGCGAAAGAAATGTATTCCTTTAGTTATGCTAGTTAAGAAATGTCTTCTTCAAATGATCCATACACTAAATAATTTTAACTCATCAAGCTTACTTACTATATTTTACAAATGATCAACTCATCGAGGAATTTGTGATTACAGGAAGAGCTTAACATAATTTCGCTTGCTCAGGGTGGAACCATGAAATAAGTAAAAATTCCCAAGGAAAAACGGACTTGAAAGAAGTCTGACAGGGCCGGGAATCGAACCCGGGACCTTCCTCTAACCGGGAGGCTGCCTTAACCATAGAGGCTACCCGACCTTCCTGGGTGCACGCCCTTATGTGCAAAGTCACCTCAATCCTTTCCTTAAGTAAAAATTGCTGCTTATTACAAAAAAAGGAATAGTGTCATGAAAACAGATAAATTGGTTATGATTGGGCTTTATTTTGAATCTCTTTGGTTGATAGTATGAATAGAATTGCATTAACTTGATTGTTTTTTGATATTGCGTTGCAACCTTGAGAACCTTGAGAACAGCCATCGCGATAATTAGATATAATATACTGTCATATGAGTGTCATTAAAAAATTTCTAGTTCTAATGTTATGTATTAGGGCATTCAAATAAAAATGTAAGAAATGACACGGTGGGTATAGTTGGAGTCTTTATCCAAATTAATTACCAGAGATCTGAGCACAACTATGCCACTGTTTTTTTAGCCGAAGGAATTCCTGTTCCTAGAATTCCTGCGGCTATGACAAGACCAATTCCTTCCCTGATTGATTGTGTGTTCCGTTCGATTCCCTAAAAGTATTCCCTGTTCCCAGAATAAGAGCCAGTCCTTCACTGTGCCCCTTAGTTCGTCATCGGAGTCCCTTTGAGATGTTTTTTTTAACAGACCAAACAGATGAAAGTTGCAGGATAACATTTCTGGGCTATAGGGAAGATGGTCAAGTTGATCCTTCTTGAAATTGGCCAGCATACTTTGCGTGATCCTGGAGATTTGTGGACGCGCGTTATGGTGAAGCAGTGAGCTTGTCGTACGCACAGTCTCCCCATCTATGGCTACCATCTGGCTATGAATATCAGCTGGTTTAACACCTTCCTTAGTCAGAAATCTGATCAATCGCAGAATTTTGCAACGTGACATGCACATCCGCGTCAATTGGATGGAACACACAATCAATCAGTGAAGGACTTGCTCTTTTTACAGCCAAAGTAATTCTGGCAACAGGGAATCCTTCGACTTGTTAAACAGTGTGATAGTTGTGATCAGGTATCTGGTGATTCCTTTTGAATAATAATTCAATTATACCCTAAGTGTCATTTCGTACCTTTTCATTTGAATACCCTAATAAAAAAATGTAATAACCTTTCTGTTGAGCATAAAGTAAGCCCATAATAATTCCTCTACTTTTCACTTTCATGATAATCTCCTTCATGATGTAAGTAGAATTTATAGCTAATTAAAATACTAGCTGAAAGGTGGTATATTCTCTCGAAAAATCGATCTCGATCACTGAATATTTACCATCCGTTATGGTAAATCATTCACCACTAATAGTTTGCACGCCTGGATACGCTTTAGTTTTTCTACCATTTTTTAAATAAATACTTTATTTTTCGAAATATGAGTTTCAGGAATATCTCCTTCTTAGTAATGCATTCAGCACATAAAATTCTCCAGTTTTGTCACCCTTTCTCCGAATAGATATCCAACACAAACCGTTAGGGCGAATAAGAGCCTGAGAAGAAGGGGGTTCTGTTCATCATCACGTCTTGAGCGGAGTGCGCGTAAAGGAAACACAATTCCACCTTATTGCTTCCTTTTTCGACTCCCTGTTTCATATTCCAGATTCTCCCCCTTAGGAATTCTTCCCTCATGAACTCCTTTCATTTCTCTCTCGCCTTAGCTCACCGGGGCGTGCGGTCTCGAGGTACTCCTGGAAGGCCCTCCATATTTACCTTCTCACTTCCATTTTGTGTGTATTTCATCCCCGTCACTCCAGGCAAATTTCTCGCTCCCTCCTGACTCCAAACGTCCATTACCCATCGCTCAGCCCACCCCAAACATCATCGCTCTCTCCCACGTCATCAGAGCATCAAAATCCGCTCCTAAAGATCCAATGCAATCTTTTTCCATCACCATATCCGTGACGCCGCAAAATTCCCGCGCACTGCATGTTTGTCATTCGGCTTCCTTGACGTTTTTCTATCACGGCCTTATGGTTTCGGTGGAGACAATGTGTGCTGGTTGATGGCAGTCGATAGATTGGAATAGTTTTCGGAGGGGAGGAATCCGATTTAAAAGCGTATCAAACAAAGCGATCCGATCGAAAAAGGGGATGATGATGTAGATGGATTCTCCTCTAAGGATATTAATCATCTTTATTGCTCCCATTCTTTGACTTTGTAAGTTTAGTTCCACTGACTTTTATGTAGGTCGGTATTCGTCTTATATTCTTGCGTTTTCACAGCGTGGTGCTGTATTTGACCCATCCTTTGCCGTATTTATGATTATGATTTATTACATGGTGCAGAAGCCTTCATCAGCGTAGTGGGAGACACGTGGTTAGCGTATCGGCACCCACACAATCTTATTAGCTTAACTATACCAGGATCCACCACTTATCATTTCAGAGGGCTTTCCTATAATACACTATGATAGTTCAACATGATGAACGTCCCCAGGAATGGAACTCAGGAGCACTCTCTAGAAAGACAAATGCGTTGCGTACTTGGCCATACCCTGGCTACACTATTATTTTTCAGAAAAAAATGATTACTTGAAAATGTACGAGTAGTGCTATGATTGAGATAAAAAAACTGCTTTACTTCGAAATAAAGGAGAATCCGATCGAATGTCTCGTCAGCTATGACCCTAAAAACAGCTGTGGTAGATGGAAATATTTTAAAAAAACAACGGCAGTTTCTATTCCCCTTTTTAGCGCTAGTAAGAACTTAGTGGGGTATGATGGGATACGAAGTTTTGCCGAAGAGAAATTTTCCCTCTCGGCTATTAACAAATTTTAAGTTTAGAACTTAGTTAACAAATTTTAAGCTGAACTTGCTAGTTAGATTTGAGAATGAGAAGAATCGGGGAGTCAGCAAACATTCTATTATGTTGAATCATCTCAAGCAGACATTTTTGCGATAGTTTAATTGATACACCAAAGAAAATCTCTGGACTGAAGATTATTAGGTGAAATGAAACTCTAAAGTAGTGTCATTGTTTTTCATTCCCTTTCTTCATTAAATAAATCGTTTGTCTGCTATAAGGGGAACATTTCTGTAAAAATCATATAACATTATGCTATTCTACTGATTTTTAACAATTTTTTCTTGAATTTTCATACAGCCTTCGGGAAAATTTGAGGGAAATTGTGTGTTAAAAGGAAGACGTACAACAATATTTCAATTTAAGAATCAGATTCAGGGGCAACCGGGCAATTTTTCGGTAAAATCATAAAATACGCCGTATTATGAAGGCACCAGTAATTTGTGACGTATTTCATCATGGCATCCATATTATGAGATAATACAGGAATCTTAAGGTACCCATCCTAGTGACTTTGGGGCCAACCCTCCTATTTGCCACAATCTATCATATATTGAACCTTCTTATTTAATCCTGTTATCTCCGTTTCCGGGGAAAAGTGATTATTCAGACAATTTCATTATTTTCCTATACTCTTCCAAGGAAGTATTATTATTTTTTGTTGTTAATTATTATGAAGCTTATTATTTTTGGGCAGAATTCATAAGATTCTTTATCTCGAACAAAAGGTTTGAATCTCTTACGTATATGTGTATTACAGGTTTCGTAATTTATAACGATTTATCTTCAGAATTTTTGGTGATATCGCAATTTATAGAAAGATTTCCTTTTTAATAGCTTTTTAAGGCATTTTGCATTGATTTTTATAGTTGAGTTTCCATGGATTCCATTCCTAGTTTGTTGGTTGTTTTGTAATCTTGATTCATTCATATTATTTTCATTAATATATGAAAATATTTAATTTACGTGTATAGTGATACTAATTTGTAATATTTGTTCATTAAATTTATATTTTCCTAAGATATATCTCCTTCCCCTTACCTCACATATTTAAAACTTCCATTACCCTTTCCTTCAAAGTCAACTTTCTCTTCTATCAATGTAAAAATCTTACTTCCGGTTAATTAAAGTTTCCACTTTGCTTTTACTGTGTCATTTCATGTTTTATGTTGAAATCTATTCGTTTCCATACTTTTTATAGCATCTAGCCTAACTAGTAGACTATAGCTGTTGATGCATCAGATTATACATAAATGAAATCGAAATTTATATATAAATACCGTCGCACACATAGGAAAAATGCCACAGTTAATGAGACCGAGACGAAGAAAAATTTCTACACCGTAAAGAAAATCTGCTTCGAGGATTATAATTGGCCTCCCAACACTGAGACCTAGACTCTTTAATCTTTCTTCAACCTTGGAGAAAGTGGAAATCTCAACCGTGTATAAGACTCCTTTATCGCTAGAGCTCGCTTTCCTTCCTGTCCCAGCACTCCCTCGCCTTCTTATTCCTCTTTTCCTTCGCATAACCCAAATTATGGCCACAACATCCGTTGCCCTCAAAACTGCTCTTCTAATCTCAAAGGCCCTCAGTGTATGCGCTCATTTCCACTCCTCTCTGTTTCAACCCTCGTAATTTCCCAACTGGAACCTTTAGAGACGTGCCTCTTGAGAGGGAGTTCATCGCTGGAATAAGTGGCGAGAATTTCCTCTTCGCGAGCAGGGTTGCCACCTTGAGATCATCAATAACCAGGGGATTTGCTAATCTCGCTCGAAGATTTTCACTATTCGAACCGGAAATGATTTCACGCGGAATCACTAGTGTATGCACGTTTGGAAAAGGAGGAGAATACGTACCATTCTGTATAATAATTTCTAAGACGTGATTTTTAATCTGACAACCATGTATATTATTTTTAATTAGTGATGGTGTATTAAGTATAACCATACCTTATAGCTCTTATCCATACCTTATTCAGTTGAAGAAACAAGGTTCGAAAAAGTCCACAGGAAATACTTAAATACAACACGGAAAAAACTCATGGAAGGCAACTGAAATGTGGTATTTTTATATCATCTAAACCGCTCACACCTCTGTCTTTTTCCTTGCCTTGGATGCAGTCATTTATCGATTCTTTATTTGACTAAATGTGTGATAAGTTGACATAAAACCTACAAATTAAAAACTCAGTTTATTTAATTAAAATTTCAAACAATGGAAAACAAAACTCGCAAGCATTAATGTTGAACGAAACAAAATTATGATTTTGATATAATTTTGTTCTAAATATTCCTTCAATCATCCTTCGTTCAAGCAAAATTCGAAATTATCTCGTTTCTTTGTAATTAAAATGATGCATTTAATTTAATTTTATTTATTCCAAGCTCAAGCGGTTTATATATGATCAATATAAAATAATTGCACAAATTAAACTTCAATATCAAGTATCCTTGAAAGGACGTTTGATTATTGCCTTAATCCCGTAACTATCGATTTCTCTTAGAAATTTTAGGAATAATTCATCTTCAATCCACTATCAATTGTTAGACTTATTGGGCTGTGACTCCATTTTACGGAGCTCATTCCCAAAATAACTTTCCTTATAAATGTTAATGCATACATGTTTGAAGTATCGATCGCACTGGAGTGACCCTCAGGATATGTAGAACTTTGTGTCAGAGAAGGAAAGTTTCAGACACGAGTCAAGTATGGGCAACCGAGGTAGGCAGTCTTCCTGGTTGAAGCAGGAAATGAGTGGGAAGAGTACGAAGAGAGAAGCAAGAAATGTGTCAGTGAATACGTTCCTAAAGGCAGTCAAAATTATAACATCTCACAGTGAATCATTGAAAAAATTCCAGAAATAAAAAAAATTGCAAGGGTTTATAGAATCGTCACAGTGATAGCTACTTTTGTGTTAAAGCAGATGACTACTGAAATAAAATCAGAATTGCAACATTCTTTTATCATAGTCAGCGGAATCCGTGAATGATATTGTATTCGAAACCTAATGCAAAATTATTTTCATCCAGTAAACTAGAAAAACTGTAATTGTACATCTAAAATAATTTAAATTCATTCTTATGTAAAATATAAGATATGAAACAGCATCCTTGAATTTCATATTATTTTACAATTGGTCTCGAAATACTGAAAAAAATGATTACGTTTGAATTTATATTCGTGAAATGCTCTGATGGGAAGCGAAATTTATATTGAAGAAAAAATGAAAGAAAGTCGCAACTTAAAAGATTGGACCTTTGCTTGTTAGCTGTAAATCTGATGCTGAATGTCATATTCTGATTAAGATATTCCGTAGGTATCAAAATATACTACTCAATAATTTGATGTTCAAATGCAGGAGATGCATAAGTTGTTTTTAAAGTCTATCAGAGTAGCATACTATAATTTGATGGTTGAATCTTAAATTTTACTCTGGAAAAGTATTTATATACATCAAAATTTAAGCTCGTTGGAAACATTTTTTTATCGCTACAATTTCCAAAGCTGTACGTGTTTTCACTAATAAAAAGATATAGGTGCCATTACTTACACTTTTGAGTTTCCTCAAATTGATGTAACCCTACTCAAAATTAAATCTGTTAAACTTACTAGTAGACAATAATTGACTTTATACTATTCAGCCCTAAGGCTGGTGGGTACCTCATGTCCTCTAATATAAGCTACTAAGAGCTTGAAGAGAGAAATGATGTTCATTAGGCAGGATGAAAAGTGAGGTAATTTGCCATTGCTTACCTCAAACAATAATTACCTCCAATTGACAATAATTCCTGTTGGTATATTTCATAGTAATTCTAAATTGTGCCCAACTACTACTAAGACATCATCATCTAATTAAAGCGATGGCATGTTGTATGAATTTATCTTAAGTAAATTATGATTGAATATTTATTATACTATCCAATTACGTTAGTACACACAATACGTTATATGAATTACGGAACTTTATCAATAAGTCGAAAATTGCACATTTTATACCACAAGTGATATCACCGTATCTCATGCGGTATCATCGAATACTGTGCCAGTCCTCCCAATGGAAGGATTCAAATTAATTCTTATTCAGTCATCCAAGATTTTCGAGTTGTATGAATTTGTTTATTTTTACAATGATAATAATATAATTTACAGGATAATGCTAATTTTCCAGTTTCCTCTACAGAAAAACTGTAATACAATTAAGTAGTTGTTAATTAAGAATCTTCAACAGAGATGGGAATGTTTATTCTTGGTTGCGATAGGGCAAGAGTGGAAATGCAGCGACGAGAAGGCTTTCCTAATGGTTTAGGGAAAGTAGATAGGAGCGAACGAAGGTGGTAGTGAACTGCGAAGTGAAGGGGTGGAGGTATGTAAATGTAAGGAAGTTATTCGGAGGACTCCGTGGGGACGAAATGGAGGGTGGATTGTCAGGAGCGTTCCCGTGACCCTAATTGTCTCCTCCATCCTTTCGTCCCCTCCCTCTTTATCTGCGATTTCAACAAATTCCTTCCAGCGATATGAGTCCCTTCTACATCAATGCTCCAATTTATCTCACGAATATTTAGTCTCCCTTTAATTTTCCACTGCTGACACTATAAAGCTATGAGCTTTACTAGCACTATAAGCTGTCTGACACTATAAAGGAATACATCATCGACGTTGTTCCATTCCAATTCCATTTTACCTTCAAGCTCGAGTTGTTGGATGCAGCGATTTTCTTAAGACCACCTTTTGATTAGTGATTATCGTTGTTGGTGGAATGGCTTTCCTGCGAAACAAATGTATATTTATTTTTCTGTCCATACTAGGTTGGGAATTCGTTTTCCCCATGAAGCAATTCCCAATAAACGATGCCTTTGAATGAATTTACTTCCTTGTTGATATAAATCTTTCCAAGAATATTGCCGGGAAAGGAAAAAGATGCTAAAACTTATTACTGATTTTTTTTTATTTTCTCACTCCTTCTCTTCTTCTAGATAAATAGACGAGAATGTGCACTTTGAGATTATCTTTAATATATTCATGGCTCACAATTTTTGTTATTTTTTTAATACCACTTCATTGTAATATTATTATTATTTTTAAGGGAATTTATTAGGCACAATTGGGACTTTTGAGTCCCATCTTCCACTTAACCAAGAATAATAATAATAAAGAATAATACATGTTTATTGTATTATTTTATACTCACCATCAAGTTTAGTAACTATTTGCAGCGTTATTATTGATAATAATAACAATATTATGTAGATTTCACGCTCCATGCTGTGGGGCACTCTGTTGACAGGTATTTATTGGAATTGCTCCCTTTTTTTGCCTACAATTACTAAACTTTATCCATCACATCTGTCCATCTATTTCTTTAGCATTCTTCCAACCTATTCTTCGGTGATTTTTTTCTTACAAAAATTAAATACATTATTATACACTTAAATTAATTTTGTTTAATATATTTTGCATCTATTTTTTACATTTAATCTCTATGTAATTCATAACTTGTTACAATCTAATAAAATTAATTCTGTACGTTACATACCGTACAGAATTTCAGGAAATCCCTTGGATCTCGTGATGCATCATAAATATCTAGGAATTACGCTCAGCAGTAATTTTTCCTTCAAAGAGCATATTCGAGGAGTAAAGGGAAAGGTGAATAGAATGCGAAGGTTAGCCAGTAGAATTCTTTGGGGATGTTCATCGAGAGTAAAAGAAATAGCGTACTTTTTCCTAATTCGACCTCTACTTGAGTATTGCTGTGTAGTTTGGGATCCTCACGAAGTAGGATTAATTTCCGGTCTCGAGATGGTTCAACGTAGAGCAGCAAGGTTCAAGGGAGATTCCAGATTTGACAGCAGTGTTTCAGCTATGATAGAATCCCTTGGATGGAACTTTCATAGTGATAGAAGACTTGAATATCGACGGAAGCTTTTTGATAAATTTATCACTACCGATTTTGGGTAGGAGATAACTGATATTGTTATCCCAGTTATATACTTACGCGATCTTCGGGAAAAAAAAACAAAAAAGCGATGCAGGGAAGTAGTTGCCAGGACTGATAATTACATTTGGTCATTTTTCCTGCGAAGTATTAGAGAAGCTAATAGCTCTCCAGATTAGATAGATATTTTGGTGTCTTACACACCCTGCTACGCGCCACTGGCAGAATGCAGTGTTTAAATGTAAATTTAAATGTAAATTAAGAATCCTTTATAGAGGTTACATGCTCTATTTCGTTTGCCACATAGTTTTATGAACATATTACATTTAAAATCGTCATTATAAATATTTTAACTTTAAATATCTCATCCTAGAGGCAAAATGATTACAGTCCATCATATTTCCTTTAAATAGTACTTCATTACTGTGAGGATTAATTGTAATCATAGTCAGAAACTCTGATGTCTGCTCGGGCTCACAGCCCCTAAAGACTGGTTCTCCTTACATTCACAGCGGTGCCGGAAGTAAGGCTTGATTCTAATTACCTCTTCATTTCAATTCAAAGATTTTACGACCGAAAATAACTGGAGAGGAGAATGTATAATGGGAAATTTCCTTTCATAGAGTCTTGGGTGGGATGCGGCTGTCGAAAGTGCTTCTGTAATTGAATCTGAGTAACAAGAAGCGAGATCTTCCTGCAGATGTAACTGAATTTTGATTGAACATTTTAGTATGTCGTCTTCAGCTTCTGGGGGTCACATTTTCGTGAACTTTAGAATTAGAAGCTGCTCATGCGATAATTGCAATTTGTAAGCACATTAACCTTAATCTCTCATTTGTTTCCCTCAGTTCAATCACGTTGTGAAAGAGTCATAACCAGAATATATATACTTTTTAAAGCTAATAAAAATTGTAAAAAGTATAATTATATGTACTCGAATGCAAGCCGGTACAAATATAGGCCAATGCACCTATTTTATCATTAAAAATTGGGGATTCCAATTAACTCAATTAACCCGGTAACGCCTAGCGGTACCGTTTGGTACCACCCGGTAGGGTATTAAGAAGATAGAATTTTCTGATACCTCCGAATATTTTGCTAGATTTTTTTCAGTTATACATCTATTTGCATAGTTTGAGGCTTACGATTACAAAAAATTTGCTTTTGTTTGTCCTTATTTTACGCCAATACCGATGTTTGAAAAAGGTGAATTTTCATGAATCCCAAAAAACACGCTTTTTTCGTGCAGACCTTCCGATTTTTTTTAATATTTCCAGTTTCGTGGCTATCTACGAGATTTTTTCAAGTGGTATCAAATGTCAATATATCAAGCAATAGATGTAATTAGAATTTCAGGCTACTAGTTTATTTATAAGTAAGTTACAATGAGTTACATTTTGCTGGTACCATATGGTACCGCTAGGCGGTTCCCGTTATACTTTTATGCGGGAAGCGGAAATTTCTTCTGCTACGACATCTCTATCGGATTTCTTTTGCACTTGCGATATTATTGCAAATAAATATTTGAATATAGTTGCATTTCATTTATGTGCACCCCAAAAATATATCTAGTTCAGTCGTTTTTGATGATTTAGGCTGATTTCGGAGGTATGGATTTACCCTTTTCGGGCTCTTGACGTACACCCTTGACCGGATTAGGAAGATACAGATGTTGGGTCCGGTTGTAAAAATGAACCATTTCTCTAAAGGAGCGAAAGAAGCTAATAGATGAGGAGTGGGGGAAGGGAATACCACCGTAAACTCGCAAAAAGCGAGGAACACGCGACCTGAGACAATTCGGAAAGATTTTGTATTGTTTTGGCCTTCCGTTTCTCCATCGCGAACAACCGAGCAATATTTGCGCCTTTTACATCTTATTCTAAGTTACTCTTCCAAGGAGCGTTTGGATAGCTGAACTACGTAAGAGACCTCACACACGCGAACAGGTGATCCTTTGGGATGATGAAGACATCACCTTCCATGACGCGATTTTTCCTAATCCTGATTACTCCTCCTTTCGTAAAGTGTCCCCCACCCAGGCTTTTGAGCGTTTTTTTGACGAAGAAGTCGTTTCACATCTGGCGATGGAATCGAATAAGTATGCCCTGTTCTGCAATTGTGGAAATCCGAATGTAACAGCTGAGGAAATAAAATTGTTTGTTCCAATTCTCTTCCTCAGTGGGTACAATACGGTTCCTAGTAAAAGGCACTATTGGCTTACGACATAGGAATGAACTTGTTTATAAGTCATTGAGGCGAGATAGATTTTTGCAAATTAACCGATTTATTCATTGCTGTGAAAGTACTGCTGTTGATACCTCCGATAGAAGGTGAAAATTCCGCCCTCTTATGAATATGTTAAAGAAAAAATTAATCAATATTTCAAAGAAGAGTAGTGCTTAAGTTTCGATGAGTCCATGGTTTTATATTTTGGGAGGCATGGATGCAAATAATTCATTCGAGGGAAGCCCATAAGATTTGGTTATAAGGTTTGGTGCCTCAATACCCCAGATGGATACCTTGTAAATTTTGACATTTATTAGGGAAATAGTCCCAGGAAAGTGGAAAGCTACGAAAAAGAATTTGTAAAGGCCGCAGCACCTTTAGTTGGAATGAAAGATGAACTGAAACAGAAAGAGCTACCTTTCCGTTTCTATATTGATAATTATTTCACGAGCTACGAATTGGTGAAATATCTTCGCGGAAGGAATTATGGTGCAACAGGAACAGTGAGGGAAAATACCTAAAGAATGTCATGGGAGTCCTCTAAGGAATATGCAAAGTTAAAGCGAGGATCTTTTGAGGCCAAAAGATCCGTGAAAGACAACATTCTCGTGGTGAAGTGGGTGGACAATGCTGTCGTTTCGGTAATGTCCTGATGTCACGGAATTAATCCGATATCTGGGGTTGGGAGATTCTCCAAAAGTGAGAAAAAAAGACTCCTTGTGCCACGGCCCGCGATGTTGTAGGCAAATACAATAAATTTATGGGGGCACAGATCGAATGGACTGGAATATTTATCTTTATCGTGTGGGTGTCAGAGGAAAGAAATGGTTTTGGCCCATTTTTACGTGGATGCTTGACGCCGTGATGCACAATGCATGGTTGTTGACGAGGAAAACAGGGAAAAGTACAATCCAGTTAGAGTTCCGACGGGCAGTTGTGCAGACTTACCTGGAGAGATTCAAGAATACGCCGAAATCTGTAGGACAAACTTATGGACTTATGGTCCATAAGCAGTGAAACTGGAATGATGTATATAAACTCATCATGAGATAATATTTTGACATACAACAAACTGCATATGATTACTAACAGCGGGTTTTCTTTCCAGTGTTTTTGATGAAATAAGGTACGATGGGTACAACCACCTCGTGCAATTCACCACCCAGAGGGAAAGGTATGCTCATGAAAATTGTACAAGCAGAACACGAACGAAGTACGGAAAATGTAATGTAGGGCTATGCATTGACTGTTTCACAAAATTCCACATTCTGCAGTAATACAATGAAGCCACAATGGCAAACTGTTTATTTACTTTCACTATTTTTGACTTTGAGTATTTCTGTAAAATTTTAATAATTTTTTAAATCTTAGGGCAATAATTTGTTTAAACATATTCTAATAATTTTTATGATATTTCATGTTAAAAATCTAAAAATAAGCGGAAAAATACAAAATAATAAATAATTTGTTCAGCAAGCTGTAAATTTCCGAAAATTCCTTAAACCTTCAATTTTATACCCCCAAGCGCCTAGCGGTACCATATGGTACCAGGCTATATCTCCGTAACTAATGATGTTAAAAGAAAAAGGATTGGACAAATTGACTTAGATAGTAATACGTATTAACATACTTGATTATAATTAAATTCGAAGAAAATTTTTTTTCCAGGCGTTACCGGGTTAAAAGACCCTGGTTGGAAATGCTGCAGCTACCAGTAAATTTAACATTAAAAATAGATACCAATGAAATTTCAGTAATGGAGACAGAGACGGCTATTTTTAGAATATTTAGAAAAAAATATTAATTGAGGAAGTGAGGAATTTACAGCCAATTTGCGGCTAAAGCAACCTTTTTCACTGGAGAAAAATTGAAACTCTCACTCAAGTATGAGCTAATGGGGGCTTTTCAGCATAAACATATGCTAAAAACTCGACTTTTACAAGATTATATAAAACCATTGTTTAGGTAACTCATCCTAGAAAGTCACCGCAGGTTAAAGGATGTGGGAATTGAGAAGTTCACGAAATGAAATAAAATCTATTACTCAGCTGATAATCTTTGATTTTAATCACTTTTTGAGCGTTCTCGTTAATCCAATCCTTATCCCAACTCACATGTAAATGCTCTGTAATGTTCATTTTCCAGCTGAGTACACTCAAACATGCATTGCGATGTCGACGCTCTCCTAAATGTATTCACTCCTGCGAGAGAGCTGAGAATTCCGACGTACCGGAAGTAATTATCCTCCAGGGAGCAAAGGTTGCAATTTCCAGTTGGGTAACGTTCTAGGGTTTTAATTTACATACCAGGATTTTCAAGAAGTCAAATGCCGTCAATTAAGTGTTAATGACAGGTAAACAACAATGGTGCGAGACCAAATTACGGAAGCATTTTCGAGTAATTGGAACTTAACATATAAACAAGTGATGACGTCATTTTGATCATTTAGATACGTGCCTGCTGAAGCATCCGTTGAAAGAGGATAGTAATTTTTCCCTCGACTGATCGAAGAAAATTGAACACCTCTGATCGTTAGGGCATGTCGTCACACATGATCGTCACACATACTAGCTTGCATCCACTGTGTATGCTTGCGCTATTTTAAACACATTTTCCCATCTCTGTCAATGTACATTTCCGCTGTATGTCCCTCTTAAATTTAAATTGCTATGATTTTTGATCTCAAAGGTATTTCATTCATCCTTTCATTCTCCTAAAACAGGTTTCCTGGATACTTTATTCGAAACATCCCAAAATCCTCCAAGTACAGCAAATAATAAGGATAAAGCACAATATCCGCTCAAGGATTACTGTATGTCGATACGCTTACCGGAAAAGTATATAAAATCTGTTTCATTTTAGAGTTATTACAATTCCCCCCAAGTTTCTTACTTTATCCCTCATGTTTTGGGATCGTATCCTGTAGTATAAATAACTGGATCAGTTTCAAATTGACAAAAAATATTTAAATTCACAAAAAATCTGATGTAGTCAGCACATGACTTTCTCCATATTTATTGAAAACAGAAGCCTACGCCGGTAATATATAAGTAACTCCAAAACAATGAGTGTTACAAAAAATGTTTCAAACTAAAGTTGATGTAAAATACATTATCTATAACTTTTTTAAATAATTGTATACACCTATATTGCATTCTGACAGAGAAATGTATGAAAAACTTACATTTCTGGATAAACCACAACTTCCGGTAAACCATTATTAAAAAATAACTCCTAAGCAATCAGTGTTACCAAATAATGTTTCAAACAAAAGTTGTAGTAAAGCACATTATCTGTAACTTTTGTATATACCAACATTGCATTCTTACAGAGATATTTAAGAAATAAAACTTTGTTCCAGATAATCCGCAACTTCCGGTTAAGCGATATTCATAAAAGACAAATCACCTCTTGGCATTGTAAGGAAAACACTTAATATGAGTTTTGGAAATGATCGGATAATTACTTTTTAAGATAGAGCACCCAAACCTTTTTACCACAGACAGACAAAGACAGACACACACAGACACACACATACCCAGACAAACAGACAGACATGTTCGGGAAAATAGCGAAAACGAACTCTATGGGCCCCAAAACATCTACTTCCGTTGAAATCTGGAGGTCGATTTTTTTTGCGAACACAATAATTTCTCTATACTACATATAGGGAGAAAGTAAAAATTAGATGTAATATACGAGTACAAAAACCAATTGGCACTCTGGGCCATGAGGTGAGGAGGCGACCGGCGCGAGGTCATAAAGGCAGCGTGGTAAGAGGCGAGGTTGCGAAGGAGACGGCTCTCGATGAGGCGTAGAGGCGAAAAGAGTCACTGGATGAGAGTGTTACGCGAGAACCGGAGAGAGAGCTGCAGGCGGATGACACACACTGGGTGATCGTTGAGGAGTCTCTAGAGGCCCGAGGTGCACTCGATTATGTAAACGGAAAAACACCCGTGTCCCCTCCAACGGAGGTTGGTCGCAATACAAAGCAAAAATTATCGCCAACCGTTCACAAAACCGAACATATCCATATGCCGGTTGCATTGCTACTATGATGTTTTCGATTCATACCGTGATTGATAAAACACAGAATTCTAGAAATATTATATTGCATAATAGTTTTAAATCTTATAAATTAAATATAAAACGGGGTTTAGTATTTTGCAGCCAAAAAGAACGGCTTTAGGAACGTACTCGTACTATTCGTTATGTATCCTCTTTTATGCATTTTTTAGTCAACATAATCGATGATGAGTGATAGAGAACTAAATATTACGATGAAATAGCTATGTAGATAAAACATTCTCCTAAGGCCATAGAGAAATCGATTAGTTTTTACAAGAGGGAAATAGGTGCTAGAGGTAACCACTTTTTAATTTTCGTATTTTAGTGGTTTGATCTTGCTTTTCTTTCTGGACATTGCAGCTTGTTCATGCCATTAATTAATGAGATTATTCGCTGATTATTTTACAATCCATCAATTTTTAGGTCTTGCAAGTTGTAAGAGCACCATGATTAACGAATTCTGTCTTCGTATTTTACCAATGTATGAGTATGTTCTGCTTTCTATTGAAGTATTATACAAAACACCTCTCTTTCGTTGTCAAACTTTTAATTTTTTAAATGATATCTCATTATCTTTTTCCTCTTTAATCAAGGAAGTCATGAGAAGTGAAAATTAAGCTCTTTCGGAATGTAAGCGAGAAGTGAATAATAGCAACATGACTGGGAATCGAACCCTGGTCTCTAAATTTCCGGAAACGTGATATAACCACTTAACTACCACTCCCAGTCATGTCTCTATTATTCATTTCTCATTTTACTTTGGGCTTAAGGCGCACGCTTCACCGTGCAAGGTTTACTATGATTTCGAAGATCTCTTTTGGAATATTTATTATTCATTTTGGATTCAATTTGGCTAATAAATATCAAAAGATAAGATTTAGAGAAAAAATATCTTAGTGAAGATTTGAGAACATTATACCTTCTATGTAATTATACCCTTTTTAATAATCCGTGGGTCAATCTACGTACAATCAATTCCACTCAACATACGATACATCGGCTTAAGTATGTATCAAGACCATCGACGAATAAGTCTGGACGAAGAAGCAGCATTCATAAATAGCAACTCGCTATCTTCATTTTTTTACAGTCCGGCTCAATTCCGTCCTCAAATTTCAACGAGACGGCTTTCTATATAGCGATCCATCGCCGCGCCTCAAACGTTTGCAAGCGAACCTCGCTTTGGAGTCTCTCGCGGGATTACGCGAGGGTAGTGAGTCAGATGAAGCGAAAAGGCATAGAGAAAGAGAGTTAAAGAGAGGACAGCTGCAAATACTCGCAACGCACACTCCAAAGGAAACCAGAAGTGACTGTTTCTCATTTGGGAGTAAACTCTAGTGATTCTGGTGCAGTTCTGAAAGCGTTCTCATGCATTAGGGGGCGACACTTCGCTAAAAGCAAAATGCGGGAGATTACCTCAGAAGTAAAAGGGAAAAAAGAGCGACCCCTGAAGTTTGTGGATCAGTTAGGATTCAAGGAAACCGATGACGCCTATTCCCCGCAGATGATCCGTCTTTAAACAGGAGCACTGTTTAAAGGGAAGAATCTAAGATTTGCTTATCGCATTTAAAGTTTATTTTCAATGAAAGACTGATTTTCTGATATGTTTTATGTGCTTAATATACCATGATTTTTTTCTTATTTTCCGTACATGGAAATTTACTGTAATGATATAAAAATTAAAAAAAACATTTTAGTGGTGAATACTTCATTGTTGGGTAACATTTTGATTTTTTACATAGCAAATTCAACAGATGATATACTGATTTAACTCCCCTTTAATTTATAGTTTATTAGTGATAGTTGATTCCTATTAGAAAAAATTCGTGTTTAATGCACACATGGTTAAAACTATATAAATTAACAATTTAGTAGATTGCTCTTGTAGAAACACATAGCTACTGATATGTTATGAAATTGCTAAGAAAAATAGGATAAATAATGAAGTTACGAAATTTATAGAAATGTGCCCAATATAAAATAATTAAGAAAAATGAATGAATTTTGGAAGCAATATACGCAAGATAAAAGCATTATTAAATCAAACTAATTACGTCATTAAATCATCTAGCAATCATTCCCTTTTATAATACGTCGCAATTAAAATATTTTGTGGTTTTAGTCAAATATATACTACCTCGTTGATGCTAACAATTATTTTAACATTAAGAACTAAATTCACAAAAATTATGCAACAAACTTACTAAATATATAAAGGTGATGTATCTAACGTCTCACTTTTGCACAGTAGATACAATTTAAATATGTAATTTATCATTAGTCAAATTAAGTAGTGCTTTCTGAGGATTTGCCATTTCAGTCAATCTCAGCAAACCTTTTTCCAATCCCTAAAATTTACCTTCTTTAAATATATAACGGATCGTTCCAAATTTGCCATATAGATACTATACATGAATACGAGAATAATCTAGCATGGCAACTCAAATCCCCCCGTACTACTCGGTTACAGCAATAAGCGATGCTCGCAATCGGTAAAAAAATTCTGCCCCTTTGAGCACCACAGCCGTACGATTCCATTCCTCACACCGGACGTTTCGCCATCAGCGCGAATTTTCAGCAGCATGTTCCTCCAATTTTGCGCACGCACATGTGCTCATCATTACGTCATTTCGGCGACAAAGAAAAACAATGGAGGCGATGCACCGCGGGTAATTCACCCACGCATTTCCTACACGCCATAATTCCCCCATTTGGCGGTCGTAAGTTTGGCCGCGTGAATAAAAGATTGCTGTGGGGAGAGACATTTTTGGGCGGACCCCTCGGATTTAATTCGAGAGCTAAGCGGGCGTTTCGGAAAAAAATCCTCCCTCGCTGGCGGTGGCCAATGGCCACTTCATTTCAGCCGAAAATCAACAGCTCTCAAGGTTCGTTAGACGGAATAATAAATGGACTTCTCATTTGCTCAGATTACCCCACCCTCCTCGGCGTCCCTCGCAAATGCGCATACGTGATGTCATTTTGGGCGCTTGCGGTCTTTATGTTTTGACCACAATCAGGCACTGCCTTTCAAACCACACCAAACCATCGCCGATTGAATTTAGCATCCCTCCCTCTCTCGATCCATCCGTCCGTGGAATTTTCAATCGTAGTCATTCGCGAAACCGGTTCCGACAAAGTTTGTGCGCCTTAGATATGTTCTCTAAACGCGTTTGGGTATATTCAGAGCTAGCAATCAGGTCTTTGTGAAGGATCTCAACGCTCGATGGCCTTTCCAAAGTGATTTTGTTGTATGCTTACTGTTTGTTTAACCCTTGAACCTTATCTTTGGTTTACGGCTTCCATATGAGCTTCAACCCGATTTCAATTGGTTTTTTTAAAAGGTCGGTTGAACCCAATTTGAAATAAAATGTTAGATTATGAAAGAAAATCTTGATATCCTCTTGGTAACACAAAAAATTTTGTAAGCTTACTGTTTTTATAATCTCTCTATGGCTATATTTCTGTTTTCATATGATTTAGAACTCGGTCTCAGTTGGATTTTTCAATATTTCTGACCCATTTCTAATTCAATGTTAGCTTCAGAAATAATAGTTCGGTTTTCGTCTCCACGCAGAATGAAAAAGTAAATAAGCACTCCATCATATCATGAAGGTGTAATTTACGTTATACGCAGTATTATCGTTCTAAGCTAATATTATAGACCTTATACATTCCTTAATATTTATGTAAGCTCTCGGGAGTTTCAATTTAATATTTACCTAGCAACTAATTTGAAATTTATTTCCGTTTCTGTACATTTGCATTTTATTCATATTTGTTTAGCTTCTAATCGAACGAGTGTTTTCCTGCTGATTATAATAATAATTAAGATGTACTATATTATCTGTTGTTTCTTTTTTGAAGGAAGGGAGGTGGCCTGCCGTATTAGAGATGACGCAGACCCAGATTTTATTTGATCAAATGAATATACCTCTACCTTTATTTTATGTCTAGATATTTCATTATGTAGAGAAGGTTAAAAATCTATTGGATATCTTCTATAAATTATTCAGATTATAATTTGGTTGCTTCCGTTAATGTGCTATAGGTTGTTTGTAATTGTCACTTCAACTATTCATTTTCATTGGAATACTATCGGTAAATAAAAAGCCTTAAAATTCCTTAGATAATTTAAAAATATAATTATATTTTATATTAATATTTAAAGTCATTTAAGTTAGTTTAAAAACTTAAGATCGTTAACCATATGTTTGAAGCTATGTTTTTTTGACTTGTACCCCGGAAAAAATATTCTTTTTTTAGCTTCTAGTTCTGCTTACTTAGTCATATTTTGTTATAGTTGCAAGATCGTTCTACATTTCAGTTACAGAGATATTCCCAGTCACTTTAATTTTTGACGGAATTTTTCATAGTTTACTTTGCGTTACGCTCTAAAAAGGTCACATTTACTTATTTTTATAGGGCCTCGCACTAGGAGGATAACATTTGAAAAATGCATTTACCCGAAAGAGTGCTTGTTGAGGTCACGACCTGAGGATATTTCATGACGATTTGGATGACAGAATAACAAATTCAATTACAAACTAACGCAAACTAGCGCAAAAGTTTTGGGTTAGAATTAATGTTTGCTTACCCGCATGTAAATGTGTGAAATAAAAATGCGCACCTGGCAATTCCATCCTCAGTCTTGACATCCATCTCGTTCATCCAGCGTCCACGGGCCGCAGGCGTCGAATACATAATGCAGGAATAACCGCTGCCCTTCGGACCGTGAAGGTAGTTGCCGAGAAGGAAAGTGCGGCCAATCTAGCATTCCCTGCGAGAGGGACGGCATCACGGTGGGATGGTCCATACGGTAAGCAGATTAGTCTCGCTGCTATTGAATCATTAAAAAGCTCAATTTTATTCATCTCCACCCGAAGCTACATTCTACTCGGCCTTTTTTAAATACTGAGGTGAAATGAATACTAGGATTGAAGCACGTATTCGACGAAACAGCCTTCTGTTTTGAAGTTAGATTTATACCCCGAATTCTGCCAGTGGCATCCGTCAGGAGGAGTAGCAAAACCATTATCCCAACCTTCTGTACCCTATTAGCTTTCTAATACAGTAAGGAAAAGACTATAAAAAATAATCATGTATATAATAGATAATTATTATTATTATAAATAGGTAATATATATTATATCCATTTTGCATTGAATTACTCGTAACGATTTGTCGATTCATCTCGGAGATAATATTCGTTCTTCAGTGAAACTAAAGTTTCACTTACTTCGTCCAAAAGTTCTGAATCCATTACTTTTTCGATAAGCTTCCGCCGACTATCAGATTCTAATCAGAAACATTTATTAGATATTTTTTAAGCTGACAATTGGCATGAGGCAAACATTTTAGTTACAAACTAGGCAGCAATCTTGAAAATTTTATAACCAATTTGATCAATAGATGTTATTATGCTTTACGTGAATTATTTTAAGATGCAAGTATAAATATATTATCAAATATAAATATCTGCTTGCATTATTTATTTATTTATTTATTCAAATTACGCTGCGATTAGGCCATCAGGCCTGGTGGCAGCGGATTATGACTACGATGTTATATAAGAGAATAAATTAAGGCTAAAATTTTCTGGATAATTTCACAATAATTAAGTAAGAAAAACCCCTAAATTAATTCAATGAACTGTCTGTTGAACAGAGCAAGACAGTAAAACACAAGAGTTTCAACTCTCGGGGTAACCGACACAACTGATCCTACACTGTAGAAGAAAAAATGCATCTTATTCAAGTCTTATTTATTAATATATTTAAATATTATTCCATTTATGATCTTTGATTTTGCCTCTTCTTTCAGAAATTTTTCTCTCTGCTTCATCATGCTTTAAAATTATATATTCATTAAATTCATTTCCTCGTAATTTAATGTTTTTCATACAGCCGATTACAAAATTTTCAATGAACGATATCTGGATTTGATGAATATCTTAGCTAATCAGTATAAATCAGGTCACATGAAGTAGTTTATTTCGTTTTCGAGTGACGGGTGCCATTCATCGCTGTCGCAAAGGCATGAGAAACTGTTGGAAAAATATATAAATTTATAGATATAACGCTTGACAGCTACGAAATAAAAAGATTGTACTGCAGTAGTTCGATGATGAATCGGTGGTATACGACACGCTTCCTATTCCACATATGTTTCCTGAAGAACTTAGAATTCCCTAGGTTCCAAATAAATCAAAAATATAAGAGAAATTTTATTACTGGACCCACGATTTTTCGTATTTCCCCATTTCGCCAGAAAACACGGCAAAATATGTATCGTTTTGAGAACAAATTGAAATTTGGCTCGTCATACATACATAGCTGCTTTTTAACACGCTCAAGTGAATAATTATATTTCAACTAATTATTTATTTTTTATTAATTTTATCTTTTGAATTTATCACTTTTTTGTTTTGTTTTACCAAAATTATTTTTTTGAGTATTTAATTTGAAGTCGCCTGATGGAAGAAATTTTTCTTCAAGCTACTACGAGTGATAGTTTTAAGGATTAAGGAGAAAAAGTGTATTAAAGTTATAATTCTTATTGGGAGTAAATTGTAGGTAGATACAGATAGGAGTGGGTGAAATTTATCTTACCTTAGAACGCTTTGCTTTTCCTTTGATTCAATTTGTATTAGTACCTACATGTAGCCATGAAGTACATCCTCTAGCAGTTCGTATCGGTATGCAAATTTTCCAGCTTGTCTGAAATTTAGGAGTATTTCTGTATATAAACTACTTATAGATGAATAGTAAGCATAATATAGTTTTTATCCTTGCTTAGACATCATATGATGACGAAACTAAATAAAATGTACGGAAATAATGGATGTTCAATGTTATCCTCAAACTTTTTGTATCAAAGTAGATTTAATGTACGCATTATCGGCTCGTAATAAGTTTACATATTTACCCACTTCAGATCAAACTTCTTACTTCTTTACAAGAGGGCTTACTATGGGAAAGAATGACTCTTTGAGTTTTCGCTCCGTTTTAGCTCCGTCTTCCCCATCCGAGGAAGACGGATGGCACGAGAAAGTGCTTAAGCGCTAGCATTAACGAATTTGAGGAAAAGGGGTTTATACATGTCCATGTGAAATACACGAGGCGCAAAAAGATAGTACGCCAGTCGCAGCGGGGATCAGCGTCCGACCCGCGTCACTTTTCCCCAACGAATGACTTATATATAGAGTGAGTGGGAGGGAAAGGATCTCCTCTAATGAGAATCCATCGCACATTTACCAGTATCCGTCAGATTCAATCCTGGTGCCAGTCATCCTGAGAGTAGGTAATACATTCTGGTTCTACGGACGCGTTTCCCGCTGAAGTAACTGGGAATTTCCGTTGAAATTTTAAGAAAGTTTTAATTAACGGCGCGGTGGCTTACTGCGTACGGGCTCCTTGCTCGCCGTCACCTTTTAGACCCTTCGTTCGTAAAATTGAATAGAAATTAGAATGTATAATAGACGCCTGGTCTTAAACCGTTAAATAATTTTATTTCTTTTGTGGGGACGAATGGATCGCTCCTTGAGGATAAAGGTGCTTATTTTGCTGAACTTGTGCTGTGTTTTAGGTTAAATATATCTACGCGGCATGCAAGTTTTTACACTTACAACTGCAATCATTGGTAAATTTTGATATGATGCGATGTTTTTATTAAAGAGGAGAGAATATAATAGGCATGATAATATAATGTATAAATTACAAAAATTTTCGCATAAATCACACCTAATCACACTGTCTGTTAATCACAATATAGGTGTCTACTGGTAGATTTAAATTTAATGGACTAATGTTGGACCGACGATACATTATTGGAATTAAGTCTTCTGCGCTCATACTAAAAGGTGTTGTACTTAATTCTTCTTTTTCGTCAATAAGTACCATCGAACTGATTCAATGAAAGAAGAGAATACTGTAACCTTTTGAAGGAGTGACTCATAAATATCTTTATCCAATTAGACTCATTAGGATTAGTTCGAAATAGAAAGGATTTCAAATATTTTCTTTAAGGAAGTGCCATAAATTTAACCTTGGGTTAAGTCGCATACTTTCAAGTGCAAAGTTAAAAGTTACCTTCTGTCAATTGTATAATGTCATAAATGTTTCCAATATGTATGTATGTTTTAATACTAAACTAGACATAGTGCATCGATATTTTTCTGGCCGAATATTTGCCATGCAGTCGACGAAAGTTCGATTCAGAATTGCTAAAATATCGAAAACAATATATTGACCCCGAATATACAAATCGTTGGATATTTTCGTTTAATAAATAAATTTAACTATATAACATCCATGCTGCACATAATTGCGCTTAATTAACTGTTATTTAAACTTTCATGCAAGCATAAATTACGTTCATATTTGTATAAAGTTTGATTTTAAGTGGTTTATGCTTATTGTATAAGTGGATCACTGTACAATAAATTTATTTATGCGTTTCAAATTAATAATTAGTCAGTTCAATATGAAAATTCATTAAATATACTGTTTAATGAAGCAGTAGGTAAAATTTAGGGAGCAGACATTTCCCAATATTTTCCTAAAAATCATTATCGAAACTCAAGTGTATCTGATCAATTTTCAACAAGCCTTTGGATGCGCATACCATTTCTTTGCGGAAATATTCTCCCTCGAAGGAAATGAATGAAGTGGTTTCACAGCGTAGATCGGGCACTCTCTTCAGAGGAATTGCATCGTCCCTCTGAAAATGCACCCTAGAAAACTCCATTCCTTTGACATAGATGTCGACGAATGGTGAACGGACAGTCAATTTCCCTGCACATAGAGGAGAGACGGGGAGAGAAAGAGATTTGCGTAAGATGGAAAAAGATGGGAGAGCGTGGGAGAGATAGAGGGATTGGCTGTTTCGAAGGCTTTAGGCCATCAAAAACTTCCTGCTGCGAACGCAGAAATTTACGCTCCATCGCCCTCTCGACAGAAACAATTTTCCTCTATTCCTCCGCGCTCCCATCTGCTCAATCACTCCTCGCATCACTACCTGTCTCTCTCTCTCTCTTCGCGACTATCTCATTTCCTCCCGCTTCCAAGCCACTCGTGCGCCTATCTCACAGGACGGTTCCTCTCCTTGTATTTATCTCAAAGCTCTCTTTATTCAAAGGCAAGATATTCTTCCTCAGAGGTACGTCTCTTCGTTGTCAGGTCGTTTTCTCAAACGTTATTTCCTCGAAGCGTCAGAAACCGGAAGCCGAGTGGAATGCGAGGAGTCACGGAAGTCTCGTGATCGATCGGTTATTAAATCACGAAGACCCAAAGAGGCTGAATCCTTGCGAATTATTTTTCGAATGTAAGTAACTCGTGTTTTAATACATTACCATTTTCAGTATACATAAACCTATTCATGGCGTAGGGATTTTTGCCATGGTCGTCCGTGCAACTGCTGTCTAATATTCCTCGTATACCATTCCATATACCGTTGTAACTGTAAGTAGATAATATATAATGAAATTTATTGACTCTTATAGCAGTTACTAACAATGCACAAATGATAGCAGCGGATTTCTCTCGGAAACATTGACTGATATCTCTACAAATATCGTAAACGGTAAAAATGTGTGGAAAATTTGATGTCTGTGTATGAATTGAATTCTATTTTGCGATTCCGTAGCTTCAAAATGGCTATCTCTTAAATTGGGGTTTAGAAGATTATATTTAAATACTTAAATAATCTTTTGCCTCTTTAACCTACTTTACTTTACTTTACGGAAATGTTTCAAATAAAAACACTTCTAATGGAAAATCTTCTAAGAAACTCTATTTTCTAGGTGAATATGGATTATTCATCCCGAGGGCACCTTTTTGTACCGTTTGATTACGCTTGATGGTTTCAGCATGAACATTTTTAACTTCAAGTTAAATGTTTCCTCTTCGTAATAGGATCTAGTATTATCCATGAAATCGATGTTACAAAGCATGACTTCGTGGAAAGACTTAATTTTTACTGTTCAGTTTGATTTTTGTTCTTTGAATAAAACGTTTGAGTATAATTCCTCCAATTCTATTATTTTGCGTATTTTGATGAACAATTAATATCTCAAAATTTGCTAAATATCATTGTATGAATAAAAAATAATAAAATTGTAGCGTTTCGTTAAATAATAAGACAGTTATCATTAGAGCTTTTCTCGATTATATTTAACTGTAGAAGATGATCATGACCTACATTTTTGGCAAAATATTAAATTTTATCCATAAAAATCTATCTAATTAGTTTCTAAATGTGAAATTCCCACTGCGATGTACTCCTATTAATTTTGGGCGCAGATCTGTGTTCCATTTCATAAAGTTATGCTTTCTTATTCATCGTCTAAGATATTCTTAGATTTAAAAGACATCTAAAAATGTATTTGAATGTTGAAAAAAAATCTGTATAGTGTATCTTTGACTGCGTTATAAATATCAAAAGATTCAATTCCAAAAATAATTTAATCATCAAAACTGGAGTTAAAGACATTGAAAATGATCTGAACACAAACTGAAAACACCAAAATCGAGTTTATCGGGAAGAAATTCCAACAGATTATTCTCCCATTAAAGTTGGATTTTTGTGGTACTGTATAACTCAGGATACAATTCAAATCCGACTTACCTTTATAGACTTCGAATGCATGCTAATATCGGCAATAACGGTGAAACTGCAAGTAAGGAGAGGAAACGGATGTTCGCGTGCTTGTATCGCGTGTCTGAGAAGTACGACCTCATGAGCGACATTCTATCTTTAAAACAACAATCTTGCAAGTCACCAAGCCAATTGTCTACCCAATTAACTGGAAATAAAAGCCGTGGAGTGTGAATAATTTCTGTCCTTATGGATATTTAAATGTTCGAGCCTTACGTTGTTTAATTAACCGCTACATTTTCGTTCGTTTTCTATCTCAGGTAATTGTAGATATGTACGTTACATTTTAGACTAGCAGGAAAGGTTGAGGTATACCGAATATGAAATAATATAAAATATTCCTATTTAATGTATTCAATCTGCTGTTCACTTGAATTATGTACTTTATAATAGCTTGTGGATAAGTATAATTTAAACTTTTATTTTATATTTTGAGATCTACAAATTCCTTTTTAATTGCAAGGAGGTAAGATATATTTAACTTTTTTGCTCCGACATTCTTACAGGTATAAAATATTTCTATATAAGCTGAACTTGAGCCACAATCTACTCATATATTTAGGATCATTATATATCAGAATTTATGAGAGAAGACTTTATTTTTAGTCCGAATCATTAAATAACATTGTATTACCATTTCTGATAAGACAATAAAATTTTATATACGTGGCATTGACAATTTTTATGCTGCAAAATGTAAGGAAGATTCGTTCGAACAATATATTTTTCATGAGCAATCTTTGATGATTTGTTTTGATTTGCATCAGGACTATCTATATTGTATGAGTGAATGAAAGACCGTTTAGTACACTTCCACAGCAAGTTTATTTTGGCAACATGTTTCGCTAGTGTCCTAGCATCATCAGGCAAAGCATTTTTAAATAATTTCAAATATATAGGTAACCAGGAAGGGGGGAGGGGGAAAGGGTTAGGGAAGGTTTTCTTTCAGGAAGGAAAGAGTTTACTTGGAGTTTTCTTCCTGAAAAAAAAACCTTCTCTAACCCTCCCTCCTTCCCCCTCCTGGCTTCCTATATATTTGAAAATATTGAAAAATGCTTTGCCTGATGATGCTAGGACACTAGCGAAACATGTTGCCAAAATAAAATTGCTGTGGAAGTGTACGAAACGGTCTTTCATTCATTGTAATGGCCTTCCACGAGATGACGCCTTCCATTATTGAGTTTAAATTATATGATGTTCCATAAATGAGATAAACTAAGAAAACAGTGACTTAAATATATTCTGAAATATTTTACAAAACAAATAAAGTAAGTAGAATGAGTTATATATCTGTTACAGTAAATAATTCCATTGCTGTTTCGTATTTATTTCTATGCCAGTCTATTTGTTGAATTTAGTTCTACTGAAAGCTTCCTTACTCTTTTATTTTCCATTCATAACCTTTTTTATTACGTACTATTTTTGCAAATTATTACTATTTCAGTAAATACATTGACGAAATAATTTGCACGATGTCTAAGAAATACCGAAGGGCTCACTGGCTAAACATTCAAAACATGAGATATATATTGTTAACTTCACACAAGATTCACATGCGTCAACTATATTATCTGAAGAAAGTAATTTAGTGATATGTGATGCTACGCCTTAGGCAGTTCATACCTTCAGATTCATAAAAAATATGGGCTCTATATTCTCTTAACTTTCTGCATAAGGATCTTACGATGTATTATCCCAGGACAAAGCCAAGGACTGAGGACAAAATAAAATTTCATCCCTTCTCACAAAGGAAGATAGAGACTGCTATAATCTTAAAATCTATTTTAAAAGACACAGTAGAAGATATGCTTACTTAGGAATATTTACCATAGTAATTTTCTCAGATGATCCCGGTGACACTATGCAGATATTATAACGTTCTTCACCTCTGTGTGTGTATGTCTGTAATTCCTTCGATAAATTTTTCCTTGGAGTACTACTTCAAAAATTTTCGCCCGCTTTTCCCCTGAATACCGATTTTTTTTCTTTCTTCCCTCGGCGTATCTTATTCCCAGAATCTGTCCCCTCTTAAAAATTTCAGCACACAAAAGCGGCTTATCTACCCTCTTCTCTGCTTCTCTTGTAAATTCCCTTTGATTTCACTTTTTATCTCTCGGCCTTCCACTTGCTTCTCCCTCGCTCTTTCTATCATCTTTCCGAGAAATATGTTCGTCATCTGTAATGTCGTCTTACAAAAATCCCTCGTTTTCCGCGCCCCTATTCTTTTATTTTCTTTGTGCGCCTTCTTTTCTTTTCCCGCCATTTTTTCCCGCCTTTTTCTCCCTCCCGGACACAGAGCAGGGGCACAGATGGCGCGCGCGTTTTTATTTGTTTTTATGAAAAGCAACGCGAGAGGAAAAAGAAGTAAAAGAATACCGTGTTAAGAGACCATTATCTTCTTCCCTCTAAGATCCCCCCCTTTCCCTTGGAAGTGAATAGATCAACAAGCTGTTAAGGAAAAATGTGCGATTCGCTTCACGGGCCCATTTTTATCTTGGCGGATACGACGATGAAATTTACCGATGAGTGAATGCGTTGGTTATATATATCCTTCCATATACACGAGGTTTTCCTGGAATAGTTTTGGTGGGGTTGTTTATCTTTTGAGGAATTGCTTATTATTCTCTTTCACCCCTCTCTGAACTATATCTCCTGTGGTTGATTACCAGAAGGTTTTCATGTAAGACGTACCGTATTGTGACAACTGTTTGTTAATCTCAGGGAACCTATTTAAAAGACTTGGAATGGCTACATCTCTGAAGATAACTCTTCTTGCATCTCTATGTATATAGCACGGGTAAATTACATGTGTTTAGTCTCACTAAAAAATAGGTGATTTAGTTTTTATATTATACGTAGGAAAAAAATTCCAATGATTCTCATTTCATAATTAATAAATTTTTCATCTGTTCTGCCATGGGAGAACGTGTGAGATTGATTACATTTTCTGTTAGGCTTTTTAAACATGTTGAATAATACCTCATTATTATTTACATTCCCGACCGAGAATAAACCAATCTGCTCCATTAAAAAAAAAGAAAAACGCTCAGAATTTTGGCTATTTTCAGTAAACATCCTCTAATTTGAAATCTTGTGTTGATTAATTTAGCGGAAATGTGTATGATACCAAAGACAGGCATTTGTATATTGATTTACATTCATGAATTTTTCTGCCTTTTTGTGGCAATGATTTTTTTTTTCCCTATTATATCTCTTATCTCGAAGACAATATTTACGTAGTATAAATATTAATGTGAATTATTACCTAAATTTTCCTAATTATGCTGTACAAGAAGTTGTTAACGTTTTAGAAATTACTTTATTATAGTGATATTTTGCCCTTCATTCCTCAAAATTCAGCTAGTTCCTTTTCAATTCCTTCTGGTAATTCCGTATTATTGTTTTGTAAATACACTAAGCATATCCTCTTTTTGTCCCCTTCTTTCGTCTTATTCTTAAAGGCTGTTTCTTGAAATGTTTTATTTCATATAGTTAAATATAAGAAGAGACTTATAAGTCCAAATATTGCTCTTATTTTGAGTAATTATATTATATTATTTTCTCATCTTGTTTCCTTCCCTTTTTAAATGTCATATACTTGCATTGCTTAGAAATAGCTGCAGGAATCATACCTGTAGACATTTACGATGCAGCAAGCCCTGCATACGTCTAATCAGCGTAGCTCCTTCATCATACTTCTAATGAATCGTACCCTCCCATCAGCTCAACTTCTCCCTCACATCGTTACGCATATGCGAAGGGTCTCTCGTGCCGTATTGCCTCAAAGAAGTGTTTCTCCCGCGACATCGCCCGTATTCCCCGATTTAATTTATATCCCTGTCTCCCTACTTGCTCAATGACTACACCTACCTCCCCTTTAATTCACCCCCGTTAACCTCCTCCCCTTTAATCCTTCTGATACCCCTTCCACCCATCCTCCGTTACGTCCCCAGCATCTGCGCCCATGTCAACGGCTCCTAACGCCGCCCCCCACGCATTTCTCGCGCTTGCTTTGCCATGCTGGTCATCCGTTTGTTTGCCTGCAAAGACAAGAACACGTCAGCGTGGAGAATGGGAGGGAAGGCGGGTAATATCCAGGGAAGTGCGAGCGAAGGAATCGCCGGAGATAAAATAGGTTAAGGGAAAGGAAAAGGTTGAGGAAAGGTGTTGGGTTGGGCAGGTTAGATGAGGGAAAGACAAAAGGTGGGTATCGGAGGGATAGGGTCCATAAGAAGGAATGGAGTGGTGCAGGTGAGATAGGGAGGAGAAATATTGAGTTAGTTTGCTTCGGGGAAAATACCACGGGGGAAATAGAAGGGACCGAGAAATAGAAAGGCCACGGTGAGGGTAGGACGATTCAAACGTCAGAGGACAAGGTATGAATAATATGAATAAATGAAGGGACAAGGTGTATGAAATGGTATAATGGCCGTAACTAAGATAAATGGTTGGGAGATATTTCTAGGATGAGATTTAGGATAGGTTATTGAAGGAGGAATTGGGAGTGAAATTTCTCGAGTTAGTCTTAATTTTGCTGAAATCAATCTTTTATAATGAAGTAATGAGAAATAGTCTTAATTCGGCAAGATTTAAATATTTTACATCTGGAAGATATATTTATGGTGATCAATCGCTGAAACATTTTTTCTTTTGTTGGCTTAGTAAATAATGTACACTCCTGGCCAAAATTAACGCAGCACCTCCCTAGCGATCCTTACGGCCGGTGCTGCGTTAATTTTGGCCAGGAGTGTACTAACACTCATTCTTTTATTTTGTGTGATTTAAGGGACAGGTTTAGTTAAATGATAATGCACGAAAAGAATTGACATATAACGCAAATGAAGGAATTTTAAATAAAGATCTTATTAAATCTAGAATACTGTGGATAACGTAATAGTGGAAATAAATGAAATGAATATTTTAATAGGAAGAATGGGAAATTCAGCGTATGTCCATTGCGATTATTAAACCAGTGTGATTAGTTACTCAGTATTATTCAGCAAACTAAGCATGTGTAAGATCGTAATTGTATTTTTCAAAACAACTATAAACACTACCAATGTGCATCACTACGTGTAAATGACATTAAGAGAGTTTATCTGCCTTTATGTATTAAGACAATGAACGAAGCTGAAGTGTTCTACTTGTTTTTGTGAGTGTGTTGTGCGATATTCTCATCTTTCGTAAACGGATTTTTTGTATACCTGTACTTGAGAGACCTTTCAGTTTAAAGACAGTAGGTAATTATTCTTCTCTAGGTGTATAGAATAAATTAAGGGAAACCGAAAGATGGAAAGAATGGACTGAAGAGGATGAAGGACTTAGTGTAGAATATAGCACAGAAAAAAGCATGGAAAAAGCTTTAGGAATTCTTTGATATTATGTCAACTATGGAAACGATGTTAATAAGATTAAATAAATTTAGTCTGATATATATTCCAGAGAAAGTTTCTCTAAGAACTGAAATAGTGGTAGTCGATATAAGTAACCTAAATGGTCTGCAAAGAATCGTACAGTTAAGGAGGATATTTGTTTTTTTTTTTTCGTTCCATTCTCGACTGAAACTGATGATAGTGAAATGAGCAAATGAAGAAAACGAAAAATTAAAAAAATATATAAGTAAGAATATAGTGAGAATAAACTTCAAAGGATGCTTATAAGGAAAAGATTAAAAGAAAAGAGAATGAAAAAGAGAAACAAGGAGTAAAGGAAAGATGAGTCAAAAGTAAAGGGTTAGGCAGTTCGTAGAAGAAAGGGTATAACAAGAGAGGGTGCAAAGAAAGGAGGGTTGGATAGAGGGTTCCGAGACTATAGAGTAATCTTCATCCACGTTCACCTGTCAACCAATGAGAGAGAGGATTGGGACAGAGTATTAGCAGAGGGTGGAAGCATTAAATGGAAGAGAGGGCCATACGCAGCGGTGGCGTCCAAATGACGCTGTTGTTTTTCGGTAGAAGAGATTAAGGAGTGTACCAGATGATGGCGTTTCAAACTTTGAAAGGGAATATCTTACCTCTTGTCATACAGACACCTCAGTTTGGAGTGACGTTGAAAAAACAGGACGGCTCATTGCTTGTTTCCTCCGGTGATACGTTATTGTCATTGACTTTAGGCTGCCTTCATCCGGCTTAAAATTGTTGCCAACCAAAAGTTTGGTTTATTACGATATTTATGCGTATTTCGTGGTATGGCACCAAATATTAAGGATGTGATTTTAATACATATTGCAACCCTGTACAGGTGTAGTGCATACTACCTTGCTATTACTGATTATTTCATAATCAATTATTCTAAGAGTATCCAATACAACTTTTTCATTGCGATCTAAATTGTCGGCATTGGATTTTCTTCATCTGTTCAACTTGTTTCGAATATCTATTTGTATTTTTCATGCAAGGTAATTTATGTTTAACTAATAATTTAAAAAATGTTTTTCGTTGTCAAATGATATTATGGATATTTCTTCTAATTATCTTTGATTTCATGTTAATCTTCATAAAATGAAGTGATCCATTACAGTTTCATTTAAATGAAACTGTTTTTAACAGCTATTTCTATTTAATTTTAATCGAGCAATTTCTCACTTTTATCAAAAAGTGTAATTTTTGAGAACTGAAAAGTAATTTGAGATTTACACGACCTTTAGAATACAAGGTTAACTTCATCTTAAATTTCTAGCTATAAATATTCGTTTTATAAGCTTTCAGTAAATAATTCGATAAATAATCTTTATACTTTCGTAACTTCTCTCTTGGATTCCTATTCTAAATTTAAAATATAAAAAAATATGCTTATTCTATTTAGAGAAGAGAATTCATAAATTTTACCAGCTTTATAAAATTTGTTCTATATTTTCAGAGTCACTAATCGTAATTAAATTCTTGAAAATCCAAGATACTAACCTCTATCCCTTAAAATGTGACGACTTCTGTCTAAACGAAGAAGCCAATTTACTTTGCAGCTGAGGAAGTCTTACCACGTACAGTCAAGGAAGGCGAATTGCTACAGGTCCTTGGAAGAATCAAGATAACGAGGAAACCATAAAGTGAGCCTTTCCGATTTTCGGAAGAGAAAGGATTAGTCTATTCGGTCGTAAAAGTTTTAGCGAAGGTAACAAATTTAAGGGTGAAAGTACAGGTGTGTGTGGAAGATGGAGGAAATTAACGTTGAGCAATAAGAAGAGGATTTGATTGCTGAGAAAGGAGACGTTGCGTAGAGAGAAAGGGGAAGATTGCTTACTTGGAGCGGATTTCCGCTTAAATGGATTCGATGCGCGTGATGAAATAACTCAGGGATTTCGAGCGGTTAAACGTGAGTATTGTTTATTGTGGGGTGATTAATGATTCCATGCCCATTAAAGTCGCAAAGAGGTGACTTTCTGAGCAATTGAAACTGTTTACAACCAACTTCGGGAGGATTTTATCTGGTATTGAATCTTACAGAAACTCTAACAATTTTGGTGATATATGAGTACAGAAGAATATTATCCTTTCCAGTTTTATTATTCAGAGATGGTCTATTTGCGTGTAATTACGAATTATTGAAAATTATTTCTGATTGCCTTTAGATAATCACTATTTTATCTATGAAATAGATTAATTAAGCGCATAAGGGTAGGAGTTTTCCTTTCAAAATCGGTTTTGATTGTTTCATTTTATGTGTTTAAATTTCTTGATTCGTCAGTTTTCAGGATTGTTGTTTTATCGAATTGATTTTTACTTTTGTCTACAATGTTTGTTACTTATGTGATGGCTAGTTATTTCAGATATTTCCTCAGAGGATCGTTTCGCTGAATGGCGATGTAATGAATGTCACCAAGTCGATATGATAGCGTGACATCTGCTCATTATAGAGCAATTATTAAAGAGCTTCCGTGATCACACTTAAAAAACACCAAAAGCCTTGTCGTCAAATTAGTACCTTCACATAGATTTAATTACTTTGAGAAAAAGATGACATATTGATGAATGAACCAAATCGATTTTTCATTTTTAATTAAACGTTTATAACCCTATTCACGTTCAAATGAAGAATTTCTATCAATGTGTTAAAGTGTTTTTGATACTGTCTACATAAATGAAAGAAACCTAATCTAATTTCCAGCATAAACTTGGGTAAAAATTACCTAGTTTACATGTTTGTTTCTTAGCAGTTTTCGGCCTGTTGCTAATATTTCCATTTTAGTATAAATATTTTATTTTTTCTACAAGGAAACTGAGCGGTTTCTAAGATGCATTATATCAAGCTAAATTCATAGGTTTTTCTATTTTCTCTTTTCCCACAAAAAACTCTCATTGCACGTTCTTGTTCTCTATTGGTTCATGAAAAATCGCATGTGAAAGATGCATGCACACCTAAATAATTCCTCAACCAATCTCTGTCTGCAATAACTGCCTGGCAATAAATAACAGGTCATAAAATTAATCCCTCTTTTTGAATTAAATTCGAATCTAATTTGCTTATATGTACCTTAGTTGCTTTACCATGCTTTTTCTGATACACTGAACTAATATTTCTCATTTCAACTCAAAAGTATGAGCCGGAATCATACTTTATAATTCCATCCGATGAAATTTCATTAACAAATTGAATTCTCAAAGCATTTTATTCAGTGTTATTTCCATTTCGTGAAATTTTCCTTTAAGCAACATTCCCATTATTTATTACATTTGAATTATTTATCAGTAATAATCCCTTCGGTTCGGATACTCCTCTAGGCTTTAGAGTTTTCATATCCTCTTACTTATTAAAACAATGAATAACAATGTTGTAAGATTAACATGGCTCTAAATATTTCATAGTAGTTCGTATGGCCAATGAAAGTTAATTTTGCGTGAATCATAACCTAATACTAAGATATTATCTCAAGGTAAAACAATGGTAAACGATTTCCATTTTACATTTGGGTAGGTAAACATTGATTAATTATATTCAGTGATGAATATATTCATAAACATCCTATTGTTCTATTTTATCATAATTTTCCTCATACTTAAGCTTGACTTAGCGATGAATATTTACAAGACGATCTGAAGTAAAAGTGCATAGAAATTTGTAACTTTTAGAATAAATTTAGCTTAATTGATACATAAATTCTAGTTTTAATGAAATGTAGAGAACAAAAGCACATAACGTCTATACCTTGAGTCTGAAATAATTTAGAATAGAGGTGGTATAGTACCTTCTTTTATTTATTAACTATCTATGAGTACGCATGCATGGAATAGTAATAGTTTATAACTCTCGTATGAATAACTTTTAATGCACCAATAGGTTATATACATACAAAGTGTTTTTATTATTTTATTAAGTATTTTTAACTTGGTTTGGTTAGTTAGTTGTGGTTTTTTTTAGGTTATAAACCGACAAAAAGATTTGAAACTAAATTATCAGTTAAGTATGGTGATAATAATTAGATGAGTAGAGTATTTTACATAAATATTTTTCCATTCTTGTTTCATTTTCGATCTTTACGTAATTTATACGAGTTTATTATTTTCGTACAAATGGCAATTATTTTATCCATTGGTGTCACACTACCTTTAATGTTCAAAATGCCATTATTTTCACGTTACACCGGAGTACTTTATCAAATGGGATGAGAATATCACTATGTGGTTTTAATGATATCGATTTCACGACAGAGTTAATTCACATCCGCCGCTCATTTCTAACATTTACGCGAGCTGATATCCCAACGGTCGCCTCGCAGCGTCACAGGACAAACTCGATAAAACACGTTCGCGGGGAAACGTATAGAAACCTCTTTCATTAGCGCATCCTCCGGAGGGAATAACAACTGCAATTATAAATGTTGACCGTGGGACGGAGGAAGTGAGGCCTTAAATTGAATCATTATGCTCCCCGAAAAATGTGACGTGGGAAAATGAGTTTCGGAATACATCCTCAGGTCAAAGGAAGTAAAGTTAAAAGCCACGGAATTAGGAAGCGGTGCAAAACGGAAGATAAAGAGGGAAAGAGGGAGAAAGAAAGGAGTTATGAGGAGGATTCTCGGAATGGAAAGAGAATATTCTTTTTGGCTGGAGCCGAATCGACGTGGTAAAGAAGGAAGAGGAAGGATAAGCAAGGTAAAGGGGGAGGTAATGGAGAGGGGAAGATGTTCCATTATCTAAATGGAAGGACACAAGATACGTAATTGGTGGACAACGAACGGAAGCGAGGTCTTCTGGGAGAAAAAGGCAAAGGTCGTGGAGGGCGAAGGGATTAAGGGAGTTAGAAAGAGAGAGAAATGGGAAAACAGAGGAGAAGATATGAGGCAAAGGTATGGATAGAGAGGAAGAGGAGAAGAGATTCGTGGGAGTTGGAGGGAAGAGAGAAAATGGAGAGATTAGTTTAGGATGTATTAATGTGAGAGACGAAAATAAGGGAAGGAAAATGTTGAAATAAAGGTGGAGTTGGCATAGCTTCCTAATGTGGTTGGTTGGAAAAATATGTGGGGCTAAGGGCACGAAATGACGGAACATTTCGAAAACTGAGTTGGTTGTAATTATCTCGGTTCTCTTTATGCTTCCTTTAGCTTAAGCAGAACAGAATAAAATAATATTTTGGTATGTTTCCGCTGAAGTATAATATGAAAGTTAGTTTCATATTATACATATAGAGAGTGTTTCCATGATTCTTTAAGGATAGATTCTAATAGTTCATTATTTTCTAATATAGCTAAGTTTATTCTGATTAAAAATCTGTCAAAAGTTTTTGTAAAGGTATTATGGATAATAGCTTTAGATAGTAATTGGTATCATTCATGATCCTCTTTTCTTAGCTGATATAATCAAAAGTTTCTACAGCAAAATGTATTTAAGACTTCCTTATTTTCCTCCAACAGAAATAGGTATGAAGACTGTTTCTTTTAGTTTAAATTAATATCTCAAAAGCATACCTCACATCACCGCATAGTATATTAATTATTATTCAACTATAGGCCGTTTTGGCACCTTATATATTTTTCCTCTTCGTGTGTTTTTAATATTTTTATTTTAATTATATGATATAACGTTTTATTTTGTGAATCATCAAAAGGTATTTATTTTCTAATCCTCTGAATTACAGAGAAGTTGTCCTCTAGCATCCTATCATAAGAATAAACTTATGCCTTACATCAGAGGTAAAAACCCTTAAAAAAATTCTACAGTTATGGAAACTATTAATAGCAATTCTGTAATTACGTATTTATTGTCAATGGTTTCGTTCAGATTGACGCATAAATGTGTTAGAATAAGAGAAATTGGATTTCATATTTTATATTTACTCATCCATACATATCAAGGCACCAGTATATGATTCATTTTGGAAGTTTTTATAAGCTCAGCAGAAATACACACTATCAAAGTGATGTTATCAAATCCATCCAAATTTTTTCTTTGATATCTATAGGAGCATGAAAAAGCCTTTCATCTTAAGAGCAAAACTAAGAATGTTTGGGCAATCAAGAAATGCAGAATCAGAATTTTCAAATGCATGTGATATTGAGATGACCTTCCATCCATATATATTTAACTCGTTACGTGTATTTAATTCATAAACTAGGCTACCCGCAAAATTTTGTTGGAACTCAACTTGAAATTTCAGTTGACCTAATTTATGGTAAATTATGTCATCAGAATATGAAATAATACATACCGGAAGCGCTTCCCCAACATCATGTTTATGGTCTCGTGTCATTTAGTATTGAAACTCATCTGTGTCCAGAATAATAACCTCAGTGTTATTTAATTATTTCCATGGGAAGTGAAACACTTTGTCGCATGTTTTGATAGCAGTTACAAATTTCATGTGATATCCCAGCACACTGAATGATTTATTTCAGCTAGAGCACACCAACAAAAACCTAGCGTACATTTCAAAATTCATTACCGTAATTATTAGTGAATTGGAAACGGAATCATTGATATTTTAAGCTATTTCTTTCCATGAAAATTACGGCATTATCCGGACTTAATTATATCCCTTGATCTGCGATCAAAATGGGATACGTAGCGTAAACGCTTATAGCCTAATCTTAGTTAAAATTTTCTTATTGTAAATTAATTTTATCAGAGATAGGCAAATTAAATGCATTACAAAAGACAACTGCATGGTTGTGAGAGGGATTTCCTGTGTTTATTTTTTCTGAGGTTTCATATCAATAACGAGCAACGTAGCCCATAATGAAAGGATGATGAGATATTCACAATTAATGCTTCTTTATAAAATGTTTCCATAGACCAAAAATAAATTTATCTATAAAGGCATATTAATCACAATTCTGTATTCAAGGATATAATTACCGTTATGGAAAAGACTTCTCTGTCATTAAACTAATAGAGTCGATTTGACTTTACATTTACTTAGGAGTAAATGTTTATATTCAAACATGTTGGTTACAAAAATTAATTTATTTTTACCTTACACAGGTTTTATTACACATGGTTTTGACAAATAGCTGCAGATCTGATGGTGATGCTATGTATTATAGCGCGTGTTTGTAAAACATCTGTGGGTAGTGATAATGCATTAATTTAACCTCCCCGTTTCATTATGAACGATCATAAAATTTAGGCCGAAACCATCCAGTGAATATATATACCGGCTTTTGTATTTACCTGTATTTATCAAAATGCGGTGCTATTTATAGTAGCAATAGGTGGTTATAGTATTACTTTAATATTGAATCATAGTATACAATACATATTTAGCATTCATTTTATTGGTCCTTCGCTCTTTACTTTTCACTTATATTGCAAATAGTTCTCTTCTTTTTATCTTCACCTTACTATGCACATTAAACTGTTTTTCCGATTCTCTCCCTTTTCGTTCCTCTTACATTGTCCGTTAGATATTCAAATGGAAGTTTAGTAAGAGCTTCACTCCCTCTAAATTTAGCTACAAAGACTTAGTAGACTTACTAGGCAAGATGAGGAATGAGGTTCTTGCTCACTGAGCCAGATTGAAAGAATCAGAATTTGTCCACATAGGTGAAGCACAATGGTTATAATAGTAACACTTTTCTTGGAATTCTAAACAGAGTAACCTTAATTGCAGCATCGCTTATGCCTCACTGTCTTTCATTTCATCACGATCATGAACAAGACTGAGATGTTAAAAGATACATAATTCTCTATCCTGTACCCAAAGCAGATGAATAATATTTTATCCATCTATATATGATAGCAGGAGCCCCTCTTACACTACCATGAAATATATGTATTATTTGAATCCTTATACTTCCATAACTCTTTTTATACTTCGAAGCCAGAGTCAAACCAATAAAGTCAAAGGATAAGTGAAGAAAGGGGTCACTTTGTGGAAATCCATGGTATAATATAATGATAGAATAATACCCCTTTTAATGCAGGTCATGAAGCTTCTGCATATAAAATATAAATTGCTTATAACAATAACAAATATGTAGGACCGAAAACTCCGTGCTATTCGATCATATTTAGCTGATCTTTAGATACACTCTGTATTAATATTGCCAGCAAAATTTCAATGAAAGTTTTACGAAATAAATAACCTGAAACTAAAATTAATCTGGGATTTTTAGAATTTCTGACGCATTAGGGATGCATTTTAAAGATTAATGGATCTATACCCCGATGAGATTATTAAGTGTGGCTAGCGACTAGATTAGGAGTACGTAGAAAGATGCCCGCCGCTGAAATCAATTTCGTCTCCATTCCGCGCCAGTTAGCTCTTTACCAAACCTTTAACGATCACACCATAATGACCAAATATTTTTTCGAGGGCTTCGCGAGCTTTGGCCTTTAACGCATTAATCCTTTTATTGTCCGGAAATAAAACACTTATCGCGATATTTTTTCGCACATTTTTTTCCCGAAGCGTTATACCATAAATATCGACCCATTATATCCGAGCTCCTATTCAAGCGAGCCGTATAAAGCTCTCGTTTTTTCGCTCCCGTGAATTCTGCGATAACGGACTTCCGAGGAGCGACATGACAACAGAATTCACTCTTCTCCTCTACGTATTTACGGATTTGCCCCTTCGCTCGCCTCTCCCTATGCAAAATGCATCGCTTTCCATATCAAACTTTCACGCTAAATCCTAATCTCTATTAATGGACGTGGTAATTCAGGAAACCGGAACAAGAGTCCGAGATTGCGCTTTTATTATGACGTTGGAGGAATCCGAGGAGAAGAAGATGGAGCAGTCCCTTCTCCGGTAACCATACTCCGTTTCATACGTGGTGGGAACGTGGTCGCACTGCACAGTACGTCACCTGCGACCGCTTCCCTTACATTTTCCGCCCAAAACCACCGCACGCTTTGATTAATGAGCAATAGAACAGGATGTGACCTGCTCGCAAAGAGCTTAGGAGTAAAGGAACTTCCCACTCTATACCCACTCTTCTATTCTCATGACAATCTGATCCTTTCTCTCATTGTCTTTCTAGGTTACTTTCGCTCTCTTTTCCTCGGATCACTTTCATTTCCTTTCTCTTTCTCAGGAAGTTTTTATTTCCACCTTACACCCATTATTTTCACCACTTTCTATAACCCTTTTTTCCTTTATTTAGTAGCGTATAATTTTCACCTACATATCTATAAAATCTTTCTACAGCAATAGGAGTTTTCATAAGGTTTTACCACTTTCCTTTCCTCTATGACATTGATATATCTTTTCTTACTTTCTAAGTCGTTTCATCCATCATTCTATTATAGGCTATCTTCATAAGAATTAAGTACGAAATTTCTTTCCATTTCCCCCATCAATTTTAGCTAGAGGCTGTTTAACTTATCTTGATAACCTATACATCTCGGAGTCGAATCTTGAAAAGGTAATCGTAGGCATTCGCCAACCCCTTTTTTGACATGTTTACTGCAAAATTTAAGACGATTAAAATCATTTTTTCTTCCTATATTTATTTTATTCCTCTTTTCGATACCTAATTCTATCTATCTAGTAATGAAGGCGTACCTTAAATCATGTATGTCTTTAGTAAGGCTGTTTTCAAACCGTAAAGCGTTTCCAAAAACTATCACGATATTTTTGCGTTCACAATAACAAAGAAAATAAATCAGGATAAACAACTGACAAATAATCGTAATACTGCTTAATTTTATCACTCTCAATTTTCTCATGTTTTTGTAGTTTTATTTATTAACACAATTTTTTTCTGATTATTCAAAATTTGTTGAGGTGGTTTTTAGTATACATTGAATATTTTATACTATTTTTCAGTTTTTTCTTATCTTTTCACCCAAATACATATTCTATGTTCTATGTTCTTAATCTATAATTTATTCATATTTTTATTCACGATGAAATTGCTACTCTCATAAAAAGGCATTAAGGAGGGCGATAAACTTTGCACATAGGAGTATGAGACATGGATTAACAAAAGGAAAATATAAAAATATCTATTTCCGTAACTTTCCTTAAATATTATCAACATTAAGCAACCACTTCACATATATTTTTTGTTGTGTATCCTTTGAGAGCAAAGTCTCTGATCACCTGTATTTCACGGAAAATAGAAGGCCGTGGTTTTAGTGGTAGCCATTTCACTATTTTCACTTCCTTCGCTACTTTTTCATTTTATCCTCTGTCATAATGAATTTTATTCTTTTTCTAATCCACTTTCCACCTATCCTTCGCTCCTTTTTCTTCGTAATCACGCCACATGAATCCGTCTTTCCACATCCATAACTTTCTTCATCTAATTCTCATCTCCCTTCCTAATCATGGTCACACCCTTTCCAACCAATTTTTCTCTCCCTCTGCCCAATCTCTCTCTTTATCCCCTTCATCTCGCCCATCCTTTCCTCCGGATATATCTTTCTTTGTCATATTCGTCTCGTATCACCTGTATTTCATCTCCCCCCTCCCTTTAATCCCTTCTTTATTTTACTCACCTTTTCGTAATCCCTCCACTCCCTCACACCATCACGTTCTCCCGATAACGAGATATTTCATTATTTAAAACCATTCCACTCGCATGATTCATTTCGAATGAGCTCGGTTTCGTTTGATGCGATATCCTCTGCTCCGCTAACACAGCATTTTCATTTCCTTACCCTTTTTCCTCCGCAAAAAAACGCTCTCCGAAATAATAATAAATCGGGAGAGGATTTTGCTCCCGATTAAATCTATTAAAAGCGTGTGCTCTTTGAACGTTGGAAGGGCATTTTCGTCACTCCTATTCTATTCATTTAATGAACGAGTTGATAACGGCTCTCTAGTATAATGATAGACTTTGCAATTTTTGTCTATTATCGCCTTGTTCCACACAATAATTATTAAGTTTATGTGTATACATATTTGAATATAATGTAGTTGAATCAGTCAATTAATTATAGTTTATTATCATAAGACTATTTATTATTATTCTCCTAAAACTTAAACCTGACGCATAGTTTTCAAGGTACATGAAAGTCCCAAAAATGTTTAAGATCTACCAAGAGTAGCATTGATACCTGAAAATGAAATACTTATACACATATACTTATACACTGTGGTGTCGGAGTGGTTAACGTGCTGGTAATCTAATGCCAAGGTCCCGCGTTCGAATCCCGGGTAGTCGGATTTTTCTGGCAAGGGAATGATTGTGTGACTTTGTAAATAATAATAATAATTATTGAAATGAATTTCATTGGGGTTTTCCTGTTTCCTTTAGAGAAGTTATTATTATAAATATTATTCTTTTCACGATCGTTTGATTATTTATACCATAACTGGCAATTAGGATTGGATGTTTTTTGCTGCTAAATTATTTTTATGCTCTGTACTGCACTAGGAATCAATGTTTGAAGTCTTATTGAAATAAATATAAGTAAGGATTAATTAAATTTTGATTGTTCTAAAGAGATTTTTAATATTTTTCTATATTTTACGTATATGAATATGAGTATGAAATATATATATTATGTTATATTTTCTGTGTACGTATTTCGTTTGTAATAACCTTATAACCAGGCTGGAGGTAATTTGCAAGGATTTCTTATAATAATAGTAATAATGGAAAACAAGACTGAGTTTACGTTTAAATAAAAAAATTAATAAAAAATTCAGGATAGAATTCGTTGTACTTTCGCTGTATATGAAGCAAGTTTAAACTTCTGTGATATTTATATAACTAGAAAATTGTCAGAAAAGCAGTGCAAACTCTCTTCGATTTTTCAATTGCTAAGGTTGATTTTTGAAAAATACCGGATCCAGATGTAAGACCGCCCCAGGCAGTTGCACATTGGTCGTGTTTATTTCCTCAGCGAGTATCATGTTTTCTTTCCGTTTTCGAAAAAAATCACGTCCAATGATATCTATTTGTTCATGAACCTTTTGCTGTGACAACGTACTCAATTTGTTCTCAATACTGCTTGGCTTATGGTCCTGTTACAAGTCGTTTGAGGTCGTTTTTGAATTATTTAAATGTCAGAATGGATTGGCCGTAGCACAAGTTTGAGTGCACCCCTATAATTTTACATATTTTTAAAGCGTTATTCATAAAAAATGCCGATATATTATAGGCTGATTGTTTTGATATATACCCTTAACATACGCAATGCATTCATTGATTTTCATACGTAATGAACCGACTATGAAATTCTAGATATGCTTGATTTATTCACTAAAAATGTGTACGGAAACATACCGTTCTTTGTATGTACTTGGATAGTGATTTCTCAATTTATTACCAGTCACGCATTTATTTCAGCAGCTCCAAATATATTTTTTTTCGAGAATTTTGGAGACTAATCTCTTCTATTGCTTACTGAGATTTATTTTTCCTCTCCACAGAAAGCTTTGTTGTTTTTCATGTATTTTGGAGACTGTTTTCATTTCAATTGCTTACTTTTCAATCATTATTTTCTCTTCTATTTTATGATGGGCACTTTTACTTATTATACAAGACTTTCTTCCTCTTTTATGGTCAATAAATGAGCTTTCGCAGGATGTAGTTGATACAATATAAAAAAGACAGCGATAGGGAAATTAGCAGATAGAAAATGGAGTAAGGATGGAGGGAAATGATACGTGATGTTTGACCTATTGGTAATGTCAGACTAGACGATGATCAAAATGCCAAGCTCAATTTCGAATATCGATGAGGACTGGTCCTGGATATGCATGAATTTTTCGGGCCCGAAATATTGTTTTAGGGCCAGTTATACCCGGACCTTCGTGTTAAAAAACCACATATACACTGGACACTTAAATGACAACCACCTGTAAGGAACAGATAATTCGCTCTATGCAACTGGAGATTGATGTTTTTTTACAATATTTTGCAAAAAAACTAACCTAAAAGCTGAACTGTCGGAAATAACCGAATTCTAACATAAGAAGCAGGACTGAACTTTCTTATATATATATATATATGACTAATATTGCTACTTATTTTCGTTGAACAAAGCACTTTTTATTTTTGGTGTAACCAAATATCGATTATTTTTAAGGAAATGATAACTGTGGGCAGATTATGTAGTAAAAATTTATCAGTTACAATAAATGAGAGTGTATTTAAGACAGTACATGGAGAATTCTAAAATGTTTTTAGTGGCGTAAGAATTTCGACCAAAGGAGTGGTATCTCTCCATGTGAAAGAGGGGAAAAAGGCTTCCTTATTTTATAGACGAACGAAAGAGCTCCAGAGGTTAACTGTTTGAATAAAATGACCGGATTTAAGCGTGTTGAGGATAATCTCATTCGGAGGTCTTAAAGGATTGGATTAACAGAAATTGGCCATGGAAGAAATTAGCCACCCCATTCATTCGATAATTTTGCGTTCACCCTCCCTCCTCTTTACTTTTTCCAAAGGAAATTTCACTTAAGTGAACAAGGTAACTCTTCCGGACTTGATGATAAGAACGTGATGACAAAGAAGTGATTAAGTGTTTAGATAAAATTTTGGAAATTTCCTTGCAGACAAAAACATCTTATGATATCTTATGGTAAAACATCCCGTGTATTCTTTGTGGATAATACAAAATCCAATACGGCTTGAGAATGAGTAAAATGAAAAAGAAATTAATGATCCATTTTGTTTCATTATTGAAAGGTCATAAATCGCTTATATACTATTTCATAGTCATATGCCTCGAATATGGCCATTTTTACCAAAGGTTACATAGTAAGTAGAGAGGGTAAGAGAATAAAAAGTACCTCCTTACAGAAATTGATTACTTTTGGAAAATCATGACCGCCAAAATTCTAAAATTCGAATTTGCACATACAATAAGAGATCACACAAGATAAGAGCCTTGGTTGGATCACACAGGATAAGAGAATTTGGTTGCCTCGTCATCCCGGCCATCGGTGTGCCCTGCCCATGAGTAACAAAATAATTGACTCTTTACATGTATTTCCTGGCCTAAATTTTTGGATGGATATTCGGATTATAGATTATATGTATACAAAGAAATTAACATGGGAATCAAATATAAATCGTATCTTTGAGTCGTAATGGGGGTCCAAAATCAACATACAATGGTTTTAGGCTATGTATCAGCTTGTTTACGAAAATTGTATACTTGGATGCTTCATCTTTTGCAATTATTCACACATTCCGCCTAAAAATGGCCTTATCTCTTTTTCTCAGTCCATAAATATATTACATTTTCCATGACTTCTCTTCTCTAATGCCACGAAAAGAATTGATTACGACTGTATATGGCAGCTCGTGCTATGCTGATGTCTTTATTATAATTTCTGTCCCTTAAATTTTGAAAATGCAACAAATGCTGAGGAAATGATTCTATTATACATGACATTCTAGTTCCAAATTCTATTAATATTGCTTTTTTTGTAAGCGTCACCTGAAAATGAATTTCTAATACGTATGTAGATGCTTCATTACTAGAAAAGAGAATTCGGAACTAATTGTCATTCATCATTATTCAGTCACTGATGATGTTTACAAAATATCAAGCACACGTATCTACATGGCACATAAACGATTAATTATTATTATCTGAACTTAATTGATATTTGCCTGAATACACGACTATTATGGAAATTATATCACTCACATGCGATTTTGATATTTAATGAAACTTCGAACGCTGTATAGCTTACAAATTTCAATTTTCAGTAATGACCTATTCGCATTTGTTCGTTTCCATTAACAAGGTAATTAAATTTGTAATGTAAATGCAAATACAAAGCCGAGGAGCTACACTTAGTTAGAGAAAATTTAGCTTTCTACTAACGCGTGCTAAAACCGGAATGTCCTAATTAGTGAGAATATTTGTATTTGATATTTTCGGTGCTATCATTTAATAAATATAACAGAACAAGGAGGGTTGGTATTTGTCCGCAAGGTTAATAATAATTATGTTGATATAATTATCGCCAAGAAACTTGTGAAAGGTATTGATTACGTTAACGAAGATATTGCGACAATCAAGAATTTTATGGCCTTATGTGTGATGTATCTCGAACCCATTAGAATACCCCTCTTAAAAGCATTTCAAAACGTCAACCTTTGTTTTTTTCACGCTACAGGAATATAAATCATTGATTATATGAATTCTTCCTGATAAATTGATAGTAAAAGCTTGATAATACCTATTCAATTTCAACAGTAGAGGAATACCACTGAAAAATGTACAAACTACAAATGATATCTGTGCTAAAAAAGAAGTGAGAGCTTTACTAATAAAATTTTTAGGTAATTTTTATATAAAATCGAGTCAAATGATCATACTTTCTTAATGTTTCTTATTAATAAAAATCGATTTTCCCTAGCTATATACACCCTTTCGAAGAATTTTTTTCCTTAAGTTGCCTCATGTAAAATTTTATATAACCAAAACTCAATTGAGTATAATTCCTCACACGCTGGCGAATTTGCATCAAACAGTTTAAAATTACTTAATTAATATTCTTAATTTGAGTTGAATTCGCATAAATACTAGAATATTTTATTTAGTTCATCAGTAACGTTAGCCATTTTTTCTAAATCCGTTAGTTGGCAAAACGTACTGTATAAATTTTAATTATGTTAAATGTATGAAAATGATGTATAAAATATGTCAGAGCAATTTAAAATTTAAAAAACTCACCGTTAAAAATTTGACCAAAATTAACGTTATCGACCGAAATGTTCGCCATTACGCGACGTTTTATGAGTGGAGGAGTTGCTATTTTCTACCAAACTACGAAACTATAAATTGTTATTTCTCAGAAACTGTTTAGCTTATCTCACACATTTTTGGGGGGCAGTATTTCATTCCTCGGGTTAAATTATGGATACCTTTCTCTCTAACTATTCTGAGACAAGAGTCTCTGCTGGAGATTGGTGCCACTGGTGCGGAGCACCAATTGCTTTGTTCAAAGATGATACTTCAACAGAAGTAATATGGTAGTTTAGTGATTATAGTACCAACCCGAAAATCGAGAGACTTGGTTTCGAACCCCCTTTTGGTTGCTATTTTTCAATTTTGCTGATCGTTTAATGTATCTTTTTGATTAATCTTGCTTGGAATAACATTCCCAAACTCCAAGGCTTATTTTTTGGTCTGCTGTTTGGAAATATACCAGTAAGGGTCAACTTAATTAAAATTCACCTTCAATTCAAGCCAAAAAGGGTAAATTTCTTACAAGAAACTATTTTCGAATTACTTACGTAAGCACTATCTTCCCTCAATTTATAAGACATCTTCGGCGTGGAGGCCAAAGACTACCATTCCTACTCCTATCTCCCACAAATATTTTTCCTCGGAGTGGATTTTGGAAAAATTTTCCACTCATTTCGTCGCAAGCACCCCTGAAAAGTAGTCCCTAAGCTTCAAATTCCTTTACAGGCAATAAACTCTGGAATGAGCCCTCGTTGAAAGCTTACGGCGAGTTTTTATAGGTCAAGAGGTTTAAGCGCCATATCCACCGCCCCAAATATTCCTTCCGAAACTATGCCGACTCCACCAAGGGAAGGATAGCCACTCAATGGCGCTGAAATTTCTTCCTACCTTTTCATCGCTTGCCATTATGGATTAGTTAGGTGATTAAAATTCGCGCCAACCCACCGTTAAGTGTGACCCTTTCTTACTTCATATTCTTATTGAATTCAAATGTGAGACCGCCTAGGCGAGATGAAGCAGGAAGCGAAGATTCTAATCTAAGATGTTTCAATTGTTTTGGTTTCATTAACGGTGCAGTAATACTCTCAATTGATATCTTTTAACAGTGAGTTCTCCTTTTACGTGACAATGAAACACGTTTTTTTAAACCATCTGTGCCATTTTCGTATCTAGTTACGTCTCGAAGAGAAAAGTATATATTTGCAATCCTGTATAAAAAGATTTAAATTATAAACTCAATATATTTTTAATCATCCACTCATCAATTCACTTTATACATCGCAAATTTAGATTCCTTCAGTGGAATATTTGGAACTCTGCAGCGTTCTTCTGGAGGCAAATGTACCTAAGAAGCATTTTAATATCAAAACTCACCATATTTATTTATTTTTGTTAAAATCTTGCTGGCGTTTGACTAACGTCAGATGTCTTTAAACCAATATCAATTACATCCTTAGACATTGCAAAATAATTTTATAAATGTTACACAATACATGTATTAGAGGTTTAAAATCTACAAAAGATGGAGTTGGCATTTGGTTGGTTGTTGGTATTCCACCTCTTACTTCCCGGTATTCGGATAAAGCAAAAAAGGAATGCCGCACTATAATTGTACCCAAAGCTCTTTTCAATAGCAATACTACCGTCCTCAGGGGTATGGATATATGTATGACCCCTGAGGACGATGATTACAGTTATAGTGCGGCATTCCTTTCTTGCTTCATCCGACTACCGGGAAGTAAGAGAAGAAACACCGACAAAGACGGCTTTTGGTGATTTTAAACCTCTATTTCATTAACAGCCGTGTTTTAATATTTCTTTCTTTAAATATATGTAATGAATATATTTACAGAATATAAAAATCTGATGTGGCCAGCATATGACTTTCTCCATACATAAAATGTAAATATTTACCTACGACAGTAATTTCGAACTCTATATTCCATCTAAACTTGGAAGATGAGTCATTAATTTATATATTATTATCTTTTAGTTACAATCATTCTAAATAATGTTTTTCGGGACATACTCGATGAAAAACGATGAAATTGGCCTCTCGCCCATAGAGCTTAGAGCGCCCACTAAGTACATAATCAGCAACTTCCGGTTTATCAGTATTTCATGATTAACTCCTAAACAATCAGTGATACAAAAAAAATTTTCATACAAAAGTTATAGTGAAATCCATTTTCTAAAACTATTAAAAATAATAGTATATACCTAAATATCATATTTATGGAGATATTTTGAAAACAGAAATGAGCTTTGAAGAATGAAGGTCGACTTCCGGTTGACCGATTTACTCCAAAAACTAATCAACTCTAAAGAAAAAAACCAAAGTTATATATATGAAATTTGGTGTTGATACAACGAATGGTTTTCATGTTAGAGCGCCCACAAAGTACATAACAGCTACTTCCGGTTTATCGGTATTTCACGAATAACTCCTAATCAACCGGTGATACAAAAATATGTTAAAGACAAAAGTTATAGTAAAACTCATTATCTAAAACTTTTATATGGTATACAATATACCTATATTTCATATTTATGGAGATATTTTGAAAACCGGAAATGAGCTTTGATGAATGAAGCTCGACTTCCGGTTAACGGATTTACTCCAAAAACTAATCAACTCTGACAGCACACACCACAGTACTATATATGAAGTTTGGTATTGATACAACTAATACTTTTTACGTTAGAGCGCCCACAAGCACACACACACACACACACGCACGCACACACACACACACACACACAGACATCATTCCGAAAATATTCAAAACGTGTTCTAGGGACCCCAAAACATGTATTTCCGTTGAAATCTCGAAGTCGAATTTTTTCATGAAAACAATACTTTCTCTATACTTCGTATATGGAGAAAGTAAAAATAACAGATTTACAGTAGTTTTCCTCTACCCCATCATGTCAAACCATACAAATATATACCTACAAACTTATTGAAACTATTCTTTCACAAAGGAAACAACATTTTAGGATTTATCTAGACATTTCCAATTCCATGGAAGAGCAGCGCTGGGGAAACTACCTTTCTTCTTTATCATTATCCATCATCTTGCCAACTTACTCACACTGGCAAACACCAAATCCGCATTTGAAACGACGCTTCATATAGGTAAAAAAAACAATGTTGAACAATAACTATTAAATGGATTAAACGATTAAATGTAAACTTAAAACGTACAGGTATATATAAACTAAACTGTAAAGATTATGGTACCGTTTATATCGGACTAACAAGTAGAAATTTACAAACTCGAACGAAAGAGTAAAGATAATCCTACTATGCCTCCGATATGCCTCACGCTTTTCTAAACATTTCCTCGATGAAAAACGTCAATCCATATTTACAACCACCCTCCTCTATTGTCATTCGAAAGGGAGTAAAATAAACTACCGGGAACATTTATAAATATTATATATTTTTTTAATTTAATAAAAATATAATATATAGATTATAACTCTATGTGAATTCACGATAAAAAATCTTACAAATTTTCTATTACCATATTTTTTATCGGCAGGGTATAAAGTTTTCTACATTTGTTTTTGACTTCTTTATTCATGAAATTTTACAAATGATTAAAATTAGTTTTAACTTAGCACAGAAAAGCGTGCGACTTGGCCCAAGGTTAAACAAGAAGTAAAACATAGTGACTTGGCTTACAGCGCGATTACGTGATCATGGGATTTGTAAACAAGCTTCAGTATACTGATGTTGGATGTTTGGTTAACCATTTTGGCCTTAATCGTAGACCTCATAAACATGGGACTTCTCTGCTGATATTATGTGTTGGTTGAATTAAAATATAACAGAATTTTGACCCCAAAATCGGAAGTTATTGGGTTATGAGAGTGATTCTCAAGGTCTTATGGGTGTTGACAATTTGCAACAGTATACTAAACTGAATACCCGTGTATCACGTGCTTTCTCATTCAAGCGCTGATTTGTGCGTAATGTTTGGACTTGTAGCGTTTACAGTTGCCTAATTATCCAAGCATATGAGCATATAGGATGTAGACTTTGGGGTTTACAATAGCTCAATTTCGTGTGGAAAGGCTCCAAACATTAACTACGTATGTGCATGTCGGAGCGCTTCAGGATGTTTCTAATATAGATGAATAACGCTGTCGTATCTATAACATTCGTTGCACCATATGAATTAGTTAGATGGATGAAGAGAGAATATATTGACGCTAACAGGAGTTAACTCTATCTTACTTACGTTTATGAATTTTCCTATAATCTGGAATGATGGTAATTAAATTATTTAGATTTAGCGGATTCGTATTTGTTAACATTAGAGTATAACCCTCTAATCTTGATTTCAGCAAAGTATTGATCAAATGGTTGCGTTGACAGGTTTCCTTGTTATTACTTATCGATAAGTTATACTTACCTACAAATATTTTTGAGAAAAATTAGATCAAATTAGGCCTTTTCTAAAATTAACCTTTTTCTAAATGAATGAAAGAAAAATTATGTTAGAATTATAATAGAATGAAGAAACACTTCTAAAGACTTTATTTAGTGATACATGTTTTGCTCGTTAACTAGCATCATCAATCAATACTCCAGTGACAATTTTCAGTTATCTCACTTCTTCTTTCTCTTCCCAATAACACCTTTACTTCCAAAACCCTCTCCTTCGCTTTTCCTACAGCTTTCTTTGCTTTTCCTATTAAATGAAAATTGTATATAGAATATTGCCTGATGATGTTACTTCACGAGCGTGTCGAACTAAATAAAGCCTGTGGAAGTGTACTGAAGTTCCTTGTAATGTCCTCCCACGAAGTAACGCCTTCTCACATTGAGTTTTACTTCTTCTGAGTGCGCTCTCTAACGTGGAAAGATACCTTAACCCGTTTCCTTTTGACTACTTTTATCCTGGAGGAAATTGGCACCTGGCATGTTTATAAAAGATGATTAGTTTTTGAATAAAAAGTTTACGTTTTACTAGAATGGTGTATCTAATAATATGTTTAGTTAATGATTTTGGTTTATAATGTAATCAGTTATTATTAAAATTGTGATTATAGACTTGTTTAATTAATTGTAATTAATCTAATTTCTTAAAAAAGAAATATTTAAGAACTGATCCATAAGATGAAATGATTGTTATTTTCTTGCAATGATATATCTTCGTGTTAATGTCAGGGGGATATAGTTTATACCAAGCTGCCATGCACCCAATTTTTTCCATTAGTATAAACAGCGGAATAATTCTAGCAATGGTACAAATAAGTTTAGTATTAAGAACAAATTATTTTTTTTATATTTGTAATAATTTGTAATAATGTAATAAATTTGTAATATTGTGATGAATTTGTAATAATTATTAACAAATTATTACAAATTATTAAATAAAAAAAAATACAAAAAAAACAACAAAGGTTTAACGGAAGTTGGTGGAATGTAAGAGCTATTTGAAATAAAGTTTGTTTAAATTAATTTCATGTTGAGTACGAATAATATCGTCAATGAAAAATCTAATGAATGAGCCAATAATAGCAAACGATTCTGGCAACTATGAGATTCATCTTATTGGAATGACAAGGAAACAATTCTAACGACGAGAACCTAAGTTAAAAACTGGGTTCGGAAAGATACGTTTAAATAGATATTATAACATAAAATATCATATAATCAATAAAGTTAGCTGTAACTTTGTGGAATTCCATAAAAGGGAGGAAAAGGAATAACTTGGTCTCAATTCCACTGAAAATTTATTATAGACGGCCGGTTTCGACTATGGTCTAGTATAAAATAACATTTAAACTTCATAAAGTTGTGGGTGTAGCATTCTGTGACTTTTAGTCCTACCAAAATGTGATTTCCTTTTCCGCAGGTTTTCTCTTGAATTCATTTTTTACCGACTTACAAGGTGAATACTCTTACTTATAGCGGCATTTTCTACTTTAGTGAATACATAGGTTTCAATTGTAGTCTGCAGTTTTGAACATACTAATCTTTTCTCTATATTTTATCCAAAGGTATTACTTCAGTGCAAAGGATAATCACGAGTTTTCTTAATTTATCATAGAGAGTGTTTCTTTCGGTATTTGAGGTTTAGATTTTTTTATGTGTAAATATATAGAAATTTAATTTTGTTACTATGAAGGATGATGTGTCAAGTTAGTAAAACAGTAACTGCTATTCTACGTCTAATTTATTGACCATTTTCCACACTTAATAAATGAAGACTCTTAAGTGAATTAAATAGAGGTATTTAAGGAAGATAAATAGAAAGGCCTTTTTCTCCTCAGAAAGAATGAGGAAAAATTTCGCCTCAAGAAATATTGGGAAAAGCCATATATCTCATTTATGAGAATTTCATTTGTTTTCTAATTTATTATCAGATTCGTGTTCTTTTTGTGAATCGATTGAGAAAATTCATTTGAATTAAAATACTTATCATGAAAATCGATTTTACAATTGTGTAGGAATGATTGTAGACCGTAGACGAGAAGGAATTTCTGTTTTGTGCCAGAAACCGCAGTTCTTATGAGGTACTCCGACCTAACAATGAAAAAAATTCCTTTACAAAGATACTTGAAGGAAAATAAATTGACATATGACATTTATTTTCCATCGCACAAAAGGGAGAAAGATGAAGAGATCAAAAAAATTCTCAAAATAATTTCCACCGAACCTCCTTCCTTTTTTCCCCAATCGAACGCGGGAGCCTTTCATAAAGTTCCACGACCTCGGCTGAATCCTGGACCCTTGACATCGCTGCCCTTAAGCAATTAATACTCACCCAGCGGAGCAGAAACAAGAGCTCCGAGGAAAAGTAATGGAAGATGAGAACTGGAAATGAGGAGCAGAAAGAGTGGGAGGTCTAACGAGGAATGTAGGTAAAGTGGGTGGGGGAAGGGGAAATTGGGGTAGGGTAAAGGGTGGGCGAAGGGGAGGAAGTAAGGTAATAAGGCTTTGAATCCCTGTTAAAGAAGACGTAGGGGATTTCGGTGGAACGTGGATATGCCGAGGGAGAAGGCACAAGAGAAAGAGATAAATGAAAAAACGGACCCAGAACGATGCCTTGTGGGTTTAAAAATAAATATGAAGAAATGAGCGGTCCGCTTATTGTTTTTTGCCTTTTTCCTCCCTGCCTATGGGATTTTTTCAATTCGAGACGCAAGATGATGAATAAAGGACCCTCCAGGAGAATAAATGTATCGCGGGAATAATTTTTATTTTATTTTTAAGCAGGGATATTGGGAGATACAAGCAAGAAAAGTGTCCCCTTTATTAAAAAATATCATCGCGGAGTTATGATGGAATGAAATTGGGTTAATTAGCAGTAGATTTTGCAATCCACCACTGTTTTCAAGGAAAAATTAATTGATTTTATGTGAGATTACTTCTAAGAAAACCCTCCTACAAATTAGAGCAAAGCCCATATCAACACCCTTTCGTTGTTTTGCAACCTGTATTTCTTCATCATGTTACGTATAGGCTAATAATGCCTTTGTGCCTTAGAAAAAGAAAAACCCAGTCTCTTAGTTCCCTACTGCCTTAGTTATCCCTTATCCTTGAAGATGATACGTTTGCTATTGATTACGGATTGGTTACTCCTCAGAAAAGTGGGAAGCAGAGGTCTTGCTGTCTTCCTTGTGCCTGTTAAAGTATATTATATTTGTCACTTGTTTAACATCCTAGATGACCATATACTTTAAACTTCTGAGATTTCCAATTTAATTTTTCTAAGCCCGACTGAAAAATAAAATATGAGCATGATTAACTAAACTGAGAAAGACAGAATTGGAAGACGTCAGCGCCACTCCCCTTTATTAAATCAGTTATGAGCAAAATCCGTGTATGCTGATCTGGAAATTTTGTTTTTTAAACAGAATATATCCTATGATTCGAATATCCTTGTTAGAATATCATTGACTATGTATGGCGATCCAGTTCTGTGTACCCAATGCTGAAATTATATTGAATCAAAACGCATTGGAAGTGAAGAGATCTATCTCAAAAACACGTTCAGTTCTTTCCGATTGAATTCGACTGAAGGGAGAATCTGCTTCTTCATCCAGTGTGCGTATAAGGCGCAAGGCGTCACCTGTTCTAGATATCGGAGATGACAGTCACATCGAACCTCACATGGGAAAGTCGGGAATAAATTCTAACATCACGTTATCTAAGTTTCATCGCTACCGGAGAATCAGTGGTAATAAAAGCATTCGAATGCGGCGTTTGCAGGTAAATCGTGTGACTGAATTATTTATATTATCTGCGATTCAATTTTATTTTTCATATCTCGTAAACTTCCATTTTTCATGTAATAATAATTTAAATGCACCATTATGAAATAGCGTCAAAACTATGGTGATTCTAAAGAATATATTTTTATGCTGATGGCAGTTTTTGTGATCAATATCGTAATACTATAGTGACGACGATGATTTACCAACGAAATTATTCAAAGGAATAAAACTCAACCGAAACTGCAGATAAAGTGTAGAAAAGGATTACAATAATAAAATGTGGAGGAAAAAATTTAAAAGATTTCTGGATACTTATGGCATTTCTAATCATAGTGAGAAACCTAGTTATTGAAAACGTGTTTTTAAAAGTTACCTTCAAATATCTCATTTATTGAATAAAATAAAATTTTATATATCTGCTTCATAATGGAGACGACAAGAAAAAAATAGAAACTTTCCAGAGTAAATATCAAGGGGCAATGATTAGGATTTTTATTTTTTCCTGCATATGAAATTGAAAGAATATTTTTCTTATATATATTAATATTTCAAATACCTTGTGGTATTCATCCTAGATGGCTATATCTATAAGCTAAGACAAAAAAAAACAGAAATAAGTTAGCTTTCCACGCACTACAATATTAGCAGTTGCTGAATAAAATCAATTTCATTTAGGAAGAATCTTCCAATATCTGTTTAATCAGTACCTCAGGTAGTTGTAACCATAAACATGGTCATCTACCATTTGATGTCGTAGTAGGCTTTCTTTGATTATATTTTATAGTTTTCCTGTGCTATCTCTTAGTGTTCATCAATTCAAAAGTTAAGTTTATAAACGTCATAAAATTTTAAGTTACCCTTTTTGTCCATATAATTTTGAACGTAGTATTTTTCATTCCATTTCCATGCATAAGATTATTTATTTTATCTTTATATACTTTCGATGCTGATCGATCTGTTTTCGTTTTGGAATAACCTTTTCTTATAAAATGTCTAATGCGATTAGTTTTCATTTTTAACTCTTGCATAAGTAAATAGGTTCTTCATGAATACATTTCAATTCAACTATTACATCATAGATTAGCTTGGCATTGCATGGGCTTTCTTTTAGAGCATAGAATAGGGTAAATAGGTCAAACCTTAGGAAAACAGAATAACTCCAATGAAGATACACCTCGGATATTGAAGATTTCGCGTTCCGAAAATAGGGCACTTTGTTGGCTGAAGGCTCTGATAACGAAAAACTATTTTCCATCAAATGTTCAATCTGAAATATAAAAGTGAAAACCACCGAGAAGTAGTAACTCTTACTTCTTATTAATCAATAAAGCAGAATAGGAACCACTCCGTATGTTTCGTTCATTTAAAAATTCTTCTGGACACACACTTTTGAGATCATATTTTGAAATATACACCTCCTGGATTCGTATCAATCGAGACTGATAAATCTCAAAGAGTCTTTGCTAGACGATGAATTCGTTAAAGGTGTCTCTCGTACGGTATTTTTTCATTGTAGCATCCTAGGCAGGGGAATTACGAAGGGGAAATAGAACGAAAGAAGGAACAGAGAGGGGGGTGAGATGAAGATGAAAGCTTGAGGCTTGAGTGCGGAAGCGATAAATAAAGATGACTGAAGAAAAAGAGATTGGAGGAATAGGATGAAGAAAGGGAGAGATTTGGAGAAAGATAGGATAGAGAAGAAAGAAAGAGAGAAAGAAGGGTTGAGGCAGACGTCCGCACACTCAGACGGAGTCTTGGTGAGTTGCCAGATGGCGGTCCACGGCAGCATCCCTTCGCCATAACTACCCGGCGCGACGGCGTTAAAGCGAGTGTGACCAGCGAGTCTTGCCAAAGCAAGCAGACAGACCCCCCTTTCCGTATTCTTTAGGCGGCCTTTGCGATAGCGGGTAGATTACAATGAAAAAACGTGGGAAATAAAGGGAGACACATACCTCTTGAGGATCGGCTTCGAGACTTTAAATGGCTCATAAGCCACTAAATGTTCATTCAGTGCTGTACATAAATCTTTGAAGAAAGCTAAAGTTAATAGAATGATTTACTTATTTAAAGAAAGGTTATCCTTAAATGAAATGACAAAAAAGTTCGACACTCCAGAAGATATAATAATTCTTAATATATGATAAACGTATTACCTGTTTTTGAAGGAAGAAAGATAGTCTATATAATTACATGAAACAAGCATTATTATATGGCTGTATCGATTGACATTATCTTTCGCAAAGGAATTTTAATGAAACCGAGTATATTTTCATGTGATAATTCTATAGAGTCGCAGAAAAGATAATTATTTTATTTTAAATAACTTTATTTAATTTTTAGCTCTGAAATAATAATTCATGAAATGACAAGATGGAATGTAAGGTTTAATCTATTATCATCCTCAATAGTCGTCACAGATTCAGAAGAGGAACTATGGACATACAAAATAGAGAGACATTCAGAAATTATTACTTTGTTTACAGGTTTTATTTATTGTTTAGCAGAAACAAAAAACGCACGTCCTGTTTTGACGAATGATCGTCGTCGTCGTTTCTTTCAAACAAAATTGAAACTTAATACAAAAGTACTACTTCTTAGGTGCTTTTACATCTTTGATGGCAACTACTTTTACGTTAAAAGCAGCTGTGCCAAGTTAATTGTCGAAAACAATTTTTTTTGAAATCTTTTCTCGATATGTTATTATTATGTCATAAGAATTAAGTTAGTATTGCTGCTAATAACATGATTTGTTACATTATAAGTGATAATTCTAAATGGATTCTTTCGAAATATTACATTTATACAGTACCACTGCATTTAAGTAATTGAATTTCCTATAATGACTTTGAATCGCAGCCTAAGCATTCACCCATCTAATTCATTTCTTGAACTCAGTCATTGGTTCGAGCCTTACATTATCCCAGAAAACTGTTTAAAAAGCAATTACCCAGAGAATTGCAGAACTTTTCAGCCGATCCCGAAGTCGATTTCTAATCGAATGATAAACCAAAATAATGCTCTCAGAATCATTTTAGAATGGACTGAACGGTGGGGCCAATTAAATTCTCTGTGGAAGAGTCGCTGGTTAAAAATGCGGTACAATAAGGGGACTCCCACTCTTGGGGAAGTACTTAGCTGGAAAGTTGAACGACCTTCTGATAAATTACATTTTCTCTAGGCAAATGGGGGCGCGGGAAAAAGAAAATACGAGGAGTAAATGGGATGGAAAAAGGTACTTTCTAATGGCTCGAGTTTGAAATCGTAAGGAAAAGAATCCGTAATGCAGTCGATAAAAGACGTAAGTTTTCTTATGCGAGGATGATTCCGTTCTATTTTCGAATTAATAGTTTTGGGGTTTATGATACTATAGCTACCAATTGCAGAACTCTTCCTTAGAGATAATCGTCTCCAAGTACTTGTTTTATTCGACATTTTAATAGCTTTTTCTTGAAGGAAATTGAATATCGACTGAAAAATACAACGCTATCCCTTATAAATATTGAGTATATTTATTGTCTGAGATTGAGTAAAAAAATTACACTGAGATGAAGAAAATGTATTGATTATAAAATTATAAGTTACTGGATTCCACAAAGTAGGAGCTCCGTCACCAGCATTTTACTTTTAATATTAACTCACCTAAATTTGCCAAAAAACATCTATCCGTCAATATCACCCCTTTACATATCGTTGTTAAGTTAACTTTGTTGTTTATTATTAACTTATTGTGATTTCATATTCCGTATCATACTTTTAATTCTAAGTTGAACGAGCGTGCCAAAAACTAATGAAATGATTCCGGATTTTTAAGTGTGATGTCCTATAATGTACAAAATGACTACAATCAATAAAAGATACATCAAAATGTATATATCAGTGGTAGGATTACGTATCACTCAGTTAATGGCGGCCGCAAACAGTATTTTTCATGAAATATAAAGTATATTTTTTATCAATGTATATAGAATGTAGTATGCTATGTCAATTTCTCAAATTATTTCAATTTTTGACATCATCGCGATTATTTAATCTATTAATTCTTAAAGTAAAATGGACATAACTAATGTCTACAATGAGAAGGACTCGAACCTGTGCTCTCATCTTTTGGAAAACTACTTATCGTCATGCATTAAATCTCCAAAAATGTCTCAAGTTCTTGCTAGATGTCATAATTAGCTAATGGATTCGTCCCGTTAGAAATTTTTTGTCAAAAATATTTTATTTGTACGCCTTTGTTTGCTCAGTTATTCCTTTTACCATCTAAGTGTAATTATGTTTTTAAATTTCGGTAGAGAGTAATACATCGTGGACAAGAGTACAATTTTTAAAATGATGATCAGCTTTAAAATAATTTTTTTATGTTTCTTCGCGGTCAGATTGAAACTATATGTTGGTTTGGATTTAACTTTTGGATGGTCTTGGGCTCAGCACTTTTCTAGACCACCGTGATTTAGTATCAATATCTTAATGAAATGTTAAAATCAGTTCACATGAATTGGTTGGTTTATTATGAATATACTATAATGTTTTCATCTAAACTGTTACAAGAACGATGATTTAGTTCCTGATTTTCTTTCGATGCTAAATAAGTTTAGATGCTATTATAAGTTGCTATTATAAGATTATAAGATGCTATTATAAATTTTAGGGCTCTTATTTCTTTAATAAGTGTATAGGTGATTTTGAACGCAGGTCTTCGAAAAATAAAATTAAGGAATAGAAAATATATTCCACCCATGACTATTGTATTTTAAAATAATTTTTATTTTTTAAACTTTGAACATTATTTCTGGTAATGCCATAAGGCTTCCAACGGGTAAAATTGACGGAATACCGTGAAAATTTCGCCATACCCTATTGCTAGCCTCTGAATCCTGAGAGAATATATATTAACACAAAAAATATTACCAGTAATGGAATTAAATAAAATTCCAAAATGGAATCGGAAAACAAAACCAAACAGACCAAATTCCGGCTCGCTTTCAAAGCACGGGATGAAAGAAATCTCGCCTTCTGTCCTCCCGTTAATCCGTTGACAAATGAAGCCAAAATTAACTCCATCGCTCATACAAAAACGCCATTTCCGCCGATTCCTTTATCCCAGAAAACGAGGCCGGTATTTGGTGCGGGAAGACAGAAAAGTTCCTTAGGCGACCGAGGGAAATATTCCCACCGCAAATGACCAGAGACTAGGCCCATTTGGTATTCCGTCGCAAGGGGAAGAGCAGCGTTATGGAAAAAATGAGATATTTTAGAGGCACACGTGTGCAAGAGAGAGGAGGGCGTGAATTATGTGACTCCTAACCCCGGTAATGGAAAAGAGAATGAACGCAGATAGACTCCCACACTGGCTGAACAAGCAACCAAAGTCTCCCTCTAAGCTAAATCTTCCCTCTAACCATTAATAATGCTCTCATAATTTTCAGATAATTTAGGTTAATTTGTAAAATGTTTTTTTTTTAATTTTGCTTGTTATGATGGAATATTTAGTTTTTATGCTCGTCAAGTAATATCATTTTCTGAGATTAAAATTTGAAAATATTTATTCCTTTCTTTTATTATATTTATTGCCCGCTAAATTGAGTTAAAATATTGGTTAGCTAAGTTGGTTGGAATATTGGTCAAATTCAATCAATAGGTGGAGTTTTATCTTAAAGACATACAATAAAAATAAATTATTGATTTATTCCACAAATTAAAATATTAATTTAAATATATTTAGTGAAATTTGTGTAATAATGTATGTAATGGTTTATTAAATTCAATCACTGGGTGTAACTTCATCTTAAACACATTTGTTGTTTTTGGGATAACTGTTCAACGAGATTATTTAACCCTTAAAGGACTGACGTTCCCATATGGGAACGGACTGCAGCCGGGGTCTCTAGGTAGCTAAACAATATCTTGAGTGTCATAAAATGGTCAGTAAACGATATTTTGTGAGCTAAGAGGGTCCAAAGCTTACTTTCATTTGAGTTTTGGTGCATTTATGTCAAGGGAAATATTTCTTGTGATTTTTCGAAAAACAGGAAAATTTTGAGATGGATCCTTCTGGCAACTAATTTTTATAAGTTTTATTGTTTTTAATTTAAAGTAGTCTTTTGCTTGTATACCTTTAGTATGAAGTTCTAATCATCGAAAGAAATTAAATAGAGCAGAGTTTGAGGTTATTTGTTGTTTATATAACGTTGTTTATTGCTGCGTTCCCATATGGGCACGTCAGGCCTTCCCACTACTACGCGATTTCCTTGCCGATGGCTGTCAAGGAAAGCTATATATAGTATATAAAAGAATATTTTGCGACATTATACATTATTTTTGGTGTAATTAAGTTAAGAATTATTTTAGTTTTAAGTTGTGACAAGAAGACTATGGCAATTATTATGCATATTTATGAACTAAATCTCGGAAAACCTAAATTTATATAGTAGAAGCGGCAACAACATATATTAGCAAATGATTATTGTACTAGATATACAAATCCTTTCAAATTTTATTAGATTCACATAAAAATGATATAATTAGAGGTGTTATAGTTTCTATTCAGGAAAAACGTAAGTTTTCCTGAGTCGACTTCCTGAGGCTCTCCGAATCCTTGCCGAGGATGAAGAGAGTGAGGTAGATGTTACCGATTTCTTCATTTCTCCAAAAGAAGAAAATGAGCGAACTGATGAAGCATTGGCTGATGAAGATGAGGAAAGATTGGTTGACAATTTTACTGGCAAGTTAATGAGGGCACACGCCGAAATTCGGTTGGCAATCAACGAAAGTATCGGTGCTGGAGAAGACGATGGGGCAAAAAAATCTGTGCGGAGAAAATGGATAAAGGGCAGCATTGAGTGTACGGGAAGTTTTTCTGAAGCAGATTACTTTTCATACTCTAAACTTAGCTGCATCTAATTGCTAGAGCTCTTCATCGATGACGATTTCGTCTCATTCATAGTGGAACAAAGTGAGAATTTCGCCCGATTTTTTAATTGCCCCAGTCCGCAAATTACAGCAGAGGAGATGCGAACCTTCATTGGCATTTTGATTGAAGGTACAACATTCTCCTGGAAAAAAATATTAATGGGACGCGAAAAAGGATGTACATATTGAATTGGTTAGTAGAGCGATGAGAGGAGGGACTGATACATCCAAATAATGAAATTTTTACACTTGGCGGATAATACTAAATTAGACAGTCAAGCGATGGGTTCTACAAAGTCTGGCCTACGATGAAAAGGATTACACAGAGATGTCTGCAGCATTTGGTGCCTTCTCAGTTCTTAGATTGTGAGAAGAGATGATAAGATACTACGGAAGACACAGCTGCAAGCGATGTAGTAGAGGTAAATCGATAAGATTCGGTTATTATCATTTGAAGTGGTATGTGAAATGATATAATAGCATTAATTTATTTAGCTCAATATATAATTCATACGAAAGAATTTGTTGCCACATTTGAAAAGATGTGGCTACAATGGAACTGGGCGAATCAGAAAGAACCGGATTCCGAAAGATTGTCCGCTACCACCAAAATATAATCTAAAGAAGGAGGAGAGTGGAAAGAGCATCACAGCTATTTCTACATGCGAAGGAATAGGATCACTAAATGGCTGGACAATTTGGTAATTGTGGCGGCTTCAACAGCGTTCGGAGTTACGCCGTTGATGAAAGCTAAAAGATTTTATAGGAAACAAAAGAAAATTATTTTGCTTCCATAACCCTACTTCATATCCCAGTATAATAAGCATTTGGGTGGAACTGACCAAATTCATGAACACGTAAATTCACTGCATATCGGTAAGATATGATTTATATAAATTATTTACAACTCAGACAATCGAATAATAATAATAATAAAAGGGAATCCTCAGACCCAAGGACAAAATTATAGTTTAGACGGGAGATTGCTCAGGTGTACTTTATTCGATACAAGACGGAAAAAAAACCACCCGGTGGACGACTCAGCAAGGCTTCCACGTCAAAAACTGGCTCCACGCAAGAGTTGTGGTATGATTATTTAATTGGTGTAATCGGTAATATACCGCAGAACAAGGGAAAACGCTGCGCATATGAAGAGTGCGAGAGTCGTGGGAGAACAATGCGTAACAAGTGCGATGTTGGTCTATGTGTAAAATGTTATACAAAGTACTTAAAAAAATAATTATAAAAGAAACACTTATATCTTCCAAGAAAAACCATTTCATACAATATTGTTTTGAAATAAATAAGATTTTTTGCAATAAAATGCTTTTTTTAAGTTTCATCATGGCGCGCGTAATAGTAGTAGTGGGAAGGACTGACGTGCCCATATGGGAACGGGCATTTGCAACGAACCTATTATTGTTAACTTTTTTTAAACAATTTTCTGTTGTTAATTTAGGTCATATGAATACCAATATACTAAAATTAGGGTAATTTTTAAGAAAAAATAATTCTCGTCCTTGGAGGGTTGTTCGTTCCATCTTTATACCAGAAATATTGAACTATTAATTGGATTATTTTCTTGACATATTATGCACAGAAAATTTTGCACATATCATAATTCCACATTAGGTTCAGCTTTCACTTGATTTATAATAAATGAAGGCAAACGTACCGCGAGCGATAGCTTTGAAGCGGTTTCTCATTTAAAAGTAGACAAATATTGAATAAAATTTGGTTTTACGCACAAATAATGAAAAGCGACCTAGATTTAGAAATTTAACTTCATTTTAAGTTCTGCCTCAAGATAAAGTCATACTTTGTAACCACGGTCGATGTTTGTTATTTAATACGGTGCCTATAAATTGATTTATATCCAAGTTTCGGCTAACGAAGGATTAAGATTTCTTTCTTCGCAGTAAACTTTTTACGACAAAAAATTTTGATAAGGATCAAAGTATACTTGTAAAACGTTTTACCTTATGCTATGGGAATGACTAAAAAGTATTTCAGGATTGATTTCGAAGATGATACTTTCTTTGAAATCAATCTGAACAGATTTTATTGAGTCCCTTTGTTCTTTTTTTTATTCCCTCGAATTTCTAAGAGAGGATGAATTTTAAGGCCTCTTCGCTGCATAGATATGTTGTATCGAATATTGTTAATTTGTCTTTGCTCATGACGCATAACACATGTTGGTAGTAATTTTATTCGTAATCTATTATCGTATCTGCCATCAATTACATATATCACAGTATAGACCAAGCTCCTCACACATCCTAAGAAGGTAAACCACTTAAAGTATTGACGATTCCCCGGTCTAAAATTTGAAACGTTTTTGTGAACCATAAAATAATATTTATCAACTTCTACTCAAGAAAATACAAAGCTACTTACTGTAATATTATTCCAAAAGTTTAGTCTAGATTTCCTGGGTGCTTATGATAGGCATACGTATTTCATTCTCAGCCATCTATTCTTCTTTTTCAAAATTTTTATTCCAAAACAATTTCCACGGGGAAGATTCACTAGATATCCTTTCATTCAAGTTTTTCTCTCATCCAGTTCTCTTTGGCACGGATATAATCTAGAGGAACGCTGATTACCTCCGTAGGAGAAACAGAAGGTATGAAAGCAAATTGACTTGAACCGAAGATAAGGATAAACTTTTGAGAAGTTTGCATCCCGTAAGAAGGGGCCGTGGGAGCTTTCAAAGTTTTCATATGCTTGAGAGTTTTTAAAAGACCTGGGGCCAACAGGTAATTGAGAAAACATTTTGCATTCGGGCGACTTAAATCTCGAGGGGAGATAGCATTTTTATTCAAGCAGTGGAATCATAGTACCTTTATTCAAGTGTCGGCAGAAAAGTAAACCGGGTACTTTGCAGTTTTATAGATTCTCAGACTGACTTTACTGAGTATTTATGAAATTGAGTTTGTTTTTTTTTTTGTATATTTCTGTGCCACTTAGAGATTGGATAGAAAATCAATATAGCGTTCGAAATCACATCTCACATTGGATTGGACTTAATTTCTTGTTTGATAAAATGTTCAAGTTTCAATACAGAAGAAATTAGAAGAAGAAAAAAGAATGTAAATCGATAAGCAAGCAAGTTCGTCACTGAGTTATATATTTTCAGAGAAGTTATTGAATAATGTTCATTTCGTTTTACCACAAAATGCATGATATTTTGTAAATGATTATTAGTTTTTACATATGAAGGTTGTCTTATGTTGTAAGTAATAAATCGGAACTATAGAGTCCTTTAAGATATTATATAACTATGATTATAAGAGTATTTTGGCAGTTACTATAATAAATGTTTTGAGTCGAATTCTTGTAAAATATAGCTTTGCTGAAATTCTTTGCTACTGATAGGTAGTAAAATGTTCCAGTTCCTTTGACCTTAAAAATGCCTACATTTACGCTCGTTACGTAGTACAACAATTTTTATAAAAAGGGAGGTTTAAAGTTTGAATAGGTATAATATATAACATTCAAAATGTTAGTAATTCTAGATTGCTTATTGAATGAAACATTCCCAATTCAGAATAACAACATGGCAATCCTTACTCATCATCGTTCCGTATACGTGTCATTATCATTTTGCCAAATAACTTCATAGACGTTAATCAGCGCACTGCTTACTCAATCTCTCTCGACATTGTATGTGCGCGATAATCTAACTCGCATCTTCTCCATAATTTCTGCATCGTACGTACGTGCCACCTTTAGGGCGACATGCATCTTATATGAGTTCGCAATTTTGCCTCTTCCCAACAGTAACATCTATGCTACCGAAGAGTACATTTTGCTCCGCAAGAGATGAGTAGAAAAACATCCACCGCTTTCCACCCACTCTTTTTATCGACGCCTCTGCAGGATGAGGTGAACGCTCCAAGGATAAGTAGAATCGGAGCGGCGGTTTTTTTTAGCGAGATGCACCTCCGTTGCAGCGCTTATGCAACCGTTGCAGCTGTTGCGATTTGGGGGTTGCCTACGTTAACGGCGCGACCGCCAACACGTTGGGAAAAGAGACACGGAGTGATCTAGGTTGGATACGGGAGAGAAGTCTTCTTCAATGCCTCGAGGAGATGTGGTTTGCGGCGTCTTCTGACGGAAATTGCGAGGGGAGCATTTGAAGACTACGAGTGAGTTTCGGGTTTATAAATTGAACGGCTGAGAGACTAACATTGAAGTAATCGCGTAATCTCGTTTTTGCTCCGTGTGTTTCGGTTTGCAACTTCAGTTGAGATTAAAGACTACTGCCGTGGTTAGCTTACAAGATAGAGAAACGTTATCTAAATAAGGAATATTTCATTGGGGAAGAAGTATAGGAAATTGTCTGCTATATACTTTCCGGTAGGTTTTCGGATAAGGAGACACACCACTGATGATTAACTTACTGAAACTTAACTCTATATTCCCGTTTTTTATTCTTCTTTAAAGAAAAACTAACATCTTGAGCTAATGAGCAAAAAAACATGTTTTAAGGATAAATTAAAAATTACATTATTCGATTCAACTCGAAAATACCCATATATTTATATTACACAACAATAATATTATTGTTACATAAAGATTTATGTAATGATGGAAATGAAATTTAACTTAGAACGAGAAAGCGTGCGTTTTAGCACAAGGTCATAAAAGAATAAAAATATATCGAAATGAATAGGACTTGAACCGTAGTCTCCCAGTTTCCCAACAAAAATTAAGATTTTACCTAGAACACTTACCTGGAAAGAGAAAGAACTGGGTTCGATCCCAAGTTGTGTTTTTATATTTTACTTCTTGTACAACTATGATTTATCTTATTATAAAGTATTTTTTTCATTTGAACCACTAATAGTAATATTCGCGGTGATTGTAGTTGGTATATTTAATTTACAAGTTTGTTGCTTTGTTCATTTTTAGAAGCGAAACCTTCATTACTTAAATACGATATGAAACTTGTTTCGCATATAAAACTAGTTATTTATTGATTTATTGCATTTAAATCCGTTCTTTGTCAGGTCGCTGCGGGACCATGAAATTTACCGTGGTGGTGTGGATTCATAAGGCAATCTACGATTTAAGATACGACACACACAATTCTGGGGTAATGCTGATACGTGTTTTAGCATACCTTAGAATAATCCATGCCCGATATCTAGTACGGAACTAAATAAAATTGATTTTTCATTTCATTTAGGTATAATATTGATACCTTTCCCCTTGCGCAAGCACTAATACGGGTATGAATTGAAGAAACGCGTAATAAGCGCAACAGCTGTTTCCGAGTAGGAATTGTCAGCTCGGAAGAAGTCCTTGAGTTGATATGGAAGAGGGAGAGAAAGGAACGAGGTGAGAATAAGGAATCTGAAGATGAAAGAGAAGCGGAGCCGCTATCACGGGAACAACAGCGTGCGTAGGCGGATGTAGTGGGCGAGGTTGCGTTATGATCCGCCAGAGAGCGTTGTTTTCCCAGAGTATCGCGCAAATAAACGCTGAAATGGAGGAGCAGATGACCTGTCAAGATGTAATTGAAACGCATTTAAAACGTTAAGAATTGTAGTCGTGCTGAAAGATGACGTATTTCACGCTTTAGCTTATTTAGAAACCGTCTTAGTAACAATATTTGTCTGAGCTAAATGTGAAATCCCAGAGAAGTCGTTTCAAAAATCCATCACATTCTCGTTATGTTATGCAATCTTCATGCTAAGTGATACTTTCTCGTATTTACCTTTCATTAAGCGATATTCGTTTTATTTCCCCAAGTTTTTCTAAGAGGATTTCAAGGAAGCCCATTTCCTATTCCCAACAAGTTATTTAACATGACTCGCATTACTGCTACGCGCATGAGAGCTACTCATCTTTAATACATTAGGCTGGTTCAAAATGAAGCGGATTTATTAAAATACTAATTGGAATACTTTTATGTTTCATAATCTGCCTTCTTATATTTTGACTAATAGCATGCTTAAACGAGAGAATCTTAAGAAACAGCAACTTACCTAAATCGTAATTATATAAATAATAGAAAAGAAGTGTTAGTAAATTTAACGTCAAGGTACCTCAAATTCTAAGCTCAATTAACCATGAAAAGATGTCTGAATTCGCGTACTCATCATTGATCTTCATGGAGATACGTTTTATTTATAAAATTAGAAGCAACCATATAGTAACTATCAAAGATGATTAAGTAGCCGATTAGTTTTACGTGTACTTTGGAGGAGGACTCGTTAACTGAAAGAGGAATATAATATCATTTTAAGCATTGGATACGAATCTATGTAATAATAATTTTATTCATCCAAATACATACAAAGTCATCTGTAGGACATGTTATTTTCATTTATTGCTTAGTTATATTTCACAATATATGAGACAAAGATACGATTCCGATCTCTTTCTTCCTACAATTTAGATGAGAAATCCAAAGATTTCACGAGATGTGTTTGAAAGTTTATCTACTTCAGCGAGAAATTAAGTTTGCTAGTATCAAATTAAATTGAAATAAATGCTAACATGACTCAGAATTATCAACAAAAGTATTTTTTGAAACGTATTAGGAAATGAAATGGAACAAAGCAAGATTTTCAGCGTTCACCACAAATAATAGAAATAATTTCCTGCTCAGGTACAAGTTGTGGTAAAAATGAAACTCATAAAAGCAGTTTAGAAGTTTATTGCCATATGCTTTCCAACTTCTTTTGTTTTTTTATTTGTTTTGCACAATTTTCTCAGGGAACATAGGCTTGCACTTTAGCCACTCGTTCTATCCAGACGAAAAATATCGTACCTATCCTGTATTTGAAACAAAGTTCAACGAACGTTGCCATTTTATTTCTTCTTTCGGAACAAATTTGAGGTAGACATTCAGATGCTAGAAATACTGCTAACTTCGTAGAAGTTTATCTTGAGTTTTAACGGAGGTATTCGAGAAAAGCATGGCACCAAAATCGACTGTACAAGCGTATTTATTATACGTATGTTTATGCGTAAGTTAGTGGATGATTCAAACAGAAGACAAAAATAAGTTTGATTGATTTAATAACGTTTTATTTACATTCCACTCACAATTTCCTCTTATTCTAATTTTCCTAAATCCTCTTTCCAATATTTGGTAAGTTTAGAAAACGTTAGAAAAAGTTAGAAAATATGCCTTAACTTAATGTAATGTAGATAACTAATCGTATATATGAAAGTAATATATATATACACTCATGAGCATGATTACTGTAATTGTGTGAATGTTGTGGAATATATTCATCGAAGTTAATAATGGAAGTGAGGATATCAATACAGAGAATTTGGCTTTCAGTAATGATTTCGTGCGAGTAAGAATTGATACGGAATCAGCTTATGGATCGTGGCGAATACATCACTCGAAACCACCTCGTTGAGATTAATCTTGAGAATGTTCGAGGCTCGATTTCAGAGATGTTTCTGAAGTCGCCTTCGACGGCTTCGTAGCTAATCCACTCCCTCTAAAGGGAGGCGTGCATCTGCAGCTGCATAATTTGCCTCATTCCCATTCGGTCTGGTTTCTTGTTCGTCTGCCTGGCAATTTATTTTCTCCTTGCTTTAAATGAAGCAAAAAACCAATTGGTAACTGGTTCTCTTGGAAAGAGTGGGCATCGAATAAAATTTAGAGCGATAAGAAGGAGAATGCATTTAAGATACCGAGTAAATAAGTAAGAAAATGCATACCTTGGAATCCATATTTTCTTTTTTAGATGAACCAATTAGATATTTTGATTTAAACGGATTTAAAGAAAAAACGCAGCATAAATGAGACTATATTCCATAATAGCCCACCTACATTAGATATTTGTACATTAATTGACTAATAAAGAAGCTGTTATCCTGAATGTTTTCTGAAATATTCCACGCATTCGACACTCACTACATTATCTTGCTCTAAACCCTAGCTATTATAATAATTAATAAAGAAAAAGCATGAATTTTTAAGTTTGTGCTAAAATTTTATTAATAGAGATAAAAACGGGTTTCATAGCATGAATGTCAAAGGAATGTTGAAGGTAAAAGAGTTAGTTATCTACGCCTGAAATAAAAATGGGAAGCACTGTTACTGGTACCTAATTATTTCCTTTAATTACATTTATATGTATCCAGTAATTCTATAACTTTAATTAAATACAACCCAGAAGGATAAAACTATGAAATTCTGAGAACCAAAATACTCCTGAAATAAAAATGGGAAGAAAGTTTGTATGTAGCTATTCATTTTCCTCAATATCTTTTCATCTATAATCAGTAATTCTATATTTTCAATCAAATATAACCCAGATGAATTAAATTATGAAATTCAGAGAATTAATCATCCCTTAACTAAACATCCCTGAAATAAAAATGAAAAGAAACATTGTTATTATAGCCAATTTTTTTCAAAAAACATTTTATATGGATCAAGTAATAATATAACTATAAAGGATAAAAACCCAGAAGGATATTAAAATGAAATTCAGAGAAGAAATCAAGTATCCCAAAAGCCTCGTTTTTTTAATTTTATTAGGCTTCATTGTACCTGGAAAAGTTTGCAAATTGTAATCATCAGTCATCGTAAGAGCAGTTGTATTTTAGTGGAATTAACTTTTGACGAATTGAAACAAGGTCATTTCCGCGTTGGCGAGGGATCTCCGTCTTCTCTCTTGTGTTCATTATCATCTCCGCCACACCTTGGAAGGGAGAAAGCATTCAATTGCTGTCTCAAGATTTCCCTGCCTTCATGAATGCCAGCGATCCCCCGTGATAAGCAAACCCTCGGATCTCATCCCTTAACGACGTCTGCCAAATTGATCCAGTTCTCGTTAAACGCGATTCATCATTTTCCCGGAAGCCTATCTATCACACGGCCGTTGACGTTCGTGGATCTCCGACTTCTTCTTGATTTTCAATCCGAGCGATATCTTTGGATCGAATAGAACTCCTCGGGCGTAACCGTGGTGCCAAATGTATGCCCTTCAGATTTTCCTCAATTAGGGAACTCTAGGTTGGCAGGTATTTTTCGGTTTCCTTAGCACCCTTCAACAACGGAGGCAGATGTGTCAAAATTATTATACCAGGAGACTCGGTATAATCGGTACTCGGTAATTTTTTCAAGGTGTTTTTAATAGTGGAGATTTTTTCACCTTGTTATGACATATCTAGCACTTTTACCTATGTATTTATTTATTTATTTTATTTTAGGTGTTTTTTACCAGTCGAAATATTTTCACCTTGTTTTTGTGTATCATTTTTAACACTTTTACTGATTTATTTTACTGATGTATCTCAAGGTGTTTTTTTTAATAGTTGGGATTTTTCACCTTGCTTTTATATTTTTGCATGAGAACTATTACTCAGATATTAATTTGTAATTTTATATTTTATACTCTAATTTATTGTATATTATGTATTTATTTATTTATTTATTTATGTATTTATTGTACTTGGCTGTACTGTAATGATCTTTGTACAACTTGGAGAGCTGCTGGGGTTGGGGGAAGAGGGGGCGACTGCGCCTCATCTACCCCAGCATATAAATAAAATACAAGTCAAGTCAAGTCAAGTCGGGTTACTTTCCGAGTTTTTGACCTGATGCTGAAAAACAATTGACTTTGTAGTTTTTATAATTTTAAATTACGCTCTCTTTCCACAAAATCAATGACCTTTGAAATATTTTGCCGATAGAAAGCACGTTGTTAACGCTGTTAAGGAAGAGCGAATCGCTGAGAGTCAGTGGACTGAGTAATAAGCACACCGGTGAATTTAACGCTATGAGGTTTTGCCTGCGAGATACAAGATAAAGGTTTCGAGAAAGATCAGTGGAAAGCATATTAACGCCGCTATTTTATTCAGTTTTATGAAACGACCTTTAAAGTGAAGTTTATTAAGTTGTTTGTGAAAATAAATAGAGTACTACATTTTTTACAGTTACATTCAACTCAATTATTGTAGATGTTGATTTCGATATGATATAATAATTTCGATATGTTTAGCTTGATAGTTATTGAGATGATATGTTTCTTTCTTCGTCACAATTTCTCGTCAGGCTGCTAAAATTAGTCAAATATTCATTAATAGTAATAATAATAAAACAGCTTTATTCGGGCGAGATTGAGACTAAAAGTCTCCTCTTCCATCTAACCCATCGTCATACAGTACATAAATAATCAATTTAATGAGATAGTATGAAAAATATATGAGAAGAAATTGTGGATGTAAAAAAACCTAAGAAATTCTTAGGAAAAAAAATGTATCCACTGCAGGAAAACACCCACTAAGAAGGGGGGTGTGAAAAACCTGCGCAAACCTACCGATAGTATTAACTAAAAAGATGGTAAGAAACATGATTACATTTTATAAATACACTATCAATAGGTACATATATAGGATACATCAATAAAATTTTAACATATATAACATATATAACATAACATAAAATAACATATTTTAAAGCATAAATACATATCAATATTACATAGAACATAGATATCAACACAACATAGGGATAGGAAACCAGTGAGAAAAGACTTTTAATACTAGAATAAAGAAGAGATAATTTTATTTACAACAGCAATAAATATATGAAAATCGAAGACAAAATATCTCAATTGTACACTTCAATGGAACACAATTTTTATATATTATATTAACATGTTCAATGCATACATATAGTATAATAATTCGTGAATAGTTGGATAATAGCTAAATCTGCCTAAAATAATGCTGGTTTTCATTTTGTTTTAAAATATGAAAATTACTTGATGTATGTAAAAAATCTGTTTGAACTTATTGTTATGTTTTTTAAAGAGAATTTTTTCGCTTTTATTTAACATGGAAATTAATAATATTAACTGTAGAAATACAGCGGATTAATGACTAGGTTTGCGAAAAGTTTGTGGTTTTCAATTATTAATATTAATTGAAGATATTTGCAAAAGAAGTTACAAATGTATGTAATATTAATTGATAAACCATCTTTAGTGAGCGATTTTTAAACCAAACGTCTATCACTCAATCTATCGAAAAATCTAATGGTCTTAGACGCTGAGACTTATAATTCAGTTAATTTTGTCAGTGGTTAAATAGCGTACCACACATTTGACATTTGGTCTTCAAATGTAAATATAAGTCTACTATAGAAATAATATTATTTTACCTGTTGTATATGATTCCCGCTTCTTTGAAATAACTGTCCTTTCACTTTGTTGTGCTTATATAAATTCTAATAATTCCTTACGAATTAATACCTGCCTAAACTCTGATTTAGTTATTATGATTGCTCTTTTCTTAAGGAAAATGTAAAGTAAGAAATACGATGAAAAGATTTTATTTAATAAAACAATAAATGATTTTACAGTTTTTTTACATTTGTGCGGGAAAGGGAGAAATATTTACTTCTAGCTAAACATGGAACGGATTTCATAGTACTACGAGAGAATTCCCTAATCCCCCTCTTAAGAAATTAATTTCTCTCTGTTTTATAATCCATCCTCTTTATTAAAATGTACAAGTTCACCGTTTGGGGCACGGTTGGAATTAGGTTTGTATAATTTTCCTGAGGCGCACTCTGCAAAATAAAGCAGGGAGACACCAAAGTTTCGCAACTCCATTCTCCGCCATAGTTCCTCGACTTCCCGAAAGAGGGAAAAATGTGAAAAAAAGCGAAGTGCGGGAAGCGTTCGCACCTCTTTCCTTTCTGCGTGGCTTTATCTCCACTTTAAGGAATGAGCAATGCTCCCCTGAGCACATGAGCGTATCGGAACGTGCTCTCGTCATCTCTACCACGGGAAGAAAATGGAGTTCTTAAAAGTGTCGAGAGTGTGAAGCGAAGGAGGATTGTAAAAAGTTTCCGGGGATGAATTTTTTCCTCTTGTTCATGAGGGAGGGGGTGAGAGAAGAGATTGGAAAATTTTGTCACTGAGAGCAAGAAAATCCCCCCCCCCGTCTATTCTAAGAAATCGCGGCGTATGAAGCAGATTGAAAAGTCCGTAATTGGACCAGTGATCAATATTGAGGTGGGTTGGAACGGTAGCTTATCGATTTTCTTCTCATTGTTTCGAAGCTGTTTGTTAAGTAAGCATTCTATGATTCGCTGTGACAAGTTTGCGATAGTAAGCTATACCAAGCTCTCTAAAGTTCTCCAAGATATGCTATCGGAATGGAAAATGCTCCTTCTAAACCTGCTTTTTCTCTATGAGTTTTCTCTTATGCGTTTGTCTTCCAACAAAGAACTGAAATCAATGATAGTTCTCCAAAATATTTTTTGTCTTTACATCATACGTCCCTAAGCTTCCGTATTTGTTCACAAAGTAGGTTATTAATATTGTCGTTTCGCAAAATATTTTTCTTACTTTGATTTTTTTTAGGTTTCAAGAAAAGCAATCGAATGACATGTTCGCTCATCTGCAGATTTATTTCATATTTTTATACAATATTTATTTTATTCTTCATTCAGTAATTCTATTGCGAAATAAAAGCTTGGAAAACATAGCCAGAGCTCTCGGATACCCACGGGACAGTGCACTCACCTTTGGTAGAACTGCTTTCGGAATCAATCGATATTATGTGTGAAAAAGGATCTTAGCTGTAGAAGCAATTCTAACAATTCTACTAAAACTACTAAAATTAGCCTACAATAACAAAATCTGATGATTATGTACCCTTCTGTTTCACAATCAAGTTCAGTAATTAAGAAGAATCTTTCACAGATTGGGCAATACCTGCCGTAGTGGTGGAGTGGTTAGAATGTCTACGTGATAACGCTCCAAAACTAAGGTCCCGGGTTCGATTCCCGGCTAACCGGATTTTTCTGTCTAGGGAATGGTCGTGTGCCTTTTGTAAAATGTAATAATTATTCAAATGGATGTAATTTGGTTTCTTCCTGTTTCCATTATAGAAGTTATTATTATTAAAGCAATAATATTTTAAACGTTAAACTGTGTTGGTGCGAATCCCGCCATCATAATAACTTTTTTCTAGTTTTCTTATACAATTTTCCGTTTTGTATAATCCTCGTTTCTGTTGTTTTCCCTCTTTCTTCCTCTGGCCCCAATTTCGCTGTGTGTATAATTCTTTGCTCTGATTGTGAGTGTTTATCTTCAGTTCTGATAATGGTGTGATTTCCGACGAAATCAATTAATGTGTGTATTTTTCTTGTTGACTTTCTACCAACGCTACTGTTAAAGATTATTACATGATAAAATTCCACCAAGTATCGCTCAATGATATTTATCGTGTTTAATTATTAAAATTTTTATTAAATAAAATGTGTGCAGGATTGTTTGTCTGTACGATTTAACGTGAGTAATATAAATATGAAGACAATGTCTTGTGAAAAAATAAAAGGCATAGGGCATATATAAGGATTAGGGAATAAGGCATACATTTATAGTATTTAGAGCAGGTTGTATTTCCAGTTGGAGATTTAAAAAGTATAATATAGCGATAATTTCTTGTATAAAACCAATGGCATTGTGGGATAGATACATCCTAAGCTGCTTTATTGTATTTGGATACCAGTCAAATGTAACTTAAATGTAAACAGAAACACCTAAACCTAACGCTGGACGCAAACTTACGCATCCGAAATTTGATATTAAGTGCGGAGAACCGCAACATCGCTTTGTGTATGAATCAGGTTCTGGGGTCACGGAAGAGTTCAAACGCTCCGAAAAATCTGGTTCTCCCGCAGTGAGGTGGGAAATTAAACAGCGCGTGATCGAAATCGGAATGGTTCTCCACGCATATGAATAAATTCGCCGAAATGGAATTTGGGAGAGGACAGAATGGAAGTTGGACACATACACGTGAGATGGTTGAATGGCCTCTCTCCAAGGCTTCCGGATAGCCGCAGGGAAGGCGTGGAACGAAGTGGGATTAAGCGAAAGAGGGAAGGCAAATATGAAGGAGGGATGGGGAGGAGGATGCGGGAGCGGTAACAAAAGGAACGAGGGCTTACTGGTCCATCGGCGTCATTCGGGCAAATATAGGATATAAATGGAGAGCTTCCTTGAAGTTTTTATGAAAAATTAATATTCATCGCTGGGAAACAACACCTCGAGGCAACGAATGCGTTTCCAATTTCGCAAATTTCCAACGAATAACTTTCCTTTGATAGCCGTTATCTAACTATGAAAAAGTACCCACTCTCTTCACTACCTCTCTATTTTAACTTTTTTTGTTTGATAAAATTGAGAGTAAACTTTTATTAAAATTGAGAAACAAATGAGGCACCTTTCCTCACACGGAACTTATTTCCTTTACTAAGTATTAAGATGAGATTAAGTGGAAAAGTTCTGGATAAAAAACTCCATTGCGGCTATCTCTCGTCTTTAAAGTTATTAAATTACCTATAAACAAGCTATTGATTGAATACATCACCCAAGCCTTATGGTTAGTCCTGAATACCTTGATGAAGCAGCTGAGATATTGATTTGTAAAAAGAGTTTCAGAATCCTTTGTTTGCCAGTCACCACTCCCATAATGCTTCAAAATGAGGGATTTTTATATCTTAACTTTGTTTTGCGGAGTTGCAGTTAATCAGAAAATTATCATTATTATAGTTTTACATTTATCTAACTTTGAGATTAAAGCATTACCTCAATGGTGATATTCAGTACACTCAAATGTACTATTGGTTACATTTTTTTCCGAGCAGTTCTCCGACCGGAAAACTGGTCATGCAGGTGAAATGAAAAAAAAAGTGTTTTAAAGAGAAATTCAGTATTTCCTTCTGAGCTTACTCCAAATGAAACCTTAGCGTTTTAGAGCAGGAATGAATAAAATTTTTCTTAATGTAAAAGCAAATATTTATTAATTGTTACCATTTGAATCAGGTATGTGAAGTCTAATGATTTTTGAGAAAGAATATTGAATTCAAACTTGCAAGGGAGTCAAATGTTTTCCATTTTACCTAAAGTAGGGACCTCCAATTGGAAATTGTTTTCTCTAATTTATTCCGCCTTCATTGTTGTTCAATAGCTTCTGGCTTCGACTTCCAATGTTTTCCCTTGAATCCTATTTCTAATTACTTTCTTTAGTTTCCGTATTTCAATAAACTGGATTTAATTTCTTTTTATCTTACTTTCTGACTCACTTACTTCATTGAAATTTTCATTGCTCTATCCTTCAACTTTAGTTACACTAAATTACTGCATTCACCATCACCGCGATTGTAATAACTACTGTCTTTTAGAAATAGGTTCTGATCATTTGGAAACATGGCTTTAACTACGAATTGATTGTTTGGTTGGTTGCGATTAAAGGTTGGTTCATTTCATTTCAAATTCACTTAAAACTGTGGTTGGTGGTCAAGAAAAGAAGAATCATTTCTCCTTTTTTCCGGTTAAGGATCAAGAGAAAGCCTCATAAAGAAGTAAAGAAAACACAGGAGCAAAGGTGGTGTAAGAGGAGGAATAAAGAAGGGGCAAAGAGTTCAACCGGAAGGAAGAAGCGATGGCCATGACGCGCCATGTATTCGGAGATGTGACCCTCTGTTAATCTAGTTTACCGAGAGCACCCTTTTCCCCCTCCCTTACACTCCCCTACCCTTAATCCAAACCCTCAAACACAGCCTCAGGGTCACCGCAGGGAGTCCCCTAAACACCATCACAGCTGGATTTCTCCCCAACCGTCCAACGCTGCCTCCTCTTCACAATCACTCAAACTACTCGTGAATTACCAATTAAGGATCTCTTGAGTGACTCCCTCCATATCAGCGATTCTATTTTTCTTCGACTTCCTGCATGAGAATTGCTTACTTGCCCAATAGCTTCTCTCCCGTGATTTCTGCTCTGATTTGAAATGGCAGCGCGTTGTTCTTCGTCTTTTTTTTTGACTTGAATTAGGTTACTCAGTATTGCTGTTTTTCGGGCCTCCCTCGTGATTGATTTGAGGATGATATTTCTCGTCTACTACAAGCACTCAGTTAATACATTTTGCATTTTACAGAATTTATAAATGAATTATATACAAAATATAGAGAATAGTAAAATTTCATTTTATAGATAAAAAATATGCTAAATAAAAAAAATAATTTAACGGTGAAAGTACGGAAATGTTCTTTTCCTGTAAAGAGTGAGTTATTGTGAATATTTATATGGTATCAATTCTTTGAAACGGTATGTTTATTTCTTAAATTTTCACATATATCTCATTTGTCAACATAGTGAGTAAAAGCAAAGAAAAGAGAAAATTAAAATAATTATAACTCTAAATAAATTAATTCGAATGATATGAATGAGACTTTGACCTACTCACACAGTAGGTAAATATTCTGTTAGCCTCAAACCGGTCTTTTGGGGCATAATTGACCAAAACTACCGTATGGATGTATTTTTAAATACTTTTCTCCGTCAGCTTTAAATTTGTTAAGTTTAGATAAATTAGTTTGAAGCACCTTAATTTATTATAGTTTTTCAGTGATTGATTTTCGATCCATATCTCCTGGCAAGGACGCTAATGAAGCTCGGAAATTCAAATAAAAATAAAATACATATGGACTCAAATAGAATATTAAATGCAGTCTGAGTGGCTGAGCTTATTACTAGGTTGGCCTGTCATCTGAAAGATTAAGAAACGGTGAATATGTAATAAACTTAATATGAGGACATTGACGAAATGTGATGTACGTATCGATCTCGTAATAAATGTTACGAAATATCACAATTATGAAAAAATATAGAAATAAATTATTATCAACACACATACTCGTCTTATTAAATAATATCAGCATTCTTAAATATTCTCATTGCCAGTCGTACAACTCTACCTATTAGCACGTCTCACAGATTTTAAATAATATGAACTGATGACGTTTGTGACGCATAAAATATAAAATACAGCCAGAATTAAAAGAGAACATATTTTAGTATGGTACTCAAATTTACATTTTCCTCCCAATTTTATAAATTGACATGTCGAGGCCGAATTAATTTCGTAACCTAGTTTGTTGCTCTATGAATAACAAAATAAAAAAGCAATTTGTAAATGAAATAAATATTTGATTACTCTTCGCTTGCTCTTGGTAAGCCGTGCTCCAGCGAGACTCGACGAAGGCGATTATTTTGATATTTTCGGCCGACGTTCAGCCGACGGTTTTTCTACTAGCGAAGCCTTCAGTTTACGTCCGATGCACTCTGCATTTCGAATAAAAACACGTGAATGCAGAATTATCCGTTTGGTGAACACGTTTCTAAAACAAGTTCGGAAACTCTGTGAACATGACAACTGCAGTATTTCATCCAAGAAATTTCCCGAGATGATTCTCGTTCGAACAAAAAATTCCGCTTTGTACTCCTGTTTCTTATTGGAGATTTGAAATGCGGCCCGAGCTAACTTTTTCATATGAATTTGAGCGTGACTTCCTCTTGGATTACGGGCGCGCGATTTAGGTTCGAATTTGACGTTTCAATTCAAAACATATGGTAAAATGGTGCAGAATGTGGCAGCTCGGTTGATTTAATTATGAAAATGGCAACAAAATGCTTGTTTCAGCAGGGGACAGATATTTTCAGTTTTATCCTGCTATAGTATTTTTTTGAATATGCTTAATATCTGTTTCATTTCGAGTATTATCAAGTAATCGAATATCGTTGACCAGTGATGGTAGACAGGTATTTGGAAAATAATAATAAATACCACATGAGTAGAATTTGCCTTAGTCCTTGAAGGGTTAAGGTAACCAATTAAATTAAATTAGAGTTAAATTTAATTAATAGAGAACGAAATGCGTCATGGGAAGGATAAATTTTGATTCTCTTTAGGTATTATTTTTAATATTTACTAAGGGACGTTTAAAATTGAACAGTACAATTAAACAAAATTTAGCATAAAAGATATATATATACCCTTTTGCTTTTAGAAAAATATGAATTAGTCAATCGGAAAAAGCATCCCATTAGGTTTAAGAAGTGCATTACAGGATTCAAGAAGAGTTTAGCACGGTTTTTATTCTTCTCTCCGTTAAGATTCGAAGGAGTTGGAAATAGATGGCATTTGCTGTATCGTTCTCTCGTAGTTAATCTCCGTAAATCCACGCTATGTTTGTATGCTTAGGACTAGACTTAACTGCGGTAATGATTTTCGTTCTCTAACGCCTCTCATCCCATAATGCACGTATAATTGATCTCGCTATAGTCACATTTCAGTGTACGTGGTGACACTTTTTATTTCAGCGTACTCTATAATTGACCTACTTGCGTATAATAAGACAGTTGCTAAAATTATCTTGGTAACAAATAAAAATTAGCTTTCCTTAATTGATGGTGCTAAAAAACGTAGGGAAATAAAAGAATGAACAACTTTGTATTGCATAGCAAGTATTAATTTTGGGCTTTAAGTTAATGTGTGCCATTGATGGTGCTTTCTTTAACATTAATTTCGATGAGTTGTGTGATGATGAACCTTTTCCTAATACGATAGTTTGATTCAAACTACAAATATTAGAGTCTTATTTAACTAAACCATAATGACGAGAAATGTAAAGTACATCTTTAGATCTTTAAGTGAGTTTGTTTTTGCTATTTTTTGTTCATTTGAACGCATATTGCCCACATATTTTGTGATTGAGTAAAGTGCCTTTTTAAAACATGGAATTTATTTCATTTTTTCTTTCTAATATCATGTACTACGTTCTCTGATTAATTTAAAACATTCATCTGTTCTATCACTAAAATACCTATAGTGAGTAGGTAATTGTTAAATTAAAGAGAAGATAATGATAGTGATTATAAATTTAACAAATATTTTCCAAAATATACAATTAAATCGTAGAAAAGTATTTTATTCTATTGATAACTCCTAAAAGTTTGCTCTCGTCAACTTAATATTCTCATCATAATAAAAAATAATGAAGTAGCTATTAGTAAATATTGAAGTGGTTGCTCAAATATAAAGTAGAAATTCAATTTTATATTGATATTTTGAGAAATAACAGTACAGGAATCTAGATCATATTAGAGAACCGTTCTTTTCCGGCAAAGGTTATATTTTTTAATTAACGAATGTCAAGATTCCATATTAATACCAATTTATTTTTTAATTATCTTGATAGAAGTGCTCGAAATGATAAAGCGTTATAGGTACATTTTTTATCACACAGGAAAGCCGAAGGAATGATATTTCTGCAGCTATTAGCGATTAGACAAGTTGGAGAGCCTCTTTTCTTTCAGAAGGATCTCCGTATTTACAATTCGTTACCGACCCAAAGGGGGTCAAGTCCTCCAAATTGACAACTAAAAGAGAATTCGATAAAGTTTGCGAAAGGAAACCGTAATTCGAGCTGTCGTAACCTTGTGATGGTCTGAAAAAGGGATTAAGCAGAAAGAGAAACTTTGAATCTCGTCGTTACGGATGAGTCTCCCCCCCGTGCTGCAATCGTCCGCGTTTGTGATTTCTTAATCATTTCACCGCTTCCCGGGACCAATTATCCTAACTGGCCGAACAACGGCACACGTCACGTTCAAGAGAGTCCACGTGTCCCAGGAGCAATCAAACAGAAGCGTAAATCCTTCACTTTCCCCCCCAACTCCATATTAAGTCATCACTTTTTTCCGCGGGCCATCCCTTCTCTCCTAGGGCACTCTTCTGCATAGCATTCCGTGACCCAGGGACTTCGTTTTTACTTCCACTCCAAAATCCCGTTCTCTTTCTTACCCCCCGAGAAAAATAACCATTAATGTCCCCCTCTGTTCGCCACCCCTGCGGCCTCCATCCCTCCCTATATATATTCTTAGGGTCTATACTCTCATCAGGCATTCTTCATTTGATCCTGAGGAAATGAAATTACCGAAGAAGACTCGTTTGGCAGCAGAGTCTCTTAGCGAAGGTGAATTTTCTTGCTGCGCGTCTGCAAGCGTCGTTATGGGAGGAGACTTCGATGGAGGAAGAGGGGAAATTTTCCCTCTTATTCGTTATTCGCCCCTCGCCATTTTGCTTAACTTGTTTTTTATACGGCTTTCGTGATTACACCGTGTTATGCTCAGACTTTCTGATCGTCATCAGTGGGGTATTGGAACCGGCATTGGGGGAACTATATTAATTTTGGAAGAATATCTATTCCTCTAGTAGATTTGGTCTATTTCCGAACCAATTTTCTTCCAAATTAGCTGCTTAGAGGTCTAGATATGGCACATTAAAATCAGTACCTTCCTATTCACTAGCATCTCGACATTTTAGAAAGATGATCCCTAGAGTCCCTATCTGCATATAGTGTGTCACTCTGATAGCAATTCCCGTGAATTCGACAAATATATGTTACTAGAAGTATGTATGATAAGTATTATATGTAAGTACATGTACATTATTTTGTCAAAAGTCTTTTATTATCTTCTGATTTCTATCTATGAGATGAAATCAAAGATTGTGACTTTCACTGCGTTACATAAGTATATTACATTTATGTTTTAAGATCAGATCTCCATACATATGTCTTGGTTGAATTTATCTGCAGCGTCATTATTTTAAACTTTTTAGAGATAATTTTTAATAGAAGTGAATTCGTTTTTAAATGTACTAGCAAAAGTACCCGTTGATTCTCAACGGGGATATTTAATTTCAAAAATATCAGTGTAATAACCTTGATCGTAACAAATGCTTCATAATTGTTGGTAAATAGCGAATACCAGACTTTCCAAACCAATATATAAAGAAATGTAAGTTACAATTAAGTCTACAAAGCCGCTCCAACTCAATATTCAATCTCATATACTTTGAATGAAAAATTTCTTCAACTGAGAACATATAAGTATACTCAAAGATCACATTAGGATAAGCAGTACCACGTTTAATGTAACGTTTTCATACAGGTACAAGAGGACAACTGAATCAAACATTTAACATACATTGCAGAAATAAATTATATATCACTCGAAATAGAGAGAGATAAATTATATATTATATACCCGTTGCATCTCAACAGGAGAAGGAAGTACTGTTAAATACAAATACTAATACAAAAGCTCCAAACGATAAACCAAATACTAATTACCAACTACTTCAAACTGTCCACTATAAGTAAATGAAATCGTGTGAATGTATGTATGTATGCATGTATATGACCATTATTTTCATATAATAACCATGCCTCAGTTTAAAATTCCGGCAGCGAAGCATACGTAGCAAAAGAAGTTGGTTCACTCTGTGGTGCAAAGTACCAAGTGAGACCACCCGACCCAAAAAAACCCTAATAAACAAATGCTTCAAAGTGTCAGTCTATAAGTGAATGAGACCGTGTGAATGTGTGTATATATGTATGAAAATAACCAAGACTTTCTTAGAGTAACCCCGCCTTGGATTAAAAATGCAACAGTGATGAAACGAAACGAAAGAAAAGGGGGATCCATCATATATAATTCCTTCTCCGGATTCATTCATATGTATTATATTTAGACGCTTCTCCGGATTCATTCATGAATCTATTATATATAATTCCTTCTCCGAATTCATTCATATAGATAGACAGGATACCAATTCACAGGCTAAACCACAGGCGTCATTTACTTGAAATTACTTCCCGAGAAGATTGCATCGAAATTCAATCCATAGTTCACAGCCAATATCATCTCCCATTTTTACTGATATGCTTCAATACGCCTGGTTCACCTCAAAATTAACAGACAACCAAAAAATTTTTAGGAATGTTAACTAAGTTTGCTTTTCAATAGAACTGCTCAAAACTGCTTGTATATGTCAGCAGCCATCATTTATTTGTTGCTCAAATTACCGAAATATCTTTGGCTTCGAATGCTTTTATGATAATTATCATTTGGGTGCTTGCGAATGATTAAAAAATCGGATTATGAATAAATATAAGCACAAATATAATTTCTATTCTTCGTGACTTCATTATTCTCCCATACACAATATTTCCGATCATGCACATTCTTACGATGTATGATGATATTTGCACGATTATCAGTATAATATTAAATTAATTACAAAATAAAAAGAATATAAAACAAAATTTGTGAAAATAAAAAGGAAAAAAGTTTTGCACTACCAGGGAATTGAACTGGCAACCTTCTCATTGTGAATCCGTGATGCTACCGCATCAGCTAGTGGGCACATAGGTAGGTAGGTGAATTTAAAAGATTATAAAACGCCTTAGTTGTTTACAACATGGAAATCTACCTAAAAGTTTCGTATATTTTATCAATATTCTCGCAATTTCGAATCGCAAATGATATTTCTCGACCAGAATAAGAATCTTTATTCTATTTTCCTTCTTTTGATGCTAGTTTCGACTTCCTGCAACTGTTTTTTCTAATTTAGTTTTGCAAAAGAAATAAACCTCACGACGAAAAAATGAACTTTATGTGTATTTCTTATGGAAACGTTTTGAATTTTCTGGGTTCGAACCGTGGACCTTAGGGAAATAAAAAGTAGCCTATACTCTGCGGTAGGTTGACTTTTTATATTGTACAAAATTTCAAAGTTTTGCGACTCTCGGTACTCGAGTTTTTAGCGAACATACATACATACACACACACCTACACACACACCCACACACACACACACACCCACACTCGATTTTATATTATAGATATCCCTTCTTAATTTGAGAAGAAATCTTTCTTATAAGAGACATGTGATGTACTTAACCATGACACTGATCTTCATTATTTTTTTAATATCCGTATATCTAAATTATTTTACAAAGATATGGATGATAGAAGCAGTAATGAAAGATATTATTAATTTAATTTACTAATTACAGCAACATTGCTTGAGATTTTAAGAACACTTTATACCTGGTGATATGATTTTTATGTGTGTGGAATCTATGCAGCCAAAGACCCTTGGGAATGAGGCCATGCTGTGAAATTTTTGCATGTTAAGTCCAATCTCTCGTTTGCTTCTTGGTAGATTTATATATGTCATTGATTGTTCAGCAATGGCTCTAGTAACCTTCTTCACTGTTCGGCTAGCAGTTGATTTATGGACACCAGTGAAGTCTGCTGAAGCGATTAGCATCGAACCAGTGGCATAAAATCTTAATGTCAGTAGAAACTGTTCCATTGCTGACATCGCCTTATTTCTTAAAATAGGAAGTGTAATGATCAAGCAGTTATTTCATACATCAGATACTTTGAATTAACTTTGCAATACCTTGTTGTTCGATGCTCTATTTTCATCGCAATTTTTTCTAAAAACTTAACCACTGTTTCTTTATTTAGTCTAAACCTTATAAAAAACTCTTCTTCACTCAATGTGTTGAGATAATCCGGTCGAATCTTAAATATTCTAGGATTTCTTGTTCTCAGCAGTACTCGAAATACAAATTCATCGTCGTCATCCTCAATATCTTGAAACGTTTTCAATACTTCCATTTCTTGTCTATTATGTGAGGTAATAATAAATATCGTTATTAGAGAAGTATTTAGCAGCATTATTTAATATTATTTACCTGTGATAAGCATCCCTTTTTAAAGGGACTCGTTTCTGAGGTAGGAAATTATGCTGGCTGTTTTTGTTTTATATCACTCTGCTTAAAATCTTTCTAATATTTTATTTGTTAGATATCTTTCCCCATTTTCAATACTTTTTATCAACAAATAAGTATAAAAAGTAACTTGCGTCAAGGAGTACGTCCAACGTTATTCACCTTCGCGGGTAATACTTTTATCGAAGCCTTCAAAGCAATACTTGAGACCATACACGTTGACAGGCAGGCCTACTATTAATTCAGATAATTGTATAATAGTTTCCTCAGTTCCTTAATTTTACTTTCACACGAATTTCAATGTTCTTTTAAGTTACACGACATTTGCTTTTTCTGGCCAGTAGTTTCCACATCAGAAAATGAAGAGCTTGTTAAATCATGACTATTATCTTGATATCATAAATGCTCAAAATCATCCCAATATTAATATTATATTTATTACATATATAATAACTTATTGTACACATCTCCGGAACCAACATAGTTCTACGCGTAATGAATGTGACAGAAAAAACGACCTTAAAATATTACATATACATTTAATAGGAGTCATACCAACTTAATTAGAATATCCGAACAAATATTTTCCAGAAATTGTGGAGTATAAACTTTATTTTCATCAACAAACCAACTGAGTTGATAAGTTAGCAGTAAAGCTTGTCCGCCATTACTTGTTTACACTGGTTTACTCCCATGATGCGTTGCGCTATCAATCAGTTAAGGACTCGATCACAACCCAATCTGTTTGATAAGATAACAAACACTTTAACTAACAGATACGGCTTAACCATCGATTATAATACCCAATTTTTGAGTTAACCTGGATGTTAAAGTTATCCTATAGATAACTACACATTATAATACCGGGCGTAGGTATGGTTTATTGAATAAATTCAACAACCGCATTCGTCGTTAATGGGAACGGACTTGTTTATAACCTCAAAATTCTCTCTAATATTTCTTCTATTTTATCAAAATACTGGCAATTTCTAATCGAAATCGCTGGTCCACGACTAAAATAAGATACTTAATTTAATTATCCTTCTTTTGATGGTATTCCCGAGTTTTAACAACGATTCTTTCTAATTTAATTTTGCAAAAGAAATAAGGCCTGCAACTGATAAAAGCTAAGTTTACGTGTATTCCTTATGGAACCCTATTATGGACTCCTGGGATCGAACCCGGGCTTTCTTAGTAATGGGAATAGTTTTCCTAGGGGTTTCTAACTCGTAGAAACACAATGCAGTTTGTTTCGAATCGCTAAGTCAAACCGTTTCTGAAATAAAGGGGGGGACGGACGGACAGACGGACGGACGGACGGACGGACGGACGGACGGACGGACGGACGGACGGACGGACACTTCGGAAATTATATATAAAGATATTCATTTTTTTACGGCTCCTTGAATTTTATAAAGACAGCGGATATTTTGTTAGCGGAGTACTATGTTATAAAATGATCTCTGTGGAGATTCTCGGAAAGTAAATAGTTGGAAAATATTTCAGGATAATAAATGATACCGTAGTGTAGTTTAGTAATACTGGCGGTCGAAATATATGAAATAAACTAATTTAAAATCAAAAATCTCAAAAAAGTCTCTTGCGTTATAACCTTGGTCTACGTTGAAAGTATTTTTGTTAAAAAGTCAACACAGATATTTCTTTTCAACATGTATATCCTGGATATTAAATCCCCAAAATATTTTTTACCATAATTTCCAACATCCATCCTGCGGTAGCTGAGAATAAATTAAGTTTCCCTTTTTCAAGGTGCTTGATAATCTACCATCTCAAGAGTCAGAGGTAGAATTGTACAAGAGGGTAGCATTTTTCAAAAGCAATTTGTACATTTCAATTATCTCGAATGAATATTCGTATTCACGGAGGATTTTACGACTGAAACTCTTGGACCTTGAATACCATTTACGAATCATAAGGACGAAGAATATCGCTTTATCTGAAATTTGATTATATTTCTCATGCGTTCGCAAAGGATTTCTCTTCTTAATCTCTGTACCAATGTATTTTATTACTGATATATTTGAATAATTAGTTATTTTTTGCCTAACTACTTAAATTAGATCATTAACAAAAAGCAATTCGGATTTTAATTTGAAATTCTTGTATGTATCCAGCGTTTCTCTCGAAAGATAATCATCTTAAAAGTGACTTTCGGCTGTGATGAATGTTCAGAGGTCACATTCGGATTTTTTCATTCACTTAAACATGTAGACCTCATTTCTCAAGCTTATTCAGAAGTTATTATCGTACTCTGACTTTTATGACGGCTTTATATTGTTGCAGTCGACCTCTGCTACTTACGAGCCTTATTCTGTCACGACGGACTTATCGTTCTTTCTTTGTATGCATGATCATCTCGCCGCTGTACGCCATTAAAGGGATGTGTGTTTGTTCCTGCACTTGCTAAATACGCTGATTCACTTCGTCTAGTTCGTTTAAAGCAGAATTTCAATAGAATTTGTCCTCAGTTGCGATAAAAACTTTTCTAGTGCCGTTTAAAAGGTACCGTGCACGTAGTTTAGTAAGAAATCTTGTTAGACTGCTAGAATTGGAGCTCCTAAGCAAATATATATATCCACGCTCATAACCATGGTATTTCGTCTCTTATAAATATCAGGGTTCTTAACATATGCATTAAATTAATTTATGTTAATTGTTCAGACACATCGTAATGAGATATTCGACAGAATCAATGTATTTTGTAAACTTTTTTAATTTTTCTAGGAAAAATTACTAAATTCTCCTTCTTTCTTCTACTTTGCTATTTTTTTATTAAGAAGTGCTAGAATTTCTTTGATAAGAGAGTTAACTAGATAAATTTAGGTAAGTAAGAGTAATTCTGAGTATCTTGAAGCAAACAACTTTATCTCCTTATTTTTTAAAATTTAAGTGAGGTTTATATTTTACCTAATAGATTGAAATATACCTAAACGAATGACCTGGATATTCCCTCATTATATGCATAGAAAATCAATTAGGCGACTCAGAGGGTAAGTTATGGTGACGAATATCTGCGTTTGAGTTTGTAAAAAATACTATCAAGGTTTTGATCAGTATCCAGCGTTATTTATTACCTGAAATATATATATATCATTATGGGTAGATTCATGCTTATATAAATATATTAGTAATTTCGCACATTGGCTCCCTCTGGGAATCGAACTCGGGACCGCTTTCACCAAAGGCAAACGCGTTGTCCATATGATTATCCGGGAGCATACATAAAGTTATAATTGTTGAGGAAAAAATATCAGGCATCCTTAAATATAACTATCTATTGCTTACATATTTAGACAAAAGGAAATTTATGTTTATGGTACCATTAGATACACTCTAAAAAGTCGATAAATTCATAAAAATATCACTAAAGAGAGGTTGAAGAATTTTAGTCTTTAAATTGCTCTTACTAGCTCTATATATTAGTTCAGACATAAAATAAAATCAACGTGATATGACATGTAAGTCTCTTATCGAGTAAAACTAATGCTATTTTGATTAATGTTAACTGATAACAAAATAGTATATTACGAAAGTATCTAACAGTACATACGTATTAGTAAGCGTGGAATTGTAAGCAAAATGTTGCTGAAATTTAGCAAAAGCCACTAGATTTAGCTATAAAATTACTTAATTGCCGTATGTTTGAACATAAAATTTAGATGTTTATCATCATAGAAGATAGATTTAGAAAAAAAAATAGTTCCAAAGAAACAGAATCCTCAGGACCCTTTAAGAAGTCCCTATGATTTCAAATGAACGGTTAGTGTTTGTAGAGTTTTTCACATTTTCTGATATGTAAGGATAGATATTCACGAATTGGAATACACAAAAAATTAAAATTACGAAGCACTTATGATTAGGAATATGAAAGAAATACGTCAATCTTCCATAGATTGTATGCACTCCTGCGCGAGTTGTCTATGGAAGAGAACCGAGAGTTCGAAGGAAAGGAGGGTGCCGATGTCCTTGAAGTCGAATTGAAGATGATATAAGGGCTTTTGAAGGAGAGAAAAAGAGAAACGTGACTGGGCTCTATAAGAGTCATCCCGCTTTCCTGCTCGAGAGCGGGGAGTAAGATATAAAGGAAGGCTTTCGATATGAAAAAATCATTGGAAAGTACCCTCTTAAGTTTGACGAATATGTATTCAAGCCGGAAAATTTGGAGATGATTTTCAAAGAACCCACGTTCTTAAGATTCCTTAACCCATTCTTTTTTGATGGACTTTTGTTGCCGTTATCTGACTTAAAGGTGAGTTAAAGTTAGAATAAAATGAATAAATTGGAGATCGTAAACAGAGCTAGTGCAATTGCTCATTGAACGTGAGCCACTTATACTTACCAGCACTTTATATCTTAGATAACCAAGAATGTTCAATAACTGGCTATGAAACTGATGAGTTCAAAATCTTTCTATCTTAAAAATTAGCGACAAATCATATCGGAAAGAATAAGTATACTAGAAACCTGTAATTATTATCTTAACACTTTTAGAGAAGTATATCATTATTAAATAAAGCAAATTTAAAAGAATTGCTTTTTACGATTAGGTACTTGCGAAAAAGGACTTCATCTTTTATCAACTTCATCTCATATGCAGTTTATAACTCCAAAAGTTTGCATTTATGCTTCAAGCAGTATTTTTTCTATTTTATCATGTTTGTGTTACTATTCTGTGGTTGGTGCTTTTCATCATAGTTCTACATGATCATGTTTTTATCACTAAACCAGTTTTCATAACCTACCATTCTGCCCGTTTGTTATCGTCTCCTATTCGAATTTATGGATTCGTCATCTCGATTACGTTGCAATCTAAGCTAGCTATCTGTATCCTTTATTCACACAACTATCCCATACTTTCCTATATATGCTCACTTTATTTGCTTCAAATTTACTCATAATTATTTACTTCATTTCCATTTAATATTCAAACTAAATATACTTTTTTCTCCAAAAGTTCTATCAGTAATTGTGGAAAAAATATAAAAGTAAGAACGGTATGCATTATTTGCTTCATTTAGAATTCCTTTCTCACAGAAAAACAGATCCATTTCTTTAAATATCTGTCGATTTAATAGGTGACAATTACAGCTGCTAGAATGGTCTACATGGTTTAATTAAGCTACATTACAATTTTTATTACTTCGCCAATAAGTGACTGTTTTCAGTAATGAAGAGCACACACATTGGTAGTTGCTGAATAAGTTCTCTGAAATTGGGTGTGATTAACGTAAGCATTTTTTAAATTATCGACAACTTTAATTTTGAGGGACGATGCTAAAGAACTCCAGGTGCTCTGTATTGTCCTAATTACTGAAGCCATTACGGAAAAATATACCTACTCTAAGCGATAGCTGGCGGAGCATGATTACCTGCGATGAAATGTATTGCAGTGAAAATTAGCATCCTCCGTAACCATTAGCTGCATCAATTTCTCTCTCTAGGCTGCTGCGAATGAAATATTATCCAGGAAAAATTAGTCTCAGGTCCTGAAAGTATCGTAAAATTTCAATGGAGATGCGGGTAATAGAATTTAATCACTCTTTTAAGGATGTCTGTAGGGAGTAGCGGACACTTTTGTATTTTCAATGCATCAAATAGAGTGCCTGTGTTTATTAATCTAACGAGCGCCTCTGTTTAGGTATTTATTTAAAGAGACAAATACGTGTATGCGGTGTCCTGCGAAGATATAAACGATCCTCAATTAAAATTATGAAATACTCACAATGTACTCATGAAAGTTTATCCTAGTTATTTGAATCCTCAATTTTGTACTCGGTTTTTTCGATGGATGTTTGAAGCACACGTTTCAAATTAACTATAAAAAAATTACGTTTGCGAGGAATAGGAACTGATCGACCTCATATAAATACACATATACGTCGTTCAAACAAAAACAAAATTATCGAAAAATTAAAGCATCCAAGTTTGGAAAAGAGGACACTATAGAATAATATAAAGTCTTTATATGTAATTAAATAGGCTTTTAATAACTACTAGGTTATTAATTATAAAATTCATTTATTTTCAAGATAATCACGCTATAACAGACTCATAAATATCAGTGACGGTAAGTGTTACTTACGTTTCTCTTTGAAATCACATAATTATATTATTTGCTTAGCTAAATAAACTTCCTCCATAGAGATGCACTTTCATGATTCTTTCAGTATTATAAAAATTATTATATTTACTATCATAAATTTTGATGTGAAATTTGGGAAATTTTCATAGTATAGTTGAATTATTTCGAAAGATATTAAACTGCAGCAATTTTTCTTGATTTTTTATTTGACTGCAGCAGCGTAAAGCGGTTCGTTTTGTTAAGAAATGCTACGATAAAAAAGCAAGCGTTACAAAAATGCTCTCAGACGTAGGTTTGGAATCCTTCAAAGAAAGGAGGTTGGATGCTAGGCTGCGATTACTTAATAAATGCAGGGAAACTACATTTGCGGAAGATACAATCGGTATCATGCAAACCCCCTGTTACCTCGGTCGATCCGACAATGACCGTAAGTTAAGAGAAATAGATGCTTGGACAAATCGTTACAGAGATTCATTCTTTCCGCGAACAATACGTGACAATAACCGAATAAGGAAATAGTATAGATTCAACTGGTGTTTACACCCCCTGCCACACGCCGAAAGGCTGCTAGTAGGGTATTAATGTAGATGTAGATGATTGGAAACGTCGGTTACAGAAAACTTCTTCGGAAGAATCACACATTAATCATGTTTTATTTCGTCTCGCATGAACAACATTCAATTTACATGAAAGTGCGAGCGAGGCAACTTATAGTACTGAAAAATATGAATTTCGTAGTTTAATATGTAATTATTAAAGATGAGTACCGTTCTCTTTACATAGATGGGTCTGATGTTACGTAATTGAAATCTTCGGAGCGGAGAAGGAGCACGCGATGGATGGCTGTAATCTCATAATAATCCGCTAACTCCTCGCATAAAGCCTTCACACCAGAATTAACGGATGCGGAATGAATTGTACACTTGGCCTGGACGCTGCGTTTTCAATTTGAGGAAAAGGCTAAACGTCAAATGTTAACTAAAATACAGCGGCACTCGGAGCTCGCGCAGTTTTTATTCGTCCTCGAATTTGAGGTTTAATGCATTGGCTCAGAGAAGACGCGTTATCTTTGTAATCACAAATGCAGTCTATTTAGCTGCGCAAACAACGACTCGTCCCATTTAAGCTATCAGAATTCTGCTTAAACAATTATGCGAGTAATTCACGGTAAAAACAGCTTTTCGCAGCTCTCTCTGATGCTTCTTTAAACTGTTAACCATTATTCAGAGCCTAGCGCACCATCTGATCCCATAGCAACTGAAGCCTTCACGTCTTGTAATGGGCATCATTAATGGCTATATACAGCCCTTTATAGGGCACACGTAGGAAAATCGCAGCATCACTGTTGAAGAGAGCATGATTAGCTAATAATCTTAAATTCTCTTTAGACCAGATCATCCTTGAGGTTTTTCTGAATTACTATTTTTCCTACAGAATGAACTTCTTCGGTCTGTTTTTCTATTTTTTCGGTTTTCGGTCTAATTTTCTACGTTTTCATGATATGGACAGACATCTATAATTTGAAAATAGTGCCTTTTTATTACATAAAATATGTACGTATTAGAAAAGTTTAAACTCTTATTTCTAACGCTGAGATATAAAAATCAGTAGATTTTACTTCCAAGTATAATATTTGTTTAATGAAGAAGGATAATATTAAGTCACCTCAAGTAAGTTCGTTAGAAAAATTTTGTTATAAAAAGTATATCCCAGATGTATTTCTGGATTTTTTTAACATATATTTTTTTCTATCACTTTCACCATTTTCTTTCATAAATGCCCTTATGTTTATGCGTTAAATCTCAGTAAAAGGACTTGGAGATATGTAATGTCCCTTCATCTGCCCTAATATTTTCTATCTTTTACTATCACTGTGAGTTTTACCCCGTTTACTGTCTTTGAAGTCATTGGCTCGAAAGCTAGCTGGATTTTCGCCCCCTCCACCATTATTACGAGAGGGATTTAAAGAAGAAAAGAAGTGTATAAAGAAGATGATTAGCGAGAAAGTTTGATTTTGCTTTCCTAATTGAGCCAGAATAATAAAAGTGAAAATGTCACCTAAATTCAGTAGGGTGACTATGCATGACTTAATTCCTAGTGTTTGATTAGGAGTAATCAAAATTAATGTCATTTACAGCATTATTCATCCCTTGGTATTTTAAATACACGCAGTCATGGAAAAGACAAAAGTGCATGGACGTGCATTCTCCCCCATCTTTTGCCAAAAGAGTAAGGAATCATATTGAATTCACCAATCTATGTTATAAGAATTACATATCTCTCCACTTTTGCTGCCTTCCCATATTAGTAATGTGTTTATAATAAGTTATTTCCTTTTATCAATGAAACACACTACTCTGCGGAACATTTAATCACTTAAATATGCAGTCGCGCATAGTAAATTAAAGGATAGGACTCGGGAATAATATAATGGTTGCCATTTTCAGGGTATTGTCATTTAAAACTCAGAATGAGTGAGTGATTATTCTTTTGTCGTATGCACCTTTTAGAATTCTGCAAATTTGCAGCGAGTTAATCACAGGTTTTAATAATTGGATGAACGGTCACTCCACGCCAATTAAATGGGTGCTATTCTTGTTACCGAGTCTCTAATAGTCCAACTTGAAAAACCTATTTGAATAGAAGTTGAACGGAAATGTAATCCGAAGCGAAAATAAAATTTCTCTCTCTAACTCAAACAAGATGATCAAATGGTATTTACCATCCAAACATTCGATGTGTGATGATTTTGAAAGTGACTATCAATTGGAGTCATTTTTAATCGTAGTAGTGCAAATATACGAATGAAATGCATTAATTTCATTTTCAGGTTACCTCAATGTACTCTGTCACTTGAATAATTTTCCAAAATATTGAAAACGTATGCAATTTTTTGCACGAGATAATATAGCTACCCAAATTTTGTCCTGCAACAATAATTTATATTAATAAGTTTTTCTTGAGTACGGACAGATAATCCGTTTTAATTTTCCTACAGAGCTGTGATATTTCATCTAGAACATTAAGAAATTTACTGCTTAGAAATTCAAATTCATAATCTCATCCGAAATCACGCTTATTGCTCTATTTTTATCGCTACCCAAAGAGAGATATTTTTTTCTTCTATTTGCGTAAGGGTGTTGACTCGTTTCAAAATCTACAGCATACGATTTTTTTAATGAATGAATAAATAGCCTCTATCTTAGTTATAGAATAGGATACAAAAATATATATTGAACAATCCTAAAGATCTCCAAGGCTTTAAGATTTTTTTCTGGAGTGCCGAATTATGCGATTCAATACTTAATTGTTTTTTATAGAAAATGTATCACTACTGACCTTGCATTTTGGAAAAAGTATGTTGCAAAACAATCAAAATTAAACTTTTATTCAACTTTTTTCACAGATATATATTATATGGATTATTTGGAAGCTCTGCTTCCGGAATTTGGAAGAACTGCTATCAGCAGTTTTTTACATTTTCAATTTGTGTGTCATGGCATAAAAATATTTTTTAATCGTACTTTAAAAATAACTATTATAGTATAGCACATAGCGTATGCAAATCACCGAAATTACTATAAGTAGCAGATATATAGATAAGCGAATATTTTTGAAATTTAGATTGAGACCACGTAAGACAAGATGCCTTCGGAAAGTTTCGGTTGGATTTTCCTCCAGTTCTAGTTTGTTTACCCGGCAGAAAACTTCTTACCTCTCTAAAATTAATATTGAACATGAATAATTAATTGCATTTGTATTATTTTTTTCAAGGTAGCGATATTTCGATTGCATCGTCATGGCTAATATATAAGGTTGATGGATTGGTGGCCTAGCCGCAGCGTCATTTGAAAATAAATAAATAAGGTTGCCAACTGGACTAGGGTCAAAATTTCATCTTCTCAACTTGGACGAAAATAGGTTAAAAGTAGTTTCGGAGGGTTATGAGAGAAGGGTCCGTTGACCCAACCTTAGCTCATCGATTCGGGCGTCGGTGACACTGAAATGGAGGTGAGAACGTGGGACAGCGGTCGAGACGAGCGGGTCATTGTAAAGAGAAGTAAGACCTTTGATTGCGGGTTTAAATTAATTGCCTATTCCAATCTGTTATGATCATAGAGGCCTACAATCGATACCAGCCATTCCTCGGAACACTGGAGGTCATTCCCATCGCTCCTCCGAGAAAGGATCGTTATTAGCGCCTTTATTTAAGGAATGAATGTCGTAGATTAATGAGCCTATAGTTCATTATGGTATACAATAGAATCAAATACCTTCTACGGCTGATTTATTGCAGTAAAATCCGTTCACTGATTGTTGCTCATTGGAATCATTAAGACTTTCTGAGGTCTTCAATGGCCATTGATGGTGAATACCTTTCTGTTGCATTATTTGGGGTATTTCCAACTCATTATTTATGATTTGCAATATATAGATTTATATATAGATATATCGTACATGTAGATATAGAGATTAGTGATCTAGTGACCATTGAGGTACCTATTGGTTGAATGAGTTTGTCGCAAACCTATCTTGAGCTGTAGTAAAGTAAAATCCATTATCACTCTTGTAATCAGAATTATTTTAAATGACAATATGTATCTTAGTACAATATGAACATTATTATTGTTTACTGAATACAAAACAAATAATCTGTCTATGCTATAAAACATAACGGTATCATCATTCATTTGGAGAGAATAATTTCTAGTTAAATTAATTTGACTACTTTTACGCTCCCTAGCTTAAATCTATAACGACAGTTACAATATCATCAAAATACATTGGTTTTCTAAACACATTATACTATTTAAATAACGGAGGGGAGGAATTTGGCTGTATTGATATACGTTTTCTGGACGGAGTTCAATTTTGTATCAGATAAAATATTTATCATATTTTTCTAACAATATATTTATTCTATGTATTTGAGTTCATTATTGTCAAGTTTCTTAATTTTTCTCTTAAATAGCTAATTATCTCCGCAATGATATGGCCATTTTTTATGTAACATAATTATTTGGACGTCTAGCTCAATTGGGAGCTGATTCTATAAGAGTTGCACTCGTAAATAAATAAGCTATTCGATATAATAGCAAAATTGGAACATAATATATCATTGATGGAGACATTAATTGCGATTTGCATTAAATGTTGATAAATTGGCTCTAAGGACGATCCAGCTAATTATAGGCCTATATCTTTAACATCACTGAGCGGTAAAATTATGGAACATATAATAGCTAGCTCTTTAATGGGTTTTCTTGAAACGTCCAATTTCATAATTAGGAATCAACACGGTTTTCGTAAGACTCGTTCTTGCGAGTCTCAGCTGGCTTTATTAGTACACGATGTTCTCAACTCTGCTGAAAAACATAAGCAAGTCGATGCGATATTTTTAGATTTTCGGAAGGCTTTCGATAAGGTACCTCATCATAAATTGCTGTACAAATTAGAAGTTGCGGGTATCAATGCACAAGTTATTAACTGGATAAAAGACTTTCTCACCGATAGAGAGCAACGAGTAGTACTCGATGGTATTAGTTCCAACTTGGTTAAGGTGACCTCGGGCGTCCCTCAGGGCAGTGTAATTGGACCGTTGTTATTTTTAGTATACATCAACGACCTCAGCAATCACATTGAAAGCAATGTTAGGATATTCGCAGACGACACAGTCATTTACAGGGAAATAGTTAGTTCAGAGGATAGATTAGCCCTTTCGAACGACTTAGATAGAATTATGAATTGGTGCGATGATTGGCAATTAGAGCTTAATGTAGAAAAGTGTTCGGTAGTTAACTTCTTCGAAAGTAAATCTATAATAAATGATTATTCTTATAGTCTCCGAGGGGTAAACCTAATGTCAGTAGAATCGGTAAAGTATCTTGGAGTAACTCTCACGAATAATCTATCATGGAGTGCCCACATCCGAAATATATGTGGAAAAGCACTTGAGAAACTCGGCTTCGTTAAAAGAATAGTCGGTAGGAGCGAAGAAAAGGTTCGCGAGCGATGCTACTTAGCGTTAGTTAGGCCTCACCTTGAGTATGCATGTAGTGTATGGGACCCCGCCGAGAAATGTCATATTCGGGATTTAGAAAAAGTACAACGGAAAGCGATACGATTTGTAAAGAATTGCTACGATAAAACAGCGAGTGTCACTCAGATGTTACAGGACGCGGGATGGGAATCATTAGAAGATAGAAGAAAAATTCAAAGGATAAATTTATTAAATAAGTTCAGAGAAACTACGTTTTCAGATGATGTAACCGATATAATGCGACCCCCCTGTTATATGGGCCGTGCTGATACTGCCCGAAAGATTAGGGAAATAGATGCTGAAACGAATCGTTTCAAAAATTCATTTTTTCCGCGAAGTATACGCGAAAGCAACCGTTTAGGAAAATAGAGTCAAGGTGCTTGCACCCCCTGCCACACGCCGAAAGGCGGCTTGCAGGGTTCTTACATAGACATAGACATAGACATATTGAATTACAAGGTAAATACGAGCAGCGGGAAAATTATATTAATTCCATTCTCACTTGAGGTTTATATGGTTGCGACAGATCGTAATTTTATTTAAATACCTGCAAAAGAAAGGTGCTTCGAGCTACGGATTCATCAATTTTTTTATCTTCGCTTGTTCAAGTTACATGCTTTGCTTGTCCGTTGGTTAAAAAGAATGAATTGTCGTATTTAGACAAGACATCACAAAATCATTCTCTAAAAAGATGTCTTATAGGAGATATTGTATGATGAAGACTGATACAATAGTGTTATTTGGATATAAAATAGAAATTTTGAAGGTTTTGATTAATTTTTCCTTTTAAATTTTCGGATAAAATTACTATCTTCACTTTTGATACTGCAGCCGTATGTAGTAATGTTTAATATTATCATGAAGTAGTCTAATAGAACCAACATTTCTCGGGATGTTAATAAAAACTAACAATTCTACTGTAAGGGAAATTATAAAAATACCACGATTATATCATTGGAAGGAAGAAAAATGCCATAAATTTTATTTCTTTTCTTTTTTGTTATTTATATGGAATTACTATTTATTCTTTATTTAAATTATCTAATGAATCTTATTCTCATATATTCCTAGTAAGTTTGTGCATTTGATAAAGCAATTTAATAAGGTAATTTTATTTTTCTTTATATTTTCCTTGGAATTTTGATTTCAATTACGTTGTGAGCTTTTAGTAAATCATTCTGACGAGAAAAAAATTGCTTGGTGATTTTTTTTACATTTTTTAAATTTTTATATAGTAAATTGCAGTTTAATTATTCTCTGCATTTACTAGACAGAATTTTAGAAGGTAATCAAATCGCGGTTTATTTTGTTTGTTATGCATTTTTATGTAGTGTATACTATTTGTGGTCCATTTTATTTTAGTTTTTGTATTTGATAGTGTGTTTTTAAATCATAGTCAACCTACGAGCAGCTGCTTTAACGTATTTTAGTTATATCCATCATGAGGTTTGCTCAGGTTTTTCTCCGACTTCTCTCCGTGGTAATTCTCCTTCCATGGATATTTTATCGATAGATGTTACCTCAGATTTTTCTTACATCTATTCCTTCTAAAGTTTTCCTACTTATCTCTTTTCCTCTGTATCTCTTTTGTGTACATTACTCATATTTCAATATCGTTGACGAACTTTTAAATGGAAGAAGAGACTTTTCATTCTCAATTTTGTCTTAATAATGACTTTTACCTAAGTTTCTCTTGGATTTTTATGTTCATATATTACGCTTTATTACTATTTGGGTCTATTTAATATCTAAAGTGAGTAAGATTTATAAAATATGTATCTATCACCAAAACAAGGACGTTATATATTAACACAAAAATAGAGAAACTTGTTTTATAAAAACAAGAGAACAGCTCCATTTCAAGAACAAGTTGCGACTAAAGAATATGATCTCCTTGAAGTAAACGAGACCGGGGGATTAGCCACGTAAAATGTGCCAAGTGTGCGACCAATTTTCCAATTATTGTAATGGACACGTCTCTTCCGACCTTTTTCAGTGGACTTCGCCATCCCTCACGAAAAAGGAAATGTGTATGCAGGATACGACATAATTACGGAAAGCGATAAAAAGGCCACAAATAAAAGGCCTCTCCGGAGAGAGAGAGACCCAGAAACGAGATGCTCACCGGAAAAAATTGCCCGCCTCATTTTAGGGGCAAGTTGTACCTCAGTAACGACCGCATTTACCGTGCATATTTCAAGAGGTTTTGCTCATTTTTCTAGGCGCTGCAAAAAAGGAAGGAACCCAGAAAAAATAAATAAAAACCCCGAAACATCATGCCTCCTCCCGAGCCACCTGTAGGGTAAATACGGCTGCGACGCTAAGGAGCTTATCAGGGACCCCCCCTTTAACCGGCGCCAGCACCTCCTGGCGGCCACTCCGACAAACTCTCATTCTCTCCGCTTGTTCAAGCGAATCGGGGGCCGCGCTCAGTAGCACCCTGCCTTTCGGTCGGTGCGGTTCGAACTCCCCTCGCAAGTGCTACGGGCGAACATCGTATTAACAGGGTTCCGAGAGGAGAGTGTTCTGGTACATAACTCGATCGAACCCCTTGTCTAGTCTGGTCCGGGTTGGTGTAGGAAGTGGCCCGAAAACCGTGTGGAGGCCGGGGTGGTGGAAAATATGTACTACGTTTTGGTGCAAGTGCGTAGGAAGCCAGGAGCGACATGGAGTGTCCAGCTGTTTTGAGTGCTATCCCCGCGGAGGAGTTGTCCGGCGATCCCGGAAGGAAGGGACACACTCCGGCGTTCTTCCGGTGCGCCTGCCTGCTCCTGCTGCTCTCGGCCGCGCTACTCGGTGAGTCCCGTCGCTTTGTTTGCCGTCGTTCACGGCGAATGCATACACGCTCATGGCTAAAACGTGGGTCTACAATCCCGCATTACAACTAAGTTGACGTTAAAGTAGCGTTGAATGGACGGGAAATGTTTTCTCTCTTCGGAAACCGCTGAAGGAAACTTTGTCGAGAAGGACTGGGAAGGAAACTTTCCCGAAGAGAGTAGGAAATGTTAACCCTTAATGTAAAAGACTTTCTTTTAAAGAATTCCGATATGGAAATAAGTATAATTCCGAGGAAGATTAAATGAGAGATACACTTCTTCTTCTTTGACGCAACTTCTTCTTACTTCCGAGTTGAAGGTCTGGGATTTTGCTTTCAAACTGGAATTGGATTTGTTGAATTTTGAGTGACGTACATCATACTGAATATGCGTTCCACTGTTCAAGAATTTCTCATGTCATTATCTCATATGAAACTCTAGTAGGATAAGTCCTTATAATTTTATATGTTACGTTTATCATTCGAAAGGATAGGAAATTATAATATATAAAATAAGTTAAGTACTTTTGGACGAAAGCATGGTATACTATTTTAGTAAACTAAGTGAAGATCTTGCCATTCCGACACAGGAGATAGGATTGTCAGGAATTCGCAACAAATTAAATATATCCCTATTCTGTAAGAGGGAACGTGAAGATTTATTCTCATTTGATAAAATTTTGTCTAATAATTAATCGTGTATATAAATATACTGCAAGTAGACGAAAGTAAGTTAGTCGAATCAATTTGCTGAGATAATTTTCACAATACAACCAGTGGTATACTAATGAAGTTGAATTTCGGCAAGCTCTTTCGCCTTTACATAAACCATCATGCCCTTTTTGCCGGTTCAGTCTTTCTAAGAAATATCTTTAAAATTATAAAGTGGAACGCTCACTGCTGAATAACTCAATTTTTTTTAGTGACGGCGTAACAAAATCTTTACACTTCATCGAAAATGACATCGTTAACTTTTTCGGAAATGTAACGAGATTATTGTAAGGAAATGATGAGTTAACGTAAAATTTGCATAAGCGTATATCGATAAATGATCATTGATAATGTGAAATTATCACAAATCTTTCATGATTAACATCAGCCTGTTTTAGATTCCACTTCGAGTAAATCAACGCTTCAGCGGAATGGTAGACTTAGTATTGAAGTTTTGAATAATTCTCAGCAGACTCTTTAACCATAAGAAAACGAGTCAGAATTTGAATGCACGCTTCGGAAGTTGAAATACAATAGTAAAAAAAATATTTTCAACTTCAGTGAGAGTAATCAAGGTATGCTTCACATTTCCTGCGGTAGAAAATTGGCAAGTTATCATGCAAAAGCGTTGAGGTGAATGTAAGCATATAGCTGTGTTTTTCAAAGCTTTAAGAGATGTGCTTTAAGTGAAACTATACGATATATAATTGTATTGCTGATAGAAAGTAATAATATCATAAGATGATTAAGGAAAGGATTCTTTCCCTATCTTACGTCAAACCTAAATGAGTGCTCAATCTCCGGAGTCTAAGACAAGAAATTAATTTGGGTTAACTAGTCCAGTTGTCGTTGCTACCTCTACCCTGCCAGTTAGAACTTTCAATCTGGAATTTATCCTTAAAATATGCATACCTTAACGATATATCTGGACTGGAACCAACGGAAGGACTTATACAACTTGGTACCCTACAAAGAGGTGATATTTTCATCGTTATCGCTCCTAACTAACAAAAGTCAATGCGCCTTCATCGTCTATTTCAGAGAACCCTTTAGCCACTTATCTATAATTTCGGAAGTTCTGTCCTCATCCAATATTCGAAAGCCACTGTCTCTCGTTAAATATCTTTCCTAGACATGGTTGGTTACTCTCTCCCCCACATCGATATCTAGAGTCTGCCATAAAAAATATATTCTCCTGCTAATTCTAAACTCTCGCAATAAAACGAGCGAGCCTATCTCGGGCCACGTTTCGCAGCAGTTAAACCCTCTTTTCCGGGAGATGAGGGCTCGAGGAGCGGGACGAATCGGAAGTTAAGTAATTAGCGGATGGAGCCGTCCCCCTTTTCTGGAATTAAAAGAAACATTCCCCGCTCAAGCACGAAGACGCCCTGATCAAACCTCACGCCACTTGCGTAATCACAAATTGTGTTTATTTTTTCTGATGTTTGTAGTTTGGTTAAATTAGAATTGAGTTAATTATGTCTGAGGCGAAGGCCTCGATTTCTATTAACTCTCAGTTTTACCGGCAAAAACCTTCGATTTATATAAAGATCGTTTTGGAGCTAAAGTTTGCCCTATTTTAGTGTTTTTTTCATCAGATACTTCTATCAGCCCTGGGAAAAGTTATATAGGAGTAAAACATATTTCCAAATAGTAGTACCGATAACTTCTATAGATCATCACTTGCTAATAATCGTACTTTTTGCAGTTATTTTAAATGTGGTAGTGATTGTTAATCCTAGGTAACATTTTGTAATTTTATGTACTTTCTTAGTTATTTATAAATATATTGGTGTTAAGAAGTCTCTACGACGACAACTAAATAAAATTATGTGAAGATATAAAATAAAATATTATAAAACATGAAATGAGGCTTTCCGTCATTGCCGTGTAATACATCGAGATTTCTATAGATTATTGTAAATCAGTCGCGGATTTTAATTAAATACCTTCATCATTGCATTCAAATACGTGAAATGTTTAATTTAAAGGGAATACCAGGAAAATATAGATATGAGAGTTGTATGCTAATGTGAGGTGACACAATGTGTTAACTAGAGGAGTATCGACTAATTGGAAACATATTCCTTATACCATATTTTCCTTACTCATTAAAAAAATCATTCATCTCCATGTCATCGAAAAAGCATAGGCAAAATGAGGTCGTTTTTTTAAGGATTACATTCTCAAATGAAATGATGTTTGAGGCACTCCCTTCTTTGAAATAGAACTTCCTGTGAGCTTTATTGAAATTATATATTCATCTACTTATAGAATATCTAAATTGCTATTAATAGATATAATCAGCGTGCAGTACTACGTAGCGCATTTTGGACAGGAAAAGGGATCTGGAAATACAGATAAAAGGTCCATTTAGGTATTTCTGGTAGCTCTTAAAACATACTTCGCGAGACGCATTATGTAAATCGAATCGAAACCACTTTCAATGAGAGCAAATCTCGAAATTAACGTCCGAAAAGACGTACGAGACCCATCCGCTGCAAATCCCTCGGAAAGTGTTACAAGGGTCGAGAATAATTCTTGGGCTGCAGAGATCGCAGAGGGAGATGCTGGAAAGAAGGGTTACTTTTGGATCCCCACGAATTCCAATTTCATCTGCTCACCAATCTCTCACGGCCATTTCTCTCTCACTATGGGAAACCGCACCCTTCCTTATCCGAGAGTCCGTCTTGAGCGGACCCATCCAATTCTCGACCGCGGAAAGTCCCTCGCACGCTCAGGGACACTTTCCTCACCCACCGTCTCTTCAAATGCGGACTCCCTACCTCTTCAGACTCTCAACTAGTGTTGTAATGGCGCTACGTGTCATTCGATATTTCCCTTTCTATTACGGACAACTGTCTCTATAACTAGTGGTATCGGTTAGAATGCTGAATGTTTTGCGTACCTCAATTAGTAAGGGTATAGAAATCAATGCCTAGATCGATGTTTGTGTATTGGCTTATTTGGTTCACACTTCGAACACAAATTCAGGATGTCTAAAGAATCAAATTCGATTAGTTGATCACTAAATTTTTCGTAACAATCAATTGATTTTTCTCTCCGACTCTTCGTTCTTATTCTTTCAACCCAAAATCTTTAATATCAACCGGGTTAGCTTAGAATACTACATAGTGTTAGTGATATTATAAGGAATTAGATAATATCGTTATTTTATTTTTACCTGTCACATTTCTCAATAAAAACGCTAGTAATCTTAGTGCTTCGCAATCACTATTCCAGAAATTCCTGTTTGCATTATGACACTTAGCAACCAACTGACTTAATATTAACTCAAATTTACCTAAATACTACCGAATAACGGGGCTTAGGAGAATGTGTAAACAAATAAGAATCTCGTTCCAAAATCCGACACGAGAGACTATGGGGTGGTTCATTCAAATTCATTTATTTCCGATAGTAAATAGAATATTTTATTACGATTTTGGACATATACTCTACGTTGAAGCTACTTCCTCTACTTACCACTATTTGTTTGTTCCTATCTTTAAAAAATGTACATCAAACAATTGCTTAGCAGTTCTATTCAATACGTCACTAGTAAAAAATTGTATGGCTTTGTACAAGTCATAGTCTTAAAACATACAGTAATTATAAATCGTTAGATCACATCATCTTCCAGAAAGAAACCCTCTAAACTTACGTTATATTTGTTGATTCTTCCTCGTAAATAAATGAGAGTTATACCTTACGGTAGGTTCATGAGCACCCAAATGTATCACTATTCACCAAGCGATATCTCTTTCTTTATTGTATAGTTAACCCTACCCCTTCATCCAACATCCTTTATCTATTCTTCGTCAGCGGAGAAATTTGTCCTTTTAATGAAAACTCCCCTGAATTTCACAGGGGTTTACGTAGGAAAGTAGCCGAAAATCTTCAAATGTAAGTTTACTACGAATAAAATTAATGTTTCAAATCTCTGAGGCGAGGACTTAGGGCGCATTGCTGAAAACTGTTCCAAAATAATGCAATTGGTGTGTATGTTTCATTCAAGATTTAATTTCATAGTATAGTTTGCTTTTCATTTCATAGTAGGTATCCTTTGCTAATTTCACTGCAACCGTGCAATTTTTCTGAAAATTCTGAAAATTGCTTATTCTGTTTTGTAATAAAAATGTTCAGCATAAAGAGGAATAAACGGGACGTAATAATGTAAAACTCTGACTTCACACAATGCAACTCGGAAATTTAAGTTGTTTTTCGACCATGAGTTAACAGTATTAGTGAAACTTATATTTCCAATATACTTTTCACTTCGTTACCAATACTTATCATCTACAAGACAACAATTCGGCGGAATTTTCAGTCATCAGCTTCTCATGGCATTCACTTCACATGTTATTAAAAAAAGTCATGTAACCTTTCGATAATCACCGTCAAATATAAGACTTTTTGTCTTATAGCCCACAAAAGAAGTGTTATTGAAGAAATTTGATATTTTGTGAGTTTTTATCATTCCATAGCCGTATTATAGAGTTTCAAAGCGGATACATTTTTCCTGATAAGGGATCCCGGATAGTCAAGCGGGCAATGCGTTCGACTTCGGCGATAGAAGTCCCGGGTTCGATTCCTGCAGGGGAAATATGTGCAAAATGACCCCTGATATCGACGAACGTTTAAGTATATTTTTATTTTTTATTCATTTCAATTCATTTACAGTTACAGCTATTAACCTCTGGAACGCACTTCCCCAAGTAATTAAAAACTCATCCACAATGTTTACCTTTAAGCGTAAATGCCACAATCATCTCATAACTATCCAAAGCAGAACTTAAATGCACGTAAATTCACAACTCCATCGCCCTAACCTTGTTACACAATTGTTTGGTTCTGATCCGCTGCCTCATGTCATAAATATATGTAAATAATTAACGATTAGTTAACTTAGATTATGTTTTAGTATTTTTCAAATTGCAAGCCGCAGATGCTTTAATCTTTTCGATATTCGCGCATATTTTTATTTTTTTATTTAATTTATTATATTTTTGTTTATTTTCTCTTTCTGCCTTTTAACACTTTCCTATAAACTATGTTTTTGATTATTTTCAGTGTACTAGACCTTTTAATGTTTCATTTGTATGTTTTTCTTTATGTAATTTCATTTTCTTCATTTCTTTGAGATTTATCTCCCATTGTTCAACGTTTATTTCAATTTATCTATAATTGATGTCAGTTTAGTGAAGTTGATTTATTTTATTTGATTGTAATGCAGTTATGTTTTTTCCCCTTTCTTTTTGTACAATTTTTATATTTTCACTGCCTGTCTATCATAACCCTTTTCTTTCTCCTTCATCAAAAATATAATTTTCTATTGTAGGTTTCGCAGGTTTTTCACACTCCCCATCTTGTGAGTGTTTTCTTGCCGTGGAAATTTTTTTTCTGAGCCCTCAGCTTAGGTTTTTTAAAATCCAAATAGTAGTTTTTTCGTGTACTTTTGCAAACTATCTCTTTCTTTCTGTTTCGCATATGACGATGGGTTAGGTGTAAGAAGAGACTTTCTAGTCTCAATCTCGCCCGAAGTTCATTTACTATTATTATTATTATTACCTTTCGGAACTCGCCTTCAAAAATGTTTTCCCCAACTTTGTTTCATCCTGATCTAAGTTCCTTAAAGTCTCTGTACCCTGTCCGTGCCGATAAGACTTGAGTCGGGGTACATCTTCATTCCACCATCGACCAGTTCACAGCTTAATCTCCGCAGCCTCCACCAGCCGAGTTTCCATCACCCGGGAAGACGGGAAACTAATTAAAATTCTCAGGAATCGGAATGATCTCTACCCTTCGAAGCGTGAAAATTTTCATTAGTATTTTTTTCCGATGGTTTCCGCGTTTTCATGGGGTCGATTCATAAAAGGCGCGCGACGTAGCAAGGGGTAGGAAGGGTGAGGAAGGGACAAAGTTTTGGACCAGTCGCTCTCCATATCGTTCGTTGAGTCGCGTGGGATTTTCCAACACGGTCAGCTGCCATTGAAAAAGAAAAGTTACGGCGGAAAAAGAAGTTCCTGAATTTTGTTAACGAGGGAGTAGAATGGGAACAGGTGGGAAGAAGTCTTTGGTAAGAGTTAAGGAGGGTTTTTTTATGAGTTATTGGAGCGAGAGTGAAGAGAGAATGGGTCCAAGAAGAGAGAGACTGAGGAAGGAGAGGATAAAAGATCTCGTTGAAAAGGCGAAGAGGTCGAGAATAACGGTGAATGGTGAGAAGTTTAGAAGGAACTCTCCGCTCTATTTTCTTGCGAAGAATGAAAATTTAATAAGCGCAATTAATTTTTTTATAGCTAAGTGGTGTAAAATTATGTGGATCGTCCTGGAATCTCTTGGTTGAAGAATCAGCGAAAATGTTCTGATGTAAACGTTAGGGTTAAAGTATTTTGATGATAGAACTCAATTTATCTTTTCTTTATATTTTATTAGCTACTATCTCTAATAATTCGTAATACTTGGTCAATGAAAGTGATTATTTTAAATTTAATTTTAATAAAAAATATTTCTCCAATTTTCATTTTTATTTGTCTGAGGGAAAGGAGGGAAGGGAATTACGGGAAAAATTAAGAAATGAGAATTTAAAGAAGGAAATGATGCTACAGCATGGATTTTTAAGTCAATTTTGCGTGTTTGCTCTATAATACAGCTAACACATATAAATTAATTTTTAAATATCTTACTTTATTTCCAAAACGTGTAGTGTTAATAACCCATGGTAACACCGACTTTTATGATCGTAACCACATTTTTTACCGAGAGTTGTACCCTTACTACATCTGGCATCTTTATCTATCATTGTTTTTCTTAATGCTCTCACGAATTCAACGCAACTTCACGAAGAAACATTTAAGAACCCTTTCATGGCTTTTTTCCCAAAATATCAACTCAGCTTCTTCCGTAGCTTTTCCGTATTCCTGTATTACCAATGGTGTTTTATTAGTGTTGGCTTAAATGGAAGTTATGAAAATTCTTCCCAATTTACATCAAAGTGAAAAAAAGCATGGTTGAAAATATCAATGAATATAATTTTTTAACTCATCGAATGTGAAGACATTAAAATTAATTTAGTTACTACGAAATTTCAGAGCCATTGTTAATTAATCCTTTATGCATAAATTTCAAAAAACCTTTCAGATTTATGAAATATGTAGTTTCATGTTTCATCAGGTATCAATTTAGAACGTATTAGCTTTAGAAAATTTCCTACTTCGTTTAAAACCAGTATTTTGTGGGTTCACATTGTTAAATTACGCATTTTTGTTTGAAGTTCAGTGATACGGATGAATTACGCTTTGCGATGTTAATAATACGGTTAAAATTACGTTTTATTTTAGGAGACAGAGTTTAAGCGGTTCTAGCATGAAAAGCGTTGAAATAAAATTGTGTGAATTTCTCGGTAAGAGCAGTCCGGAATCCCTTTGATTTGATGCGTAAAACGGTCCATTACATCTCATTACATTAAACAGTGTGGACATAATGAGATTAGAGAGCTATCGAAAGCGGGAGAATGATGTAGTAAAGCCGCATTTTATCCGGTTTTGCGAAAAACGTATCAACGCTACGAGTGCTATTAAGGAAAACCGCTGCGAATAATTGTAAAGCCTATAGAGGATACAAGAGAATGGAAGCTTTAGTTATCAGTCGCATTCATAAAATAAAATTAAGCGGATTTCAACAAAAGAAAATTTAAATTTATCCCCATCGTCCTTCAACCGTGCCTTAACAGCAAGGAATAATTCAAGTAGCGGCGCCGGGTGCAATGTTTACTTATGCAGTGAGACTGCTTTTTCCTTCTGGTTGTCCGAATCCTACGGCTAGCGGATTTGGAAGGCTTTGAACCTCACTGTAATCTTCTGGAAAGCTTAACGGAAGCGAAACTTCTCGATCTAGCCTCGTTTCAATGTCATCACAGGTGTTTTCCTTTACCTTGAATTTGGTTAAATCTCTGTGATGTCCTTATCAACCTTGATTTTGATTTCCTGAATAGTTATAAGGCCTATCGCTTAAGCTGATGACTTTATTCATTGAATTTTGGGTTAAGGGCACTATTTGGTACAAGTTTGCGAACAGAATGCCCACACAAACATTCTGTTAAATCGTTTCGAGTTATTTTGTTGTAAATTGCCTTAAATAGTTTCCATATTTGGGACGTTTCTTCGCTATGTTACGTATCTAGAATCGTTTTAACTTTTCTTTTTATAAGAATCTGCTAATAATCTACTTTTAAAATATCTCAAACGAACCTTTATCACGAATTTCTTGTTTTTTGGACGATAGCCGCCAAGTTTTCATCTCTAACAATCTGAATTTCGCACTCAATACGTACTATAATAGATTATCTCAAGGTAATAATGAAAGTATCATTGACGGTGAAATAGTGTATAATGTTTATTTCACTTCTTCGAGTATACGTCTAATAAGTTTTAATTCGCCTTGTGGAAATTATTGATTTCCTTAATTAAGAATTTCTGATTTTTATTTGCAATACAGTTAGAAGATCACAATATATGTATTTTTCTATGAAGACATTTTGTGTATGGCCTTTGTCTTTTCTTTGACTATTCTTCTATTAGATTCAGACTGTGTTATGCAGTCACTATGGCTGTATGCATTTCCTAAAGCTAAGTACCGCCCATTAATGCCTGTTTATAGAAGTCCATAAATCGAGTTTGGAATCGCCTTCAACGTAAGTGGAAGATAACCTAGAGATAATGATTTCATGCGACCATTTAAATACCAACACACGAGTTTTGGAGTAATTGTAAAGCAAGGGCTTAGGTAGAAAAAACAAAAGTTTAAGTACATTTCTGCCGTTTTACCCTTCTAATTTATATTTATATCGCTAAAAGATTGGTAAAAATATAAAATCTCTTCATCCTTGGCACGAAACGGCTGTCCTTCCAGTTGAAGACATAGTCTGTGTGATAAAGATTTATCTCTGCTGTGGTTAGAAATTAAGGCCCTCATTGCTTTAAAAGTACATATTTCTACGATCTCGTACGCCATCAATCTCTCGGTACTTGATTTGTATCTAAAGACGCTATTAGCATGCGAAATCCTCCCTCTGTGACCCAGTTTTCAGAACGGGATATTCCTCGTAATCCTACATTCATAAAGCCCTTTCCGCTTTTAAGATAGACCGAAATTGTTAAGGTGGGGATATTTTTCATAGTTTATGGGGCTTTTAAGGAAACAGTATCCATCCTGTGGTAATGAGCAGTTATCTTTCCAGTTGTTTCATATGCTGGAGCTGTGATATACGACTGGACGTACCGAACTTCGATATCCTAAATCAAATGGGAAGGAATAGGAGGAGGATTGTGTCTCCTATAATAAAGGCAGTTGTATTGATTTTGAGATTTTCCTATGCCAAATAACTGTTTCAGTGAAATCTGTTAAGTATATTTTTCAGGATTTTGATCACGCTGATGATTCTTCTAGCCTATCGTTACAATCACAGACAATGTAAGATGTAATTTTTATGCATAATAGATTAAAAATAATGATTTCGCTTTGAAAAAACAATCTAAGATTATCACCAATTGAGTTACTAAAACATTATTTTTTAGTTTAAAATTTTTAGACCCTTGAGATTACATTTTTGCTCATCATTTCCTTATAAGTTTATGATAATTTAATCTATTATAAAGTAATTAAAATATATTTAAATATTGGGTTGAAGACGTATTAAATATATAACGATAAACTAATAAAATAATAATGTTAAACTTCAAAGGGAAATGAGATTTTATTGAACAGCGAACATGTAACCATGATGAAAGAATATAACTGGAATGTTCTTATATTAATTATCTATATTACTGGATGTTAATATTAGCATAATAATATTTCTACAAAACCTGTATCTATTTAAATTATTTATAAAAATTCTGATCAAGTTTCGGACATTGGCTTAGGAAATTTTTATGTATCAGTTAATTTTTCATAACTATTTGCTTTCAATGTCGACTAGGTACTATGGTAGACTCCTTTTTCCCCTTAGAGTATTATTTAAAAGCGTTGTTTTCCTTGCTAATTTATCTGGTTGACGAAAAGAGGTCTAATTTGACGTCATTTCTATCCGTTATTATTACGAAAGTCATATGATGATTATTCGTACGTTGAACTAACGTAAGCTTGTACTTGTGGAGAAATTTTACAATGTCTGTCTACGAAGTTCTTTTATTAATGCTCTACCTCAGTACATCTTAATCAAGAAGCTTAAACTGACTGTTACTGCATCGACTTAGGCCGTAGAAAGCAGAAGACCGCATTTCTCGGCATTAAGGGAGGAAGAACTTGTAAATGATGCCCGCTGCGTCCAGAATGAAATTACGACCCCCAGTAAGCCGAGAAAAGTCAAAAACACAGTTACCTTCAACTTTTTTAATCCTCCAAGAAGGCGTAATCCGCGACCTAATGCTCGACCAACACTCATTATGGAGATCGGCCCACACTTTTCCCCGTCTTATTCCCTCACGTGTGAATCCGTCATTATTCCCCCATAAATATTCATGAGCTTCGGGGACACCCAGTTCGCCCATATAGACACCTCGGCTGAAAATAAACTCGGCCGCCCATTTACCCGTTTGAAATTCTAAATGCTGTTTGTGGGATGGAACGAGGACTGGGTAGGGTCTTTTGTTCCAGTTCTTGACCGGAAAAAAAGAATTAACAGGAGAAAGGGTGGCGAGAGATGAAATTAGCATCATCCATACCTCGGAGCGAGCGGTCGAGGAGTTAGGGAACGAGATTACCTTGGTGCCTGGATTCTCATTACTCTTATACGTAATTCTCCGAGTGACGAATGACTCCCATTTGTAATGGAAAGTAGATATCGTAAGATCGTGCGAGAGGGCAGGCCACGGGAAACGGAATTGTGTTATAAAATGAGAGGAATCCTTGGCTTTGCGTTCTTTCTTGGAAATTGCTACAGAGGAAGTTTCCTCGTAATACAGTCATCCAAAAGAATTCCAATACGCATAAATTACTGTTGTTAATTTGTGCGCAAAGAAAATTTCTGAGAATAATGTGAACCCCTGACGTTAACCTATGATAGTGAAATTGAAAGATTATAGCCCTTGGGCAGGAGCTATTTTCTAGTCTAGACAAGTCAACCTTAGATATACTGATGCGTATTGGTCACCTATGGAATACAATAATTCACAATTTAGTGAGAGAAGCAGAGACTGTTATACTGATAATATACGCTAATATAATATGCAATCAGGGGCAATAAACTTTCAATTTCACTATACGTCCAACGTTTTTTTCACTTTTCATCTTACAGAAGCTTTATTTTCTATTGTATTTCCTATTATATTGTAATATAAGATACATATATTCTCATTAAAGAAGAGCTTATCTATTCATTTAAACGTGATTTGTAGTTTTTGTTTTATATATTATATGAACTTAATTATTATAGACATTTATCCTTAATTTTTCACCCGTGATTATTTTTAAAACTGGTAGCACTCTACCAATCCAATATCAAAATCTAGTTTTTTTCTCAAAGTTACTATTTGTATCATATATGAATAGTAAGAATAAAACCCACGAGCTATTCAGTTTACGGAAACCAAAACTTAACAAAACAAATCTTCAACTGGAGTGTAACCTCCGTGAAATTTGTTCGTGCAACCCAATTTATGTGTCACCTAAAACATTTATTTCTCACATTAAAAAGAACTTGTTGCAAGCGAAATTGAGAAAAAAGTTGAACCTTTTATTAATAGTTGGTTAGGTCGATGTATTGAATGGATCTTTGATTATTGCTTTTTGTTTTCGATAGCGGAAATTGTGGTGACGAAACGGTGCCTGCGAAATAACCTCGTCGGTGCTTGCGTTGTTAGTACTGGCGTGAAAAAGTTTATCTAGACCTCGAACTATATATTCACTTGCCACTGAGCTGAAGTCCGTGCCAAAATCTTTCCTCTCAAAGCTAAGGGAGAGCTCTTTTTGCATTTATCCCAAACTGAAACTGAATGATAATAATTTCGATGAATTTAGAAAGATTGTCACGCATTCCCATTAAGATATGATTCACTACCTTGAGAATAATGTACTCAAATCACCTTATTTGTAGTAGTCGTATCATTCAATTTTCGAATGTGAATTTCTTCCAAATGCACTCTTGTTTCTTACTATAAACTGAACTGAAGAAATGTACATATACAATTCACCAAAGATTATGACATTGAGTTTTCACTAAGATAGTTCCGATGAATTTAATATTGACAGTAACAAAAATGATGCATTAAATCACCAAATGTAGGATGGATTTAACTTTCTCGGAAATGTTCTTCCGAGTCGATAATCTTAAAGTTATCTCTTAAAGAATCTTGAAAATAATATTTATGATATTTAACTCATTCCTATGAATACCGGATTGGTTACTGCATTACAGTAGGAGTAAGTTATTCATCGGATACATTAATAGTACTGGTTTATGAAACATCGAAATGGAGCCAAAAAATAATTTTTGGTGCAATTGTTTCGCTATAGATATTTTTGAAGTATTTATCGGCATTTTGTTTAATGCTTTGCTGTGAATAATATTATATTTTTTGTATCGAAATATTTTGGATAATATTTACAACAATTCAGGCCAAATATAAATATCAAATTTCAAAGTTGTTCATTAGAACCTCCGTGGTTTTATACAATGAAAACATAAAGACAATGCCCCAGTAAAAAGTCATATTGAAGTTATTTATATTTAGTTATTATGTATGAGTTTTGTATTTTCATGGAGCTATTTCTGTTGTATCTGACACAGTCCATTCATTTCAATGTTAAAAATTCTGCAAGAAGTAACGAATGGCCCTGTAGTTTAGTTCTTCTTTCCGATGTTATAGTTTCTTCTAGTTATATTTTATTTCAGTTTAGTGATTCATCGGCTGCTTCGCATATTTGTACGAGGATTAGATCCCAAGCCATGCTGGAAAGCGCTATAATAGCCAAGAGTTGAACAAAAGAGAGAACCTTTAAATAGAATCCTTTTTTGCTGAAATCTGTGTTAGCGACGTGATAGCCAGTTAGGCAAGGTGCCGAAGTGATCGGTCGACCGTGAAGTAGATGATTATGACCATGGAGAAGATGGAGGGCTGATTCTGCCTTATTCTGCAGATATTACATTAGGAGCATGGGCAAGGTCTCTTGGAGACAAAGGATCAAGCGATGGAGCACGGGATCGCTGTGTCCCGTTAATGGGTTCCACGCCAAGCAGTCCGTGTCTCAAGTCCAATAAGGTCGAGTGCATTGTGTCTAGGGAGCGGTTGCAGTTTTTCCTTCGCTAGAGGGGGCATTGTGTGGCCCAAATCACGCTGCTCACTTGAGCCGGTAATGTTACCACTTACGAACACCTCTCGGTTACCATTCCGCTTACCTTCACGTCCTTCAGTGATTATGATGTAAACGAGCGGTGGTCTGGCAGGAGAATGGGCCGTTTTTAGACTGCTGATAGGCACGATTGGATTAGAAAGTGAGTCTTGTCCGATTCGCCGTTCCATAGGTCCACTTGGTTGAATTGCAGTGAATAAGAAATTATGGAGGGATTAAGTCTTATTTGTGATCATTGCTTTGTTCTTATAAAATTAATTTTGGAAGATGTGATTGATAAACTGTTTTTGTGTTGTGGTGGTGTATTGTTTAGAATGCTAGTGTTCCAACCACAATGTTGGTTGGAGTACTGTTTAATCAATGTTTTCCGATTAAGAAATTGTAGTCTGCTAGTCAATGATAATTGAAATTTTTGTAAATGGGACCTTTTTGTTTCAATTAGCATAATAAATAAAATAAATAATAATAGTTCTATCCTTGCAAGATTGACTATGTAAAAGTCTCCTCTTCCATCTTTCTCATGAAATGAATACCATAATTTGCATATATAATGTGACGTATACTTTAAATGCTACACCCAAACATTGTTTTTGATCTTCAAATGAAATCCATTACTTGCATACTGATGAAGCAAAATGCAAAATTTAAGACAGAAAATGAATGTAAGACTTTGGCAATCATAAACTCTGGCATTCTATAGAAAATCTAACCGTAAATAGAAATGTAGGTAAGTATGACGGTGCAGAGATTGTTTTCACTGAAACCTATCAACCAAACCAACTTCAGCAGTTAGATTTCCGATGATTTCAGTTTTTCTTTTCCATTTTTGAGATGTAAATTTGTAATCTAAATGTTTTAGGACCACCTATCCTTGACCATTCAGGAATCATTTAGACATTCTAAAATCTCGGAGACACTGTTATTTACTGACCAAAAATTAGAAAATATTCGTTTTATGTCATTCCAGCATAAAAAGGTTCTGTTTTATTAACTAATAACCATTAGGGTGGAGATATTAACTACTCAGTTATTAGTCCATTTAAAATTCACATATGAAACTCTTTATTCTATATCTATTCTATTAAATCTATATTTAGTATTTTTAGTTATGTAAATACAAAATCCAGTACAAAATTACTAGTAAATAACAATCACGTGCTTCAACATAATGGTATTGCCAAGAATGATTCATAGACGAGAAACGTTTCAAAATTTCTTGGTCTCCCATTTATTTTCTTCGTTGATGGATGAATCATATTAGATGGCAGGCTTTATAGCGTCTAAGATAATGGGTATCGTAAATGAACGAGCGATCTCTTGGCTGAATAAGAACTTCGTGTGGAGATGTTAGAAGATTGCATACATCTATGCGGTCACGCAATGAGTGACTCCCATCTCATGCTTAGCTGATTTAATGTATATAAACGGAAGAAAAATCTTCGGTCCAATTTCTTTTGACATGTCCAACTGAACGACAATTCCTATAGCGTGACATGAACTAAGATAAATCTAGCACGCTAATCCTTTCGGAATAAGCAATTTAGTGTGACTCTAGAAGAAAATCACTTGAGTATCCTTTCTTACTTGAGTCCACCTTTTCTTTTGGAAGTATTTGTCCGCTAATTGATAAGTCCAATCCGTTAGAGTTTTTTAAAACTTAGAATAATGCTTAACCATACGCGATTAAATAGAGAAATACATGAAAACGAAATTTTTCTTGTTAGATTTTTAATCCAATTATATTTGGTAATATAGATTATGTAAAAATTTGTCATGGAATCTTCATGTGTTTGCGTTGAAGCTATCTTGAAGATTCACTTAATTTAAGTTCGTTCGGAGATTCATGTGACGAATTATAAATTCTGAAGAGAAATTAAAACAGACAAACTTGATATTAATCCAACAATAATTGAAAATAAACAGAAGGAAATTATTTTTTGGTATTAAGTATGAAAAAATTAGTAATACACGATATGAATTTTAATTTTCATATGGATAATAAGTCATAGTCAATTATACAATTGATGACATTCCTACCATTGAGGCGTCTTCTATCCTTTACTTATCCGTAATTCATTTAATTGACTCATTCATTTTATCATTAAATGATAGAATACTAGAAAACAATTTTTTTGGTTCGCAGCCATTTTCTGTTGTATTTACTGACATGATTATTTATAATTAAATGCATCCAAGCTCGGGTTTAAAAAAAACCTTGGGATTAGTTTGTTAACTAAGGATGTAAAATATATGAAGTAAATGAATCTTTCATACTTAGATTGACGAATAATTGTCGTTTTAAAAATGCCATACTTTAATATACTGAAAAATTTTATCCATGATTATGTCCTTGTGCATCAAAGTAAAAAAAATCTCTTTATTAAATGAAAAACATAAGTACATATAATGAATTACCAAAAGCCTAAAGTGCAAAAAACATTTAATGATAAATTAAAAAGATAAAAATTACAAATTCTACAAATAGAAAGGCTCCCGGATAGTCATGTGGACAGCGCGTTTGCCTTTGGTGAAAGCGGTCCCGGGTTTGAATCCCGGTGGGAGCCAATGTGCGAAATGACCTAAGCCGTCGAAGCACTTTTAACAATACTACAATACTACAAATGGAATATCAATCAATTCTCTCCAATACATATTCTTTACCTATTTGTGAAATTTGTACTTTTATCTTTTCTCTTTGTCATTAAAAGTTATTTATATGAATTTTCACCAAGCAACGCTTGGCAACATGTATTTAATTGCCTGAAGTGCACTTTACACGATTCACTTACTTTATCAATTTCATCAGAAATTTACGTTTTTCATCGTATTATAATTCAAAATGGTACACTGGTAATACCTGGCTAAAAGAGACATTCACAATAACGTAAACAAATTAAGACGATCGAGGGCGAGACATAATTATCGAGTCTGAAGGAAAGGCATACAATGTTTTCCTTTTAAATGGCATTATAAGCAGCATTAACGGATAATACATTCATGGCCGTAGAAGCAGCACGGAAGCGTTATATCTCTTGACGTGCATTGTTTCCCCGTCAATGCCGTAGTCTATTATTTGGAAAAGCTCTTTCAAAATCTCAATAAAATTCAGGCAACAAAAATTCCTTTGGACGTAATGGAGTTAGTTCGAGTTCAAAGAACGTAAATCACCAGATGTTTATCTTTTCTTTTCATCTGACACCGTAACATAATCTCTCTGGCGTTTATTAAGCCTGCGCAGGTTTGATTTCGAGTGACTAATAAAGGAATCTGATCACGGTCCTATCTCATTCATCCACAGTCTTTATTAGCACGTGTCACGGAATAACCTCACGTTATGGCCGATGAAATTAAAAGCTCCCGTGGGAAAAAAAATGGAATTAATTGAAGTTTCATATGATTGAAATGTATTGTTTGCTTTGAATGGAGCGCCCTTTCATTGAATCTGAAATTTATCTTGCAGGAGGAATCTCAGAGAAAATTAATTTTCTTTGTATTTATCTAACATAAAATTTTTATCATATTAATTATTTAGAAAATTTAGCGAATACAGCTAATCTTTCTTGATTTAAATTGACACTAACTGTGGTCATTAAGCTAACTACGATTGAAATTACAGCATACACCATATAGTGTTAATGGGAAATCAGGAAATTGTTTTAGGTTATTACATTTTAAGCTGTTACGCTTCATTACATTAAAAGAGTACGTTATGCTATCCTATACCTGCTATAGATGATTTATCGTTAAATTAAGATTTACTAAGCTATGTTTAAGCCAATTAATTGTTAATAAAATTTTTGCTACTAATAATATGATAATATTATGTGATTATATTCCGTGATTGGTACTATATTTTACAAGAATGAGATGCTGATTAAACATCCATGTCTGAAGCTTGCCAATACAAGCGATTCTAAAGTTTGATAGTATATTTCAGATGTTTTTTATCCGGTGTTTAATAACGAACTCAATAGCTGTTCATCAATCCTATAGAAATTTTATTATTGGAAAAAATTTCATTGGAATCCACCATATGCAACTAAATGACAACTAAACGGTACATTTAAATCATTGTGACCAGTTTTACTTTTTATCATGGTCCAAACATTAGAAAAAATTTTCTTCAATTTACTTTTAATCAATCTCAAATATGAAGAAATATTTTAAGCTCCGAAGAACTTTCTATAATTTTATAATTAGGGCTAAAATGAATCATAATTTGATTGCATAAGAAGTTTTAATAGATATCTTAAGTCCCGTGCAGAATTTTTCTAACATAATACTGAAACGTTTACAAATTTCCATTAAATAAAAAATGATTGATTGGCAGGCCTAGAACTTTTCGTCTATCCTTTCTTATGAAATAGCCTGGTTCCCTTCTTATTCGCAGTTTATTACCGTTTTTAATTATTTAAAATTACATGCGAACTATATGAATCGTGGGAATCGATTTCAGGATAAATATATTTAATGAAAACTTTAATGTATTCCATTAAATAAATTCATTCAAGGTAATCAGGAAGTTTTTACATCTATTTTTATATAGTATCATGAGCCAGTAGGGATGCACAATCAAAAAAACATCCTTAAGGTCTTTATGTTGCCTTACAATTACTTTATTTGCTATATTTTATAATTATATATGTATTATTTAATTTATATGACATTTCCATACTGATTATCAAGTAGTTATCCTCTCTGTAGGAGTACTAATGCAGATAATCATTAATTGAGCTATCTGAAATAGCATTGCCATAGACAGATATTACTTCCATCTGAACAAATCCCTCTACGGAATTCTGATCATCTCCATTATACGGCCCCAAAATCATCCGATCACAAAATAAAGCTTCCGAAACCGATCGAACAAACGAATCGGACGGTTCGCATTCAGTATGTATGCAATCAGAATGTCTCGACTGACATTCGTTTATTTATGCGTGTCTTTGATTGCTGGAACTGGGCCAGGCATTATATTAATAAGTATCTCCCAGCGGAAAGAAAGGCACTCCAGGCATTATGGATGTTGCAGATGAAAATATCAGCGAGTTTTTCCGGGCCGAATTCATACATGTATAACTATCGCTAACAAATGTCGCTCGCGTATCGGTGGGGGGATCACTTAGAAATCATCGCTGGAGTTAATACAGGATTCACGCTCGGATTGCGTGATTTTTCCCAGCTGCTCACGCTCACGAGCGCCCACCACCAAGTTCATCGAAACGTGAGTATGCTTTATGTATTTCGATATTTGTTCGTCTTTTTTTCGGATCGCGGCGCTGCATTCGGGGCGACTCCTATGCCTTCACATGTCCTCGCATAATCCCCATTAAATCGCGTGTATCGGCTTTGATGCGAGTCCGTGAAATATGCGAATATTTTTATGTATTTATGGTGGGGCGTCGTTTTTTGGATGTCGCTAAAAGCGGAGAGAGGATGGGTGAGGATTAATATTGCATCGGCGAACCGTTGGATCGGAGAGATGGACGCATTAATTTTTATCCGAATGCCATGCGAAAGGTTTCGAATATGCGTAATTACTACGTACGCCACAATGGAGATGAGTTTCAACTTTGATAATTTTCGATTTTTGAAAAATGTTCTCCTATCTTGGGTAGCATTCGCCCTTGGCTGAAGATCCATCACTGTTATCTTTTGTGCATATTTCTGATTCCGGAAAGTTTCTTGGATGCTATGAGGAGAATGATTGATTGTAAATCAAACGACTATTTTTACATGACATTTTCTCTCGAAATGGTGGATCGGGATGTTTCTATCAGCATTAATTTTCCTTCAAAGTATCAGTTGTAAAACACTTAGTGAGTGGAGCTTTTCTAGGGTTATCAGCATTACTCCGCTGATTTAGAAAGCAGAATGTAACATTACTTCAATTTATAAAGAAATATAAATACCAGGCATCATATTTATGGTCAAAAAATTGAATGAAATATTTAGGTTTCCACAAAAGGTTTTATTTCGATTGACGACTAGTTTCAGCACACACATGTCAATCTAAAGTCTTTTGTGTTGAATGTTTCGCTAAATTTGTTCACCATGAATAATATTAGACGGTTCCACGAAGTTAAGGCAAGAACATCTCATTACCAGGAATAGGTGTTTCTTCGCAGTTTTTCTTTGCAATTCTAATTCTATACATATGGTATGGCTTTTCCATACATTCTTCTACGCCACCAAAAGTAGATAACCAACAATTTCTTTACTACGTTATTGTACTTCTAGTTTCTTATTATTTATCACTATCCTTGCCCCATATAATATCATTAACCTTGCATCCAGATCGTATATTTATTCATGTGAGTTGTTAAGAGTGTTTACTCCAGTAAAGTACAAATATGTACTTTTCAAGGGTTCGTATCTGTTTCCTACAGTATTTCTCCTCAAAGCCTCTTGGGTTACAATATGATTATTACAAATTATTATTTGAATTCTATTGCAAGAAGAAGGATACTATCTAGCCCATATTATAATTATTTATATTTGCTGACTAAAATCTGCCCTCTATTTTCGATACAAATAGTTTTTATTTCACCGAAAGCAATTATTATTTTGATATAATTTTTACTGAAATATTTTACTTACTTATAAGACTATTTAGTCTTGTCTCTCACAAAATAGCGCATTATTTTTTAATTAAAGTATATTTAAAGAAACGTGGCAAAGCTGTCACTGAATCATCTCTCTCATAAGTAACCGATGTGATTACCTTTGATATATTTTCTAAATTGCTTTATTTTCTACATATGCCTCCAATATTCTACAGGAGTGACATCTACAAATTAAAACTGTAACTATTATTTTCCATCAGTGGTTCATCGAAAGTCGTCACAACTAAAAGGAAACGGGGTAAGGATAAAAGTGAAAGCACGTACCCGTACAGACCAAATAATAAATGAAAGAGAAAACGTTTGACATTACTTAGGGCAGAATCAAGATGATTTACTCTCTGAGCGGATACTTTATTCAATTTCTCCATACCATCGCTTAGTACGCCATCTTCCTCCATGAGGACCGTGGCGATGATGAGCCCGAGCCACCATTCATCCAATAAAGTGCCGCGATAAACGGAGCGATATTGCGTGATAGATTAAAAAAATTTAAGCATCCCTCCCCAGAGGAGAAGGTGAGTGTTCGACTCCCACTCTTGTCGATTCCTCATCCTTGCGTGAATCCTTCGGGATATCTTGATTGCCTTTACCTGCGATGGTACAGAAGTGACAACAGCCCATCTGATAGAGACTGAATTCATCAGGGAGATAAAATATTTCAGACCCGCTGTGACAGCCCCTCCAACCAACTCTCTTTCGTCCCCTCGTTGATTGCCTCGATTATTTCCCTCTCCATCCTGTCAAATATATCTCACTCTAACGCCCATTAATTTCAACAGCCTCTGTTCGCCCCATCCATTTCCTTTCAGATTCTCTTCTTCCTCAACTTTTCTCCCCTCTGCGCCCATCTAAATCGTTTTCAAAAGCCCTCGTCGGTCGCTCACTGAATTCAAGGGTCATTGCGTTATTATTTTCATCATTATACCACTGTTTTTCGTGTTTGCGACAAATTAGGCGGTTATACAAGGTTGATAAATTGGTGGTATTCTGAAGTGCATCGATATTTAATGTGAAGGGGATCTAATTGAGCGTGAAAGCTATGAAGGCGCATTACAATTATTCTACGGATTTCTTTTAATTCCAAAGAAGAATAAGGGGAAGATTACGTTTCTTCATAATTGACTATGGTTTATAAAGCTAGAATATTTCTTCAGATTTCTATTTTATGTGTTTAGGAGTATTTGCACGGTTATACACGGTTGATAACTAGCTGTAATCTTGAAGTGCATATTCAATGCAAAGGGGATCGAATTGAACATAAAAGCTATGAAGGTGCGAACCAATTATTCTAGGGCTTTACGCAATTCAAAAAGGGAATAGGGCAATGATTAGGCAAGTTCATAATTTTATATGATATTAACCTAAAATGGTTCTTAGGAACTCAGCTTCGAGTAGTTTAATATAACTAATATATAATATTAATAATATAACTAAATAATAATATTTACAACAATAATGTTATATTATATATTGTGCATGTGTATATAAAAGTAATTCATTTCCTGCGGGTTTTTGGAGGGGTTTTCCTCTCGTCTTTGGGTGAATGCAGGCAATCCTTTGAAGTATAGTATTTCCCCCTCCACCACTGCCACCAGGCCTGATTGCCTAATCGTAGCGTAATTTGAAATAAATAAATAAATAAATAACAAAACACCATCTTTAGGGTTCCAATTATATCAATAGCGTAGTATGTATTGCGTCATTTGAATAGAATGTTGAAGGAAGGTCTTCATCAGCAACAAAGAAGAAGTATAAATTTTACACATCACGGTATGATTTATTCTTAAACGACCATAGTATCGACTTGTGAAGCCATCTTCAGGTCAAATCCATGGTTAATCCATGAGTTGAAGCTATGGTCCTTTGAGACTAAATCAGATCGTGGTGTGTAAAAGTTATACTTTTTGTTTGTTCAGCGGAGCTGAAGGATGAAAAAATTCATTAAAAATGATATACTTAAATGAATGGGAGCACATTACACATAATCATTGATTAAAAGGTTTGCTTATTATTCTTCAAAATATTGAGGTGAGTTTAAAATTTACAATGGGGTAAAATTATGGTTTACGATCCTTCTAGACACTACATTTTGTTTTCTAGATTTGCCTTAGCGTTTAAATGACAAAATCTCAGCAATTACGAGTATATGAGTTGGTACTTAAAATGCTGGAAATGATTCAAATTCCAACATCACTAACGAGTTCTCTCCCCGCATTTCTCTGCATGAAATCTTTCGCTTTCTGCATATCTCGAATTATCTCAGCACTTTAACTCTTTCTGTATACAATCTCGGTCATCTCTCTCACATGAGATGTGTTCACATGCAATTCATGTCTCTCCTGTCCTCCCCCGCTTTTCAGCACACCGCAGCGAGGGCTCGTACTTTTTTTTAATATCGCCACAAACTGACTTTGTGTCACAAAATCTCAAGCTGTTAGTTTGATAACTAAATACATTCTATATATTTTGCTACCTAAGAGACTAGAAAATTCCTCGAGCTTTGTATTTAACCCATTTCATAGGCAATGCACTCGAAACATCTGCTTTGGCAATAAAGTATGTACTATAGATTAACTGTTCAATCGAACTTCGGTAAACATAATTCATTTGGTTGATCATCTCACTGTAAAACTTTAAGTAAACTGGCAGTGCATAAATGTGTTTTGTAAACTATGTCAAAACACTTCTGTGTAGTTAAAACTGACTTTAAATAGAGGTCGTCCTCTGATTTTTTAAACGAAAAATTATGTAAATTATTATATTTTCAGTTTTGTTAAAATCCTCTTCAGAAAGGTTTTTGCAAACCACATGACTTCTGTGAAATATAGAATGCATTCAAGAGTGTTTTAAGAAATAAGCAATTCAAACTAATACTTCTGTAAATAACATCTGATCAGTAGCTAGGATCAACGTTGTGCAACACATGCAGAAATATTATATAATGTCATAATACATTATATTTTGCATGTTCTAGTAGTAAGATTGATAACCATTATTCAAGAATAACTCCTAAACAATCAGTGTTACAAAAACATGTTTCATACAAAAGTAGTAGTAAAGTACATTTTCTATAATTTTTGTGTGTAATTTTATATACCTACATTGAATTCTGAGAGAGATATGTATGAAAATCCTCCATTTCTGGATAAACAATTACTTCCGTTTAACCATTATTCAAGATTAACTCCTAAACAATCAGTGTTATGAAAAAATGTTTCAAACAAAAGGTGTAGTAATGTACAGTCCTGGCCAAAATTAACGCACCACCTCCCTAGCGATCTTAACGACCGGTGGTTCGTTAATTTTGGACATGTGTGTACATTATCTATAAATTTTGAATGTAATTGTATATACCTACATTTTATTCTGACAGAGAAATGTTTGAAAAACTTCTATTTTTGGATAAACCACGACTTCTGGTTAACTATTATTCAAAAATAACTCATAAGTAATCAATGTTACGAAAAAATGTTTCATGCAATTTTCTAGTAATGTACATTATCTATAACTTTTGTAAATAAATGTATATACCCACATTGAAATCTGACAGAGATATTTAAGAAACAAAATTTTGTTCCGGATAAGCCGCAACTTCCGTTCAAACGATATTCATCAAAAACTAATCAACTCCTGGCATTGTTAGGAAAATACAAAATATGAATTTTGGAAATGATCGGATAATTAATTTTTAAGATAGAGCGCCCGCAAACTTATTTACCACAGACAGACATACACACACAGACACACACACACACACAGACACACTGACAGACACGTTCGGGAAAATTGTGAAAACGAACTCTATGGGCCCCAAAACATCTATTTCCGTTGAAATCTGGAGATCGAATTTTTTGCGTATACAATACCTTCTCTATACTACGTATAGGGACAAAGTAAAAATCATAAGTTCCTCCCGAAGCTTGGATTATATTAACTAATTCATACATGTAAATATTTACTAAGCCAAATTCACAAGATCAGCCTATTTATAATAATATTTTATTTCACTTTCCTATATAATAAATTCTTAAATATATTTAACAAAACCAGCCAGTGAAATTTAGGCAATCCCAGAAGATAATTCTTTTATAAGGATTGCCATCACTTTAAATAGAAATTGATATGTTTTTCGGCACACATGTATAGCATAACATATTTTATGTAAAACGCTTTGAGGTTATAATATATACTAAGTATAGTGAAATATAATTAACAAAATGAAAAAAGCACTAGAGAAAAACAGAAAGAAGAAAGAACAATATACATAATTACTTTACATATAATTCTATATCCTTTTGCAAAAAGAGCCTACTACTTACCTTTACTAACAGTTGATGGCAAAATTCTGCGTTTAAGATCGAAAGGAGCCGCAGTTATACACCAAGGCAACCCCTGATTATTTACCAAGTGTTCCTATGAAAGAGACATGTACTTTATCGTATACCTAGGTCATTGTCATCCAGCCGAGGCTTCATCGTATTAGAATGAGCTTGGGATTAGTTCTTTATATTCAGCTGTTAGCGACGTGGCGATTAAAATAGCCCACAAAATTAAACCATTCTAAATCAGAGAAATAATCTCGCAGCCATAGTTAACGCTGCGTAAACAGTTCTCTTGGGAATCAAGCGGAAAACGGTTCACTTCTTTCACATATTACAATGGTTTCGAATCTTCCTGACAATAGTCAGTCGTAAGCGCTAACGTCATCCATTATAAATTCTCTTTTTATTTCTTCGATTTAATCCATGGCGCTATTCTTTGCTCAACGGAGGCGTCGAAACTCCCTCGAAATCCCTAATCTTCCATCCAGACTTCCCCATTCCTCCAAATCGACTAACAGATTGTTTCCGAACGCCCCACACTCTTCCTTTTGATCCGCGATACCTTCTTAATTCCTCTCCCGCACGTAGCAGTGCCATTGTCTGCATCATCAATCTCTTCCCTTCACTCTTATCTCATCTCTAAGTTTAATTACATCCTCCGAGCATTTGAATTTTTCCTCTCTGAATATCTATTCCGAAGGTCACCTACATATCAAAAAATATCCTTTCCATGGCACTTCATATTCGATTCTTTTGAGATGACTCTATTTTGGGACGTAACTTCGTAGAACACAAAGGACCTCAAATCTTTGGTGAGATTTTTCCTGGTTTCTTTCCCCGTACCGTATTCTATAACATCCAATTATAATTTTCTCATTCTCTTTTATTACGGTGTCATAGTTGGTAGTACTAAAGTTGTATCAGGACATACATAAATTTGCTAAACATACTGGACAAGAAAATTTCGATAAAATTTTTCCAGAATTCATTGCTCATATTGATTTTCTCAAATTTAATTCCTATGTTCTCACCATTATATCTCATTGCAATGTCATGGCAATTTATCCGAAAGATAATTTATGACTATTCTCAACATCTAGCGATAATAAACTGTAGTTTTTAAACCCTCTCCTAATGCTATCTACGAAAATTATTCCCTTCGAAATGAATTTTCAGCTTCTTATATTGCTGCAGAACTATTCTTCAGATGATACTCCTGGTTCAGTTGAATAATAAGTTTTCTCTTGATACTCTTACTCCAGGATAAGAAAATGGATACTGAAATACATCTTCATAACATTTTTGTGCTATCTTTAACTTCAGTCTCTACTTAGTGGTAGGATTCCTTTATTTGAGAGAGCGAACAATAACAATTTAAAGTCGTCCCATATTTATGCTAGGGGTAGTCCTTTTATGTTGTTAACTTTCTTTTATTTAACTCTCTTTATTTTCTCTTGCAAGAACCCTTGATCTTGAGTTACTTACCATTTTGCACGTAAATTTACTACACTGTGAAAGCTTTTCCTACTAAAAAACCATAATAGCATATTTAAATAAATTTGATGCACGATCGACCAAGTTAAGCTCCAGACACATGTCAGTTTCTAATTCTGTTTTCTACTAGCACAAAACTAAACTGTTTTCCAGTTAACAAAGAAATAGTTTTATAAAATAATATCATGCTAGATATTTTTGTTAGATTTTCTAAAGATTTAGAGGAAATTATTTTACTGTAAGAGTTCAAAGATGCAGCTTGCGGCAAAAATATTTCAAAGCTAAATCAAACGAGCAGTGATCTGTAACCACTGGTCCAAGTCATGTTGAAGTTTCACTTTAGTAGATATCGTGAGTGTCGGTTAGGAGACTCATATTTCTCTCATTCCATATTGAATGATATCGACTGCTCTCCTATCAAGTGATACTTGGATGAAATTAAAAGTGGTTATGATATACTATTGCAAGCGGACAGAAATCCACGGTAAGTTCTCATAGACGAGCACCAATTCCGTACGAAAAACAGGTTCAATTTAAAATATCATCTTGCTAAAAATGATCCTGGAAATCTGGTATCATGTGTAAATATCGTTTACCTTTATTTCTTACTATACCAAAAATGTGAAACTACTTCAGGAAAATGCAATTCAAATTCTACATGGAAAAAGGACCCTTTTTATTTCATGTCCCTATATTTTGTATCGATTAGCTTTTAGGAAAGTAATTGAACCTGGAATGGCAAACCTTCATATTACTTCAAGGCATACATACAGAAATCTTCTGACATTGGGAGCCGCAGTGAGTTTTTCGAAAGAATTAATGTCAGAGTTTCAGAAATATATATATCATATATACACATATCATAAATTGCAGTTGTTCTTATAAACAAATTTAACCATATATAATGAACATTTACTATTTATTAGTGAGTTTAAAAACACTTCCAGCTTCAAATGAGAGGTGTTTTATATTTTTGATTGGCTTTTGAAGTTGGATATGTAGTTTATTTAGGGTTGAACGTAAAACATCCGTGAGATGTTGGTTCATGTGTTACTCACGGAATCATTTTTCGATTAGTTACAAGTAGAATATATTAAACGTTTCAATAACATAAGTTTTTGAACCCAATTCACAAACTCATACCAATTACTAATCTTTGATAATGGAGAACCTCACTGAAAACAGAAATCCAGATTCCGCTCGCGAACTACCATTCCATTACATTTCTTCGCTACGCAATTTCATAATTATTCCAAAACTCTTTTCCATCCCATTTCATGGTGTTTAACTAAATATTCCTCTCTCCTTAACCACAATGTCTTTGAGAAAAAATCGACCTTTTGTGCTCCTCTGACGCCACTTTTCCCACCAATAATCACTTTGAGGCGAAAAACATTAAAGTAGATAAATTAACGCTCGATATAAAGTTCACACCTGAAGTGACCCGAAATATGAGAAACAAAGAGCCTCGGATTATTCACCCCTTCCTAACGATCACAATACAAGCGCCGTCCTTTGATTTACGCTCGCGTGAATTTTATTGGCGTTCTCGCCTTCCCTCTCTTCCATAGGCCCCTCTCTCCTGAAGGCCCTTCCCCCTCCGAAAGGCCCTTCCTTTTATAAATCCGGAGACGACAATCTTCTCTCATCCTCCACTACTTTGATCTTTCCTCTCTCGCAGCATCGATCCCCTTCTTGAACACGTGATCAGATTTATGGCTGTCCGACAGCGTCAAATCCGTTTCGAGGAGGATAAACAAATCTCGCTAATCTTGCTACGGATACGCTTGTATATATTGAATCTGCTGCGTCGAGATTTCTGTATGCTGTGGAGAATTTGCATGCAATCTCGTGTCTATGACTCCAGACGTTTCAATCAGTTTCGCCCTACTACGTAGGTATACATCTTTAACGTGTTCCATTTCATCTTAAACACACAATCATAAGCAATTAGTTATTTGGTTCAGAGCAGTTTTGCTGAAATATACGCATCGCAAAGGCTTCTGAACTGGACCGCAAGTTTTGTTGGTATTTTAAGGATTAAATCCAAAAGCGTATCTTATGAGAAATATTCATTACAAAATTACTGACGATATAATTATTTTTTCAATGAGAACATTTCATAAAACAAAATTAGGACTGATTGAAATCTGATGGAATTTAATTTTAAGACATTGAAGAAGAAATAAAATGTTACTTAGTTTCCACAGTATTTATTACTTCATCATTGCATTGATCAAATCTTACTTGCGTCCACAAACTTTCCTATCTGTGAGCATGCATTTTCGTAAACTTACTTTAAATATATGAATCAAATTTTGTCGATCAAGCATTTATGATTGTAGGTGATAATTATTAAAGGATTATACGAAATTCCCGTACGAAAAGATTGGCTAATTTTATGAACGTTCAATGTTCTGAAAGACTGATAAAATTTATCACGTGTTTCTCATTTAAAAGCTTGGGAAATCCTGGTAAAAAAAATAGCATTCATAGTATTTAACACATATCTCAGCAGTGGCAATAACTGTTTACAAATAATTCGTCTATACAAAGATGCATAAATACTCTAAGAACACAGAGACTTCTTAAATGAGTTGATTGAAGATATAAGCTTGTCGAAGTTAAATTTGTCATATCATCACACATCATTTAAAGCTGTGCATACTCCTTCGTGTAAATGTTGGTACTTATGCGCTTATTCTGTGTGAATGGTAATAAAGATAGAAGATTTTAGGAACCTTATATTTATCTTAAATTACGATTCTCCTATAAAATGTAAGATTCTCATATCAGTTTGCTCCTGAACATTCTATCCTTAGCGTTTCAGATTAGTCTACTTAAACCCTGATTGAAGTTCATTTTTTATGCTTAGGAGCTTTTTTAAGGTAATTATTATTAAATTATTCATTGTTTACTAAACAACTATGATATGAATCAACTGCATGAAAGGTGACCTAGCCTGAGTGGTAAACTTGATGAATATCCCTCAATCTGTTTGATTAATGCCGTGAAGTTTGTTCTTATTCGATACCTAGGAACAGAAACGGTTATGAATGTATAGATATGTGTTTGTTTAGATCAAAAGAATCGATTACACTGTAGAGAAAGGTAAATGACGTGTGTATGCAATTATGCTTCCACAGTGCACAATATATTGATATCTCATTTATATTACGTACAAATTTTCCGTTTCTTTAATCACGAGATTTGTATATTTACTATAAGTCTTCCAATAGACTGGTTGGCTCTCCCGGAAGCAATCAGGAGGAGGATAATCCTAGTTTTTTTCTGATTTTTCTGCTTTTGCTCTGTGCCAGTAGGACGATTTGACTCCCTTCCTCCTCAATTCTCTCTTTGGGCAATAAATCCAGTGTCTCTGCTGCTCGTGTAAGTAATTATTTATCATCCATCCCAACTTCGCCGAAAATTATTTCTTTATCACTCAATCCCCCCTTTTTCCATTTTTGCCCTTGGTTTAATCCCCTTCTATCCTCCGGAACTTTCATCCATCCCCAATGCATTCCCTTTTTCATCCCCTTTCTTAATCTCTTCCTCATAAGTCCCTTCTTTATCCTTCCCCGCTCCTCCACGTCATTACGCCCTCTTCTCTCCTCGTCTCCTCTTCCTATAAGACCACCAATTTTTATCCACTTTGCTCCTCCTATTACCTCTCCGTACGCGAGGTCCTTGCCCTCTTGTTTCTTCCTCTTTTATCTCTGTTTCTCCCTCTTTCTTCTTCACTATTCCCCTACTATCCCCTCCTACCCAATTTTTCGCTTTCGGGATTTTCCGGGGTTATATACCAACCCATTCCTTCTTCTATTAGGGAACCCTCTTTCCTTGGGTTCCCCGCGCTTATCCTGGGCACAATACCCTTCCCGTGTCCCTTTTCCGGTTCCTTATTGGTTAGGAAGGGACCCTTTTGTGTTTGCTCGTAGATGGAGGTGTGTATTTTTTCCCTCGCTGTTTACTTTCCTAGGATACCTCGAGGGGCGAGTGTTTTGGTGCCCGCGAATCCTCTGAAGACGCGATACGTTGACTTATGAACGCCCTCCTCGGTTTTGTGGACCGGAAGTGAAAGGGAATTAAGGGTTTTTCTCTTTAATTCAATCCCTTCCCTTTAAGGTAACGAATCCTTAGTTTTGTTGCGGTCTCTATTCATGTATCCCTCGGAGAATCGATTGCGTTGCGTTTTTGGGGTTTATGGTACTTCCTGAAAATGAAACAGAAGGTTTCTGAGGTTGAAAAGTTCGATTGAGGTTGGAAAGTTTCATCGAAATATGTATCATATTGAGATTTTTACATCATACACCAAGGCCGAGGGGTTAGCGTTCTCGCGCTATCGCTTCCACCCCAAGGTCCTGGGTTCAAATCCTGGCTCATCGGAATATCATGATCAGGGAATGGTTTTGTGCGTTCGTCTATTGTTGCTGTTGTCTTGATGACGCACCTCCTGACATGTTCAGAAGATCTTAGGAGGACTTCACTAGATATGAGTGACACAGCAGCAAGAAGGAAAAATCTGATGTGGCCAGCACATGACTTTCTCCATATGTAAGATGTGAATATTTATCTACGACAGTATTTTCGAACTCTATATTCAATCTAAACTTGGAAGATGAGTGATTAATTTATATCATATTATCTTTTACGTCACAAATATTATAAATAATGTTTTTCAGGACATGTTCGATGAAAAACGATGAAATGGCCTTTCGCCCCAGCGCCCAGAGCGCCCACAACGTACATAATCAGCAACTTCCGGTTTATCAGTATTTAACTAATAACTCCTACACAATCAGTGATACAAAAAATATTTCACACAAAAGTTATAGTAAATTATATTTTCTAAAACTTTTATATATAATAATTTATACCTAAATATCATATTTATGGAGATATTTCGAAAACCGGAAATGAGCTTTGAAAAATGAAGCTCAACTTCCGGCAAACCGATTTACTTCAAAAATTAATCAACTTTAGCAACACCAACCAAAATACTATATATTAAATTTGGTGTCAATCCGAGTAATAGTTTTCATGTTAGAGCGCCCACAAATACATAACAGTTACTTCCGGTTAATCTGTATTTCACGAATAACTCCTAATTAACCGGTGATACAAAAATATGTTAAATTCAAAAGTTATAGTAAAATATATTATCTAAAACTTTTATAAGGTATACAATATACCTATATATCATAGTTACGGAGATATTGTGAAAACCGGAAATGAGCTTTGATGAATGAATCTCAACTTCCGGTGAACCGATTTACACTAAAAACTAATCAACTCTGACAGCATACACCACAGTACTATATTTGAAGTTTGGTATTGATACGATCAATAGTTTTTACGTTACAAGCACAGACACACATACATAAACACACACACACACACAGACATCATTCCGAAAATGGTCAAAACGTGTTCTAGGAACCCCAAAACATGTATTTCCGTTGAAATCTCGAAGTCGATTTTTTTCATGAAAACAATACTTTCTCTGTACTTCGTATATGGAGAAAGTAAAAATATCTTAAAATGAAAAAGGAGGAACTTAAATCTAATATTTTACCACTGTACAAATATTTGCTTCTTACTTCGCAAATTCATCAGTGATGAGTCATCACCTCTTTAATCTAGCATAGGACTATAATTTCTGTGCTCCAGTTTTAATGAAATATTTTCAGTCTTTCGATACAGAATCCGTTTGTTGTAGTCTCTAAGGAATAAATGCTAACAGAAGAAGACGATGAATAACGTCAAATATTAAAATTAACTAAAAATTAGGAAATTAGGATCGAATTTAATCAGTGATTTCTCTGGAAGCAAAGTCCATACCGAAAAGATTTGTTCGAAGTTTCTTATAGGGGATGAAAAAGAGCTTGAAGAACGTTGTTGGGAAGATATGAATAAAAATTTAATTTAAAAGATTGCCCCAAAAGTCTCTTGAATGGAAATATGGAGGTCCTCAGGAAAGGGTACTTGAGAGTTCCTTCAGTTTGCTTCCAAAGCTTTGGAAAATATAAGTAGAAAATTTATAATGTATGGGGAGCGGAAAAATATGAAAGGAAGTCTTAGAAAAACAGGCTAGAGAATTATTGATAATATTTGTAGTAATAAAACTAGAGAAACTCTGGATGGAAATGATTCTTTAAACGATGGAATTAGAAGAAGGTTAGCAATGAACAGGAGAAAAGAATAAGCAGGGAAATAAAAAATGAGCCAAGCAGGAACACTAATTGAGTTAGGGAATTAAGGCGGAGGGAATCAATGATATAATGATATAGGGAAATAAAAGTGTAAGAATAGAGTAAATTAGAATGGGAGGGTTGACCCCTTGCACATACAATACAAGATAACATAACAGTGTATTTGGTATTATCTTATGAACAAAATCAACTATCCAATTTAGTATGAAACAATGACCAAGCAACGAAATATGGAAATAATATATGGAATTTTTACATAGGAAGTAAATTAAGCCTTTTTTTTGGATGGAATATTCAAAGAAGAATAGCAGTAAAATTTTGGAATAAAGGGAATTATATCGATGTTTTAATTGGTAAATCATCATTTATAAATTGATTACTATGTGGTGTAAAAAATGAACCCTTAGAAAGGCGCGCATCAAACGATTGAAGGCTTTCAAGATGTGGTTGCGCCGAATATTGGAAAAAGTAAGTTCAGTCGAAGCAAAAACGAGGAAGTAATGGAAATCGCTTTAGAAGAAAGGGCTTTCCTTAATATAGGAACATGGAAGTAGAATTAGTTGGTCAAGTACTAGGATTGCATATTAGGGATTTAGTATGATACTAGGAAAGGCTAATTGAGATCATATTTAGAGTGGATGTTAAAGAAAGGGCGTTTAGTAAATTAATTTGGGCTCACTAGTCTACTCTAAGGCGGAGGAGGTATCTGCGTAGTGTCACGGTCAAAAGGGCACCAACAGGTCCTCGTGGGACTTAAGATGAGACCAAGATGAATTTTTGAATGAAGAATGCTATTTGATTGACAAGTGTAGAGTGTAGCTTCAGATGTATCGAGAATGATAGGAATTGGTGTATTCTGATTTAGTATATCGCCTGGTGTATCCATTTATCAGTAAAATAACATGAAATATTACCTTTGGACAACGTGGAAAGCAGCCACTGCAGTCTACTTCAGTTGCCTATGATTCACTACACCAACGAGAATTTCTCATTTATGAGGTATTTATATCTGAAGGATGTTTCAAAATTCTGAATTTATGAATATGCACCAGTAAACATGAAAGGATTTCGAGCATGCATGGATAACTTGACTCTCCGACTTCGACAAAGAGAAGCGGAAGAAGATTTAGGGACCTTTCATCCACGTGGAATACTAAAGCGTGTATCCATGCACTTACTTGAAGTGAAGTTACCAAAGTACGGCTTATTTGAGCATTAGTTGTGTGGCGGAAGCACGTTGGTTTGGGAGACGAGTGGCATTCAGGCAGGGAATGTTTGAATGCACGTATGACATATTTCTACGGAAGCGTATTCCGACTCATAAAAACGGAGCGCATATCCTCGGTATGCAATCATTCTCGAGAGTGAACTTGAAAGGATTTTGACGAAATGGGGTATTAAAATCTTAGTGGAAGTGTGCTAAAGAGCAGTAGGCCACTCCTAAATTGGGTTGAATTCGAGAGGCTATGGGGACGTGTGTACGAGACTGACATGTGAGAGAGTGTCATCTACGCTATAATTTGGAAGAAATATCGTAAAATAAATTAACTTATTAGCAAGATTCACTATCCAAACCTTATATACATATTATCATGAAAGTATGTATATGTCGGTCAGGGTTTTGGTTTTCCTTGGGATCTTTCCTGGGTGCACGACTTTAAGTGCAAATATGCTCTCTTTTTTTCCTTCGTGATAACTGATAACCAATGATACCAAAAGCTGGATTCTTCGTATTCCGTGTATCATCATTAACCTTCATAATACAATTTGTAAATCCTGTAAATTTTGTAGGAAACCCTTTCTGTAAAAAGATACCTAATTGATATTAATATTTAAATCTAATATTTAAAAGTATTTCAATAATATATTCAATTCCATCATTAGTAAAAATATTTTGAATATTTAACTTTCAAGGGTGGTCTGATTATTAATACAAATTTATGACTTCAGATGAAGAAATTTAGATCTTTTCATTACTCTGTAAAATCCTCTTTTCACTTTTGTGAATTATGAAATTCGCTTCAGTTTCTGTATAGCCACGGAATATATAATAATGATAAATAAACTAGAAAATTTGGTCTTCAGTAGATAGAAAATAGTTTTATTCAAGCTATTTTAAACTTAACATCTTTAAATTACGCTAATTTTCAAACCTTTTATCAAAAATCGCACAGGAGTTACATGCAAAAATAGGGAGGCAAAACAAAAGTCCTCGAGTCCAATTCCATCCCAACTTCCTTATCTCTATTTTACCCTTGAAACGAAAAACTCCTCGTAGCGCTGGAAAAGGAATTCTTCCCAGCATACCACGCTGTTAGATGGGATCTCTTATTCCGTTACGTATTACCTCAAAGGCTCTTTAGAAAAAGACATCAACTCCGAAGTCCGGCACTGAGCAAATCAGGAGACCAAAAAACACATGTTCTGTGTGTTGTAGTCCCCATTGGAGAACTAAGTTTCGGAAAACTTGCTCATCACTTTATCTCGACTCAGTAAACCCTTCCAAGAAATAACTTCCCTCTGATGCCATTCTGACCCTCGAGAAGTATTGGGTTTGGAGAAAACAATTAAAGTTACATGTCTGCCTGGAAGGATAAGAGCGAAACTTTTTTTCGGGTCTTAATTAATTCTGGAGGGAGGTTTGATGAAAAAGAACTTGCCACTTAATTACCCTCTGCCCGAAATGCAAGCAGCGAGGGTTCGCGTGTATTTAGGAACATCTAGATAAGGTAGATTCATTTCCAAAATTTATTGCCCAAAATTAAGAGATATTCCGGACTCGCTCAATTTGTATTTTTTCGCACAAGCAATTTGGACGACGTGGCAGGCATCCATCAAGATCTTTCAAGTTTCAAAGATTAAACAGGAGCGTTAGAAATTATATTATTATGTTTCTCTCGGAGAAATTGATTAGCGATGACAGTAAGAAGTCTATAATTTATATACTTAGGATTAGCAACAGGATACCTATATTTTCACATTTCCTATTTGTCTATAGCTTTTCGTCTCATTTTTCGCCGAATCGTAACTGGAAATGGTTACATTAAAAACTTAAAGTATTTTCTTCTAAAGCTCTTAAAGCTAGGGTGCTATACATTTTCACTGAAAGTATCGCTTAGAATTACAAACATGAAAATGCCTCAAACATAAGCTCTCTTGAATATTTCTCTTTATCTGTTGAATGCAGGCATAATAGTGGTATTTAGATACTAATATTGCTCGAAAATTTATACAACGTATCTTAAATTCGCTACTACAACTTTTATCGAAATGTGCCAGTTAATATCCTTGACAATGTTTCTTATTTAGTCTTTCTTTGTGTTAACTTATTATAATTTCAATTCCTTACCTTACAGGTACGGGTTACTTATCTATACTGAAGTATTAAATCAATTAAATAATAGTGTAACTAATATAATAACTATACAGTTATATGCGTACATCCCGTACTTATACAGGCACTATGATTATCAAATATTACTTAATACTATCATAAAACTGTCAAGATTATGAAAATAATTTTATGCAAACTTATACTCCTTCCAGATTAAGAAAACATTAAATACATATTTATGTACGCTGAGAGATTAAATTTATTAAAGAACAATTATAACTGTAAATTTATGTTAACGAATCTTTTTAATGATGAAACATGCGGATAGTGTAATTATCATAGTCGATCCAAATATTATCCGCTTAAAACTTGCTACTTTTTTTGAAAATCGTAATTTCGAGCATAGGTCATATTCTCGAAATTTTAAAATTCAAGTGGCATTAAATATATAAAATTAATAAAGTAAATGAGATTATTAAAATTTAATAAATAAATGAAACAAAACATAAAATAAGTAAATAATTGAATAAAATAAATAAAAAAATTAAGAATTACAGTTGTGGTTGAATTAAGTTCTGTTCAAAGTAAGCTGACCAAAATATGAAAGACTGAAATTTTCTCAGGATAATCCACCGTTCAGATTTCTTCCCTTTCCCGAAAAGTCTTCTCTAGAAAATGTCTATGAATATTACTTATTCCTCACATGGTCTTCGACTTTAATATCCACGCACCGAAAAGAAAAATAAAAATTTCCGGCATTGCGGAGAACATATTTTTCCTTTCTATCGCTCTCAGTCTCCGTGGAATCGGCGGTCGTGCTTTTCCCTCCGCGGAACGTAAACAGAGAAAATATAGGTGCTTGTATATCTCGACGCGGGTGGTGTGCCCCGCTGGGACGCGAAGGGGCCCGGAAAAATACGTCCAAAGCCTTTCGCAACTTTTTCCCATCTTTATTATTGTATTTTTTCTCCGAAGAAATGTGAAATTTATATTCGGCTGACCTCGCAGCGTGAAAAAAGAATAATGCACCATGTGGCGGGAATCTGTGGCGTGATTTTTGACTTCGGCGCGTTCTGTGCCTTTTTAGTCATTTTTGCGGTCGAAAAAAGTCCGATGTGATATTTTGTCGAACGGGGGGAGGGGATCGCTCGGAGCACGCAGCTGGTCATATGTTTTTAAAAACGAATTTTAGCGATTCTATTTTTTGCCGAAAATATCGCCGCGTCGCTTTTGGAATATGGCATATAATTTTAACTTCGTCCAGCCCGGAGGTTAGTCCCAAGTATTTTTGCAATTCACAGGATTTAAGGACGTTGAAAAGGTTTACTCGTATTTTTAGGATTTTTTTCAACGATTCTGGGCCTTTGCAGTTTCCTTTGCGAGTGAGATAATTGAGGACGGTTTTGTATTGATCATCTTCTAATTTTAGCTGTTCTTAACAGAAATTTTACATTGCTTTAGTAGTAGTAATATTGTTAAAAGTACTTCGACAGCTTAGGCTCAACCTTGGCTCCCTCCGAGAATCGAACCCGAGACCACTTTTACCAAAGTCAAACGCGCTGTCTACTTGACTTTCCCTGAAAATTGATTTATTCCTCGACTTCTTTCTGAATGATTGGTGCATATTGTGTTTTTTTAGTATGTTCGTGTGCTTTCTTGCGAAATGATATTTTCAAAGTTTCCATGTGATGAACTTTCAATTCCACATTTTCATAGCATGTTTTATCGATTATTATTCTGGAACCAGATGGGTGTATTTTACAGACGAGAAGAACATTTATTACTTTTGACTTCAGTAAGCTAGTATTTAATAAAAATTCAAATTATTTTATAGAGATTCTTTCACAGAAATATTGTCTTTTGGTTTCAAAATATTTGAAATGTATGTGTGAGCTTTTGACATTTGGTGTTTGTGCTTGGATAGTTGCCTTACGGTGTCTTAATATTACTTATAATGATTTTACACATTATAAGTTGTTAACAAAACTTAACAAGATTTAAGCTTCATCAATTCTCTACGCAAGAAATTTATTTCAAGCATGAGTATCTATAGTAACTATTCTGATGAAAGTTGAGTCAATTGAGTTATTGTAAGGCCACTCAAGAGTGGGCTTTAAACAGGTATTTAAAATATATTTATTTATCACTAAATTTACATTTTTAATGAATTGTTAGTAAAATATCCAGCGAGTAATTATGTTTAATACGGTATCGAAGAGATTGCAAGGTTCGACGGCTTGTTTCAGGAACAGCCTAGACAATTATTTTGATATGGCTATCTGGTAATTCTAATATTCCATTTTAGTCTACTATAATGACTTTTATTGATAATTGCTCCGCTAAATCAAATTTCAACAGCAAAATTTGAGAATTCTTTTGAATTTAGTGATACACTTAAAAAGAAGGTATAATCATAGAGTCCAAATTCACTGATTTCTATATTTATTGGTGCTCTTAAATATTTTTCCTTGACATTATCTTTACGGATATATATTTGTCACCATCAAATCCTTACACTCCTGTCTTTTATTTTTCGTCGTAATTTCAGACGAATGTTTGCACTATAATATCGTGGTAATAACTTATAGAAAGCCCTCTATTCTGCAGGCGCGAATCAAAGCTCTTCCCGTGACGTATCGATTCACATTCCGGAAATTCACGAATCAGCTTCTTTTCCTTCCAAAGCGAAGTGTGTGAAATCCCTTCACTCAAGCTGGACGGAACAGGGCTTTCGGCTGACGTCCCTTCCTTTTCGTATGACAGCGTAGTAGACTATTTAATAGGATGTAATCTCCTGAATGTGTGCTGTAGACGAAGAAATCGTTAGGAAGAGGCAGCCATGCAAGGCGCATTCATCCCTGCCTTTGCGGATATTTTGCGGTGGGCGACACATCCAAATGATACTCGTTACCGCGGACCGTGTTTTTTTTATTCCAGGCAAAAGTGTGGAAATAATTTCAAGGTACAATTGCAAAAAATACGGAGCAGCCCAATGAAATCTGCTTACAGGGAAGGGCTCATGTAGATCCGAATAATTCTTTTATAAATTTAGCTTCAGAAGAATGGTAATTCGTGGAATTTGGGTTCTTCAAAATTCACGCTTATTATCGTGTTTTTGTCTCCTCCAGAAATAGGATGGATATTACAGTAAAGTTACTTGATTTTCCCAAGATTTTCTCTAAGAGATTAAATTTTTAATTTACAATAGAATGGGAGATAATTAAAATATGACTTCGGAATACCAAGTTATTTATTTCAAAAAGAAAAATGATGCTAGAATGCTTTGTGTATTTTATCTCAGGAAATATATTTCATGACGCTGCTTGCAGTTTTCAACGTACTTAAAGCTTAATGAATATTTATAGGTTGAAGACAAATTGTAAATATATATATTAGCTAAGAAGCCATAGGCAAAAGACTTCTTCGTCAATCTTTTACATTTTTATCTTTATCAAATATGAAGAGATCGCAAAACAAATTTGTATGTCTTGTTTCAGTTTTTCTTGTTTTCAATAACGCTAGGTGAAATTTTCGTTGAAAACCCTTGATGTAAGTATCGGAAACATCAATTTGGCAATAATTTCTCCTCGCACTTAAACACCTCGAATTCCATCACCTATTATTGGTTATGCAGGGAAGTGGAGTGGGAGTCGCTCGAAATTGATTTCTTTATTCGATTACCGAAAGAGGGATATCGATCGATCCTCGCTAGGAATCGTCGGGAAAAGTTTCTCCAGCCATTTCGTAAGACGGATGAAGGCATTCACTCTAACATATGGGATCGATCACGAAATGCAGAGATTTCCAATTTACGCAGAATTCCATTTCTACTTTGCAATTGATAGGACTGAAATCGGACTTTGAATGGGAAGAACGTTCCAAAGATATCCGCCTCCTTGAAGCGCATTTATCCCCAGCGAATAAGAAATAGAGGCCGTTAAGTGAATTAAGTTCCTAATTAATTTTCATTGAGATTTATTGCTTTGAGTAGTCAACTCAGTTTTTTTATTTCTCATTCCATTTAAAATAACTCTTCAAATTTCGCAGCTTCGGTAGATAATTTCTGATGAAATAAAGCTATTAACTATCTTAGTCACTTCCTCAAAGCAGCGTTTTATTAAAATTAATTATTTTTCAACTAAATTTAAAAAAACTCTTTTGTATATGATGCTATTTATTTCCCAAATCAATTCTTCATGGTTTATCTATTTTACCAAATATAAATTCAAAAGTTTTTCTACATCCAAGATAAAGTCTCTGAAAGTTTTCTTAATGAAATTAATAGAGAAAGAAAGTTATTGCCTACCAATGCTGGAATCCCGGAGTCGAGTTTGGATTAATCGGTGTTTTCTAATGATAGTGTGGATATTTCTGTTCGTCCCTTCTCGCTCTTGACTTTGTTACAGTATTTAATGTAGATTGTAGAGTCTGCTGAATGTTAATAATCAATTAAGTAAATTTCGATAGGAGTAGAACTTAAAATTACACGAAAAATCGTGGTCTTAAACCAAAGTGAAAACTAGCGACATGGCTGGGACTCGAACCGCAGGTCCTATCTGTGATTCCCAATTGCTCATAAGTTTGTTAGTATGAGTCATTTTTTGAATTTTCTTCTTAATAAATGGCAGCTAAAATTCTTGGTATTTTTTAAATCTTTATTATTGACTAGCGGAGTGCCCGTTGATTCTCAACGGAAAAATGAATGTAAATTGAAAGTAATGAAATTTACATATGAAAAAATTTAGATATGAGAACTCTTAAATTTATGAAAAAACAATACTTCTCTTCATCCTATGTGTCTTACGAAATCACAAAAACAGCTACACAAATGTAAATCACAGAATAAACTAATGCACCAGTCGCTACAACAAATAGAGGAAACCACTGAGTACCAAATGAAGGGAGACGAAATCACAAAAATAGCCACACAAATCTTGTGAATCACAAACGAAAACGAATGAACCAGTCGCTTAGCACGTCCAATATGTTCGTTAGACAGCGAGTCAGTGAAATCATCGAAACTATCAAATAAACGAATTAACAAATAAACGCCGCAAACGAATTACGATGTACAGCAGTTAATCTAATTAGAACTCGTCCTTTTATGAATTAATACCTAATATCCTTAAGATGGCGTCGGCCGTTTTCTTAATTTAATTACTTAACACTTAATAAATAACCCTCCGCTGTTTAATTTACTGTATGAATTGTGTAGAATTTTTTTATCCCATTGATAATGTAAGCGGCGCATCTGTTTATTTATATCGCATTAATAATTTGACCTTTATGTTGCAAAATCCGAGTGAACTCTTACCTCTTCTCTTGAATAGGATTTAATTTAATTTCAATGTTTTCAGATAGCGTTGACGAAAAATATTGTCTTCCGATATTTTTATAAACGTGGAATGAGGAGGAGGTGGAATTTTCAAGTCCGTTTTTCCTTGGGAATTTTCCTGGGTGAAAAGTCCCTTATGTGAAAAGTCACCTTAACCCTTTCCTTATTCAAAGATGATATTTTCATGTATAGAGTAACATATCTGAAAAAAGTTCCCGGGTTTAATATTGGACTGAAGGAAAACCATATACCAGCAATACTTCATTCTAGAGGGAATTTCTATAGTATATGTAACTGAAAATGAGAAGTAAATTAACGAAAAAGACTTCGAAAGTGAAATATCTTGTTAGAGGTCATACTTCGAAATGATGCTTATTGGACTAAATTCTTATTCAGTTTATCCAATTTGTCCTTGCCTAGACATAGAATCTATTAGTTACAGCAATGAAAATAATACATGTATATTTTATCTCCTTCGATACTTGTCTAGAGTCCGTAAAATGAATACTACTTTGATTTTTTGGAATAATTAAACCCTGCAACGTACAATATACATATTGAGGCGTATTTTTAATGATAATATTTGAGCAGCCAGCATAGAACCGAAGCATAAAAATAAAGGACAGCCGCCCATAATCTGAGAGAGGTGTTCCATATTTTATAGTCTAAAAAACTTAATAACGTATCGGCAATCGCTTAACACGAACATTTAAACATATTATTTAAGATGTAACAAAATACCAATATGTATGATTATCACTATCAAGAAAAGATATAGGTGGATAGTACCTATACTTAAACACACCAATAGATGATCCACTAAAACATTTCTTGGTTTAATTTCCAATTCTATATCTAAAAACACAAAATCCGTTTACCTTTCCAGTCCGGCATAAAAGGATTGAGATTCCTTGCTGCTTAAATTCCAATTCTTTACACTTCAAAGAAAGCAATCACTAAATTCAGGGGTATTTCAACGATCTTGATTGATTCATTAAATGCACGGCGGGACGCTATATGAAACAATTAGTATTTAGATCGGAAATTAAGAATGAGAAAGTTATCAACTTACCAAGCTAAGAAGATATAATTACTTTAAATGAGAAAAGAAGATTCATTTAATACGACGATAAACAATAATTTCACGTAAATAATCAATACATATTGGCGTTGCTGTAAACAAAGCTTGATTGTTGCAGTCGCGCGTATGCTAACGAATTTGAGTTCAAATTTAAAGATATCTAGTAGGTGGATGTAGGTGGACAGTAACTATACTTAAACACACCAATAGATGATCCAATAAAACATTTCTTGGTTTAATTTCCCATTCTTTATCTAAAAGTACACAATTCGTTTACCTTTCAAGTCAGCTATAAAAGGCTTGTCATTCCTTGCTGCTTATTAAGCCCAATTATTGAAACTTCAATGAAAGCAATCACTGAATTCAGGGATATTCCAAATATCTTGATTGATTTATTCTTCAGCGTTATAGATTAAATTCACAGCGGGACGCTAAATAAAACGATTATTATTTAGAGCGGAAAATAAGAATGAGAAAGTTATCAACTTACCGAGCTAAGAAGATATAATTACTTTATATGAGGAAAGAAGATTAATTCAAGTAGTAGTAGTAATTATGAAGGTGCCTCGACAGCTGAGGTCATTTCGCACCTTTTCCTTTTGATTCATTTAATACGACGATAAACATCAACTTCACGTAAAGAATCAACAAACACTGGTGTTGCTATAAACAAAGCTTGGTTGTTGATGATGCGCTAGTGCTAACGAATTTGAATTTAAAGATATCGAGATTGGCCTTGACGACGGGTTGTTTAGAATATCAGATTCTCATAAAATTTTCGTATTTAACCTACTAATTCTCACAACTTCGAAGTGAAAGCAAAATTCTACGACCAAAATAAAAAACTTTATTCTATTTCCTTTGTTTTGGTGTTAGTTTTAGTTTCAAAGGACCTTTATTTCTAATTTAATTTTGTTAAAGAAAAGTTTCGTGCAAATGATAAAAATGTCTTCCCATGTATTTCTTATGGAAACTAATCGACCCTCTGGAGTCGAACCGAGTACAGTTGGGTCAACAAAAATTAGCCTATCATTTGCGCTAGGGAGACTTTTAATATTGTACAAATTTTGAAATTTTATAAATAATTAACTTTAGAGTTATATAGTGAAATAGATTTTTGACCCCAACTGGGGACGAACTGGGGACAGCTAGGTGGATAAAAGGTAGCCTATGTCACTCCCCGGGTGACAAATGACCATCATACCAAATTTCATCAAAATCGGTTGGATAGTTTTTGAGTGATGCTGTAACAGACAGACAGACAGACAGACAGACAGACAGACAGACAGACAGACATGAAAATTTCTAAAACGTGTTTCGGACTCGGGAACAACCCTAGTATCCAGCAATACAACTTTTTTTGAAATCGGATCAATGTACAGACACGACCCCCTCTACAGATTTATTATATATATAGATATAGATTCAATCTTGTCTACAGTTGTATTGTTGTATCCATTGGAAACATATACCTTACATTTTCAAAGATAAAAATATAGTAAATTTATAAAAGGGGACCCCAAAATCCTAAGTGGTCTTATGTGACGGATACAAAATAATTAATGCGAATGATTGTATCAATTTCAAGGCAGTGCTGCCAGATTAAAAAATAATAAAATTTACGCATTCAAAAAATTACGAATAGGACATAACTCCCTGTTCACTATACAAATTTACCATCCAGATGATTATTGCTGGTCTAAACTTAATTCATATGCCAATGCTAATTAAGGGTCCGTCTTGTAGGATGGATGAATGTTAAAATGAGAAAACTTTGACAATAATTTAAACCTCGTCTTATTATTTATTATACTTTAGCGTGCGACATCGTTTGAGTTAATTGAAAAGTTTGCAGATATCTGTGAAGTATTCATCCTGAAGGCCGTTTGGTCCCTCATCCTCTATGTCATAAGTTACTAAAAGCTTGTAGAGATGAATGAGGTTTTCTAGACAGGATGAGGAGTGAGGTAGTTTGCTATTGCTTTCCTCATTGAGCCAGAATGCTATAAGCGGAACATGTCCACACAAGTGAAGCACGATGGCTCTAAAAGTTACAATTTTCTTGTTAGTCCATAAGGAGAGACCTTGATCAATGCAATTTTTCACTCATACCTCAGTATCAATCAATTTATCACAGCCATGGGCAACAATGTTACAAAAGTAAATTAAAGCTACATATTTCTATATCTTGTACCGAATAGCAAATTCCTCAGAATATGGCAGCAGGAACATTTGCAGATAAAGATTGGTAGTTGAGTAATACTGCCTTCTATTATAAAATGTATACGTGACGAAGCCGTCATACGCATTTCCGCCCACTTTCCGTCCGGGAATCCTCCCCATTCATCTTTCCGTCCCCAATCACATCATCCGCGTGAGAATGTTTTCCTTATCTGTCCGACCTTTCACCCCGCATCTCGAGCCACACCCGTTTCCTAAAAAAGCTCTAATTCCGCGTTTCCTATTGTCTTATCGATTAAGAAGTTTTTCGGTACCACAAGAACGGAGCCCCTTTAAAAGCATGTGCGTGCGATCTGAACTTTTCGTGTAGCGAGAAAACCGAATTCTCTTCGGCTACGGGACTCAAGGTCGGGGAATGGATTAGGGAGGGCTTGGGTTCAGCCCTTTGAAGGGCAACGCGGATTTTCGGGGCTTAAAAACCAGGATAACGCGTGCGTGACCGAGGGAACGTTTAGGATATTTAAAGGAAGATAGGTGGAAGGAAGTCTTTTTGGCCCAAGAGACAATTTAAATTTGAATAGAACTTAATTTAATTGCTATCAGTGTCGCGAAGGAATCTATAGAGAGTAAGATTAGAACTTCCATTCATAGAAGTGAAGTAAGATTATTCGAGGTAACTGTTTAAAAAAAATCATTTTTTTTATTTAGTAATTTTTGCTAAAATCGTTTGTAGTCGTTCATCTATGTTCCATAGAGTACAATCCATTGACCAAAAAAACTACATCAAAGTAATCGTTTGGTGTAAAATCTGCTAATAGATGGCAGTTTTTCGAAAATTCATGTTTAGAATGGAACTAATATAAGGAAAAAAACGTTGCATTCGTTCTACAAAAGTAAATCTGATGCTTCATTTTCAAGGATTGATTCTAAAGGATGACTGTTTATACCAACAAACGGTTTATATGCTCCACTCATACTATTATTAAGTCAAAAAATCCATGGTAAGGAAACTTTTACTAGACCACTAACAAAATTAACCCTGAATCTGTATCGTTTAGTTTATACAAGTCTTCTGATTAATTGATCAAACTTCTAATTCTGCTTGAAATCTTCATCAGTTCACTAATCTCTAATATTAGTTTATTTATTCATTAATTAGTGATTTTTCCTTCGTTAACAATACTATTGTCTTAATTTTATTACTGTTTTACTGCAATTTTACTCCTGTATCACTACCGTTTTACAAAGAATTATTTACTTGCTTCCTTCTGACAAAAAGTATACCACACGCAGAGTACCCAGTTTTATTAGCCAATTAATTATCGCGATGTGAGGTTTACCTCGTTCGAAAAAGACGTTTTTCGGAAATGATGAGATGTAATTGAGTTTAAGGAGTAGTGTAGAGTACCATCCGGTTTAAGCTTTTAGTCTCATTTATTCTTGTTGCTCTAGCAAGGAAGTTTATCTCTTGTTGAGAGGGTCTCGTGTAGGAACGGAAGTAATTAAGTGGAGTCTATATAAGTTGTAAGCGAACCAAAATCTTTTGAAGGTTTAACTTCATGTTTATCACTAGATAATCAAAGAACCAAGTGGAGCGTCACTTGCCTTGCTCAAAAAGCATTCCTTTAATAGAAGGTAAATAACTTCATCGGTAGTTCGGTGTTAGAATATCTATCTAAAAAGGGAAGACCTCAATTCGAGTCCTAATCATGTACCTTTTTTTTATTCATGTTTACTTTTATTAATTTTTAAATAAATAGTAGGTCTCTCTCGCAAAAGTATTAGAAGTATCACATTTTCTCCAATTATTAAATTTGCGTGCATTAAGGGATGCATTAAAAAACATTAAGTGTTTCATATCTGTTCTTTTGATTTTAACGTAGCATTTCCCCGACTTCGTTTATTTACTATATGATATCACGCCATGCACTTACAATTGTAAGTATAAGTAAGAAATAGTATTTTTTTCTATAGTTTATATTTCTATCGTAATTTGTAGTCCATGACTATCAGTATTGGTTTCAGGAACATTATTTTAAGCATGTACAGTCCTGGCCAAAATTAACACAGCACAGGCCGTAAGGATCGCTAGGGAGGTGCTGCGTTAATTTTGGCCAGGAGTGTACATGTGATAGATATATAAAGAAATGTCAATACTTCACCGATTCAGTTTTGGTGCAAGTTTTCTACAAGAAATTACAATAAGTTGCGTAAATTTGAGAGTCGAAGAGATAAACTCATTACCTGCATTTGTTGATGACAATTCCTTCCTTTGGGACCTTAACTCATGGTGGCAACATTTTGAAACGAGAGATACGACCTTCTAATATCGTATGTGTGCTCACGCTCAGCGAAAAGTTTTCAATGTTTTTTCGAGCAGAGAAATAAATTAAACCTTACATGAAGCCCTGCGATGCTAAATATCCCAATTAAAGTCAGAGATTAAAGAATTTCTAATGGGTCTCGGGTGTTTAATGAGGTACGCTGGTGACTTAATGCCAAAACTTTAACGCGGGTCTTCAGTAACTCAAAAAATCGTGAAACTGGGTCAGAGCATTGTGAGTCTCGAGAATAAGAAATTTAGCGATGAATGACAGTTCATTTTTAAGTACGAAAAGAAAATCTGGAGCACAGTACGGCATGGAGTAACGAGAAGGCTGAAAATTATGAGCAAACGCTCATATTGATAAAAATCTGTGTATCAGGTCAATCTTTGAGTCCATCTACTCCGTAAGTGGGAATAAGGTTGACCTATTTTAGTATTAATAGATACCATTCGTCTTTATTTATGGAAAAATGTAGTCTTACTTTTACCAACATACTATAAACTTACTTTAACTTCTCAATAAAGAAATAGTTAGTACAATTGAATCCGTCAGTTAGAAATAGCGATTAAAACAATAAGTTGAATTCAGAACAATACAGCATTTTAAAAAGATAAAAATATACAAACATAAGAAATAAAATATAAATATACAATCATAATATATACAATTCTTCAAAAGTAGCACATTGCCATTCTAAAATTGTCTATTGAAGAGAAAATAGGTTACTTAAAGTAAAAATGTTGGAAAAGCAAAACATTTGCAAAGAGAATGGGGCTGTAAGATAGAAGAAAAGAAGTGCTAAAATAACTGACATGTTGTACTGCAAAAAGTAATTAAGAAATTACAATGAATTGAATGTACCTGAAGAAACATTAACCAACGAGGATTGATCGCTTACCAAGTTTTAATGTAATGAAAATGATTTTCCTGATTGAAATCCTAATTATCCTTTGGAGATTTTATTGCTAAATATCTAAGATTCACAGCTATTCGTGAGTAGCTAGTGCAAATCCGAAGAAAAATGTAAAGTAGAAAAGAGGCTCAAATTATTCTGACTCTTATAGTCTCTCCGAAATTCAGGCGGTAGCGATGGGTAGCGTACCATGTTGTACCATAGCCACCGCGTCGAGTCAAGGTAAAACCTATTCCTGTAACCTATTCCAGTTTAATTCTCCATTATCACGTAAACTACTTCTACATAATTACTCTTGTTGGGTAAACATAAACTATTCCGCCAATCCAGTTAACTGTATCTATAGAAATGATGTATTGTTGGCAGAAATAAATTATTTCAAAATACCCATAAATAGCCTCTAATGATCAAAGCTATGATAGGAAAATACAAACCTATTTGGAGCAGCTATGCATGAATTACTCGATTAGAAACGGGGTACGTAAAATGTATTCGAGATACAAGCAAAAGCTAATCAATTGATAACTGAAATGTATGTGTAGTGACCGTGTGCACGTGGATAAAACATATAGATTGCAGCGAGGGAGATAAAAGATGCTACTTTGGTTAGAATTCACGGCTGACGAATGAATGATAAACACGATGAATGACTCTTTGGATAAAATTTGCTGACCATGCCAAATAATTAAAATGCTTATCGTAAATATTAGACTAGTTGGAAGGGGGAAAGTAGGATAAATATAGTGCATGTCTTTTTATGGGTATCTATTGCCTATGTATTTTCAAATTTAAAGTTTTCCCTTATGGTGGATGGAATTTTGTATGGTTTGAAAAGTTAGTTAATTCCTGAGAATTGAATACGGCTAATGGTACTTAATCATGTTAGGGATCAAATGATTGATAAAAACAAGAAAGCTGGCATTTCATCATGTAACAAGAAGATACGTAGGCACGGGAAAATGTTAGTGAATGCAGGTTTTTGATGTAAAGGGCTTAAGATATTTGTGTTAATTTTGGTGTAGTAAAATATTTTGATTTTTGATAAAGAAGGAGTTTTGTGCGAAATATAAACGAAAAACATAAATAAATCTGTTATTTTTATTCTGTAGCTTGAATGGTTTCAATTAATATTATTTCTGAAATTGATAAGTTACTTCTGGAGGAATAAATTGAGCAATATTAACAAAATTGGATTATTTATTTTCATAACTGATTTTATTATTTGCTATCGCTTGAGCTATAGCTCGAGTTCAATGCCGTGAATGATGCAGTGAAAAACTTTCCTCAATAATCTCATGTGAAGAGCTTCCTTATTTATACATGCATTCCAACCTGATTCAGGATAAAAGCATGTTTTAGCATCTCCATTTCGAGCTAATTTTTATCCGTGCGGAAACTCTTTTCGGCTTTTCCTGGATATAACGCGGAAATAAATTCAGGAGGAGAGAGGCGAAGGGATAAAGAGGAAGAGCTGCTTGATTATGAAAGGAATGAAAAATGGCGTTATTGTGAATCAAGCCCTCGCATTTACTTAACGACCCGAAAGTTTTAAATTAAAGTGTTAGAGGAACTTCTTAACGCTCCCCACGAATATCTTGCGCACAACGGTTTTTTCCTCCCCGAGCCAAGGAGCTCTCATAAAGTTAAGGAGGTTAAAAGCAGTGTGTTTGTACTTTTAAAAGGCTCAAGTTGAAGGTGCCATGCTGTAAATGCAATGGGAATTGGGTGATGCATTTTTCTCCCCATTTAAAGAGGATAGTGTGGAAAAAGTACGGCCAACAGAGAGAGAACAAACTTGGCAATGCTGCCAAGCTCAGCATAAAATATGTATGCGGTGCATATAAATGATCTGTTGGCAAAGGATTGAAAGGTATTTAGATATCTGACCGATTATTTTACAGATTATTGTATAAATTCGGTCCACTGTGACTTTGAATTTGGTAAGTTTGGTAAGCAATTTATGTTTATTGGATGCCTTGTTGAAAAACTTATAGCCAACATTTTATCCATACCAGATATCTGTTGGAATCTAAGTGAGTCTTCATTTAAGTCAGCTTGCAAGAAAAAGACATGCAGTTTCAATATAATAAGAGATTTTGAGTCACAATTAACAAAGGATGTTTATTTTAACGTTTAAGTTTCTCGACTAAGTAGGTTACTCAATCAGAATTAATTCTCACGAAGCCAATTTTAACTTATCCTTTGTGTTCAAGTTTCTATAATGAGATAAATCTACACTTTTATATGAAATGATTCACATTTGCTTAGCACGATTGAATAATGATACATTTTTTATGTGCTTCATACATAGTATGTCAAGAAGCGCACAACTAAATTGAAATTCATATGGTAAAGCGTAACTTCGAGGAACTCAACACACATGTTGAAAGAATAAATACTTAGTAATTTCCACAGCAGGTTTATTGAACTATTAAACCAGCTGCGAAAATTACGAAGCATTTCTTATTTCAACAAGCGCACTACTCCTTAAAGAAAATAAATTAATGAAATGGTTACATTTAATCATACGGACATCATTATTAATTGATTCATTCCTCTATTATTTCCTTAGAAATGTTATAAAAGGGCAAATAATCACCAAAATGATATCTCTCAACTCAAAGTATAATTTATTCAGTCAGTATAAATTCTGTTTATTTAATTCTCTTAGCCTAGATAAATTACCACAGAACTTCTCCATAAAATGCAACATTTATTCATTACTACGTCGTTACGTAGTCATCTTTATATGAGTAAGCAATTTTCCATGATGAGCATCAACAGTCTAATTATTGAATATACTATTTAAAATACATCATGGATATCATTTGTATCTGAGGATTTGATTCATCATGCAAAATTCTCTTCCTAAGTCTGAGTTGATACTATGTATAATCTGCCAAAAATTTGATTTGTCTTCCCTCAAATCGAAACGAAGGCCTTCCTTCTAACTAAATCTATCGTAAATTTCAAGAATTTGCCTCCACCACAAAATTTAAACGCAGTGCTGCTTCGGCATCCAAAATGAAATCAACCTCCGAAAAATACAGAACACAATACAAGGAAGGAAATGCAGAAGAAAAGATTAATTCACCGAAAACGGGAAGGAAGCCTCTTATATGGGATGTAATTCCCGGAAGAAAGAATTCGTTTTTATAAATATTTCATTCAGAGTCACCAGAAAACCGAAAATAGAAAAGGGGATGAGCGGGAGAGAGATCTAGAATGATTTTTATGCGTATATGGGATGGAAAAAAATATGAATCGGAGGGAGAGACGTGAAATAATTGCTTCCGGATTACGGGAAGGTTGCATAACAATGCTCGGATCCTTTTCCCCCCTAAGCTAAGGAAATCTTCCTCCGAATTTCCATCCAGAGAATACCGCCGTTTGATTGAAAGGGCGCCTCTCTTCATTCGATCATCACTCTCCTTCTTTCGATATCCTCCTTGGTTCGTTGTCATGGATTCGGGAGAATCCTTGGGCAAAAACCGTCGGAGAATCGAGACGTGAAAAAGGAAGTAAAAGGACACCGTCCCATTGTCGAGCTCGGATGTTTTATTTCGGTGATGTATGCTCCACGACGCGGAACTGCGAGAAAAGAAATGGTGTCTTCCATTTGCGATTTGATAGGATTCGATGAGAATTCCTCCCACTTGTCTTTGCGCTACTTCGAACGGAAGACTATTCTTGCTTCCGATACAGGTTTCTCCGTCGGAAAATTATTCTCTACTCCGCGGCGATCTCTTACCCAAGGTGTCAGTTTCAAGTACCCTCTCTGCGGAATACCCGTTGATAATCTCTCAAAGGCTTTGAATGGATGGAATAAATTCCATTGGAATCAGAAATGATTAATCAATTGCTGTAATAATACCTTCCAGAATTAACTTCTGCTTTCTTCGAAAACTTTAATTTTCCAGAACCAATTGACCCATTGCCTATTCTTTACTATAGAATAATTATAATATTATCAGCAATAACTCATTTATCATAAATATGTAAAAAACCCAATTACGTGCGATACGATGATTAATAAATGTAGAGTCAAGTTCTACAGGATAAAGGGAAAAAACAGTAAAACTACATGAATAACAAAGGAGATTACAATTATATATAAAAGTAAATTTTCCAATATAAAGATAAATCACATAGTAAATCGATATAGTTTGCTCCTTTGAGGACCTCATTTAATGATGTCATAAAACACAATATCGGCTATTGTTCTGTACTGTATCTTTGAGAGGGGTTAGATTATATTTCTGACAAATTGTATTATGAACAAAATTATTAAATAAGAAGCCAGTTGTTTCTTAAATGATAAATTATGATTTTAATCACGGAGAAATCACACAAAATATAATCAGTTTATATTTCTTAGGACGATTACAAACTTAGATGAACCCAAACCCTAAGCAATGGCCAGGAAATGCCCAGTTAACTGGGAATCGAACCTGGGATTTTGGTGAAAGTAAGCTCTGTGACTATTCAACTAAATTCGTATCATTTTAACGCTCACATAAACGTTATACTCCTTCATGATTGACTATTGTTTGCAAAAACCTATTGCTTTTGCTATCGATTAAAGTTAGGTGGTTTAGAGGGGAAGCAGGGTCATATGTTACGTCAATTGTAGGAACTCCTTGAAACGGTGTTTTACTATTTATTCAGGTGTCTGACATTTTTAATTGCAGGATAACCTCGGTAGTGTTGCGCAGGGATTCAAGTCATTACAACAGTTGAAAAATCACGAAGTTTATCATCACGATGAGATTATCGCCGATATTATACTAATGTAAATCAAAACTGAAGGTTTTGAAAATTACTATTAGTTCAATAAATAATGAATCAATTGAAAAATCTGTAAGAAAGAGTGACTGAATTGCCACAATCACACGACATGACATTGTGTATAGCAATCCAAGCAAAAATGGCTGTACGGGGTACTTAGGTACCCCATTCAAAAACTAAAGATATTTAAGAAATAAGTACGTGAAACAAATTTCTTTCAATTACATAATATTAAAGAAACATTGATGCCCAAACACATGGAATAAGAAACATATGTGGTATAAATAAAACTTTTCTATTGAATTTAGCTATTTTGGGGTCCTCAAGTACCCCGTACCGTCAAGGAAGGGTTAACGCAAAGTGTTCATTTGAGGCATTGGAATTTAGAAACGGTGTCATACTGACGAAACTAAACTTCTCTGAAGTTCAATGGGCACTTTTATTTTCGCCTAAACCGCATGTACGAGCATCTCAATGTTCGTTACAGAACCCGTCCCATTACTTTACGATTGTTACGCCTTCATCTTCAGTTTCGGAATGATTCAGTGAGGGTATCATCTGTCCGTTCCCCTTTTCTATTGGATTGCTGAAGAACCCGGATCGCTTTCCTGTTATGAAGCATCATACTCCCGGAATGGAGAATCCCCAACTTCTGATGCTATCACTTCATCTGAATGGATCCAGTTCCTCACTCTTGGATTCGTTATCACAACTCTCTCGGCCGTGCTTTCCTCAGACCCTTTTAAATTATTTCCAATTCATACTCGTCGACCTTCTCCCACATAGATTCTTCATATGTAAGTCGCTCGACTCTGCCCATGACTTCTTCTCCCTTGAAGCCCATTTCTCCTGTGTTATTCAGGAGGAAGACATTTCTCATCGCTTTCCGATACATCTTTTATGTGGATGAACCAAAATGAGATCGAAAAGTCCGACCAGGCGTCGATATCCGTACGAAAAAGGAGGGAGAAACAACCATAAAAAGGTAGGAGAGGTCCGGCAAGTTGGGAAGTTTATTTATCCTTGACTCAGAGCTGAAATAAGCCACTCGATGCTCTCTTTAAAACTTTCGGAAATTGCATCGTCGAAAGTAACGATCCAGTGAAAGAACGACCTTGTGATAGAGATTTCAATGAACTGTATTACGAATTGGAGAAACGAATTATAGATGTGTCGACCTCGGTGGCGGAATAGTGTACTAACTTTCTAGCACTGAGGTTTTAGGTTCAAGTCCTGGCTAACCGGATATTTTGGGCTAGGGCTTGGGTGTTGGTGTACGTCATGCGTGCGTGTATGTCGAGGTTTAATTGTAAGAGTAATATAAATGATTTAAATACGCCCTAATGAAGTCGATCATTATTAATATTATTCAAGGATAAACAGAAGTGAAAAATAAAGAGATGAATGGGACTTGAACTCTGGTCCCCACTTCCCGGGCAGGCAGAAACCTAAGTTTCAAGGCGCACGTTCTCTTGTGCATAATTAAGCTTCTTACAGTAATTAATGTACATATTCTAAATTTTACTTCCATATATGTACGCATCGGTTCTTGGGTAAGTAGGATAAATGGAAAATAAATCATCTCTTTGTCTTGCTCCCGGTTATGAATTCATTAATGCATTTTAACTGTCTTAAATTTGTAATTAATTGTTATATTTTCATTGAAAGTTCATTCAAATGGAAGAGAATAATAATGATTCATTCTTAAATTAGAAAAAATCAATATCACAAGCCAATCACTGAGATATAGTTCCTATCTTTAGTTCCTACTCTTCAGTAAAATTTTAAAATCACGAGTACAATTATAACTGTTTACACAATCCTACCCGTAATATTCCCAGCGCAATCCAATTAAAGCATGATTTTGATAAAGTACACTCGATGGCAACGAGAACGATTGAATTGCCGATTTTAATGATAAAAGATGAAAACATGTTTCGTTATCTACCTTGGATACTTAATCATAATGATATTGTGAAGGATGATTAATGACTCGATAATTACGCAATATCACATAAATTAATTTGAATACGCGATAATACGACTCTATATCTTCCAATTTTAGTATAACGCGTTCATTGGAAGAACGACGATTGAATGAACTACTCATCAGCAAATTAGTACAACATTAATGGAAAACTGACAGAATAAACTTGTTATTTCCATAAAATGACCCATTCTTTAATGATTCGTTGATGAATCATTGAAAGAGCATTTTTTCGGTTAATACTTACATATGGATTGAAGTTTTCAAATGTTGAAAGTTATTAGAAGTATGTTCCGATGTAAAGAGAAGATCCAATTACAGAAGGGAGATGCGTCATTAGAATTCACCAATACATTTCTTCATTCTTTAGTAATCAACGATATTTGAATGACTTTTTATCTGAAAGGCCAAATTCTATAGAATAATTACCATTTTTCATCTACAAAACTTAACTGCCATATCATTATAAAATTGCCATCTATTTGGAAATTCAATACTCAATTGAGAAGAGTCCAGATCTCACAATTATAATTATTTTTGTGGAACAGCAAACGATTATTAAAATATTTAACGCTCACGTAACAGATAATAGAGTGTCTTGTATAAATTATATTTAAAATATGACTTTAAAATCATGAAGATGAAAACAGTCGAGGTAGGTTTTAACGAATAATAAGTTATGTATATTTGCTGATATACATGAATTATTATAAAATATACTGCAGTAAGACTTTTGTTAGGTGGCATCCCCTGTACACACAAGTAACACAAAATATATTTAAAAACTCGAAATTTCTAACACCAGTCCCACAAATGGCAAAGTTTCAAAAAAACATCACCCTAATCACAAAAAGTAACAGAACACGCACACAAATAAAGTAAGACTCACTTCCTAAATTATCCCTCCCGGTATTCCCTCCAACAAATTTATACCACATAACTAGATCCCACCATTGCAGCTACCACACAGTTCACATTTGTACTTTGGATTTTCCATTTACACGAAATAATTATCAAAACATAGCTAAACCAGTATTCATAACATCATTAATGGAATTGACCGTAGGATACCATAAAAATATTGGTAAACTAGTATTATTATAATATTATAGCATTATTTACATTATAACAGTGCTATTTACATTTTTATCTCGTTATTTACAGTACATAACATGTACAATTTGGAAGGGATATAAATTCTTTTAAGGGTTGAATTTGCTGTTGAATTGAATAATATAAATTGCCTCACATGGGTGCAGAATCAGGTGAAATCGAATACATTTAGTGAAGTCTGCGGGAAAAATAAAAATGAATATGATCGAACTGAGTCGCCAGATGAGGGAGAAACTGGATTCCGGGAATTTCTGCGTATTTTTCCTCGCTCGTCCCGCCCAAAGTTATTTATATCCGCGTGATTGGAGCACACCCACAGCCATTTGCGCTAGTTTTCACGCAATCCGAACTTTGATTATATTAGAATCTTCTCCATGTCTACGAATTGAGGCACGTTTGAGTTTACCCGGGAGTTATTATATATTCTGCGAGTGTGTGCCGGAGGAAAGAGGATGTGACAGTGAATGGGATGAAGAGATAAATTAAGTGATTGGAATCGAGGAGATGTCCTTTCACTTTGCTTGCAGAAGGATGGAGAGGAAGAGAGGAAAATTTATTTTATCCCCTATCCTCGTTTGAGTTATATTTTTCCTCTTTTCCATTCATTCCCCACCTTCACCTTTTCCTCCTTTCCCTACCCTATATTCCGATCTTTCAAAAGCTCATCCTCTTCAGACCCTTACGACTTCTCCGGAATGCTTTGTCGCGAAAAATAGAAAACGGACGAAAATTAGATTTCGGAATATTCGAAAGAGGAATGGGGAATACGATGGAAGAAGAGAGAGAGGAATCCATTCGCGCCTCTCCGACCTCATTTATTCTCCCTTTCGTCTTAGCTCAGTTAATAATAATAATCGACTTTATTTGGGCAAGATTGAGACTAAAAGTCTCTTCTTCCATCCAACCTATCGTCATTAATTATAGGATTATATTTAAATTAAAGAGAATAGTATGAGAGACAATTATAAGAATTGTGGATGTAAAATACCTTAGGAAATTCATGGGAATAAAATCCACTGCATGAAAACACCCACGAAGAATGTGGGTGTGAAAAACCTTTGGAAACCTACCGATAGTAATAACTAAAAGATTGTAAAAAAATAACCTAAAAATAAATAAATAGACCACCAGTATCTACTTAAATGTGATACTTAAATAAGAATAATTTCATATCAAAACAAATGTAGAAATACACGTAATAATATAAAACAAACATAAAAAATATGGAGAAAGTATATGAATTTGCATCCATTAATAACAAGAGAAAAATAAAAACATATTATAATAAAACATTATCTGTACAATACATACAGTTTATAAAAGTCAAAGTTGCATAAGATATAGACATTTAAATCATGAGATTTAGATAACTCTAAATTAGAAAAAAAGTTAAGGGTAAACTGATGGTCGAATCTGTTAAGCAGAGTTACACGAAGGATATCCCCGATTCTTTTCTCCACAACGGGAAATCCTCTTTTTATTCCCAAACATATTCATGCATAATTTTACGGAAGATCTCGGAATTAATCCGAGAAGAAGTTGCCGATAAATCCCTCGCGGCTTCTTGAAGTGTTTATGTATCCGACGGATGGGGTTATAACTTTTCCAATCTGCGGGAATAGGTGTTCTTATCAGTGCCATTGAAAGTGAGCGAAGAACCGTAAAATAAAAAAATCGAAGGGAGCTCGGATGGTTTGGTGCGAGATTGGATGTCGCTCGATGAAATTGAAAGATACTGGGACCGTTTTCTTGGGTAGAAAATCGTTTGATATACTTTCATGAGATTGGAAAAAAGTGGCCAAATGGTGAATTTTGAGGGGATGTCAAGGGAGAAATGAGTCTGGGATTTCTCGGATTCCGTGGGACACGTTTGGGTATTATTTCGCTTGGTTCCGAGTTCACTCGGAATTTGCTCCACATTTGGCATGAATGATATTGTAACGGTTGACTGAGAATGGCTGTTAGCTTACAGTTCTGCTTATCAAATTATATTATATATGAGATATTCTAGTATTCTTTTAAAGTACAGCATTGATGCAATGAGAGAGTGGTGTTATTGATCTTGAGTTATAAGGAGATATTTCATGGTGTTCAAGGCATATGTCATTGATTTAAATTATTTTCCATTCGAATGTTGATATTGTGTACAACAAAATTTTTATTTATTTCGAAAAGATGATTTATTGAAAGTAATACAATACAATTAACTGAATTAATAGTAATCTACGTATGTTCCACAGTATATTTTTATTACTACCGGTTTCGGCCAAAGACAGTTTACGTAAAATTTTATAAATAAAAAAATGATGAATAATTTCCAATTTTGTACTTCATTCTATGCTATATAAATCAATTTAATTATTTTACAAAGTATGAAATTATATTTATATTCTAATTTTTTACCATTACAAAGACCTAAATATCATTATATTTTAGTTGGGGTGCTTGATACCATAAATTACGTACTTGTAAATTCATTCTTTCATTCTTTACAGTATTAGGAAAACATTCTTTCTTAAGAATTTAACTTTGAATTTTGATAATGAAATTCAGATATATGAAAAAGTACATTATACAAATTATACTGCAGTTGGCTGATGAATACACCCGATAACTACGTAGTTATAGAAATGATTGCAAGTATAGTTAATAGTTGCGTGCCTATTTAAAATTTTAACTAAGTAAGATAGAGAAAAACTGCAAAAGATGAATTAGAAGCCATGGGGTTGGGAATTCAATACGCCCAACAATTAAGAGGGCAAACAGTACTCAATAATAATTCCAAATGTTGCTTCATCACTTAAAATACTTATTTATATTAATTACTTACTTATTACGTATTATAAGAGCGTTTTCATCCTCCTACACTACTCAGTGAAATCTTTTGTTCAATCAATATTTTTTCAGCACAATATATTCTGGTATATTTTAATTTTCCAGTATTTTGAAATTGTTTTGTCTGCTGTTTTTTTAATAAAATCAAAACGAAAAAAACAAGTGCTGTGTGAATATTTCATAAATATTCCGTTCCTTAAATTCGTTGCGTACCAATGGGAAATGATACTATTCACACGAAAAAATGATTATACCTTGTGAAAAGAATATGTCAAATTTATTGGTCTCCGAATTTTTCAAAAGATAACTTCATTTTCGTATTTAAGATGATATTCTTGTAGCTTAAGTAGACTTCAAGTAGACCTCGAGTAGACTTACAAAGTCGTCATCTGTTTTCTTTGTGAGCATGAGATGGAAACATTTTCGCATTCGCGTTTTCGTCAAGATCACGCCAGGCTTTGACGCCTCTCACTTATCACAACTTTGTCGTCGCTTGTTTGCTATCCTCGAAAGTCTATTATCGTGTTTGTTGCCACGGAAGAGATGTAGAAAGATAGTGAAAGGGGAAAAAGAGAAAAAGAGTTTCTTCTATTGGACTTCCGCTCGTTTATTTATGTATATATACGTATGCAAGCTTCCTTATCTAAGTTCCGTGTCCGTCGGCACTAACTCCGCGGAATACTCCGGGGAACATTTCGTCACTCAAAAGCTGAACGATTCCACTGAAACGTCATTTAGATAAGAGAAGTGGTTCGAGTACTTTTTTTGGTTTTCAAATGAAGTGTATTCGTACTAAGTCCGGATCAATATTTCTGTTTGGATTTCTAACTCGTAAGAAACTGATAATCAGAGGGGAGTTGCCAGTTTTTGTTCGATAGCCTACCCCGAATCACAGTAATACTTGAGAAAGATAACATTTGCCTAAAGTAAACTCAGTTTCGGACGATTTTTTCTGTTTTGAAAAATGTCTCTACATAACTTTGACTGCTGGGGTTTGTTCATAAAATGCTAAAATATTGGGTTGACTTTAATACTATTTTGGGTATCTTTTGAATTGGTAAAATAATGCCCTGAAAAACGCCTGCAATTAATTTGCTGTTGAGGATTGAACCCCAGCCCTCTGTGTGGCAGGCGAGCGCATTAACCGCTACGGCGCCGAGGCACTTATGCCATTATTGTTCCAATAAAATTTTATTTCCTTAAGAATAACATTAAATATATTTTATAATATCAATTAGGCAAAGAGACTAGATGGGCTGAAAAAGTGTGAGGAGTACCATGTTATATGGCATGATCAGAATAGCTTTGTTCTATTAATCAAAACTAAAAATTAGTATTTACTTGGACAGAACTCGACTTAAAATATGTTGAATTCTATAATTCATGCGTAACATTGTCTCTACAGCTCATGGGATAACTGATATTGACAATATAGGGGGTAGCTAATGTTATTCGGGAACTGTTTTCTCCAGTCGATTTTATTCTCTCAATGGAATTTCACTACTTTCCTTTTATCTGTCAAAGAGTACTACCAGTACTTTATAATTTTTTTAATAGAGTTAAATATGCAGATAATTTGGAGTATGAGAGTTTAAAGGTAATAAATATAATATTTCTCGATGATGCCTAACTTCCTAAGATATTTGACAATCCATAAAAACTTGTCTCGTTTTTATTTAAAAGACAACCCGGAAGATAATATTCGCAAAGAATTTAACTGTGATCACAAAAACATTTTAATAGAGAATAGATGTTAAAATATTCTCGAAAAATGGCTACTTTAAATGATAGAACCAATAATAGAAATATATGTGACGAAATATCAGGAAAGCAACTCACGATAGAAACCGATATTCTTGGTGACTGATTATTTGATCACAAGGACTATTTTGTTGGTATAGAAACCATCATACAAAACATCATTTTCCTCTGGCACCACTAAGCACGTCATATTCAGCCAATGGTAAGGGATCTGGTAACTTTTATATAGATTTAGTATTATAGATCTACTAATATGCATATGAATATGCGTCTGTCGTTTGGAATCTTTGTTACCAAACTAAAATTGATGCTATTGAAAGAGAAACGATTCGTTAAACGGCTATGAAATAATCATGACAGATAATCAATTCCACGGCATCGAATACCGTGGAAATGAGTATCTGTCCCTCAACAAATATTTTGGTATCCAACCACTGTTGGTCGGAAGCAAAATCTTGGACATTTCCATTGTGCACAAGGTTTTCAGAGGTGATATCGATTTTTGTTCCCTAACTGGTCTTTTTGGCATAACTGTACCATTCCGTAGAACCCGCAATGTATCACTACTGACGGTGCCCTTCTCCAAGAAATACATTCATAAGTTTTCTCCCATTCCCAGAATAAGCGAAACAGTAAACGAACTGTTCAATTTTATTGACTTTTTCTGTGACTCGCTGCACTCTATAAGGAGAACGGCATACTCTTTTTTTCGGTTTACTAACATATCTAACTATATCTATATACACTATCTGTATCTAACTTGATTTATTATTTTGTTTTATTTGATTATTGAATTCTTTTTTAACTTTTTAAATATATCGTGTTGTCAATTCATTATAACACATGTAAGTAGGGTTACCTGTATGTGTTCAATTAATAATAATAATCGATATTAAAATGTCTGCCAGAGCTTTCATTTTATACTGTTGCCTTTGAAAAATTAGAAGCAAGAAATGAATAGGCAAATTATGTGCTTTCCTTAGTGAAATGCTCTAAATTTTAATAAAGGATATGTATACTTCTTTGGTATAGCAATTTGAATGTAGGTAACAAGTTGAAAATACCATTTTTCTTAAGTCCCACAAATTATTTACAGTGGCTGACTCCCAACTAGTTAATTTATCCTTAAGATTAGAGTATAAGTTGTGTCGTTACCTGCTGGGTAATTTTGATTGGTGTCTTAACTACTTATTAATTTTTTTCCCATAAATGTAAACATTTTTCGGTCATTATGTCGTTTTATTAATATTTTTTAAATTTACTCCTCTCAGCATAAAGTTCAGCCAACCTTGTATTTACTGTAATGTGTTTTCGCTTAACATTATATTATTCTTTTCTTTATCATTAAAGCAATTAATACGTGAAGCGTTAACTCCTGTTTTAGTCCCCTTGGATGGGAGTTTCTCCTCGTTCTTATTTTACAAACGAAAACTCAGCAAATAGACATTGTGTAAGAACTTGAAAAATAGGAATCAACCGAAACGATAATATCTTAACATACATTTCGGCGTGTACTAAAGAAGACGACATGGCCGCAATTTGAATATTCTTATTCTCTAAATACGATAAACAAATATAGCCACACGCATAGCGGTGGAAAAAGAATTCGATGCAATGGCAAAAGGCACGCAAACAGTGTTCCAGAGAATCTACCAAATTACTTGTAATATCTTTAATTTGGAAGCAAAATATCTTGTTAACAAAAAAATTCACCTCACGATGTGCCGTGATACTAGTGTTGGGGATAAAAATATATTTAACTAATTCGCCGGTCGATTTTTTTGGAGTCGTAACGGAATTTAAATCAAAATAAGCATATAAAGGAAACTATTGGTTATCATTTGGGAGAAAATTGGAGTTGGAACATGACGTAAAAATCAAGTTGGAGATACCATACTCTTATTACGTTATCAAAAACATTTTCGCCAAAGCACCCTCCATTCCGAAGAATCATTCACGAAAGGACCTACTTTACACGAAGGCCCTTATCTCGGCCATTTTCGTATGAAAGTGCCGGATGCGATAAAATTGGAGGTTACAAATTAGGTAAGAGAGTTGAACAAGGGCATTTAATCGGTCTTGTTGTTTGGAGAGAAAATGGACCGATTTCACACCGAGTGTTACCTGAAATACAGGTAGTTCCGCGCGTCCCTACCATTTCGGCACTTTTGTTGGAATAAGCTGGACGTTTTGCCTATTGTAGGATATCATTTCTCGATTCTGCAGACACGCATATGTTTTAATGGGTTTTACCATTTTCCTAGCCTATAAACTAGTTAGAATTGATATTGGCTCTATATATTTTTAGTGTACTAGCTTTCCAACACAGAAGGTCTTGGGTTCGAGCTATAGTCCTATACGCTTGTGTGTCTGTGTACTATTAAAACGGTTATAATTTGGGGTACCCGTTCCAGTTAAAGGAAATATTCAATTAATTTAATTAACTGGGTGCTAAAATTAGAAAACATTCCCATGTTGCATTTGGGGAAATATAATTACAGTGAAACATACATTAGAGCTATCTCCAATAGCCATCTTTGACGGTATCCCTCATCTCGTCCGCCGATGTTCGGAGAAGAAAAGTTCTTTCTCCTGAAGTAGAAAGTATAGTTTTCGAAATTCACATTGAGTATTATTAAAGTGGGGTGTTCTTTCTTGCTTTCTTCGAGTACCGGTGAATAAGACGAGAGTCTCCGACCAAGACGGCTACCGGAGATTTTTAACCTCTAATTCTATAACCGCCGAGATCCAAATTTTCTTTCTTTACAATAAAAATCATAGTTTCAGTGAGGCCAACAAGGGAATCGTAGACTTATTGCAGCCCGTTTCACAAGAGACTGTCTAGGAATGTTTATTATTCTAAAATAATTGACACGTGTCCCTATGATCGCTAAGATCAATAGGGAAATATTAAAATTAAGCAATTGCAATTTCTGCAAAATTTGCATTTAAAATTCGGAGTTAGGTGGCCACTTGAAGGGAAGCGAATTTCCAATTTTTCATCTAATTGTGTACTTTTTACGGGAAGGGTAACCAATGTCTGGAATGCAAGATGCTGAATTATATGGCGAAAGAGAGGATACGGGATACAGAAAGTGAACGCTCTACCTGTAAAATACGATAGATGGAACCCATACCTTTAATATAACATTGTGTATCCGCATGGCCTCTATCTCAAAGGGTGGTTTTGACTTCATTTCGTCCATCTTCAATCACAAAGAACTTTAAAGAGAGAGTGAGGCGATTTGGTCATTTATTCTCCCCAGCAATTGAAAATTATATAAATTTACAAATTCCTTGTAAATTCAGCACATTAACTGCACGACTTACTCTTAAAAATAATTCTAAATTAGGATTGACAAATAGAACATCATCGTGACCACATTACCAGGATAACTCTTATTTGCTACCCAATAACTCGTCATATTTAGTATTTAAGGAAAAAGTATGTTCTTATGGTTATTGAGAGAATATTCGTAACTAATTTAATCCTTTAAAGCATTTTGAGTTAAACATAAGTAAACAGGGAATGAGGGGGTTGGTCAATTATTTTAAAATCATTTTTGAATTATATTCTGAAAATTTACTTCGAAATTAACATTAATTTCCCCCTAATAGTCTAGTATTTAGATAATTTAAACATGGTTTTAAAATATTTAAGGATAATTGAATTATGCGTTGAAAATTTACATCGAAAACGATTTTAATTTCCTCCCTCACAGTCAACCTTTGGCTCAGAAAGGAGATTTCATGGAACGCATTATCCGTGCTTTGTGTACCCTTCAATGAGAAAATCCGCACCACAATGAAAAATGAGGGTATGAGCGAACATTCTGCCAGGCTATTTTGGGTAGCAAATTCCTGCGCAGATAAGTGAATAGTCCTCATCTTCAGATGGGGAGAGTTTGGGACCCATGTTATACACAACACAATGACTCCACCAACTCGGCCATACAACTTGCCAAGTCTCCCACCGCCTCCACTCTTTGCCCGCGCTTCAGCTATCCCTCATCCCCAGCTCAATGGCTCCTTCATTCCTGTCCTTAACGATGTCCCAACCCTCGAGGGATCGCAGACACGAGTTTGGACGGGATCTAAACTTCCAAGGCATCCGATGTCCTTGATAAGGCGTCCCATCTTGAGAGCGAAACCAGGATGTTCGGACAGCGTTATTGGCTTGAAATATGCAAGCATTCAAACCACTCAGCTTTCATTCATAATTAATAACGCAAGTTTTGGGGCTATACCCAGAATGTGGAATGAAATATTTTAGCAGCAACAAAAAATATTGATACCTCGTCACATGTTCATCGCTTCTAAACTTATGAAATTACGAAAGTTGATACCTATATCATTGTTGCTGGACTTGAGAATTTCATACAGTTTGTTTTTAAACAAGGGTAGTTTTTTACCTTTCTTTTTTAGTCTCTGAGAGATATTTAATTGTTTTCATGCGAAATACCTTAAATAAGCCTATACAGAAGCTAAAATAAAAGAGGATTAAATTGCGAAAGACACCTTTTAAGTTATTCTTTAACAAAAGACAGTTATGCGTATATTCATTGATGAGATGGTGCATTTAATCTAGGTTTATTTTGTTGCTACGCAGATGTATCGTGTATTCAACTAAAGCTACTACAGAAAAGGATTAATTACTAATGAATATTCCTTATTATTAATTGACCTATGCTTTGTATTTTACAGTCATTAGGGCTGAGGAAAAATTTTGGATAGCAGATATAGTCATATATTCATAAACTAATTATTTTCTTACTTAACTGTTAATATTATAACCGCGTATAAAGTGGTCAAAAGTTATTGAAAGTTTCAAAAGGAAAGCATTCTGTTGAAGTTGATCTTAACTTACATTTTACTACAGTATCTATTCTATTTGAAGTTATACATTATAAACGTAAAAGGATCCATAAAATCTATAAGAAGCGAATTTTATGGTTAAACGTAAAACATAACTTTCTTACTCCTGAAGATAAGAATTTCATGTTGCATTTTTTAAACCCACCTAGTATAGCTATCATTTAATTGATTATATGGGAAAGTGCTATTTAAAATTTTTAATATACAACTTTAAATGTGTAGTAGATAAGAGCTTTAAAATATTTAATTTAATTATAGAACAGAAGTTTTGCTGCTTTGATAGCGATGATTTCGTGTTAGTACGTCATCCATTCATTCTTTGCTGATCTCAATTTATGGACTTCAAAGGTGAGACAAGTCTCTAGCGAAAGGCAAACGTTGTGAATGACTTCACACGAGTTATAATGAAAATCCCTTGCAATGGAATTTAGTTCCCCAGATCTTGGGCATTTATTTAACGTACACTCAGCGAGTTACATAGTTATGAGCAAATGAACTTGGACCGATAGAAAAATTACCACCACACTCACACCTGGTGACGAGATCTTTATTCATAGTAAACTGGATAGATATGGCCTACTCTCCGGCTCTTATCCGGCTCGTATCCTGCTCGTGCCCGGTTTGTACCCGGCTTGCATACGATTCCTATCTGGCTAGTTTCCGGTTCGTATCCGGCTCGTTTCTGGCTCGTGTCCGATTCCTATCCGGTTCGTATCTAGTTCGTATCTGATTCCTATCCGACTCGTATTCCATTCTTATCCGACATACTTCCGATCGTTCCCATTGTCTTTTCACACCCACCTTCATTTCCACTTCATCTCCATTTTAATATGCATTTCGTTCCTCGCCATCAAACGCACTTTCCCGGTCCCTCCTTGCATTTCCCTTAATTAATTGGACTTTATAGAGGGTTAACATGACTTTACATCATCCGAATTATGCATCCCTCTCCTCTCTCAACACATCCTTTAGAATTCAGCCCTTCACCGCAGGACTCCATTTTCTCGAAACCTCTTCGCTAACAATTCGCTTTCACTGGCTTCGCGAAACACCTTCTCCTCCCATAAAACGAATCGCTTACAAGCATGTCTTCCTTTGTTCCCTGGCGCAGAAAGAGAAGGGACCGGTCTCAGATTGAGTGCCTGCAAATACTGCTCTCGGCGCGCCTACGTTTAAGCAATTCAATTCCTCCGGATTCTGCATCTTTCCCCGCTTTCCCCGCCTCTTACGCCGGGCCAATTAGATACCCGGGATCGCACTTTCCCAATTTTCGTTCCCAATGTTCGGCAATGGGATTAGTTCTCTCGGAGATCTTCGTTCCTGTCTGCGCGCTGCAGTCGTTTTTTGTTCCCGCGGCATTAACTGCGGGCGGATGATGATTATAACTCCGGATTTTAAATGGTTACACGAATTATCCTATATAGCTCAGTCGCTTAGCGTTCCTTGGATTAATTCCTACTGGATTACGAACTAGACGCATCGTTTACGAAATTTCATCGTTTTATCGATTCTTTAATTCCATGCCTGGATATACTACTCCTGACGTTACTGGCAACTTATTTAATTCTCATCGAGAAGATTATGACTAAATACCATGTTAGTTCTCTCGGTGAATTTTAAAGGCATTTATCTCTAAATAACAAACTTGAGTTAAGATTTAATTTTATCTGATTATTCTGTAACCTGTATCTCAGGTTGTCATATTATTTTCACTACAATTTAATTAACAAGTATGTTGAATACCCGGTTGCAATAGGTACAGATATACAATAGATGTTTAATTAAACACTGAAATTTAATTTAAGTGGAACAGTAATGAACCATGAAATGTATAATGAAAATTGCTTTACAGACAATTCTCCTCTAGATGTTATTCCAGAAGAAATTTAAGAATGATAGTAAAAGAAAAATACCTTCAAAATTAGATTGTACAGTCAAATAGGTATTAAGATCCAAATAAAATGAAGACACTAAACCAACATATAGAACAAAAAACTTTTCCACACCACAATATTTTATTGTAAAAGTTTGACTTTATCTTGGATCCTTATGGATTCGTACCACGAAGTCATGAACCAAAACAGTTGTCCATTTAGCGGTAATAACTTTCTATGAGGATGAGTTGTTTGTTTTTTTACATATGTGATTTTATGTACTCGAATGGGAGAGAGTTTTTTTCCATCTACATTTATATTGATTTTTACAACCAAGTAGGTGTTTATGATAAATAATATGCATGTGATACAACATGGCTAAAATCTATTCTGATAAATATTAACTTTATTCTCTGCGAATTTCCGTAAAATTATCTTCATTAGAAGGAGCATTAGGAAAAAGATCGTTTTACGAAGTTTAAAAAAATGAATTCAATCATTAAGAAGTAAGTAGTGCAGAAAAATAAAGTGCCAATTGATTCAATCTCGGAACGAACTACGCAGTGGTAATATATCTGCAATTAATTACATACTGCTGAAATATGGGATATCGATAAATAAAATAATATTGCAATGCCTCGGTACTACTCATCGCTACCATTCATGTCATTTTAAAAGCTCAGAATTAAGGTTTTAAATTTTGTTCCGTTTTAATAGCATTAAAGGGGATAATTTTCCAGGATCAAAGGAATGGAATTACGTTATGCATACCTTAATCTACATTTTAGCTGCACAAAATTCCGTGGGAAATTAGGCAACGCGAGACCGCAATTCTTTACGGTCGCATTGTACTGAAGAGTGTAAAAACCCAAATCTCTCTCGGAAAGAAATAGATGCAGCCAATGGATATGCTCTAGCTCTGGAAAAGAAAAGAGATTTAAACTTCAGTCGGTAAATTCTTTTACGCGGAAGCTTCTTGTGGCCCTTTTCAAGTCAATCTCGAGTGCCTTTTGCTACGAAAGAAAATAAAAAGTATTCCCACGTGAATATTCATCCAAAGCTGGTGCCTTTGGAAGGATACTTATCGAGCGCATGGCATGGGATTCGTGTGGTATGCACCGTAAAAATAAGGATCAAGTGAATTAAATAAAGGTTGGAATAGGGATTTAATATGCGCTTAGCTGAAGAGCCTACTTTTTTAGGTCTTAGAGATGCCACATTAATCGCAGGCGGAGGAAAGGTTCTTCGTGAGATGCCTTTATTTTGGGTTAAGAGTTGAGAGCTTGAATCCTTAATCCGTGCATTCATTATTGTTGCGCAACTTATTCAAATTATTCTGATGAATCCATTCGGTGCATTCGTAAATCTTTTAGGAAATGTATGCGTCATACTTAAGCTGAGACTTGAAAACGATTTCAGCTTTGCATTGGACATTTTTAAAGCTCTTGAATCTTCATTTTCATTGCTTCTTTCCATCTTATATTCTTTAGTATTAGAATTTTTTTACGGAAATGTACAGTCCTGGCCAAAATTAACGCAGCACCGGCCGTAAGGATCGCTAGGGAGGTGCTGCGTTAATTTTGGCCAGGAGTGTACTATCCTTTAAGCAATATATGACTGCAAAGGATTTCCTTGTACCTGTTAATGATTTTCCTTCCATAAAACATGTGCGAGGTGCTTAATATCTGGAATTTTATCTTATATGGCGAGTCAAATATAATTGGAAGACAAAACATATAAACAGATGTAAATGCGTTGTCACTGTTGAATCTAGCTCTTTATATTTTGACTCAGGAAGTAGAGGACTATCAGTGTGTAGGGTTTTACTTAATGTAAATAAAATTTGTTAACAATTTCCCCATCAGAAATTAACTTTATTGATTTAAATTATTATAATATGCATTTGTTCGGATGTGGCGTCTTACGAAAACACTATTAGACGATTTTTATTGAGAAGTCCAAACAGTAAATAGAACGACGAGCTAAAAAGGGGGTATCTCTAGAGATATAAAATACCTACACACTATAATTTATTATAACAAAATATATTACTTAACCATAAAAGTGTTTTTATTTTGATGATACATGATTTAGTCAAGATAACGCTAGCGTTACTTGTAAATAACCATTGAATGAAATTTTCAAAGTAATTTTCCACCTTCGACTGCGAGATAAAAGTGCACCAACGATGGAAATAAAAGAGCAGAATGATTATCAGTGACTCACAATAAGCTTGTGTGACCAATTAACAACATATAGTGATCATGGTTGCTTTAAGATTAACAATTATCCTCAAGTCAGAATAAATGGTGGAAATGACTTAAGTGCAAAACCTTGGACTATTAGTATTTATGATAACTTGCATAAGTCATTCAAAAATTAAGTTAATGAATTGAAAACTTTTTGTCTAAAGATACTAAAGTCTTTCTTTCCGTTTTTTGTGACAAGAAGCTCTTTTGAATGTATTAAATAACTTTCATCGAATACGACTACATGTAATAGGATAATACCTCCCACGCCTACTTAAGCTACACCAGATTCTACCATCTCTATCGAAATTAATGCTTTTCATGCACGAGTAGAAACCAAGTACCTGGAGAAAAGGAGGTCACGTTAGGATAAATCCATCTCCATTTCGTCCCAAGCATTCTCGCTTTGTGGGATTTCTTTCTTATCTCTTAGATGCCGAAATATCGCTCGTCGGAGAATGGAGAGATATCCTATAAAGGGTAGTTTGCGGAGGAACAGAATAAGGAAACGAAAGATTGGGGGATTGAGACTCGGTTAGCCCAAGTTAACAAAGAGATGTGAGGATTTGCGGCCCACATAACGTTCCGACACAGTGAACTAATAGCTCGGTCTGCCAAATAATCCGGAGCACTAGGAGAACAAATCTAGTCTATACTCGGAGATGCTCTCGATACTAAATATACGGATGAAATTGAAACATTGCTAATTGAAATGTGTGACAATCATCGTCGATATATAGAGTACAAAATTTTGTATATTTTACATAGATCTTTATTTTTATTTCAGAAAATAATCCATAGGAAAATATAAAATTTTTATCACAAGTGTGTTCAATGATATTTATGATAATCTAAAACGTATTTTCAATCGATTACCATATAAATACATTAAAATAAGTTAATTACAAAATTATTTCACTTTTTAACAGAAGAAATGGTGAAAGCACGATATTAGCGTACATAAGGTCGTGTTAGAGTCAACATCGCTGATTTTAGCGGGATATTAAGGAATGGATTATTTTTAACTACAAAATATGTAAAGTAATTTAATTATTCTCTATTAAGACTTTAAAGCTGAAAGTTGTGATTAAGCATGGATTTTATGGCTAGGATATAAAACCGATACTATTATTTCAATTGTTAGAGAAAGCAATTCAATTTTAATAATTTAAATTAAAATAAATGGTTTATAAACTTTTTGAAATCCTACTTTGATACACGTTACATAGATGGCAAAATATTAAATATTATTCATTGGTAAATGTTTTTATAAACTAAAGGTGCTTAAGATTTTTCTATCCACTAATTAACATCTATTAATAATGCTTAATCTAAGATTATCATAATACAGTAATAACTATCATACATTAAATAACATTGATAACACAAACAACATTTTTCTCTAATAGTCAAGCATAATGATCGGGGAAAAGTAACTGAAATAACGTGGGCAGTATCGGTTCAGTTTTACAGAGAAATTTGTCGGTTTAATGTTATTTTGAAAAAAAAAAATGAGTTCGGGAAATATCATATAAGGTACAACAATCACACAAGGAAACTTCAAATGTGAATTCTGCAGGTATAGAAATTCTCTAATAAATATTAGACTTATTGATTACTGTAGTAAGTAGGTTAAAGTTATTTGTCTACAAATTGAGCCATCTTCATTTTTCAAGCGCGGTAGGTCATGAGCTAATTTTATTACCAATCTAGGGAGATTTATTAAATGCCTTAAAGCTCAATTATAATTAATTAATTTTCGTAAGATATCGATGGTTAAAACAGATTCATGAAAACAACTTCTCTATATGGGCCAACTTATTACGATCTGAGTCAAGGTCACGAATGCCGAATTGCGTTTATTGTTTGGTTATGATTCACGTTACCGTTTGTTGGCTGTGGGATTAGAAGCATCTGCGCCAGATATTGATAGACGCGGCAGCTCTCACGTTACACAATGTACCGCTGTAATCACAGGTATTTTTCCAAATTGTGGGTTAGGAATAAAAAGAGGACAGGAATGTTACCGAGCTGTGCGAGGGAAGGATCGCCTTCGATGCGTGGTTCTGGTGTTTGCTCAGGACGGTGCTTGGATTGTTAATGGAGCCAGAGTTAGATTTGTGAGGCCATCACATGAGAATGTTTGGAATGCTGAGAGAGGATCATGGATCTGGGATGGGAGAACTGCGTTTAGGTAAGATGATGGATCTCTTTGAACAAACCAGGCTTTTCCACGAGATAATTGGCCATTGAATATACAATTTCGCTAAATTTAATCAAGGACGTTTATAGGGTGTCTTACGCCGATGTAACATTTTGGATTCAACTCACGAAGTAGAGGCTTTTACGATAGGTGATGATGGCAAATGCTGCATTTATTGAATTGTCATTCCTTGAATATAATATGTGACCTAATTATTATGCAGCTTCTTTTATGCCCTCATATGATTTTTTTTATTTTGAAATAATAGTATTTTTTGAAACGGTGAAATAAAATTCAAATTAAATTCCAAAATAAAACAGCAAAAACAGCCTCAAAAATCAATTCAAAAGATAAAATGTTTTCCAAAATTTGCAAGGGATTGCTTGTATAAAAATTTAATTTACATTTAGATAAATGTAATATTTCAGATAATTTACAGATGTTCGATTTACATGTGAATACAAAACCACAAATATTTCCGCTCAAAGTTTTATTATTTAGCATATTCATTTAACGAGAGTCTACAAACCTGCCTTTCAATCAATGAAATATATTAGTTTGCTGCAGATCATTGAATTAGAGCTTTTAAATCATCGTTAGCCGTTTTTGTCGGCGTTCTTCTTCTCATTCACTGTTATTTCGAGAAAACAAGAAAGGACTATTTTCTTTCTTCACAGAGTAATTGTAGCAAAGGATTTATTAGATCGCAAACCTTTTGCATTAATTGAAGAATTCTCCACCAAGAATATGTGAGAAATATTTTGCGCTATCATTTATGGAATTTTTTTTTCTAAACAATATTCACTTTAAGAATTTAAGATCTAAAACAATAATATAGTAAACTTATTATTTGCCATAAAATTTTCTTTTCTTTTTTATTAATTACACTTCAATTAAGAAATCGATAAGGAATATCAGTTACGTCGATTTCTACCCCTTTGAATCCTGTTTAAGATCAATCATATACTCGCTACTTTACAAAATGTTTTCCTCACCAGAAAGCTCTACAAATATATTAACTTTCAACGGATATAGTCTGCGATTTACCCTCGCAGCAATTTAATCTCCACCTTATGTGTCCTAGAAACGTTATGGAAAACTGTGTCTTATTCAGAATTGAGATCATATCCTTCTGATCGGAACACATTCTTGTCCACTTGGTTCGACAGGTGCCGCTTTTCCTTAACCTCTAGCATTCTCCAATGTGCAAGTAGGCCGCACCAAGGCAACTGTAACTATGAATATTCAAGCTGTTTTATGAGCGTCGTGGTAGAGTTGGATCCTTGTTTTGCTATCTACTGCGTATACGTTGGTTGAGACTTATCCATACATCCAGATATCACTTAGCAAACTCCCATCCAGAATCTTAACAGAACTCGTCATAGTATTTAGAATAATTCAATACTGGTGGAAGAAATCGAATCGCTAACGACCATGTACCGTTGACACGGTTGATAGTCGGCTGATCGGCATTTTCTATCGATAAGCGTGTTTTTAAGTGAGATAATGAATGGACAGAGTACATTTTCTACTGCTTATTTTAATCGACCGGTTTTAACGAATTATCTTCATCTTTAGGCCTGAAGATGACGAGTATTTGTTGTAACCGGTCGTTTAAAATAAACTGTAGAAAAAGTACGCTCTCCATTTATATTCTTATGATGGATTTCCATAAAACATTGCCTTCATCTGTGGATTTTATGTTTTTAAGTATTGAGTCATTGAATCTTTTCCAACTTTACTGATAAAGTAATACATATATTAAACATAGATACTCTTATGTTAAATGGAATTAAAAGCAGCAAATATGTTTAGAAATTTAAATGAACGAGTCATACAAATACGAAGAATTTTCTTTAATATAAAATCGCATAATATTATGCAGCAATTCTTATACGCTTAGGTAAATTAAAGTAGAACATTGAATGCTATCTATCCAAATCCATCTCAATCACAGAATTGTTGCACATAATACAGTGACGACCTAAGTTTGACAGGGAGGAAAGTTAATGCAATTAAAATACCTCAAGGTAATATTTTGAACCACCCGGAAGTAATTCAGATGTTCCTCAATGTTAGACTGATTGTTACCAATTATCTGTATCTACATTGGCAAATGGTGTAAACATTATGGGATTGAAGTACGTCTTTAGTACTTTACTTTCGCGTATAGTTTGTAAACAATTATTTTTTAATCGAATTCAATTTTCAAATTTTAAATTTCAAATTTCAATACATGATCTTGTAATTTTCATCTTATTGATTCGCTAATAAAATATAAATACTTTTTGCAGCAAAAATGGTCTCAAAATTTCGGAAATCAGATAAAATCTGTTTTGCTTATGAAATCATTTCGGTCTTTTTGAACTGGCATCATTTTTATTTCATTGTATTATTTTCTCTCCTTATGAGTAATTTTCTATCAGTTTGAATCTGCTCAAATTTCAAGTCTATATTTCTCTCCAGCGATAATAATCAAACAAAACAGTGCTGGCAAAAGATATTTGGATACGCTATTGGAGGACGAAAATGGAAATTATATTTTCTCCCATCTTTATTATATATTCCCTCCTATCTCCCTAAAAACTCATGCATAATTTCGAAAATTTCCATAAGTTAGCCCTTAGCGAGTCTCCGCTAAAATCTTGAGTGGCCCCTTTTTACTTCGATCCGAAAAACACAACACCTTGCGAAAACGGCGGAGGACCTCAATCTTGACTTTCGCGAAAACGACGTTGGTTTTTAAATTCGGCGATAAAAAAGATCGGGCTCGAGAGTGGCGTGGAGGTGGTGAATATTCAGTCTGGTGCTGACCCGGTTCCCCAATTTCGCGGGGATCCATAAGAATAGCGTCCCTAGGAAGTAAGAACCTTCGTGCACTGGCAGAACTGCACCGGAACCGGAATTCCTCTCTCACAGATGCGGTGAATGCCCGGGCACATGCATCCCAGCTGTGTTTATTCAGAATATCCACACGGCGGTTACTTTGCATAAACAGATTGGAAGAGAATGAAATCTTCGGAATACACATAAGGAAAAAAAAGTTGGCAAGAACGCCTCTTCCCAATTTTATTCTTATTTACCCGTTGAGGACGCTCGGCGAAACTTCCAATACTGTTTACTTTTTTTGCGAGCCTTCTTTAGGTAATGTTGGAAAAATGTACACGGCTATGAATATATTCATATTGGTTATACATTTTAGGAACACTAGTATGTTTGCCTCTAAGAGTAACAAGAAAAATCCCCCATAAATATGAGTATATGGCTTACTTTAATGCATATATTTTATTAAATCTCCGGTTTCCGTAAATCTTACCTACGGTAATAACTTCTCGATTGACAGCATTAATATTGACATCTATTTCTAGCGCACTAAATTTTGTTTGTTGTCTCATAATCTCATTTTCTAGCGCCTTTGATATCGAATTCTGGAAATTTTTTGACGTATATTAAACAATTTTAAATTTAAAATAAATCTGCCTTTATGATCAGTAAACTTCTTTTTTATAACATATAATGTATTCTTTCAATCATTTTTTTATTTTCTAAACAAGTGATTTTTTGATAAAGATTAAACTGTATTATATTTGCATTATTTGGTAGTTATTCGCAAATATAAAATCAAGCATAAAATTTTAAATCTAATAGTAAAATGTATAACAGACTATTTTAAACTGTTTAACGATCTATTTCGATCAATATTATTTCAAAGGATTTAAATATCCTCAGTATATTTTGAAAGGGCCTTCACTCATTCACGCATTCAAGGATATAATTGGAGGGTTGGATCCTTATACTTCCTTTACTTACAAAATTTTTCTTAGCATGACACTAATTTATTACAGATGTTTGACCAATTTCATGTAAATGCCGTGAGGGAAAACATGAGCCATTGATATTTCTGGCATGTTAATATTATCTACGTATAACTATTATGTAATATATTATATTTAAATTCCTTTAAAATTAAATCGAACTGTGATCATACACTAACCTGTAAAAGGCGACAGAATCTTGTTTCTTACTAAAGATAAACATTTACATTTTACTCAAACAAAATGTGGATACAAAACTATTTCCACTGATTCAACTGATTCAGAACTACCTTTTCCTTTCAACATTCTGTAGTAAACTTTAGCCTCTTGCTATTCTCCCCAAAGGTACCTTTATATTCACAAATTTCCCTCGCTCTCTGTATGGAAGCGATCCCCGGGTAAGAGGGTATGGACGTAAAACAACTGCATAAAGGCGGCAACGAAGCGAGTGGTACTGCGGTCTAGAAACAAAACACTGAGGAAATTACGACTAAAATGCTCGTACCACGTTCCCCTTGCAAACCACCCAACCATTTGAAAAAATTCCCTTTTTCGCCCTTGTTTATTCTGTGAAAGAGGTACTGTTACGTTATTTCCCACGCACTACTAAACGGAAATTAACTATGTTCACGGTGTTGAACGAAATGGTGGTAAAAACTCTGGTAAAGAGACTTCGAATTGGGGAGTTTAGGGAAACATGAAAAATACAGGGAATTTCTACTAAGGGAAAATGACTTCAAGCGAGGTAACGTAGGTATCATTCTCCTTTATTCGATTATTCATATGGTATTTATTATTATTATTCTAGTAAATAACAATTATTGTGGTTTAATGACCGAGGCACGAAGCCATTTTACTTTACAGGAAAGGTCAAGCATTCTGTTTACCTTGAATGGGGAAAATATCTAATATTTCTATAAACACTTCATCACGTGTGTTCTCTTCCGGGAAAGAATTTTGATTATTTTATATATAACGGTCCAAATAAAAACATTTATGGAGCATAAGTTTAAAATTTTATCAATTTTTTTAACGTTGAATAATTTTTAAAAATTCATTGGCTGGCCATTGTATTTTTTATTACATAACTTATAAATAGTACACAAATGTATACCTTTTTGAGTTATCATTTTATATATGACAAAATTACCTGCATTAAAGACCTGGGTTAAAAATCAGAGTTCGTGTTTTCACGTACCTCATTTAAAGTTATTATTTCCTGTTTTAATAATTATTTGTCGTATACATTGTTACTTAATAATGATATTTTAGCTTATGTATTTTTTTAACAAAGAAGGTTATCATTTTAGTGTATGAAGATAGATCAAAGAAGGAAAAAGGTTAAACCTGAGATTAGCCTAAAATCTCTATATCAATTTAAATGCCTGTAAAGATTTTTTAGTAGTTTTTGTTTCTTATAGATTTATAGCATAATGAATTCACAAATAGTTAAAACAATTGAGAAATATATCGATATTTAATCACGTTGTTTGAAACGGAATGCGTTTTAAGTAATGACTCTCCCAAATATAATTAAATAAACAGTGCAAGAGTAGCTTAATACTTTGAAGACGAGGCAATTGACCCTTTTATCAATTTCAATCTAATGAAAATTGGGATCATCGAGTTACAAATAGGAAGGAATTGAACTCTAAATCGTTACCCTTCGTTATCCTATGTTCCATTATCAAAATGATAAGTTCCCTTGTCAGGGAAATTTCATTGGTTCAGGAATTCAATATGAATCTAAGGTTAAAATTTGCGAGATGTTGCACCAGAATACCAGTAAATACTTTCGAACGTAATAGTAAAAGTATATTATTTACCATACATAAGAAGATCAAGCGATAAAACTAATTCTCATATTAGTTTGCCTGAGTATCTAAAATTTTGTTTAATTGTCATTTAGTGACGAAAATGTTTTAAGTGTGACTGCGATTCACACCATTGTATGAAGTATTTATTTGAAAATATTTACGAAAAAAAAGCCTTTGCATTCAAAACTCGAATTATCCTATCAGTCGAAACTTGTCACCGAAAAAAAAATTATTAACTTGAAAATTTTAAAATTAAATGGTTTTCATTAATTCCTATATATATGAGAAGTATTTGATTTAAGTTGGCTTGAAATGAGTTTAAGTTTCGCACCTAATAATCTTGATTTGAGTCAAATACGGTTGAAATAGCATATTTTTTTATTAATTCTTAAACATGGTACTTTCGGAGAACAACTCCGAGTCAACGGGACAAGACGATGAAACGAGTCCGGTGTTTTACTGGACGCCCGGCGACCCAAATTTATATCGCTCTTTAATTGCACAAGTCTCAGGGGGCGCCGTTATCTTATGCAACCAGAGGTACATAGATGGTCTTTTCGTTGCCTTACCCACAGGGAACCTGTTATCTTTCTAACACTGAATGTACTCATGTACTGTAGAGACTACGTATTCCTGCGCGGATTGGATGTAAATACCCTTTCAATCGAAGAGAGCTTCTAATTTGCGAGGAAGAAAAAAAGTAGCTCACGAAGATTAAAAATAGAGGAAGGAGGAAAGGCAGGGTGTAAAATAAAAGAATAATAGAGACAAAGAGAAAGAGGCAGGCGGATGAGCATAATCCGCTGATGGTTACGAACCAATCCTCAGACAAAAAGAGCGGCTTTGCTCGTTATTGGAAACAAGCCCTCCCGATTTCCACGTTTCCTGGACTATGCAGTTTTCATCAAAGGCAGATGGCCACCGCAGATTCAAAAGGGTGAGAGGCGACTGCGTCATTCTGTGGAATACAAATCCTCTTTTGTCTGAGTACCGACAAGCGCGCCTCCATTTTTCTAGACCTCTGATGGTTATAGAGTTATAATCCCCACAGACTCAAACGGAGACTTTTGCGGAGCTCGCTAATGCCTTTGCCTTTTCGGTAAGACTGTCCGGCCGTGTTTGTTAATATTTGTTGTCGGCGGAATCCATTATCTCGTATTAATTTCTTGCGGTGGACAGCAATTTTCAAAGATCGAGAGCTAGGATAATGACTTAAAAGGCTCGCCGATCGACAATCAGACAGTTTAAATTAAAATTATTAATTTAAGTTAAAATTACGGTATGAATACAGAATATAATGGATTCCAATAAAGTTATATTTGAAATGTTACGGAATTTTAATGTCTTTCTATAGTATTACTCGATATGATATTCTTCAAAATAATTTAATTAATTCCTGAATTCATTTTATGCCGGGTTTTTGTTTTTATCCATCGAAATGGGCTTCAATTTTTTTCCATCCATTTTATATTAAATTTCTTATGTTACTCCGTTCTGCTGGCCTTTACATTATTGTCCTCCATATATTTTTCTTTTGGATAAATCCTTCTTCTCTATTTCCTGTCTTCAATTGGATTTACATAGTCTTCGCCTATTTTCAGAATCCCTCTACTTTTGCTACTTATTCGATAACGTAAATATCCAATGCTGCAGTATATTAGTATTAAGGATATTCTTTTTCACTATTTATATCAAAATCATAGTAAAGATCCAATTCATCAAAAAAGTAAATTGTTTTCAATGATTAATTTGAATTCTTTAGCAGTGGCTAGCGTTGTTTAACAAATTTCACTAAATGAATTATTCATACAAACCAAAGCTGAAAGTCAGAGGTTGGACAATTTCGAGGAAAGAACATGTTTTTCAGGAATGTTCCAAATTTAGAAGTAGCCGTTTCTAAAATTTTCTCTTTTTATTGCAATTTTAGAGATGATAATCTAATTCATTTACCATCTCGTATCGCGCAGGTGAATTTTTGATGCCACATCCGTCCTTTATAATTAATTAATTTACTTCGTACTCTTCGTTATATGTCGGGGATTTTTACCTTTAAGAGAACATGAAACGAAGATTCATAACGAGATGGAACATTTTTTCCAATCTTCGCCATAACCGAGTCAAAATAGCCTCCGAGTCCTATGTGTCTGGTGGTATTTAGCCGTCTACCTTTTCCATCCCGCCACCTCGTCCCCAAAAGAGAAGAGTGGAGCATTAACGGCACGTCCGCAAAGTCACCTTTTCACAACGGCGGAGAACTAAAAAAATGTCCCTCGATGTCGTTAACCTACTGTCCCCAGATGTACCATGAAACGTGTGGCGTCCGTTCCCTTTACCTCCACCTCCACTTAGGAGATCAGAGATGAGGGTGTTAGAAGCACGGTAAAGGCCTTGGTATAATGTGAAAAGAGGTCCCGACGACATCTGTTCCCGTGTAACAAGCTCATTTACTTGCTAGTTTCTACGTTAATGAATTAGTGCAAACACTACTAACGTACTTTTTACTATCACCGACTCCTAGAAGGATAATTCCTGAATATCACCGAGGGAAATCTTAACGATCTCTCATTTTTTCTCTCATCATAATTTAAACCTTAGTATAAAAAATTCTGAATGTTTCATCAATGCAATTCTTTATTCATCGATGACACTTTCATAAAGATCATTGGAAAATTAGTGACAGTATCAAAATTATTCAAGTTTATCTTTAACGTTTAAACTACATTCGTCTTCAAAGTAAGTTGTATATCAATAATTATTATATTGAATAACAGAAATAGCTATTATTTTTATTTATTTATTATCTGTGCAAGGTATGATGGTATTGAGGAGATCATAGTGTAATTAAAGATACTATACAAACTTGATTTTTAAGATTAAATATAATTTTTACTGAGAATCTGAGATACATATTTTCAAGAAGAATTGGATGTAATTTTAAGCCTGTTTAATAATAACATAATCTTATTAAATATCGTCCTAATACCCCTCATGGCAATTCTCCTATGCTGTTTTATTCAAATAGTAGGTGTTTTTATTGTCATAAATTTAAAAAAAACTTCTTTCGGTCTAATGTTGAAAATTATATTTTAGATTGTTTTCTCGGTCTTAATTGTATTGTATGATAGATTTTCTTTGGCTTTCCCAGTATAGTTCATCATAGTTGCTCACTAATGACTTAACCTGAATGACTAGAGTAGAGCAGTTTCATACCTCGGAGCCATCTCCAGCAGCGAAATGAAGTATTTTCTAAAGCCCTAATACACTGAAACTACAAGTTCGTTGAATTATCATCGCAACATCCATCTCTTAGCGAGACGAGTATCTCCTTATAAAAATAAGAGGATTCGGCACGATCAGTGTCCCCATTTATCAGAATTAAACATAAAGAAGGTTCCGATAAAGCCCTCGCTGAAAGTCCCAGCCGAAGGAAAAAATAACACCTCGCTAATCTTTATTGCTCTTCAAACGGACGAGATCCAGGCTATCCTTTATTTCATTATCGCATCTGACGCAGGCTTTCTTCTCGCCGAGGTACAAATGGATCTCACGTTCTTCCTCTCGCGCATCACGGTTTGATTGAGTGTGCCGTTTTGAGGAGGGACCCGAGATACAGTTTCAAAGCGGGTTTGAATACAACCCCTCTCACGGAATGGGCAAAGATAGGGCAAAGGCCTCAAGGAACGGTTCTTGGCTTTGAGGGAGCGATAAAAAAACACGCTCTCTCTTGTGAGACAGACTCGACTGAGGAAAGGTGTGCCGCTACTTCAGTAGCGATAAGCGCCCCACGGATTTCGGCTGTTTTGGCGCCTCAGACGAGGGCGATGGTGCGAGAAAATTTTTAGGGTCTTTACTCACCCGAATGAGGGAGTGAATGCTTTGCAAATGTGTTTCATTGATTATCATAGCCAGATTTCTTGGATACTTGTCGTACTTTTTTCACTTAATGATATGCCCTTGATATAAAGCCAGGTTTGCTTGTGTATATTGGTAGTAAGACTCGCATTCAAATGAAGAAGATCCATGTTTAGTGAGTGCAACGATAAGGGTAAGTCCGGATGAAATGCTTGAGAGAAGTATTCGTTTCAAATTCCGTTATCAATCAAGAGGGAGAATCGTTTCAATACATTATAATCATGATCTTTTCTGTTGAAAGAGTTTTGCGATTATTTCCACTTAAAGATTTGCATTAAACTAGGCCTAGATATCAAGGACAATTTCTTGTGATAATTGTTTTATTAAAGATCAAATTGTCTCTTTAAATTTTTTTATTTCGTTTATTTCTCTTCAATTTTGAATTTGTTTTACATTTAATTGAAAGTATATTTTTGCTACTCTAAATGTATGTTATCGAAGAAAAGGGAGACTATATCCACCATTCAGTAGATTATGGCATTGATCTTTCGGGTTGAAATCGTAAGACTACCAAAGTTACAATTAAAGCTACCACCGTATACACTAAAAACAAATTAGCTAAGGAAAAATCTACCTTTTAAAAACATTTTCTCTATGGACTCATGTCTCTATTACTTAAGATTATTTTCCTTTGTATCAAATTCTATTTGACATAAGTTTACGCCTCTAGAAGAAGACCTTTCTCTCCGTATCAACGCATCTTTTTCGTCACACGGGAACCTTTACTTAACTTCCCTCTATAATACCTCTTGAATAGTTTCGCTTAATTTTGGGTGATTATAGAGGCTAAATCCTTAGAAAAGATGCAGAAATTTCAATTATTGTTCATAATGTAAAACTTTGTGTTGATAACGGAATATAATTTCATAAAAATGCATGTGTCTAGCAGGCTGTAAAATAAGTCATACTTTTTTTCTTAAAGTTTTGTCCATTATATTAAGTCCTTGAAAATTCCGTTTCTCGCCTCAACGTAGAATATGGTAACTTGACCTGGAAGTACGGACTAAATTGAAATGGAGCTGAAGCTGGAAAATATGCTAATCGTAGTGCAGCTGAAGTTTAGCTCTTGACTTCTATATTTAGTGCCTCACTGAACTCGTGTGCTCGCCTTTTAGTTACTCCCACGGATGGAGTTTGCGGTCACACACTCGCATCCGAGGTTTCGGATCTCATGAGATGTTTTGCACTGGGGTATAGGCATCGAAATTTGGGGTCCTACTCTCTCAAGATTGCTGCAGGGCAAAATTTGGCTGTTACTCGAGGGGGCAATATATTCACTGTCGTATTTTTTTCATTAATGGGAAGATGAGAGGCTTATTGTGAGGGATCAAGATGGAAACCTATCTGTATATGCTTTGTGTATGATTACATTTATGATTTATTTTATATCTGACTTTCCATCCCATATGCTTAAGATACCTGGTATAGTTATACATCTATAATATATAATTAAATTGTATTAAGTGACAAAAACTACGCTTAGGGTAAATAGAAAAATCATACATCTATAGTTCATAATCATATCCTATTAAGTGACAAAAAACAATGTATTTATTTCAAATTCCACAATCATTTCTGATAGAAACTTTGAATATAATATGGTTATCCATTTTGAATATAGGTTTAAGGTTATTACAACATAATATTTTCTAAACAGCAAACAGGATTTTAATTGTAAAATTTTGCTCAGTATTAATGAGCAGTTCGATGTTTGCTCGCTAGGTGTCCACTGAGCACATAAATAAATGATTAAATATTCAGATTCACATCAATTGAAAGATAATATTCTTTTGAACCTCAGGAGTTGCTAATACTTTATCTCACAAAGGTAACAAAAGATTTGATATAGGTTAATGAGAATTCACCCACGAGTTTTACACGAGTTTAAGGTAGGTTAATTTACCTTGATATTCCCTATTTGAACTTATTTCTTTCGTTTCCTGGTTATCCAACTATTGCACCATTAAATATTTGTTGCCGTAGTACTCCTCCCTGTTATTTCCCTGACATTCTACCCTTACTATTTTCAGCAGTTCCTCTCCCCTGAAAGTTTAACCCACTCATTTACGTTGTCGATGTCCATTTACTTCAATTAAAGCCCTCTCCTCCTCAATCACTTACAGTATCTCCGTGTTTACTTTCTCATAAACCCACCTCATTCCCTTTCATGTTAAGCCACACCCACATTTTGAAGACCTCCAACCTTTTTAATTCCTTTTTTCTTAAGGTCCACCATTACACTGATTTAATAGAGCCGAAATATGGATATAGATATAAATTGAGCCATATCTTTCTGAATCTCTCGAACTTTGAATTTTATTTAAGGGTGTCATCAATTTGAAATGATAATTTTATGATTAAAAGTGCTCTTAAAATAGTTTAGCTCTATGATTTGAGAAATAATGTCAAGAAGGGCGTGAATAAATTTAAAGGTAGATTACATACATAATTTCGTATTTTTGTAATATCAGCCATGGAGACCCTATGGAACAGAAAATAAAGATGTATATTTTTTACTTTCTCCATATACGTAGTATAGAGAAAGTATTGTTTTCATGAAAAAAATCGACTTCGAGATTTCAACGGAAATACATGTTTTGGGGTCCTTAAAACACGTTTTGACCATTTTCGGAATTATGTCAGTGTGTATGTGTGTGTGTATGTGTGCCTGTGCTTTTGGGCGGTCTTACTTAAAAACTATTGGTTGTATCAATACCAAACTTAATATATAGCACTGAAGTGAGTGCTGTCAGAGTTGATTAGTTTTTTGAGTAAATCCGATAACCGGAAGTTGAGCAAATATCCGTTTTTGCAAACTATCTCCATAAATATGATATTTAGGGATATTCTTTTACTTATAAAAGTTTATAAAATGTATTTTACTATAACTTTTGTATTAAATATATTTTTGTATCACTGATTGTTTAGGAGTTATTCGTAAAATACTGATAAACCGGAAGTAGCTGTTATGTACTTTGTGGGCGCTGTAACATGAAAATCATTCGTTGTATCAATACTAAATTTCATATATAGTAATTTGGTTATTTTTCTAAGAGTTGATTAGTTTTTGGCGTAAATATGTCAACCGGAAGTTGAGCTTTAATTTTCAAAGCTCGTTTCCGTTTGTGGAAAGTATCTCTATTAATCTGATATTTAGGTATTTACTGTTATTTATAAAAGTTTTAGAAATGTAATTTACTATAATTTTTGTATGAAATATATTTTTGTATAACTGACTTTTTTACGAGTTATTCATGAAATACTGATAAACCGGAAGTTGCTGATTTTGTGCTTTGACGGCGCTCTGGGCGCTGGGGCGAGAAGCCAATTTCATCGTTTTTCATCGAGCATGTCCCGGAAAACATTATTTATAATGTTTGTGATGTAAAAGATAATATGATATAAATTAATCACTTATCTTCCAAGTTTAGATTGAATATAGAGTTCGAAAATACTGTCGTAGATAAATATTTACATCTTATATATGGAGAAAGTCATATGCTGGCCACATCAGATTTTTTTTCATTTGCCATTGGGGGGACATCACACCCTCAATCGACTCAAAGTAATCCCTTTCTGCTTCCATTCGTGGAGAAAATGAGGTTACATGGACATTTTTACGGCCTGCGCTGAAAGTTTTTCTAACTTAAAAAAATTGATTTATATTTGCCGTAAATTATATTTTTCTATGATTCATCCTTGGTTATGATCTTCCGATGAGGGTTATACGCAGAAAATCCCACAGAAATAAGTTCCTTCTAGATAATAGAATTGGCCCGAATTTTATCTCAAATTTATCGCAGACAGTCGTAAAATATAGTCATTATGTAATGCGGAGACAATTTTAAAGAATAACGGAAATAAATTTCTTTGCGAAACAGAAATGCCCAATTCTACTTGATTTTCTGTCGAGTACGATAATAATTAGTGTTTCCATTCCAAAATTACCTTATCAATCACCTTAGAATAGATCTTTCCCTTATATTTCGTAATCTTTGATTGATGTGGTGGTTTTGTTATGCATTCTGTCAGGTTGCAGTTTTTGTTCTAGCAATTCCTTGCACTTCGAACTTCTGGACAATACCATATTTTCTTCTTACCTATATTTATTAATTAATACCTGCATTTAATAATGGAACATGAATTGTGATTTGCTGTAATATTTCAGCATTTGGCATTTCTTCCTCTCGATACCATCAATTAGTTACTGATATTTGAGACCATGATTAACATACTCGGCTAGAAATTGGTATGTTTGTAATTTCATTCTTGGTTTCACTTTAAATAAACATGAACATGTGACGACTAACTTCTTGGTCCATTGTTGTAGTAAATATTTTGTAGCAAAACCACTACGTACACATTTTAATCTTGATTGCCCAAGTAGTATAAATGATTTTGGCTAAATGCTTTTACGTATTCCTGTTTAGTATTTTTCTCAATCTTGAATTTCTTTGAAAAACATAAGAGAGTACATAAGCAGAATAGAGTAATAAGATGATATGGACAAGTTGGCTTAAAAAAATATTTTCTTATTCAATCAGCGATATAATTCTGATTGCATACATTTCAGGTGTCGACCTTTGATGAATATAACATTAGAGAAATCGGGTAGGTTATTCATGAGGGTGTTAAGCCTCTGCAAATTCGTCTGTAAAAGTACATTTCATCACCTCCAGTCGACTTTCTCTAATCGATAATAATCTTGGGAGGGTGGAGAGTAAACCGCGATGCAAAAGCGTTCTCCCTTGATATCCGATGATTAGGAGGGTTTTTCATTAAACATGGCTGGAATCCGCTGTTTCGTTGCAGTTATTGGAGAATTTCCCGATACGGGAGAGAACCTCTGTATCCGTTGTTTAGATTAATAGAAAAAGTTTGGGGTGTACGCCAGTGTTCAGAGAATCACTACCCCATTCATTTCCTCAACAAGATGTTAAGATATAGAAGTAACTCATATAAACATACTATCTAAAATGTAGATATTTGGATTCCTGTACTCGAATCACGTTTTACCTGTTCCAGATTGAATTTAGAAATTATCTTTTTATACATGTTCCAAGAATCTTAGGATTTACCTGTTATACTTTTCTAAGAGTTTTTAAATACAGAATCGTAGATAAACTTATATGATCTACTATGAGAGGAAGTATAATTCAAGTGCTTATTTATTCAGAAAAAAGTTTCATAGTAGTATGACTAAATAATATTGTCAGAAGTTGAAGCAATTCTATTTCTTTAATTTTGGGTAATTTAAACGAATAGGAATGTAATTATAAAATCCTGATTAAAAGTCTCTTTGATGCGTAGTATTTATTATTCATTTATCCATAGTGAAATCAACCGAATGAAGAGTGACTTAATGGTAATCCATGACGAAAGAACAAAACAGGAAAAACTTTTCCAAAGGAAAATAATTCCCCCACTATCGGAATTAGTTTCCTTTAGAAAAGTTATTCTTTAATACCTGTAAAAGTTATCTTTTGTTCTTTCATTTATCCATTTAATTTTGTTTACTTTGGGGTCAATCAATAATGCAATAAAACCTCCAGATAAATAAACAAAGAATAAATTTGAAAGTAATGATGGTTAATTTGAATTTATCTATATGAATGATACTCAATTGTATCCCTTTCTTATAGGTTCTGGGTATTTTGTTAAAGATATTCGTATAAAATATTGATTAAAAAATAAATACTCATTTCTAAATGTGCACGGATTATTTGTTAGAAATAATTATATCATAAGGTGATAATTATTTGGAAAGTTTAGAAAGGGTCACCCAAGGAGATGTATATTCGGCTAGAAAACTCATTTATACACTTCTTAGCTTTCTTTCACAAAATATCGTGTAGCAGTGGGATAAACGTTCTCCCAGAAAGCAGTTTAAAGGAAATCAGCTTTGGGTTCGTAACGAGGTGGAGCGAATGAAAGCCTGCTTAAGTCACCTAGATAACACCTTGATCCTAGTAACAGATGAAAGGGTGATAATGAATCTGGGTCGAGAAAAAGTGGCGAGAGTTATAATGGAAAGTATTTGCGGGGGAATCTGATTAAAGTCTAGGGAAACAGTGCGTAATTGGTGGATTTCCACTCCCATTTTTTCCCCCAGGGCAAAAATTGGATTTTTAATTGCTTGGACTACCAAATGCAATTACTCTCTCCTCCCTCTCTTCCATGGAGGTAAAAAAATAGCCTCGCATTCCTCGCTTCTCTAAAACAAATTACTTCTCCGAATCATTAATATCGATAGGGATATAAACTCAAATAGACTTCCCTCTAGCCCCTAAAATATTCGCTAAACAATAGCATATCTCTTCGCTTAACATTTACAATGGAATGCGATTAGACCATTGTCTTTTATTTTTGTAGAAATAATAATAATGATACCATAAATTGGCGGATTCTAGTCTTATGAGGTCACTATTACAACTTTAAATCAACAAACCCAAACATATATCCCTTAGGATCCAGGATTCCGACTCGAAACTACAGTGAGGCTAATCTATTATGCTAGCCGATGCCCAAAAGACTTTATTTTTAACATTGAGAACGCTGGAGTTTCTTTATTTCCCTGTTTCATTAGTATCTCTAAACGAAGTGTGCTCAGAAGGAAATTAATGGGTTAATTTCAAGTCGTTATTTTTACTTATCTCTTTATCCATTATTCATTACAATTTTTCAGTATACCAGGAAGCAACGGTAGAAGACAATGCAGCCAAATAAAGGTTTTATTTGTACTGGATATGCCCACGGACGATAAGGTCACCCCTCAAATAACCTCCTGTGAAACAGAAGCATAAATCACTCAAAAGTATTACATAGTATCATAAAATATATACACTACAACAATATTAAAATACGTCATCCTTCTATCTAAATAAATACAAAATAACTTATCACAAACAACAAAAGTTATCAATTTAGCTCAATCTTAATAAATTATAAATTTCTTTTCCGTTGTTAAGTACTTACAATATGATTAGATTGATAGTTAGATTGAAGGATAATGATACCTATAAAAACTCAATCGAAGGTTTCTAGTTCGGTAGCTGAATCCATGGATCAGAATATCTAAAAACAGTAATGTTGCTGAAGCAAAAGAAGTATACCAGTTCGGGAGACTATGGATTATTATCAAGAATTAACGAGGTTGATATCTCTGAAAATTAATGAAAATTAAACGTGTGTGTGTTTATATTCCTAACGAAAGTAACCTCATTTAAAATACCCAGCTTTGCTTTGGGAGCGTAATCCGTGGCTGTTTTATCGTCCCCTTTCGAAAATCCAAGGGCTCGAGGAGTCAGCAATTAACGGAATATTCAAATTAAGGCACTTAGGAAATCGTTCCAAATCCGCACTAAAAATGTGAAACATAAGCGCTCATTTTTTAGGTCATCGTTACAATATCAGAGCCTTCATAATAGTCACACGGGTGGAGCAGATTATTCCGCTAGCGTTGCACGAACGCCGGGGAAAAGATATGCCTCCGACGATTATCCGGTTGAGGCGAGAACAGAGCTGAGGGAGGGAGATGGAGGAATATTCATAAAGGCGGGTATTCTGTGACCTAATGAATTCGAGCCTTGTATATTGGATTGTTATAAGTAGATTACCAATAATCGATGACTTGGAATGCTTAATTTGTTCGATCATCTTAAAGCATATTAATTGGACCAAATTATTAGATATATTTTGAGGTAAAGAATGGATAGAATAATGAAGATAAAGAAAAAACGTCTTTTTAGCATTTAAAATGTGTAAAATGTTTTACATCACCCATAAATAAGTAACAATGGAAAACTACCTCACTCCTCATCCTGCCTGGTGAACCTCATTCCTCTCTGCAAGCTCTTTGTAGCTTATGCCGGAGGTGATGAGGTACCAACCTTCCTTCGGGCTGAATACTTTACAGACAAATAAGTAACCTGTTGAAGTTTTAGATTATTTTCCGTATTACGAGACAATGTTTTTCTTTTGTTTGAAATCAGGTTAAAAGAATTTTTATTAGATTTAAATTCACATTGTACCAAGAAATCGACAACGAGAAATGACAAGTCAGTTCTTACCGTGCCTTAGGGCCTTTTAGTTTCGTTAACTATATTTAATTTACATTTTTTATTTCGAAGGGAAATAACTTACTCCATTCAAAGAAGTTGAATTTCTTTGGTAGAGAATCCAGAATAACATAAATCTAGTATCGCTAAAATAAATTCATTTATTAGTTATTTCATTATATTTTATCGGTAGATATTATTAATACAGAATTGTACAAAGACTATTCAAGCTAAGGTTTGGTTAAACGACGTTATTTTAATATATATGCAAAATATCCATACTGTAGTATAAGTGTATGAAATGAAATGATGAATTCAGTATAACCACTAGTCGAGTTATGTGAATCAATGGTGCTCATTTTTGGCTGAGGTTACTCTGTTCCTTTTGTGAACCAATTAAAGGAATGGAAATGCACAACTGTGATTGAACAATGATGTGCAATGAATGCGTTGTAGAAAATACAATTTAAATACGATAATTTACTGTCTAACTGGAATCATATATCATGGGTAGTTCGGAAAAAACTTCAAAACTGACTCAATAAGATGTTGATCCGACACAAATATTTACCAGTATGTTCCTGCGTTACTTCCGAATAATAATCACCTTAATAGCAATAGCTTAAATTTGCAATTCAATCTTTGATGGAAATATTCCAAAATAAACCATAATCTAAAGGGAATAAATCATTATATGGAAATATAGCAAAATACATAAAAATTATTTATTGTATAGCACTCCTCTGGCAACACTAAGATTATACGCTCTATTTCTAGCTTGTATTTCGCTAGTTCTATCATTCATCAACTGGAAATACATAATACTTTGGTAGTTCAGTGTATAAAATGTTTCGTATTATGCAACTTTATATACATATATTAACACCTATATGCATTAGGTTGCAATACAATGTGTCAACATGTTATTTAATATATTTTTCCTCGTCCAAGGAATGTGTATAGATAGTGTACTAATAAGAATGTGGAAATGGAGAAGGCTGCCTTAAGCCATGAATTGGAGCAGGAAAAGGTGATACTGTTAGGTTTATGAGGACATAGTAGGGTGAAGAAAAAGTAAATAGAAAAAATATGGAATGGCTCACAGTGGAAAGAAAAATTGAAACCCTTGACACCGTAAATAGATAAAGCAGAGGTTGCAATGAGAGGTAGAGGAGAAGGAAGTGAGGAAGGAGAGAATTAGAGGGGAATACGATGAAGATGACGGGGAAGAAAGAGGGAGTAGATTGTTTGCAGTAATTTTTCCATGGCTGAGCGTGTTTTCGTGAAATTAGGTGCAAATAAATTCGCCCTGGTATTTTCTGGATGCTCGTGTGGGGCTCGGAATCGATTTTGTCGGGGGTGTGGGGGATGAAATTCCTTCGCAAAGCGGGGTAAAAAGGCCGCGAGGGTAAAAAGCTGGGATGTGTAGAGGGAAAGGTAGATTGAGAGAGAGAGAGAGAGAAGTAAAGAAACAAAGTTGTGAGGACAGATGGCGAGAGGCAATGAAAGGGCTTAGTATAGGAAAAGAGAAGAAGTGGTGAAAGCAAGAAAGAAGGGTCTCTGCTATTCATACGAAAGAAAGAAATGTATCTAAAAGTTGAAAAAAGGGATTCCAAGTTTTCTCCTAGTAGTTGCAAGGTCAGGGTGACAAAAATATTCTAGAAAGATAGTCCCTCTAACTTCAATGCTTCAATGAGAAGCAAAAGGTAAGATGTGAACATCCCTCTTAAAGATCAATCTTTGGCGTATTTCTGGAGCTATCCTTAGGTCTATCTTGAATTCTCTTTGCCCTTCGCTGCAATGTTTCCCAAGATGTGTACAGTAAGAGCAATTCTGCCTCCGAGAGCTCCATTTGCTGGTAATGTGAATTATGTTTACGCTCACTCTTATGAGACATGCCATCCTTTAGGGGAGGTTCACGGTATATGTGTCATGAATTAACATCCTATGCTTTACTTAGTAACGGTTGTTTGTGTGATTCCAGACAAAGAGAAATATGCATCAAAGTGGTGCTATGCATAATGAGTTAGTACGTGAGTGAACCGTGCAGAATTGAAGGTTTAGAAGCATTGCCTCGCAGATTTCTCAATATAAATGAAGATATTGCACTCAGTAACTCATTCAGGAGTAGATTCTTTGTATTGAGTTTATATCGTCGCAAAGAAATTCTAAGGAAAGCAGATTATGTTACCTTAGATTAGGAAAATAAAAATATCCAGTGATTGATGAATACCAAATACAAAGAATACGCGATTTTATTAAGAAACTATTCGAGATATCAAACACTTTCAATCCCCACCAGTGTCGAAGTAGTTTACTAGGGGGGTAAGAAGTTCTCGTAGTAGTAATATTGCTAAAAGTGCTCCGACAGCTTAGGTCATTTCGCATATTGGATGCCACCGGGATTCAAACCCGGGACCGCTTTCACCAAAGGCATACGCGCTTTCCACATGACTATCTGGGAGCTAGAAGTTCTCATTTATGGAAGAAAATTAATTCGTTGATAAGAGAGAGAACTTGAATAAGCTGTTAACTGTCATTCGGACAGCGTGAACAGTAATTCTTAATGTAATTAATTTTCCATACTTACTTATAATTACGTATCACCACATTTGACAAAATAAAAGTTACCAAGTCATAGTCAACACTTTTTTTTCATTATTAAAATTTTTTTGTGAATTAATCTAAATATTTAGAATGGTGAAAGGACCACATAAAAATATGGTATCGACAAATTACGGAATTGATCCAACACAGGATGCTTGTATTAAAAAAGAGTATAAAATGGAAAAATATATAGCTTTATGAAAGGAATAGTGGTTTTCCACATGCTTATAATTGGTACCAAAATATGAGCGAATTGGTTATTTGAAAACAAAGTGCTTAGCTTTGGTTATTTTTCCTTTCATTGACATGGACATCTGGTCACCTCTCACCATCTCTGAAGATTAATTTCAATTTTTATGGTTAAATTACACCCTTTTTGATTTAAAAGTTCGTCAGCTGAAAGTATCGAGATACTGTAAAATAAATGAGTTGACAAATAGAAACATCCTCATGTGTGTCTATTTAATAGGGTTTTTGATTGCCCTACACTGAAAGAGCTTTGGCTGTTGCAGAAGGTGAATTACCGCTTCATTGTGGCCCATTTGTGAGTGTTATCCCACTGTGTGCTTAAATCGTTTCGCTGTTAGACTTGTCATTTGTTTACCAATTGATGGAGTGTTAGTCTATTCGGGCGTTTTAGTTGGATCTCTTGCATTTAAACTTACTCAAATTGCTGAAAATTTGAATAGGTGATAATTCCGTAAATGAACTATATGACAGGCCGTCTGTCAGCGTATTCCTTCCTAAAAAAACTAAGTGTAAGATAGGATTTGTGTCACTGGATTATCTCAAATGAAAATAGAGGTAGATCTAATAGAGCAAGGGAGGGATGAATATGTAAAATTATTAATGTAAACTATTTTTGTCAATGTAAACTTAAGTGACAAACGATCTAGATGAAATATCTCTCCAAGATTGAAAGTTTGTGGTAATACTCTTTACTTAGAACTTGACTCTATGGCTATGGATTTACCAATTTCTTTTAGAGAGTTAAAGAGAATGTGTTTTCGTTTCACTCGAAGAATAGACTCGATTCAATTGCTTTCTTCTCCACAAATTCCCTGCACACCATTTGGAGAAATGAAGCTTAATCTTAGGTCATTATAAAGTGGAATGTAGGTATTAATTATAATTAAAACTATTTGAAAAAGGTTTCAATCGCAAAATATACGCAATTTGCTTATTTTATAAATAAGCATTTTTCTCGTATTTAACTCAAATACTGATTAACCAACGTAGCACTTATCAAAGATCATTCCTAAGAAACCTTCATTTGAAAAACCTCCGTATGTAAGCCCATGTTCCTTTGATACTTTATAGGAGGAGAGAGCGGAAAACGAATTTGTTAGAACTTGAGGAAGAAGGTATATAGATAAACACTTGGGATGTAGAAGGGTGAATGTATCAGTAAGCGGAGAAGGAAATGGAAGGAGCAGGAGCGGATGGGGAGCAAGGGACTGGGAGAGGGATGCTGATAAAAAAGATGTAGGGAAGGAAAAAATGAAAGAGTGAGGATTCCGAGAAGAGACTCGCTTGTGAATGTTCTGGAATGGAGACATTCCGAGAGTTAAGTCAGCCCCTGGACGAGGGCGGGTCCGCCAATGAGGAAAGTGCGAGGAAAAAACGGAAGAAGATAGCTTGGGACACGCTTGCCCACGTGAGGAGGGTAAATCGGTTCCTCGAACTAGTTTTTGCTTATAAGTCCCGTTTCTTTCAAATGAGATTAGATGACTGCGAATTAAGGAGAATCAGCTACAAAATGGAGATAGTATGCTTTTGAACTTCACAAAGTTTTTAGCGAGTTGTGAGATCTTTAGTGAAGTGATAACCCACTCACACCTGCGTTGGTACCTTAATGAAGTATCGGTGTATTACTATTTCCTTTATGAAGTTACGTAAATTGTTTTCCTCGATATTTCTGGAGAGTGATAAACCTAGACACTGTATGTATCTAAATTCATAAAAAAATTCCTGCTTGATATACAATATTCTCAATAATAGAAGCAATGTTGAAAACCAATTACTATTCAGTAATTCCCGCAATACTTGAGGTTTTTCATTCAAGTTCATCTGTTACCTGCCGGTCCAGCATCTTTACAGAATTTTACTCGTCTTTACTTTGAGTTTACAGTATATTATATTACTAAATATTAATATTTAGGAATAATTTGTAATGATACCTATATCGTTTTTTGAAGACTATTAAAAAGTATTAGGAATGCCTGAAAAACTGGGATGAGCATAAATATTTCTTGTAGAAGAAGCCGGTTGCTTCTTTCACGTCTCGATTACCTTTCTCTCTCAATAAGTGTTAAATACGTATATAGTAGTAGCTGCACTTGTAACATTATAAGATGTCCCCTCGAAGATTTGATATCAAAAGTGAATTGGAACAGATACAATGATTGGAAAACCTTTTTTGTAGAGATGCAATAAAGATGGAGACCTGTAGAGAAAATATTTTTATTTCCTTATTCAAGAAGATATATTTGGCTGACTCTTTCCTCAAGGTGCTGGGTTTTTTATGATATATTCGTTCAAATATTATCTCGCTGACATAGTAAGTATTCAGTTTCTAGTCAGTCAGAACCAAAGGCAATTGTCTTTGGTTCTGAATCTTCAAAGGCATTTAAGTACCATCTTCCAAAACTATTTAATCATGCATCAATACTCACAAAATTTAACAGAAAGGCCATTTAAATTGCATCCATTTTGCAGTGGTACATATAAATTGGCTATTAATTGCACACATTTTTTTAGCCAGTTCATAATTTCTGTAGAAAGTTCAGCTAAGGAAACAACAAAACGAGAAATGGAGCCACTAAGTATTTTCATTAACATCAACGCTTCAAAAGAATAAAAATTCCCGAGTCAGAGTACCTTTCCTTGACGTATAGAATTCTGTCATTAAAAATGATCAGCTGTATCAAAGCGGTCCGAAATTTCTTAGGAGTGAGGCATAGAGCCGCTACTCTACCAAGTCTTTGAAAAAATCTTGGAAATGAGGATGAAAAACATTTCTCTCACAAGGCAGAGGTCAATCCATGAAGAACTGTATATAGGATGAAGAACTGTATATAGGCCTCTCAGGTGACCACAGAGGCCAAGCAAGTTTGCAAAAGAGTATATATTTGCCACCTCCAAGGTGAACTTATGTTTTTTCTCCTCATATTTTGCACGAGTGGGGCAGTCATGCACTTTGGGAGAATCCCTCTTCCTCTCCTGTTAACCTGGTTTTGGTCCCTTTCATGGAAAAATGGATAAATAAATGAAAAAGCACCCACCATAATTTATTTCTCGCTCGGATCCATCAAGGAAGTTATTTCTGGCGTGGGCGTATGACGTCATCCATTCAAATTCGATTCCCCACGTCTGTGTGAGTTTGTGCGGCGCGCGCAATCTTTCTTTTCCCCTCAAAAGGTTTGATTTACGCATCTCTACGATATCGGTGTCACTACGGATTTGACTTTTCCCTATCCACTACGTCCTCTCTTGTCAACCGGAATGTTTTTCGTATATTCCTTCTGAGCTGTAGGAATATCTCTGGTTCATTACTGAAATATGTGAAGTTGAGAAGTTTCATCATACTGAATACTGCGAGTAAATATTTCTCTTACAACACTATGGAGACAAATTATGTACATACGTTTTATTGAGATTTGAGCTCAAAACTCTCTAAACTAATCCCGTTTAGTAGTAGTTTAGTTCATTTAGTTTAGTCAGACACAGCTTGAATATAGTTGCTCTCAGATAGCCAGAAATTTGTGTGTTTTCTTTGGTGAAATCAAATCTGTGTTTGATTTCTAGTGTGAGGTATGATTTTGATCCAGAATCGGGGTAGAACTGGAAAGTTGAAGACATTAATTGGTAGCAGATTCACTGTATTTTCTAAATTCCATTTATTCGGTGTCGATATCGATATACCTACAATGTATGCCAATTGGGTATCCTTACTCTCTATAGAGCTGTTACTCCGTAAAATTCATCTCGAATTTTATTTTCAGCTTTGCATTCATCCTTTTAAGTCACTACCTCATGTTGTATCACTATATCGTAGCCATTTCTGCTCTTTTTTCCATATTAACCCATTATCGGCCGGAACTATTCGCCATCGATGAATTTTGATGTTATTTAAATTTTTAGACGTTATGGGACTGTTTAATACATAGATGTCCTGAAAAATCCAAATTTTTTGCGTTATCTTAGTTTTTGGACGTGTTCGAAATTTTGTACGGTGGCCGTAAGGGGGTAAAATATATAAATTAAACGTCATGATGTTTATTAGCATTTTTATTACAGTAAACGTTAAAAATCTCTTTTTTAAAAAACTAAACATGGTAGTAAAACAGAATATCTTTTTCTAAATCAGCAGAAAAGTCCATTATGCGCGTTTTACATAATCATATCTTAAGGATTTCAAGCGCATTTCGCTATAACACTTACTAAGTAATCAAGAAAAATAAACTCACATTGTTTTCAATTTTCAAATCACATTGTTTATCATTTTCAAATCACATTGTTAATCATTTTCAAATCACTTGTTTTCTTTCATGAATTTAGCGCTTGTGAAAGGCGACAAAGCATCCCTTTGGGTGAAGTCCTATATTACATTTAATACAGTAAAATGAAGCAGTCTTGTGACAATTTCCACAACGCCTCGGTTTCTCAATACCATGAACCAGATGGTCAATACCGTCAAAATGAATTGCTGGAGGTACAAGAGCCGTTTTTTTTAGGAATAACTGGGGCGGGTCCGGGTTTGTTCGGCAGGGTTGGGGTAGATAGTAAAGCAATTACAATTCTTCGGACAAACTCAAGAAGAGAAATATCTTTTTCCTTGTACCGGAACAACATTCAAGCGTTTATAACACTGCCGTTTAGCATGAACCTGATCAAGGGCCAGTACCAACACTTTTTTCGGATTTTGATTCGATATATGGCACGTTGTTGATCGAATGCATTCACACCGCCCATCCGCGGTAGTAGTAGGTAGGGTAGTTTTAGTCCATTTTCTTGTGACTGATTTCTTGCTTTGGGATGTTTTCTTCTGTCTTTGAGACGTTTTATTCTGTCTTTGAGACGTTTTCTTCGTCCTTTTTTTTCTTAGCGGGAGGTTCATACTCAGGCTCGGGCTCATATCCTTCTGAATCCGGTGTGTTGTCTTCAGAACCACTGGTGTCTACAATTATAGCTCTCATGATCGGCCGAAGGTTATCTCGAGATCGCAGTCCCCTAACTTCAATAGGCTGTGCTAAAACTCCCTTCCCAATATTACGGATACTGGTGACGTCATCTGGCCCTGCTTCACTATGTGCATCGTCTTGATCAGAGTCATTGCCGTCATTAGGTGGGAATAAAACGAACTCAAGCGCGTCCATTTCGGAAATATCCTTGGCCAGCTCATCCTCTTCGTCAAGTTGCTCCAATATATTAACAATGGCCACGCCATCCGTGTTCAAATTGTACCTTGAAACAATACCACATTTTTTACCCCCTTCCGGCCACCGTACGAAATTTCGAACAGTCAACAAAAACCACATACCTGACTGACATTATTATAACCTTTCATCAAATGACCACTCATGCATGTAGTTTATGGTCTAAACAAGCCAGTAACACACTCAGAAACAGAATTCAGATTAGTTTTACCAATAAAAAATAAACAAATACTCACCGGCGTGGCATTTTGCGTCGGGCGCCAACTTAGACGAAATCTGACTGCGTGGGAAATGGAGGGAAAGTGGCGCAGCCCCAAGCCAGGCGGCACGGGTGAATGGTTGGACCTTTCCCTCAAAAATAATAAGCTAGCGAACTCGATGCAATGACACATCGCGTCACGGCACCGGTTTGTTTACCTCCTTGTTTAGCGTACGAAATTTCGTACGGTGGCCAGTAATGGGTTAATCTATATTTACAAACTAAGATGTACCATTTTAATACAGTTGTCTACTGATCAGACTCTAACCATGAGAAAATTTTAATAAACGTTCGTACTTCATAAAATTATTTCTAAACATCTTACTTCCTTTTATTTTCTTCTAACTCTCTGTAGTTTCATTGATTTGGAGTTGTTAGCTTCCAAGACCTAAACGTTTTTGCAAATCACCGTAAGAATGTTGCTCATTACGATTTACTTAATGTAAGTGATTCTTGATTTTAAATGAAGAATATATGATGATGAGGACCACAATGGAAACTCTTCTCGTCTTCTCACATAATATTTTAATCGCACAAAAGAGTCACAAACATATCTTCTTATCGAGCAGGATATTTTTCCAAAGAAGAAGACTGTAAGTCAATTGCCCTTAGAATTTAGAAAAATAGGACTAGATAATTAAAATTGTAAAACCTTCTTGTGGTGATATTGGTCTAGAAAAGTTTTGAAAAATATGTAAGAATAATTACACACTATTGAAGAAGATATATTACTTTTTGTCAAACATCGATTTCAAACGATTAGATTCGAAATAGTATTTCGAATAAAATATCTTGTAGAAGAAGTACTATATGTGTCACCGTTATTATGATGTATGCCATAAACATAAATTCCGCATCTGTTGAAGTTGTTTATACGATTTATTTATTATTAATATCATTTATATATTTCTGGGTCTAACATCAACTGCAAATGTAATGTACTCATTGGCTACGAATCACCGGCTGTATACATTTCTACAGCATTCAGAAACCAGTTGCTGGCAAGGAAAATCAAAAAAAATTATCTGATTTATCTCTTTTATCATATTTAACAAGATATACTATTTTAGGAAAAGAGGGTTAAAAGGTTCTTTTCTGCATTCCTTTTTAATTGCAAAATGAAGTCATTGAATTTAACGTATAGATGTTTCTGCTAAATATTATCTACTAAAATATCCCTTTGGTTAATGTGAAAGGAAATTATTGGGAATCGTATGGATTTTGTTAGCATTTGAGCAGAAAAGTTATCCCCGCCAGTTTGTTAACTCACTGATGTAGCTGATAACTGTTTTCTAGTATGTGAGGTATTAAAAAACACATCTCAAATATTCTGTTAGTCAAAGGATTTATTTAACGCTATCTCTATTTTATATGCTACGAAGCCATAGATAGAGATATAATATCTCTTTGAGAGAGCAAATAAGCTCATTGCTATCGACCTACTTAATTTGATTCACTTCCCTGACTTCGTTTCGGTTCATTTCCCTCCTCCCTTCCAACTTAGCATGCTGACTCCACATTCGTAATTAATCAAGCAGTCAAGCCGCCCCCAGCACATCTTATTGTTGCCTCACTCCCCTCAGTTTGAGGAATGGCCTCGACTGCCTGATCATACATAACAACTCACACAGTTGAGAAAGGATTTTTGGCTCTTTTCAAAAGCGAATTATTATCTATTCTTGGGTTCTAATGATACTCTGGGATTGAGAGGATTTTTTTTAATAGATATACTTCTTAAATATTGAAAATTTTTAAGAATTTGTGCAACGATAATCTTTTCATACAGTTTTAGTCGAGATTAGTCATTGAATTTGGAATATTTAATCGCCTTTTCTGAAAAGATGAGTATTAGATAGATCAGAGGAAATATTAGTCTGAAAATGTGATTCAGAAAGCTTAAGATCATTCTTACTCCTTTAGTTTAAGTCAGAGCTGGGAATTCCCTACAAAATTTGAGCTTTATGGCCCTCCTTCACTGAGCTGATAATTGTAGTCATGCATGACTTACACTTATTACTCATCGTGAGATTTATCACTTATTAATGAGCACTCTGGAAGTGGCGCAGTAAAGCTTTCTTGATACATTAGCAAATTCACTCTCAGAATCATGACACATTGGCTATTATACTGGGGAGATGAACAATTTCTCTTCATGTAAGGCCAATTACTGAAATGCATTCGGATTTTTTTTTCTAATTAACTTATGCTAATTTGTTTTCGTACCTCCCTCTTTCTTTGAGTGTTTATTAAGTTAATTACCATACTCCTTTGAGCTCTATATTGTCTACATATTTTATATTTGTACTCCAAATTTTTATTTGACACGATGAAATCCATACCTTACAATTTATAACTTCTCAGGCAACAAATTTTAGTGTGCGTCACAGGAAGATATTTGACTGCTAAAATCTTACATCGTGAAGCAATAATACTGACTATCAATAGGTTATGTGATTAATTTATATTCACGCGATAAATAATTCCTTCATCTAATGCTAATATTAGATAAGCTATGCATAATAGATGTTTGACACAGAGGTGATACATATTAATTTCGTGTTATTTTTTATTTCAGGTAAGCATCTTTGAGGACTTGGATTTCTCTGATAACTATTGCTAACCAGATAGTAAGTATTTAATAGTAACATTTAAAAACTCATTTAGTTTCAACAACGGTTGAATTGAGCACTATGGGGATTGTGTCTGTAATGTGCAACTTCATGAAACTATTTTGGTAAAGAATTCTCCTCATCCATTAAAGAAGGTTTCTATTGTTATTTCTCAACACATAGTTGAATCTGCTATTTAATCAATGAGAATAAAAATAAGAACAAATTAGGTGCTTGATTTCGAAAAGAGCTTCAATATATGCAATATCTGCATATATTTAACCTTATTTTCCTAGCATATCAATACAAATGTGTTTATCGAAAGAACAAATTTTATACAAGGAGCTCTTAGCATTACTTTTTAGCAAAGCAAAGAGTAGGTTACGAATTGGCAATTCATGTACATTTTCAATTCAGATTTCTCAAACCTAATACGTTGCAAGGAGAAACCGATTCGGATATCCATTTGATCGATTTAAACCCCACGAGATTAATTTAACCTCCTCAGGGAATTAAACTCTGGGAATAGGTAAACAATGTCCATCAGCGTAACTGCAGTCTAGCCGCATACGTGAGGTACCTGGACGTTTAAACTCTGCCGTTCGGAGAGCCACGAGGGGCTTGCGTTAGCATTACCCAACTTCAAAATAGACCGCTTACTTCAGATCAAAGTTTCACTCCTCTGGATTCCTGTTCCCAAGGAAGGAAGTCGTCATGGTGAGAGTAAAATCAATTTCTTCGCATAAATTACAGGGAAATTTTGTCTTAAAGAAATTATTCCAAGAAAAGGTACAGCAAAACTCTCTGGGGAATCAAGATATTATTTTGACTAAAAACTTGCGGATGTTAAAGTTCTTCTTAATTGCCTTTGACTTGGTTACATACTTGAATTCATTCATAATTTAGTTCCTTATCCATAGCACAGAGTTTAATAATCTAAAGATCCAGTAGCTGGATGAATCATACATCTATTAGTACTACAAAAATATCTTATATCTTCATTTCGATATTTTTCTCACTGTAATAACAGGCTACGGGAATTGATGATATACCTGCAGAACTTAGGAGATGAGGCGAAAGAGGAATCATTCAAGTTAGTTAAGAAAGTTATGGTTGCAGACAAAAATAGGGAAAATATCAAAACAAACTTAAAGGTAAAATAACACAAAATTGAACAGATGAAAGGATTTTGCTATTTAGGCTGTGTACAAACTCATGACAATAGATTCTTACCTGAAGTAAAAAGAAGAATTACCCTTAAAAAGACAAATTGTTCAAGGCTAAAGAAATCTTTTACCATGTAAACATATAGATTTAGAGATAAGAAAGAGATTTGCAAAATAATTGCTTTGGAGCACTTTGCTCTATGGAAGACAATGCTGGACTTTAGGAAAGATGGAGATAGCCCGCGTGGAAGCTGTAAAAATGTGGATATGGAGAAGAAAGTTAAGAATCAGTTGGATAGAAAGGAAAACGAATGTTCAAACTTTAAAATAAGCGAGGGAAAAGAGGAAATCGATAAATTTAATGGAAAGTAATAAAATTCTTGGGTCATCTACTGAGTAATATCAGTATAACAGGGATAGTGCTAGAAAGAAAGGTTTTCGAAAAGAAAGGAAGGGGAAGACCCAGGAAGAAATACATCGAAGATATCCAGACAAGGATGGTAGTGGATGGGTACTGACATCTCAAGAGAATGGCAGAAGACAGGAGCTCTTAGATGCAGAGACAAGGCATAGCCTTTAGAAGACAATGATGATGATGACTGTAATAACTTCAAACTTTATTTCTATCCGATCTTTCGTGGTCATAATAGTTAAATATACAATATAAATATTGAATATCACGAAAAATATTCTCTAGTTTATATGGACGCATTTAAATCTTACAAGGACACCGTAACAACTCACCCTTGAAAATCATAATACAATCATCCATGCACTAACCGGGACTCAAACTTGGGTTCTCGTTGTTGCTAGGCTGGCAAGTTTGCTAACCTATATTACACCGAGGCCGGGATTTGAGAGATGTTAAAGAATTAGGTAGAAATACAGTATTAAAAATGTATTGAAATTAGACCATCTTTACCAATGGCTAATTATCACGAATTTTGTTAAAAAGTAATAAGAAATGCCTAGAATTATTCAACTAGATGAAAAATACGTCAATATATTAGATAGAGGGATTGCAAGCTGGGTATAAATAAGATTTGATGTGAATCTCCTTTTGTGATAAGCTTTTACCAGATATATTTGATAAACATGTACCCCCGTTACATACAGTTAGTGACACCTTCAATTTATCCTATACAACTACTCGTATTAAAGAGTATACTCGTACTCGTATTCCATCCTATGCTATTCTCCTATAAGGTATTCACGAATTCTCTCTTTCTCTTATCTTACCTCAAGTTTGCATATGTATTTCGTTGCTCGTGCAGCTTAGCTTTGCGTAAGATTTGGTTGACGGAATGTTTCAGCTGCCTTGCACGCGATGGAGTCATCTCGTGCGTTTATTGCTTGGATCCGAAATTCGCTACCCACGCTTAATATTCTTCGCCTTCTTGTACGTACCGAAGAGGATATTAGTCCTTGTTCACCGCTCCTTCAACATCGTTCAATATGCTACTTCTTTTGGCAATGGAGGGGCCAATCCTATGCCTTGTATTACCTTCTAAATAAAGAAATACTGTGTTTCTTACCATGGATATGAGAAATGCATCTGATTAATTACGAGGAAAGTACTTCTTTCTTAAAAATTTTTAATTAAAGGCATTTCTCATTTTCACTGCTATATGAATCGTAAGAAGTACCTGATAATGATTTCGTTATTGCTGTGCGTAACTCAATGAAGAGAGAAATTTTATGACGTTGTCGCAGAAAATTATGAAAAAACTGTGAAGAAAAGTTATTACGCATACCGTTCATCATAAAAATGACACGCTAAGTAATATGTTTTTAGGTGAACTACATCATAAAAACGTTTAGCTCTAATTTTTTGTGAAATTAACTTGCAGAATAATCTATTTAATATAATAGGATAACGAAACTAATATCAGCTACTGCTGTCATTAACATTTTATGTTTATATCTGTATGAGAACAACGTTCAGTTACAGCGTTTCGTTCTGTTACTTTCCTGTCTGTTTTTCAAACTAGGTTTTATAAAAGACATATTTTTTATCACAAACCATTTAACGAACTAATTCAGAATGTTTATATTTATTGTACGCTATAAAAATCGCCTCAAGTAATGTATAATTGGATATGATACCTTTTAAAAATGAAATACCTAAAATATAAAGAGTCAAATATTTCAATTCAGAAGGTAAACCGAAGTGTTTGTCAACGGTAGATTTATTGCATAGAAAAGGCAAATTAATGTGTCCTTTTATACAGAGAGAGTTCTCATTTACACAGAGAGAGATTGCAACTTTAACAAACATTTTGACGCTGGAATTAATGCATAACGCAATTAGATTTAATAGGGTAATCGAATTCCAATTTCTTAAGAAATCGACGAAGTAAATAAATTACGCAATCAGTTCAATATTAAGGTTGATATAAATTATTCCACTCTCGCATGACCCGCCGAGCAATACGGTCAAGGGTGTTTTCTCACCTAATTCCTTTTAAGCCGGGCCTAGGTCAATCCCTCCCGTGTGGAAGAAAGATCTCAGATCGACCCACGCACTAAGCCGCAGGTTTTCCCTTCGGATATTTACTGCGTGGTTTTAATTGTATCCTTGAGGCTTTTCGGTGGTCGAGGGAAAGGTAAAGACTCAAAGTACACAAGAAAAATAGATATTTCATGGGAGAAATGACACGCCCACGATGGTGAAAAGGCAATGCTGATGTAATTATCCATGATTGTAGTCACTCTAAGAACTGTACGCTCAATTCTAGAGATACAAATCTTCGTAATTAGAAACACTTTTGTAAAAATTCTAACTTGATGAATTTGTTTCTTGTCAGCAGCATAAATATCTTGTATTCACGTCATATTTTATCAGAACCTTTTCACGTGATTTACCGCGATGAATGCAAGTATATAATACATTTTTAAGCTCTGCTGGGCAACTTGATTATTCTTTTTAGATCTAGCATTCAACCACAAATGGCTTATTTCCAGGTTATTTTATACAATTTCGTTATTAACAAAGCGAATCGGTAGTTACCATGACAAAATGCCGATAACATTGCGGCTTATCCCGCAACTAGAGAAATTATGAAAGCTGCATTCAATTATTGTCTCTGATAATATTAATAATATTTTTGTTTGATCTATCCGTATATCTTCAAAGAAAACAGGTATGTTAGATCTTAATACAATTAACACTATTAGGCAGGTGTGCGCCAGTTTTCACACCCCACCCTTTCTAGTGCGTGTTTTCCTACAGTGGATCTTCTTTCCTTTAACTTAGATTTTTTTACATCCACTCCTTTTTAAATCTCCCTTCCTATTCATGTTTACCTATACATTATTTATGCTTGAGTATCATTGACGGTAGGTTAAATGGAAGAAGAGATTTTCCAGTCCCTATCTCGCCTTGAGAAAGACCTTAATTCAAATTAAGATTTTTTTGAGTCCAGTGTAGTTATGAATTGCAGATGTGCTTCTCTCTATTGCTTATAATTTGAAAGCGAGAATATTAGTCTGAAATTAACTGAAATTAAAAATTAAGTGAGATTCTCAAAATTTAGATAGTACGTTTTGATATTCCTTGTCTACCACCTGCTATAGTAACCTAATTGCAGTAAGAAAAATCAAACTAATTTACCAACAAAGCGATCTGCAACTGACAAAGTAATGAACCATAATATTGAAACTATAATCTTTCTCATCCGATTGATCATGGGCAGAATCAAGCATTAATATTCTGTAACAAGAAAAAACTTTTCCACAGGAAACTAAATCCTATTTTTATTAACTTTTGCATAAACTACAAGAGCAATAAACACGACTAGTTTCGACGCATGAGCGTCATTATCAAGTTTAAATGACGATATTAACTAAGCTTATGCGGAACAGAAAACAGAATAGTTTTTCCTGTTTCAGTTCTTTCGTCATGGAATACCGCAAAGTTATTCGCAAGTCAGTTGATTTTGTCTTTAATATTCTTTTTCCCAATCACCATAAAATGTGATGAAGATAGTCACCTTTAATTATTATCCAATGTATTTTTATCCTTCAAATTAAATAGAAATTCTCTTCCCTAGAATAGGTCCCCAAAGGCGTCGAAAAGGCCTTTTCCCCTCTCATCCTCCGTGCATTTCGATTTTTTCATTCCTCCCACACCAGTGTCATGTCCTCTGGACATTCTGCTACCATCTGTGTTGTTCAATCATCAGTCTTCACAAACGACCTGTTTATATCTAAGCGTTGCGTGCCATCCTTCCATTTATACGAGTTTTTTGAAGGCCATATATTCTACACGTTTGTTTGTCTGTTCACTCATTTCTTTCCCCATCCGTGAGAAATTGCGGTTTGCCCTTTATCACGTGGCATTTTCACAAACATTATTTACAGGTAGTTATGAGGAAGCTGATGTATTTCATATCATATAAATGTTGATTAAAGGAAAAAGATCGTCTATTCAGTCTAACTAAACTCAGACTGATAATTAATTACTAAATATTAGGAATACTTGCTATTGATATTGTAATGGATGATTTATTCCTTGAAAATATTGCTTTTATATTCCAATATTTAATGATTAAATTCTTTGTTAAAGAAGTATTTATATTGTAGCAGAATTCAGTTTACATGAACTATATAAAAATAAAACGTTATTAGATCAAGCATTTTCTTTTGTCCATTTATCATAAATTATAATTTCTATTTAAAAACCAAGGTTACAACTTGATTCAGAGTATTTATTATTTCCTATTAATTTTTAATTCAAGAGTTAATATATTATTTTCAATATATTAAATCATAATTATATTACTATTACCAAGGGTGGTGGGGGTGGAGTGGATAGCATTCCATCGACGCTATCACTCCAAGCCCCAAGGTCCCGGGTTCGTATCCCGGCTGATCGGAATTTTCCAATCAGGGAATGATTGTGTGTGTTCGTTGTTGCTGTTGAAGCTCCCCCTGACATGTTCATGAGAGCTTACGGGGGCTTCACCAATAAAGGGCAACAGTGGCTAAGAATGAAAAAATATATTTTTGATGATAATAATTAATTACTACATATACGTGCCTTTGAACTATCCTATCCTCTCCATGCTCCTCGATACTTTAAAGTATCCTCTTTCACATGATATAAACATATTATACTAAACTTTTCACCATTTAATCACTTATTTTTTAAATATTTTCAAGGTAAAATAGTAATTTCCGAGTTGGTGATCGCAGATTTTACACTGAAAAGATAATTACTTCGGTCGGTAATCAGCAAAAAGCTTTAAAAATAAACCGATTAAGTATTATTAATGGGTAAACGAAGTATCTCAAATGAATGCAAACGCCTAAATTCAAATAAATAGATCACTACACTCCTAAATCAATACCAAATCAACGCAGTATATGTATCTCTGTGGTTGCCTTTGTGCAATTAAAGTGTTCAGACTTCTAGTTTAAAAACTCTCTCGATGATGGGAGCGATCGTCATTCATTTACTCCATTTCAGCGAACAACTCAGGAGAAAAGGTTGTCCGCGATCGTTTATTCGCTGAGACGTTCTGCCACTTTCTTGCTTACGTCATCCTTTTAACACATTTTCATTGCGTAGTCCTTATCATCCAATTGCTAAAAAGCCTATTTCATACCTATTCCTTTCGCCCATTCACTCTAATTCAACGATCATTCGACTTTCCGAATCCTTCCCTTGACGAGATCACTTTTACCGTCGTTAGAAGTCCAAAATTACTTTGCGTGCCAACTGTGCGAACGAGTTTTGTTTGCAGCAGACGATCGGCGTGCGTGTCTCCACGACCAAGAGCAGAATGGAGAAGGAAGCGGGGAGGGACAGTAAAATGCCGCGGCAAATGTGTGGTTGGCGGCGAAGGGCCAAGAGTTTTGAATGCGAGGCACCGCTTGTGCGTAGATTTCGAAAGGTGTTGGTAATGATTGGATGGTGAGTGTCAAAGTAAAAGGAAGGTCTTGGCGTAGTGATCGTTAGTGTGACTAGAGGGTCAAGGTTATGATGTCTGAAATGCAGGAGTGCGGGCGAAAGTTTTGACTTAAAATTTTAGTCTTTGGGGTTTACAGCGACAAAACTAGCCGAGCATATTCAAATAAGGCTTCGTGAAATACTTCTGTTAAAAGTTATAATGCCTGCCTGCGATTCAAGATGATATTGAACTTTCATTCGTTCAGTATTTTATTCTTGAATGTAAGGCATATATAAAAAGTTTTTTTTTTTAATAGGGCGCTTTAAATATTCTCAACGATGAAATTTTTAACATGCTTTAAATATGAAAAACATGTACTAAACAATTTTTGTCTGCTCAGATTATATCAGTTGTAGAAATTGTGTGGTTTTGAGAATAAAGGTAAAAGTATCATCCTGAAACAACGTAAGAAAAGAATGGCCTGAGCAAAATTGAATAAATTCACGTTTGTTCCAATTTGAGCAAACAATGTTGGTAAGGAGGTCAGTTTGAGAATCAGCATGCCTAATTTAATACTCCACAATTTAAGCTAAAATAGGAAGTAGATTCTGTAGGAAAAAAAATGGAATATCCTTCACACACAAATATAAATGTTTTATTCTTTTTGCCTACATTCAATATTTTTTAATTTCTTTAGCCCCTGGATGACCGTATGCAAATACTTACCTCTGTATGAAATTGCCTCTGAGTGTCTCCTTACGAAATGTTATTCAAAAGTTCCTACCTTAACTTTAAACCATTCTACTGTGAGTTGGTTTCTTTCACCCAGGTCTCTTTTGGTGCTCTCCGTCCTTTCAACCGTGAAGTATATTTTTTAAAGTTTTGTTTCCTGACAAAATATATCTTACTTATCTGTAAACATGAAGAGCTGGCTCAAGAATTGTATCGCTCTTTGATTTGGTTGGTCGCTCATTTAGCTGGATTTTTTTCCAAATGCCTATTTCTGCTGAATTTTAACTATTTATCTATAGCTTAATTAAAATTCTGAGAACGCCACTTGAATCGCTTTTCGCTTTTGATGTTTGAAAGAATCAACGTAAACTTATTTCAAATTTAACCGTATTTGTATATTTTTAACATTATTTTTTTTGTGTTGTAATTGCTCTTCATTCAACAAACTTTCTGAAAAATCGGAAATTCATGCGTCAAAGCAGCAGCAGGAATTGTACTGAGTTTTCTAATAGATAAGTTAAAAGTTGGATGAGTATAACTTGAGATTTAAATTATTTCATTTGGCAAACATTGGGTACATCACCATCTTTAGCGGTTTAAATTATTGTAATCTCACAATATCTTGCAATTAATTCATGAGTATCTCTTCTGGAATGAGTGAAGAGTCGGTATAGATGCAATTACTTTGATGCGGGTTCCCCTTGTCTTTGAGAATGACGGGAAACATTCGCTCCGATCGAAGCATTAATTTACTCCGCACAAGTTCCGGAGGTAAGTGATTACCTACTTGCGACCGTGACAATTACCTCGCATTGCTCCCGGATTTTTAAGTAAGGCTCCGCACCTGGAAGTAATCACGTTTTCGGATGCGGTGTTTAATGACTGCCGATTATATCGAACGTGCGTGTTTGCGGAAGAGAAATTCCGGTTACACATGAGCACCACTCCTGTTCCATTTTATGTCGCCCCGAAAACGAATGGGAATATATTCTCGGATTTGTACAGTGCGCCCAATCAAGTTTCTTATCGGTCGGGGCCATCAAAGTGCACTAAAGTGGAATTGGGTCAGCGGAAAACCTGCTCCGTTGAATGTACTCGGGAATCCGTAATATTCGCGGCTGATAAACGTGTGCCAATAAAAACTGGTGATTCGCTACTCATTTCTGCGGGCAAATATTTAGCTTTCGCAAAGTAAAGTTCGTTTCGTGATCCCCTCGGCTATTCTGATCAACCTAAATATTTTTCGGTGACTCGTGCTGAAATACGATATTTCGGAAGCTTTGACTTCTTTTATAAACATTTAATTTCTTCCGAAATATACTCGAAATGTTGGATTAAACAAAATGACGAATCCTGCCAAAAAAAGTTGCTCTAGAGTTGGCTTGAATTATTGCACATTCAACGTTTCTTATCTGATTTTCCTCTGGGGTAAACATATAGCTTGCTTTATTCTCTATATTGTGCATTGATGGCAAGAAAATAAAGAAGAATTTGGGTTCAATAAATCTATATGTCTATATAAATTCAATCGAAGAATTTTTATTTAATATGATCCTGGTATATGTCTATAGTTATTAGGCAAATTATTGTATGGGCTGAAACTAGTTGTAAAAAAATAGTTATTTCAAAATCAAATGATAACTACATAAATAGTAAAAAATAAAATAATAATGAGGGATTCTTCGTCACTACCTAGTATAACACCATTAATGTTTGTTTAAAATAGAAGTTATTTTTACATTTTACTTTATTCTACTAGGAAGAGACGAGGCACTCATTCTTTTATTAATTATACTACTATTCATTGTAAAATATCACTTTTGGAATATTTTATGTGTCATATCTCTTTAATCAGAACGATATTAATAAGATGACTTTTTTCATTTCATCTATAAATTATCAAAATCGAGGCTCAGGTTTGCCTTTATTGTTAGAGGGCCATATTTGAACAATCACGCAAGCCAACGAGATCCATTTTTGTAAACGTATTAATTCAAGCAATTCATAATTTAACTTAACTATATTTTTAGTACTGTATGAAACAAAAAGTATATATATGAAAAGTAATATATACAGTCTTACATGTCTTACGAGATAAGCAGATTAGCAATCTCCTCATTATACAAGTAAAGTATGCTGGAGTAATGTATCAGGCTGTCGCATAAGATGCTCATTAACTAACCCTAGTATAATCTGCAGATACAAATATCTGTCAAAATATTTTATTTACCTGAATTTCTGGTTCAAAACTTATATTGCCATATTCAACCCACGTGGACGTATGTTGGATAGTGCTGAAGTGATACTAAGAATATTGTGGCAAGTCATGGGTTCCTGCTACTATACCTGTGGATGACATATTTTTCAACAGCCATTTAATCGGGACAGAGGAAATCGATTGTTGTATTTACTCTTTGGTAAGGGCTGAGATAGATAGTCAGTTTTATCATGCATTGTGATGTGGTGGTGATCATGGATAGCTACAGGTGATCAAGGATAATGGTATTCTTCATGTTCGTTCCTTATTAAATTCAATAAGGAGTATAACTCAATCGGATCATTGTGTCCCACTTGCGTTAAGTTTTCGCATTTGATTTATTCTGGAAATGTGAAATAAGTAAGAGCAAACTAGTCACTCCTCACGTTATTTATTAAGCCTCATTTCCTATTCAGAGCCTTTGACAGTTTAGGTAATGAGGACCCTTCCAGCTTTCATGCTGGTGATTTTATTTAAAATTTCTTACATAGAAAAGGAATATATTAAAAAATGTCAATAATGGTTACTCTTTACAAACACGCAAAACCAGACCAAACCCTAACCAGAAACTCCAATTTGTCAGGACTCGAATCGGGGACCCTGGGGTTGGAGTGCCAGCTCTCTAACCACTCCGCCACTGAGGCCGGTTATTAGCAGTTTCATACCATCATTATGTTTTCCATCGAAGTTCAATGAAATTGCGAGACTGAAGATAGTATTATTTCAATTGTGACTTTGTGAAAGTTCAAAACCCAACTTCTTGGGAGCTACTTCGTAAAGGTTTATACAGCACAAAGGTAGAACCAAGGTTGAGCGGCGTAATATTGCTCACAAAATCCGCGGTTACCCTCCGACGCATACCACTCCAAGATAATAACCTTTGTGTCTCAAAGGAAGCTTCATTAGCGCGCAAAGTAATTTTGCTGAGCGCAGAAAGTCTTCTGACGTATGGCAGACTTAATTCGATGCCTTCAACACCAATACAACGCCGCGACTCCCACAAATTTTAATCCTCAAAAGAGCGCATCTTCGGGCAATCAATCTCATGAGCTCTTGATGTGCGCAAAGTCATAAAACACATTTTCAACAGGCCTTGAATCATGAAGCACGCCACCTCCTTTCTTCGGAAGGCTCTGAGACAATGCGGAGGAAGAAGTAACCCCAAATGGGAGAGAGCATTTGCTTGCGGACAAACAATCACCGTCGGCCTAATAAATTACCAAGGCGCAATCCAACAGAGGCCAGTGGTTATTTTCAATCCTCCAGCGCCTTTTAGACTCTCCATTTTCGAATACGTGTGATAAACACGCGATGCAAGTATCACACTGGTCGTTTTGGCATCTCTTGGAGTTATTACCGAATGCTGGATAGCAGCTCTCCATTATGTCCAATATAATTTATGGAATTGAAGGAAAATATATGGGGGCCACCTTTGCGCCATACTGGATTAAAGGCTTCTTCACGAGTGCCATAATGGTAGATTGTAATTGTCTAGCAGCTGCATCAAGTGATTTGTGTACTGGATACAGATTGCTCACTTTGGGTTTCTCATTAAGTAATTTCGTCTATTACGTAAATAACGCATCTGGTGTTCAGAAATTCACCTACTAAAAGTACTTTCTTAAGCTTTTATTCTCATTGACATCATCTTAAATATTCAGAATGACGATATGATGGCATTCAAGACATTTCATAAGTATTTAACATTTCTAATGGAAATAGCGTATAACTACTATCTAAATATATTAGGTAAAATTTTATCATAAGACAAATAGTTGTAGAAAGAGAGCCGAAAGAATCGATGAAGCTGAAACTGGATCTTCAGTTCTCCTTCTTGCTGAGTTATTGATTGTTCTTGATGAGTTAATCTCCATTATTTAAAGTCATCATGTGAGTGATCATGTCTTAAATTCACGTCACATGGACTCAGCATTGAAAGATATTTCTCCTATATTTCTATTCAAAATTTAAGTTAGTTATATATTCTAATTTTAGGTATTGCATAGTATAAAGAGTATCAATTTTTATCTGAAATCCGTAATATTTGTAATAATTGCAATGACAAGGCAGTAAGCGTAACTTAGATGTTTTACGGCGTAGGATGAGTATCTTTATAGGAGAGAAGATTTAAATATAGATTCAATTTACTGACTACATTTAGGGAAAGTAAATTCTCAGAGAATTCAACAGAAATTATCCATCTTCTCTGTTACAGAAGCCGATCCAACTGCGAGAAAGATCAGGGAAATAAATGCTAGAACGTGGTGATTTGAGCAATAATTTTACCACGCTGAAAGTACACAAAAGTTATAAATTAGGAAAATAGATAAATTGGTTAACCCACTGCCACACGTAAAAGGGTCGCTTCCTTGGTATACATGTAGCTGTATATGCTATCTTACATTATATGTCATCTTCACCTGATAATCCTACCACAAAGCATTAATAGAGTCATTTTAAATTGAACGATATTGCCTTTGAATTTCTGTGGACGAGGACAATATAATAATAATAATGTAATAATTTTTGTATGAATTATATTTAGATTAAACTGATTTTTAAGGAGTTATTCATGAAATACTGATAAACCGGAAGTTACTGATTATGTACTTGGTGGGCGCAGTGGGCGAAAGGCCAATTTCATCGTTTTACATCGAACATGTCCCAAAAAACATTATTTATAATTTTTGTAACGTAAAAGATAATATGATGTAAATTAATCACTTATCTTCCAAGTTTAGATTGAATATAGAGTTCGAAAATAGTGTCGTAGATAATTATTTACATCTTATATATGGAGCAAGTCATGTGCTGGCCACATCAGATTTTTTAACTTTGAACCCATTTCATCATCTTCAATTTCAAACTATAAATAAAAACAAAAGGTCCCTAGAGATTCCACGTTTAAAACGATTTCTGAATAATATTTCCCTTATCTCCTGCATTAAATACTTATGGATAAATATTCATTTCCCCTTATTACTTAATTAGTCTCGGTACATTTATACGATGGGGTTGATAAAAAAGGGTCCAAAAGAGAACTTTAAGCGGCAACGTTAATGGGAGGATGATTCGCCGTCTTCAGGAAAAAGAGGGATGAGAGCTGCGTAATTGGTAGGTCTTAGAGGAAGTGGAAGATTAGATCTATTTTATTTTTTCCTCAGAAGGAAGCGGGGGAAGGGTAGAATTGAGGAGACGATGGGGCCACTTACGAAGTAAGTTGAAGACCGAGAAATAATCTAGAGAAAAAATGAAGGGATGCGAAAGAGGAGTTAGGAAGAGAGAAACTCGTGGAGCGAAAAAATCAACTTTTACGTCGGGTGATATAAATTTCTCGACTTTAATTATCCTCCTTTTCAACGAAAATAGGTCTCACATATTTAAAAAGAGTTTCCTAACTCGATAAACTAAATGATCCACTTTTATAGAAGATTTCCGTGCCAATGGCAGTAGTTGTCTCCTTTCCATTGCCTGTTACATTTATACGCCAAATGAAGCCGTTAGTCAGAATCGTATTCCGAATTACGGATTCGCATCAAAAGTAAAATTAAGTGATGATTGCTAAGGATATGAATTGGCAGAGAAGGGCAATATAACGAGGGAAAGATTTCCACTGGGAAATGGGATTAGTTAAATGCTTTCGAGAAGTATCCAGTAAATGGAAAAAGCAAATGTCAAGTTAGGGATTGCTCGGGTGATTATAAACGAGAGGGTTCAAGATATGAATATTTAAACCCGAAAAATAAGTAGTTGAATATGCCATTCGACGATTCCGAGATTATGAATTTTACGTTAGGCATTTTATGTAGCAAAGAGGCATTCGTCCCTGAGGAGATCAGTTACCATAATTATGATTTCAATGTCATTAGGTTTGAATTACTGAATTTATTAAAAGTGAGGTTAGAAAGTGTATTGAGATTAGCATTTTTACTCACCAACAACTCATTAAACTGATTCGCTACCAATCATCTAATGGATTGGTTTCATGACTATATCTACATAACTGTTTGCATTTGAATTCTTATTTAAATTGGATTTACCAGTATCTTATTTAATAAACCACTGTTAGTTAAAACCGAAACGAATAAAAACTGCGTTGAATAAAAATTGAGGGACAATGTATAATGGAAAATAAACGCTATTGTGTGCATTTGAATTCTATTTCGATCATTATACGTTTCTAAGTAAGCCCTAAAATTTCATTATTATTAAATGGAGAGTCTTCTGTAACTCATTAAACCTGTTTATGAAAGCGTAAACACTGATTAAACTGAAGCCTTATTTCAGCTTTTCATATATGCAAAATCGCTTGGAAAAATAAACAGTAGATACAACAAATGAGAATATTCAAAAGTAAATTCATTATCAAATAATTATATTTATTATGTGGGAGCATTTGTTTCCAACCCTTATATTTATTTATTTTCGCAAACCTCAAAAAACTAATTTGACCGTATTACAAAGCTTTCATGACATGTATAATGTCGTTTTCCAGACCTCTCGAGTCTCCATTCGTGGATCGACCTATATTTTAACGCGCGAATCTAGATTCCCTTTGAAGTGCAAGTCCGTATTTAGCCCAGTTTACGTATTCGCTTTCACATAAGGCTTTCCAATTAGGCAAAACAGAGAAAACGTTTTACTGTCCGCTGCCCGCTTCAAAGACACACCCGGACGCTCGTTTAATCACAACTCCGACGACGAAATTGTAGATAACCTTGTCTTCATGTTCTCTTACAAAAACCCCGGCCGTTGCGTGAGAAGTACGGATAAATCGCAGACTCCTCTTCCTCATTTTTTGTCGATCCTTTTATAACCCATTTTTATCTACAGAGGCATCAAGAGCTTACGGAGAAGCCACGGCGGTACGGCTTCCCCATTCGCCCATAGCGATACCTCTCAGACCAATATACCGTTTTGATGGATGGCCACACATTGTGAGTTTGACCCGCGGCTTCGGAGTGGGATTTCAGAGTGGTAAAAAGGAATAACCCCACCCTATCTCCGGCTTCACTTTCTCTCCTTCAAACTCCCGTGATCCCTTCCCGACCGTGGTCGTAAAATTTATTTCTCCTCTCTCCTAACGTATCCCATTTTTTCCTTCTCCCCCTTTTTTTTCCTTTTCCCAAATCGAATCGTTTCGTAGTTGATTTTGACGTGGTGTGGAAATGGGGTGGGATTTCTGCTCGTCTCCATGCGATATTTTCCTTTCTCTAATATGTTTACGACAGCGATATCACCGTTCGGGGGCGCCTTCCATCTCGAGGGATTTTATTATGTTTTCCTAAGCAAATATTGTGTCGAAAATCATATATTGTGGGGAAGGTGCGACGTGCTGAAGAGTACGGTTTTTTAGTAGTAAATATAGAGCCGTCTTAAAATATTTTCTGATAAGAACAGTAGTAATCCTGAAAAGTTAAATCTAACACTAAAAAGATGGCGAAATAAACTTTACTAAACACAAAAAGCGTGTAGCTTGAACATATTGTCAGCGATAAACTTGAAATGAAAGATAGTGCAAAGACTGGGGACAGAACCAAGGTGTCCCGCTTTCCGGGCGGGTATTCTAGATGTCTATACAGATCATATACAATAGAATATAACTGCCAGAAAAGTTCGAGACATGGGTAAGAGTACCAGTCTTGTCACTATTTCTCACATCTTCTAATTCTACATTTTTAAAAATGTGGAAAACAAAAAAAAAATATAAACCAAAACTCTATAATTACAGAAAGTAATAATTTTTAAGTTTCAATTTAAGTTCCCAAGGAAAAATGGAATTAAAAAAAGTCTGACAGGGCCAGGAATAGAACCCGGGATCTTCCTCTATCCGGGAGCCTGCCTTAACCATCTAGGCTACCCGGCCAGAACATTTTGTTTTTCAATTTAAGTTTGAAATCGCCAAATCTTAGTTTATATCGCTTACCTTGTAAGCTTGCTGTTACGGCGAGGAGAGAACAACTTCCCATAATTTCTGGTGTAAAACTGAAAACGAAAAAGGAAGATTTCCCAGTATCTTCTACCCTAACTCGCAAAAATGAGACTAGATATTGATTCATTATGTTTCAGCATTGTGATCATGCAGGCTATAAGAAAATTTGGGATAAAGGGTAGAGTTTATGAACAGTCATCTGTATGATAAATGTATGTGCTAATACGTTTGTTTGCGTGCATCACACTAGAAAATTAACACCACTAACTGTCAGTAGTAAGTAGTTAATGCGGATAATTGCAAATTCAATTGTAATTTGTAATATTTTGCTTATTAAATTTTATAAAACACAATTATTCACGAAATGTTTATGAAAATTTAATTCATAACAGCTATTATTTACGTCTATGCCAATGCAAACTAATTTACTGCAAAGGTATTTATAAACGCCTTTTAATCAATTAATACAATATAGATATAATTTTGTCGAAAATGGAAGCGCATCAATGATTAATCATTTAATGTTTCCTGAAGACGTTAATTGTATGGCATTAGTTCTATGATGGAAATCACATCTATGATGGAAATGATTTTTATGAAATACCTTCCAAATCGGTCTCTTTTTCCTTAATCCTTAGGACTTTTCAGACAAAACTTTTGAACGTCTTTTCCCAATGAAATTCCACTTGGAGAGATCTCCTTATTTCTAACTGCTCCGGAGTTGGAATCAAAAAAGGATTATAAAACGGAAGGCCCCTCTGCATCTAAGGCTATTCTAATGGATTATGGGAGAGTAATGGTCTGTTGAAAATTCGATTGACTTTCATTGATCCTCCTTTCGACTTAGAATCGTAAGGATTTCTAGTTCAATTACGTTCGAATAAGACACCTCGTTTAATCCCGGCTAACGAAATCTGAGCAAACCATCGACCTTTACTGACGTATGTCTCCCTTAAATGACTCGAAACTTAATTAAGAAGTATTTCCCTGTGATCCTTGGCAATTAAGGGACACTGGAAGGAAGAAGGGTGTCGCCTGGAATAGTAAATTACGGCCCCCGAATCCCTGACCGCTACAGTCGCCTTGAAGATATGCCAAGAAGTCGTGAAGTTTCCAGAATTTCCTACATGGCCAAACTCTCTAATCTTATATCATCCTCATTTGATTCATCTCTCACATTCATACGAATCGTTTATTATTCTTGGTAATAATGAGCTACTGATATTATCTTCATAATTAATGAACTGTATTCAGTACTTAATTTTATTTACACTAGCACTTTATGTTATCATTGTCACGTTAAATGTTATTGCACTTAGCCAAGTTTAATTTATTTTGCAACAGATAAATGTTTTCATGATATTTATAATAAAAAATTAAGCGGCAATGTGATTATATATATTATGCTGTTTTATTATGTATTTGGATCTTAATTTCACAAGTGGTACGATTTCCATTAGAAGAGTCAACCACGACCGTTTCAAGTTCAAAGATTTTTTGTGCTGGAAGTGTTTAAAGAAATGAAATCTGCCTTACCAATATTCCGTTTGTGCTCAAAGTTTTATACCACTGATAAAGTTATTGTGATGTATTGGCAATGTAATTTTTTACAAAAAAGAGGTAGGTTTTTGAATTTTGATGGTCATATGCATTATTATAATTTACTTTTAGAGTACGTTAAAATTGCCAAATTAAATTTGGCGAAAGACACTGTTATTTCTCCAATTACTATTATCATTGGATGTTTAAAACTTTTTTATCCGAGCTATTTTTCTCTGCCAGCATCTTTCATTCTTTTATAATCGCTAAATTGAACATCCGCTTGTTCAAGCCGAGTCTTTTTATCACAACCAAAAACCGTAGCGAAAATAAAATTAGAATTTTGTGAATTTTTTAGAATATAAATATAATTTTAAAACTGTTTTTAAAGCTGGAACTATTTCATATTATATAAATTTTAAAACCTTTCTGGCATTAAATTAGTTGTCCGTTGAATAATTTTCATAAATTTAAGCTTTGATATTTTTCTTTTTGATCCTCCCAGCAGTGAATTATTTAATTTCTTTGTATCGAACAAAAGCGTAGGTTAATTAAATTTGTGCGCATTGCGGTTGTCTTTAGTGAGTATAGTGCTGCAAATGGAGACATTTCTTCTTTTTTAGCCTTCGAAGACGATATTCGATAACTTTATAAGTATTAATTTATCCAGGCCATCGAGGCTACTTCTTCCGCATGATTTGTCAGGCCATTGTTGCTGGGACGGAAATAGGCAACCCCACAACACTCCCTGTGGGGCCCCGTTTCGCCTGAGCAGTCCCTTATGAAAGGGAGGAGACCGGACCTTCACAGATACATCACGCTTCATCTCCTTCCCGAAGCAATCTTTTCACGCTTCCACGCGCATTCCCATTCACACAATGACCTCTGCTTATCTGTTACATTCCTCTGAAGAGTTTTCCCTCATTCTTAACGCTCTCGGAAAATTTGCAGAATGGCCACGCCTTTGTGTCGGGAAAAGGGAGTCATTGTATTTAAAATGTTTTGTTCAAAAGAGAAACTTCTAGCAAGCGAAAATATCTGCGGGAAGTTGGAATTTGCAGAAATATATAGATTATTGAAATGGTCGACCAAATGCAACCTTTTTTTCTTTATTATCTTGTTTTTTAAATGTCTGTTCTGCCATTGTAATAAAAAAGTACGTAGTCAAAAGTTTTTCTCGTTTCAAAGCAGGTTTTATAGAAATTCAGATTTTTTTCCTTGAGAAAGATTTTCGATGATGTGATATTTCAGTTATGACCTGCCTTGGTTGAATGTTAAGAAATTTACATGACGGACACCTCTAAAAAGTGCGCCACTTTTTATAGATATACTAGCAGAAGTGCCCGTTGATTCTCAACGGGGATGTTAAAATTCATCAATACCAGTGTAACAACCTTGATCGTAACACATACTTCGTAATTATTGTTAGATAGCAAATACCAGACTTTCTAATCCAATATACCAATAATTATAATTTATAATTAAGTCTACAAATCTATATCAACTCAATATTCAATTTCGTGTTAGCTGCATTATTTTCGTAAGTAAAAACAATTTCTGCGTGTATCATTGTATGTGAATTATTTTCCTTACATCTCCATACGGGCTTAAAAGTAAACTTCCTTTTCTACATTTTTCAAAATTATTTAGTTAGGTTGCCTAATTTCTGTATGTTTATTTAATTAGAAACGGAGCTCATTGTTCCGCGGTAGACGTCATTTAATGAACATAGGATTCAATTGAAGTATGCCTTGCACTGAAGCGGGTACCACAGGTAACGAATCCTCTATCGATTTCTCGCATTTTTATCTTACGCAGATTTTTATTCTTACTTAACTTTGTCTGGCCCATTCCTTAAATTAGTTTTACGTATGCGTATTCTTTTAGGTCTCAACTGCAAAATTCCCGTCTCAAATGAACGAGAAAGGCGTTCGAAGTAATTATTATATTATTTGATGAAACTCGATCTCACATTTGAAAATTAGGTATACGATAGACAGTGGTATAATTAAAAAGAAACGTAAATATAATATTTAGTCCGATAACTCAGGGTAGTATCCCTTAATAATTTTCTTTGCTTGCAGTTTGCAAGCATCCATTTACTAGTATATATTAAGATAAGATTTAGACGTTGATAATAACTTGTTTTAGCTAATCTTTGTATTTAAAAATCGAAGTATACGAATAAATCAGCATTTAATTTATTTACTAAGCGTTATATAATTCTGGAAATATCCTCAATCCCCTCAAATGTTAAAATTTCTGTCGAAATGTGTCTTGTCTGATCTTGGAAAATAAGTAAAAACTTCTGTAAGGAACAGAATCCTTCATCATTTATTAAAAGTTCAAGAAAGAGATTTCAAATATTTTCCCTGTCAAATACCTATAACTTAATCCCCATAGCTTGAGGAATAAATGTATCAAGTATTTTAATACCGCTAATGAGGTAAATTCTCAATACGGATTTGTGTATAGCCAATTTTCAAAAGCAAGATCCAGCGTCTTTGCCAAGTGTTGCAAAAATTGTGCAGTCGTGTCAAATTGACGTGGAGTAGAATGGGATTCTCCAATCCTCTTTTCTTCTTTCCGTAGAAGCGACCTTTCTCGGCCGACCGAAGTCGCACTGTTATCTCTCACGGTGACCTAACAGCTGAGAAGCCAATCTCTCCTGCGGTGACCTCCCGCGACCCTATGCCTCTTTTTCTCAATCCGCAATTCTACAGCCGTCGCTTAACTTCCACGCTTTCCATCAAACCCAAAGAAAGAATTCGTCCTATGTAATTGCAATTATTATTCATTCCACCTTTTGACGGTTTGCACATATTTCCTTATCCTTGAATACTATTCTAAAGAAGTTTGATAAAGAAATATGCATGTATGCCCATAAGAAAAAAATAGATATTATAGTTTATTAAAGAACACTTGCTCAAAACATGAACACTCTATAACGAGTAAAAATGAACCGTAGAATACACTGACTTTGTGCCCATGAAATATGTCTCGTTGCAAGTTTTGTGGTCATAAAATGTCAACATTAGCAAAAATTCTTGCTCAGGCCTGTGTAACGGTTCTACTCTATTCGTTGAACCTGGATCTTGCAATCTCTATATATATTGCGACAGAGATGTCGCATTAAATACTGTTTTTTATTGGGAATTCAAATTATTCACATCATCCTTGATTTAAATTCCGTTTTTTTCTATGTTGATATATTGAGGGATTTCATTCAGATTGATTATAAATTGATTCAGGCTGTTCCAAGCAACGAATTATGTTTCATAAACTTCTTATTTCTTCCTTTGTGGCAATTTCTGCCATAAATTTTAAACGTATCAACAACATTTTGTTAAAAATTCATTATGTAATATTTGTTCTAAATATCAATTCATTCTTTTGTTGTAAAAGAAAATAGAGATTATGCTTGTTACCATTGATCAATTTATTTTCGTTAATGTATTTAGGAATTTTGTATGAAGAACAGTTAAGTTGGTATCATGGGGGATCAGATTTTCCATTTTGTGTTTATACAACTTCGACTTTATCTCAATTTCATAATCTCAGCGTTCTGTTTTCCTAAAATTTTATGGACTGATAATATTATTTTTCCGAAGGTACATTATTCTGCTCTTTTTTATAACAACCTATCGTGAATGATAATCATTCTATTCTCAGGAGAGCCATCGAGATACGAGTTCATAAGTTAGAAAATATTATTTTTTCAGGCTACATAACCAATGAGTTTTCCAAAGACAGGTAATAAAATTACCGTAGAATAAAAATACGTGACACTCCGTCTCGTATTCGTATTACTATCATATTGATATCATTCGTCCCTATCCGGAATTAATTTCACTTTTGCACTAACGCAATAAATGAGTCGCAAAATTACCCTCAGTTAAGTTATAATGAAATTAGACGTGGTCAGTGTTCTTTCTTGTGAAATCGTTGACTGAAACCTATATTGTAATTTTTCTCGATAAAAAATAGCACCAAGAAGATATCATTAGACTTTGAGGAAATAATTAGCATATGGTAAATAATTGTTTACTTTAACTATGGATAAGCCAAGAAAATTTCTTCGTTGCGGATAAAAATAATTAGCTCTGTTTCATTTGCAACTAATTTTTTCTCCAATATAATAAATTATTTTTATTATAATGAACGCAGTTATAGTTACGCAATTGATACTATCCCAGAAATTCATTGCGCAATAAATTTAATGATAATAAAATCAGTTTGCGAAAACATGAGGAGATTTGTTATTCTCCATAAGCTACGGAAAAAATTGCGGGAGAAGCTGTTGGTAAGCCGTTGATAAATGGGTATCGGACAGTTCCATTAAACTTACAAAATTTTGAAATGGGCGAAAGAATTTACGTCAACATTTTAGACGGCGAGATAATGGATAAAAATATCGAGTTTGATATTTTTTCAAAACTTTGAGGGGAAGAGTGAGTTGAGTTCCCGTTATGTAAATTTTATTACGTAATCAATGAAAGTTTAATGCCATCAAAAAAGTTTTCGGGTGGCCGTCGGATAAATAAGCTATTATTCACGGCGTTATTTATAGCGCTAAAGTGCTTGGGATTTTAAGAAAACGATAGATGATAACACACTAATTTAACTTTCTTGATAATTCATACTAGAGGCTGGATATTCCTTTTTTTCTGTAGACTTTTAAGATCGTACAAACTGTTCTGGCATATTTATCCCTAGAGCCAATTTATTTTAATACTTTTTAACTAAATATTATAAAATAGTATCTGTAGCTTTACTAGAGATGAGTATTTTTATTCTGCTGGTGGAATATTTAGGCAAATTGAAAGCCACATTTTATCTACCTTATATATTCGAAAATAACCCATCCGAGGTAAGCTGATGCACCATATTTTATCACCAAAACTGGGAAAGCTAATTGACTTTATTATGAGCTAAGGGTGGGAAATGCATCTGATAATGGTAAATTTCGAAATAAAAATACAACAATTGGGGCATTGATAGGTTATTAGAAGAAAATTAACAAAGAATCGTCAATTGAGCAAGTGAGGAATTTACTAGCCACCACCAAAGAAGAGGTAATATGAACCCTCACAATTATACATCATTTTATAACCCTTACTCGAGTACAAGCTAAAGAGGTATTCGGGATAAAAAATCTGCTAAAAAACCTGGCCTGTACACATTTATAAACAGGGATTTACCTTTTCATTTCCAAGGGTAGGTTTGTCCGCTACAATTTCCAATCTAGGGTTGTCTTGTGTAAACAGGTATTTTCGTGCAGTATTTGATCTTAGGAAGGATCAACTTACTTGAAGGATACCTATTAAACATCATAAAAAGGTGTTGCAAAATCAAGAGAGTGCTCTCCTTTAAGTTGGCGGTGGGGCATCTGCCGTTTGTTCGATCGATCATCTTCCGCAGCATTTTCATTCACATTTCCGCTCATCTGATTCTCATTTTTATTGCGAGATTACTTTGCACGATTTGTTATCATTAACGGAACACTTCTCGTGAGGACCTTTGAATTGCGGCAATGAATTCAATTTCCTAATGAATCATAACTTATCTTTTTATAAACTTACTATGTTTAAATTTTGGTTGAATACATGGTATAGTATTTATGCTCAAGAAATGTTTTATGGACGTTTGAAAATGGAGAAATAATCAAAGTTGATCGTTATCACAAATAATGACTCAGTTAAAATTATTAAATGAAGCCATTTTTATATTTAAAATAAGTATATTTTCTTTTTGAGTTTTACTTTTTATTTACTATTATTACTACATATCAAATGATAAGAGAAATTGTGTTTAAAATCCGTATAAATTATTTCAGTAAAAGGATTATTGCCCCCTGTATTGTAAAATTCAGTATCACAAAGGATGTGTGAAATTCATTTTGAAACGTTTTTTATTTCCAGTAATTACAGAAATATCTGGTAACTAATTCATTTTAGGAAAAAAGTATAGGAAAACATATATACAAAAATATCAAATCATATACTAACCAAAAGCACCCTGATTTGCTTGTACTCGAAGTACTCGAACCTAGCTCTGGTAGTATAGCTTCCATTCTGTCACCGAGTTTGTTGATTTTATTCCCCAATTTGTTTGTAGGAAAAATTAAAAATGGAAAAAGTTTTAAATGTTGATGAAATTCTATTCGTAAAGAAAAATATCATATGTTTCTTATTCCAATAGTAGATAACAATTTTAAATTTATTAACATCAACGGAGGCGGCGGAGATATTTCGGATATCCATCATAAAATAATTTCGACAAATTTATACTTAACGTTTTCTTGTGGAAAAGTGATATTTCTACGTTATTTTTTATAATTAATCCAGAAATTTCAATTAACCTACTAATAATTTTATCCAAAAGCGTCTGTTACAAGAGTAGAATAATACATGGAGTTAAGAAGGAACGGAGATATTCAAATGTAAGAGCATGCAGAAATAGAAGCTTGCAAATAATTCCAAATTCAATTCCTTTCGACTAGCACAGCGTTTCTCATGACTGCTTTGAGCGAACAAGTTCCAAAAATAACATTTTAATATCCAATTTATTTCCCTCATTTCGGGGGAAAGTTTAATATCGGAAAATCCTTTCTAGAACGTCGAAGCCACGGTGTGTCCTCGAGCAATTCCGCCCCGATGATTCACTTAAATTCTCAAACCCGACCAATTTTAAGCGGCCGAGAATTATGTCACTTGGTCGCATTCGCTCATCGCTCTCTCTTTACTTCGCTCAGACCGACTATTTTTCTCGCTTCAACGTTTTCGCCTCCCTCTTTATTCTCCGTCCATTTGCCTTAAGTCCCCACGCTTTTTCTCTTCTGCCTCCACGACTTTTTCCCTCCCGAGGATAATTTGTCTCCTAGGAAAACCTCTCACAGGCCACGTCACCGCGCCAATGGTTCTCCGTCTTCCATATAAAAGGATGGTCGTTATTTCGTGGAGAGTCTTGTGGCGGGGTTAAGAGTTGGAAGTCCTCTTCACGAGAAAAAAGAACAAATTAGTCCAAGTTCGTCTTGTGTTATACGTGAGTGCGAGGTTGGCAGGATTCGACCGCGACTGTGGTTATATTCGCCAGTACATTCATCTTATCTAGGCAATTACCCGAGTGTCTTAATTTTTGTGTCAGTCTAGAGTTTTTAGCTACCCTAATGGCTACGTCTAGACAGCCTAAATATAACAGCACTTACTTGCCAAGTTGTGCAGCGATAATTGTGAGATTACCTCCTAAATACGAGATCATTATAAACCTGCAGATTCTACCAGTTCGTATTTCTTGCAAAAATTAGTTTAATTTACGTGTGACTTCATTTTACTTGCGAATCAGTGCATGACGTCCTATTCGTTAGTAACTTAATTTAAATAATAATATTTAGTTAAGACATTGAAGAAAATTTCGCTAAATCTCATATGGCTACGGATTTTGAGGACTAGGAATTAAGGCACGATAATTTAGTATAAAAGTTTTCCAGAATTTTATTAATTAAATCCATACAATTTAGCTACCACATAATTTCGATGCCGATTACTCAACGGTTTGTTGAATGAGGGATGCAAAGGCAAAAATGAGGTATAAATGACATCGATAGCAAAGAGGTAAGACCAATTCGGAAAGTTTTTGTAAGTCAAGAAAAATATTTACTGTATCTAACCTAAAATCACGATCATACATTATGAATAATTTTTATAGCATTCGGTAGTTTTAATTAATACAAATTTGTGCTAGTTTCAGCCAAAATTCGCCTTCATAACGTTGATTTTTTGCTTAGGAATTAAAAAAATATGTACTAATATACTACCTCTAAAAAAATAATATACTTATCGACTAACGGAATTTAAATGACTTAGAAATGAATTAGTATCAGCGAAGAGAAAAATAATATTTCTAGTTGACAATTTGTGGATTAGATATTTTTAAGATCCATTTTTCTATTCTATGCTCCTGATAATGTTTTATTTTAAAATGTAATAGAAAAAAGCAGAGGAATAAAAATTATTATTAATAATATATTAAATTAATAAAATTTTCGTTAAAGCCTTTTATAAATCCACCATTAAGGGCTTGATTTTCGATGAATACCTTGTGTAATGCAACTTCTTGCTTTTTCCGTCGTTCTTAAGCTAAATTTTTTATGCCAAATTAAGCGCTAAAAATTTCCAGAGAGATACCGCAAGTGGTAGATATTCGGTTGGTTGCACTTTCCTAAGAAGTCAAAAAACGTTTTAGGCGTAAAGCGCATAGAAATGTAGGTATTTCTCGGATAAGTCTTAGACGCTGGAATTCGGAAGAAAGTTTTTCCTCTGGTAGAATTTTAAACCGAATCCGGCAAAAGAGGGGGAATATCTAGAAAGGATTTCGTGATTATTTCTTCGAAAGTACTCTCAACTCCCTTTTCTCTTCGATTTCGGATAAGTCATTCGAGAGTTTATTTACCCTTCAGCGAGTGCGTTTTTTCAGCCTCTCGACGTATTTCTACGCTTAATTTTACCTTTCAAAAGGTTTTGGGAATTCTGAATCTATAAGTGGGAAATTCCTACGTACCCAGAAAATGGATCATTTCTTGAAAGTACATTCACTCGCATGAAAAGCAAGTCTCTCTCCTTGATGTACGAAACGAAAATTGGGTTTTATGTCGCAATGTTCGCCGTGGGACACTGAGGGATATGTTTCCTTCGGCTTAATCTGCTTCCGAATATGTTGTACGAAATGCATTTTCTTCATAATTCACAAAATAGTATAGTTTTGTTTATTTTTCATTCTAAGAAAGGTCTAGATCACGAACTTAGAAAGTATAGGACTGGAAACTGCTGAATTTTTTTTGGCTCCCTTAATGTCCGCATCCGCGAGATGGCAGCACTGAAGCTCGCCCTTTGAAACCATACTCTCATATGGAGTAAATGGAAAACACAGCACGATTATGATACTTTTTCCCTGTTTTTCTTTGTGGGAGTAGTATATACCAAAGATGGAATTCAGAGTTAGTGATTTATCCGTTTATAAGTACTTAAAACAATTGAATAGAATGGGAAAATTAGTAAATCCGAAGAATAAGTGCAGGTTGCCTTCAGGGCACACCACAAGTAACTTCGTCGCTGTGAAAACATTATTCGTAGATCAGCGAAGTGCAATGTATTCTGCTTGGATACACAGAAAATAATTGATCCTTAATAAATTACCAACGTTACATCTACTTTCAACTAGGCCTTTTAAAACTAGAATCGCAGGATTTACATGGGTGGTCTGAAAAGTTTCCGACATTTCAACTTTTCTTGACATGGTTTCTGAAAATTTTCTGAAGATGTCTGAAGAATCTGGGGTTGGAAACTTTTCAGACCACCCTCGTATATACATTTCCTGAAAAAAAAATCGAAGTTCCCAGAAATAGTCTCCAGGAAATTTGCGAAAAGGAAATTAGCGAAACTGTCTAAAACTTAATGTTTGGTCAATACATTTTTCATACCACTCTATCCTTTATGTTTGTGTATTGTATAACCTAACTTCACATTTCAGGCACCCCAAGATAAAATGCAGTCCACGCCAGTCATTAAAAGTTGACACTCTTGGATTTATGTATGTTTCAACAATATTTGACCGTTATCTTGATTATTATCTTGTGCTGCCATCTGTTAAACAATGCAAAACTTGTTAGCTCAGTAGTTCTCAGAAAAGTATCATAATGTTATTGCAAATATCAACGAACGTTTCAGGTTATATTTAAGAAAACAATTGGAATTATATTTCGGTATAATAATTACTCGTAGATGGTTCCAATAAAATTATGATAGATCAAAGGAAATCATTTTCATCATAAACCATTCCACAATTAAACACTCGTGTAAAGTCATGTATTTTTATTGTGGAAATTTTAAATCCTATATATGTTAATTATTTCGTCCTTTTTTATCTAAACACAAGGATAAGAGCAAGTACGGATTCCTTCAAGGAAAATAATTTGTTATGGAACTTGTCGCGTCATTGATTCCTGCATGTATACTCAGAATATCATGAATTTGAAAGCCTTATTTTTCAATTTGTGATTTTACACCCTATGAGATCTTTAATAAATAAAACTCTGAGACTTTAAAATAGACATTTAAACTCTTTATTCCCTACGTTTTAAGGAATCAGTGAAGCTACAACATCCTTGTTATGCTTAAAATGGAATGAGGGTATAAAGTATCTGCATCAGATATTCTATATTTAACAAGTTTTTGGTTTAAATTGTCTTGTTTCTTCTCCCTTTGCAACAGAACCATATACATATATAAACCAGAGTAACCAGAGAAATAAAACACACTTTGTAATTTACAGATATACTATTTGTTGGTTACAACGACCCGAGTTTCAGTGCAACATAGTTAAGAACTTCCACAAGGTAACACCGGAAACCCATACTTTTAAAAACGAACATCGATTCATTATTACTATTTCATGGTATTTTGGCACATTCTTGAGCTTACCAATCTGATGTGCGATGGATTGCGTCAAAGTTAGTCTGATTGCTTCGATGGATTACCGATTCTTGATGAATTTAAGGACAGTCCGTTGGTTTGTCTGCTGTTTGTCAAGATGGCTACTGTTGAATGAATAATTTGTTTCATATCCAAAATTCGTTAAACTCTTTTTAAACATACACAGCCCATGGACAATTATGTATTGTCGATTGTTGCAATATGGATGCAATATATTCCCCATTATTAGTTACCATTTATATATGCTTTTTACGAGGTTATGGACATTAGCATTTGAATGACTCGCTACTGTCATCAAAACCCCCGGCACTTCACTGGGTATCAATAACGATGGAATCGTTGGACATCGGTGAATAATTAAAATAGCTTGATGGATCCAAGTATGCATAAAAAAGTGCCCTTTATCAATTTCTTAAACATAATTTGGAACTTTGTCTCTAGGAATATTTCCTTAGACTCTGCAAGCCTCCTAATTGTATTTAAATACATTATTAATAGTCATTCCTTCTCTGAAGTATATCGTAATGTACACGTACTTTGTGGGACGCAAATCTATCAATTGTTTTTCTACCATAATTATCTTATCAGTACTTGCACGTCAATGGCAGCAGTAAACAAATAACAGTTTCGCTGATTACGTGTATATTGCCACAGTGATGTATCAGTGTCCCGAGAATATGCTTGGTAGTATCGCTGACTCAAATGAGAAGGTATTTTGGGTGTTTAAAAATCCGCATACGATTCTGTAAGCTCAGCCGTTCCAGCGAATGGTATTTCGTCCAAGTTTCCGGTCGCATGGCTGTTTACAGTTAAAACAGGTCGGTGAAAGGGAAATTGAAATCCGTGCGGATTACTCGATCACAGCACCGTTTCTTTGCTGTTTATTTCTCGTCGGAAATAAGCCAACTTTAGCCTTCGCTGAGGAAAGCCTACTTACTATTAGCATGGCAAATAAAGAGAAACTTATTTCAAAAAATATAATATAAAAAGGGATTTTCATAATACATATTTTCCTGCAGTGAAAATATTTTTCTATGTTAAAAATTAAGTTTTTTATTTGCTCCATTAATTTTCTCTATAAATTGTTAATATATCTGTACATGTTATTGATTATATTTTTGCTTTTATCCATTTGAGTTATACAAATATTGAATAGAAGATAGAACTTCATAATCACTATTTCGCACAAAACGTAGGTATGTATTTATTATACAGTTATTTTAATATCCAATATATCCAGTCTATGAATTATTAATGAAGCCAGTGTTGCCTATTGGTACAGACTGGTAACGAAAAATTAGCATCCCTGATTTTCTTTCCGGCAAATTTTCTTGAAATTCTGCGGGAAAATATTATTTGTTTGCGAATTCGCTCCAGATATTATCTTTCTTAGCTTCAGTCTAAAGAAAAAATACTTCTCTCTAAAAGTTTTCTCCTCTCTCCTGTTTTAGTAATGTTTTACATTGAGTTGTTTCCAAATTCATTTTGTTTCGATATAAAATATACGTTACTGTTGACGATTTATGTATTTTAAATTTCTATATGTTTCCAAAATTAGGTGGATGATTCCTTAAATTTTACGAGCGAGAGAAAATTTTATGAAATAATAAATGGCTAACATTAAAATATGGAAAAGAAAAAGTACATAATCGAGCGTATCAAATTTTGAATCTGTGTATTAGATGATTCGGAATTTCATTTATTTATCTTTTCTTTACTGTTGGTGACATAGATGTAAATTCCGAATCAGTTACAGAAATAGTGGGACTTTCCTAATAGTACGTGATGCGTCATATTTTTCCTCGGAAGCAATCCTCTCTATGGGTATGCATTTGGGGTAATTGATCGTGCTCTTGTCCTTATGGCCAGATACGTTTGCGCCAACGGGTTGACAAACAGCCATGTTTAAGGGCGAATCAAATATTGTGGTGATAAATACCTTCGCAACTTGTCAGCGAGTCAAGGGGTCGCTTTTCCTTAACAAAACAGCTGTTCATCCACTGTATGAGTGAGCAGAAGGGACGATTCATAGCAGAGATTAATTTAGTGATGAAACATCGCCGTTCCCAAGGCGTGTGTCACCATCGATGACTCGCCGCACAAAGGAAAGGAATGGAAGAGAAGTTGAAATATCGTAAAGGATTCCATGTACCATGTACCAGAGATGTAATGAGTTGTGGACCAAAGGAAAAGTGAATGGCATAAGGTATTATCCTTGGATCTTCAAACATAAGGATTTTTCGTAAATTTTTAAAGATATGTCCAACTATGTCATAATATACATAATCTAAATACATTGTAATCTAAGGGTAGTTCTTGTTCCTGATTGTGCTGAATATATTTTCTCTTCTAAATGTCTAACTTATTGTAACTTACAGCATTTTCTGTAATTGTGTTGTTGGAGTGAAATTCTTGATTAAACGTAAAACATTCAATATATATATATATTTATTAATATATTATAATAGTGTAGTTTTTGTTAGAAGTACACTTATTGAAAACTATGCGACGACGTTCAAGACCTCAAACTGAATAATAAAATTTTAAAGTATTTCCTTTATATTTAAAATGTTAATTTTTCAAAGGCAAGCGTAAAAAATAGATATAATAATGACATGAGCTGATATTTTCTTGGACAGGCGAACATACTAGTCTAACTAGGATGTTCAAAGTTCATTGTAAAATAAATAAGATTTATTTTCAAATTCAGGTATATTTTTACTGTTGATATTTGTTTGAGGCCTACAATATCAGATAACTATATATTCTTAGTTATGTGCTCATAATCGAGAACTTTTCTGTGTGTTGGCATTTTTAAAATCATAAAGGTTTTGCTATAGGTATCTTTCGTGTAAATTGGTTCTCTCAGAATAGTATAGATCTCTCATCGAATGCTCTGAGTTTGTTTAAACCGTAGGATATCCATTATATGGAAGTGGATGGCATAAATCAGCCCTGGAACGGATCTAATTGAGTTTACCTCTCCAGTTACTTACCCAAATGTAAGGAGAGGAGCGGCTTCACCTTAGCAGTTGCTACACGCCTCGTTTTCGGAGAGAGCAAACAGCGTTTTAAATCAATGAAATGCGCCCTCCGACTACTGCAGACACTAAATCGTTTTAATGCTGATTGCAACAGTGCGCAGATTGTGCACGCTGTCCCGGTGTTCAGCTGATGCTGGTTATCTCGGAGCATGACAGATAACCCAGAGTAATGGATACACCCATTTTTGAGAGGCTCTGCATTTCAAGTGATGCATGCTCATCTATAATAAACATTGGGAGGAGTTGCTGACGCGTTGGAAATAATTATCTAGGGTGTGATTGAAGTTGAATAAAAGTGTATTAATTAAGAAAAGAAGACTGCGACAATGTTGATTTTTGAGAAGTTTATTGAAGTCTGTTTTATACTTAGAATGAATTCAATAAGAAAGGAAATCTTTGGTATTCATCTTATATCAGTTGGTCTACGTTTTCTATTATTTTGATGAACTTCCTCCTTGACAGGTCTGTATTTTAATAGTTTCTTCATCTATTTCTATCAATTAAAAACAGATAAAATCAGAAGAAGCTTAGTCGTTCTACTTTTTAGCTCGCATAATTATTTCCAGTAGAAATCCATAATTTTTATGTTTTACTCGTATGAAAATATTTGATTTTTAAGGGGTTCCATACCAGTTTTAGATAATAAAATATAGCAACAGATTACACTGACTTAAATTAAATTGTTCTATAAAATGGTAAATAAATAAAAACTACCTCGGCGACTAGGAAGCACCCCTCTTGGGTATATTGGGTTGGTATACTACGAGTGCGTTACTGGTGCTACTGTCCTGTGCTAAAAACTAAAGCGATGGCAAAAGATGATTCTGTACCATATATTTTTGGTATTTATATCTAATGCCTTCGAAATATACAAATTTCTGGACTTTCCCGAATAAGAGGAGTTTCCTGTTATTAAATTGAATGAACGAAATATGCTAAGATATGTTTTGAGATTCTCAAAGTAACTTTTGAGTAATTTACCGCAACAAACATACGATAAATAAATCCGAGGGTTCTTTAGGATACCACAACTTTGTAAAGAGTATTCAAGACCTAAACTTGCTGTGTTAAGACTAAAGTCAAAGCAACGTTATCCCAAAAAAATCTGATCTGGCCAACACATGACTTTCTCCGTATTTATTGAAAACAGAAGCCTATGCCAGTGATACATAAAAAACCTCCAAAAAAATGAGTGTTACAGGAAAATGTTTCTTACAAGCTTAGAAGTAAAAAAATTTGTTCTGGATAAACCGCAACTTCCGGTTAAGCGATATTCACTAAAAACTAATCAACTTTTTGCATTGTTAGGAAAATTCTAAATATTAATTTTGAAAATGATCGGATAATTACTTTTTAAGATAGAGCGCACACAAACTTTTTAACCACAGACAGACTGACAGACAGACAGACACACAGACAGACATGTTCGGGAAAATAGCTAAAACATGCTCTATGGGCCCCAAAACATCTATTTCCGTCGAAATCTGGAGGTCGAATTTTTTTGCGAATACAATACTTTCTCTATACTACCTATAGGGAGAAAGTAAAAATAATTCATGAATAGCAGATGGAGAGAAAATTTCTATGCTTTCCTTTCCTAAACGTTCGTGGTTAATTACATTCAAATTAAATAAAATACATTTTTTACATTTTTCGAGCTACCCGTATTTACTTGCAATAAGCTACATTTAAGTATTCATGAAAGAGAGATACATCCCTTAAAACCCCTTTTCCATTCCTTCGTTTATTCATTTGTAATTCACTTTCGAGAGGATAAACTTCCAATGATATTTTTTCCATCGAAGTTCATCGATTAATTGAAAAGGCTCGGAGTTGAAAAAAGAGTGCCTTTTTTCCTCAAAGATGGAAAGGGAACCATTTCGAGTGGAATCTCACTTTCCTTTTCACCCGAGCTCTCTTATTCTGAAACACTTGCTAAGCTATTTTAGATATCTCGCTGATTCGGATTCATCGGCCAAGCAAAATTTCCACCCGCGAACTTTTTTCGAGAAATTACCTTTGTTATTTTATTTCGAACCCTTTTCTTGCCGAGATCATTTCACCCCTTTATTATTTCTCTACCGGTGATGCTCGCTCATCCCAGCTCAATATCCAAGATGAGATTTAAAATGACTCATCCCCTGCCACTTTCCTCCCAGACAGGGATCGCCAACTTAGGAATTAATTATGAAACTTTTCTCCAGTAATTTCCCAAGAAACTTCATTTGCCTCTGAATAAAATTAAAGATCTTTCATCCGTTTGACATATGTATCTAAGTAAGATATTCTGATCGTGAGCGACGTTTGGCTGAATATTCAAGGAGTGATTTTCAAAGCGAAGATTGCAGGTCATTTCAATATCGGTGGGAAGCATTGTTGGTTCATAGAAATTGTGAAGAATATGTAATCAGATATCATTTAGTAATATTGATCCCGTCTTTGATAACTCTATAATGCCGAAATCTAACGCATATAATCTGGACTTATCTGCTATATTTAACTCATGAGTGCGGTAATATTTAATTTTAATATGCATAAAAGACTTAGAAGAACTTACTAAAATATTACTTTGGCCAGTCAGAGTGTAGCTTAATCTGTAATACTGTCGCATAATACCTAAATATGCCCAAGGAGAAGAATCTGAAAAATACGACAGGAAACTTTGATTTACGTGCAGAATTCATAGTGACCAATTATCTGAATTATTTGCGGAAATCTTAAATTTCTCATATCCATCTTTTCGAAAAATCAAGAACATTTCTGCATATTTTAAATTTTTCATTCTCTTTTTCTCTCCAAGATCCAAGCATCTTCAGAAATGTATTAAACAACATTAATTCCCCAACCGTTTGAATTTTTTAAAAATGTGGCTGCACGAAATGTGAAAGTTTATAATCATTTCCACTCTTTACTCACTTAATACTTTCTTCCAATGCTAAGAAAAAAGGTTATGCTGAAGGATGTGAACCTAAAACAGAGTATAGATTTATTTCATATCAGACTCCAGCAGCACTTGTGATCCATTCTTGGCTTAAAGCACATTCCAAAGTAAATAATTGACAATTTAGTCAATTTATTGTTTATTTTCATCTATCACGTTTGGCTACACGAAAGAAGTGACTTTTAGTTTCAATCTAACCCGAAAATTGCGTATGAATGTTTAACAATGTTTAAAGCCAGAGTTCGCTCACATCGAATTTTGTCGAGAGGTTTTTGATCCATTACCCCATGCCATCACATGTTCCGAAAATCGCTCCGCATTCTGAAGGCTTTTATTTCAACATGACATTTGCTAATTTTCGGTGTTGCAGTTTTCACGTAGAGAAATATCATTTCACATTATAATCTATTATATATAGATGCTTCTCCGGATTCATTCAAGTATATAGATAGATAGGATACTAATTCACAGCCTAAACCACAAGCGTCATTGACTTGAAATTTTTACGACGTATTGACCATAATGTGTTACCACCAGAAAAATTGCGATTTTAAACCTCAATGTCATGGGTTCGATTCCAGAAGGCCCCTAAGTCCCGATTTTCCCCCTTTAAATGCATTTCTTTGATTTTTGGGAATTAAAAAATAATACTTTTTTGATAGGTGGGGAATTAAAACTTAAGGAGCCTATATATATAGTCATGAGCTATCGAAAACATTAATGAACTTCACGGAAAACATCCTGGGTTCGATGCTAGGATGATGCAAAAATCCGCCCTTTTAAATACATTGAGGCAGTTATTCATAATTTTTTTGATCCACTTATCCAAATGATAGGAAGTTCTTGCTTATGTGGAAGACGTATATTAAGCCTAGGGTTTTGAAAAAAATAGACAATATCGTACTGTTGCTGGGTTCGATGCCGGGGCACATTCAAATTTCTCTCATAAGGAATGTACTGGAAAAGTAGGATGTCGTCTGAAGCAGTTGCAGCCAATATTTCTGATTGAATTTTCACACATAGTTAAAGATCTTCTGTTGTGCTGCATAGTAAGTATCACCAGGAAGACTCGGGTTCGATGCCAGAAAATTAAATTGCAGCGGATTTAAAGAAAATTTTCAATCCTTTTTTTTTCTTTTGAGGACTGTCCCGATATGATACCGATATAAAATTAGCGTTGTCGATCTGCTTGTAGTATGAAAGCTACATTTTACTCGTACAATATAAAAGTAATGGTATGTATGCACTTATATATACACAAAAGTTGTAATGGAGATAACTCACTTTGAGTGATCAGAGCTTGATGAATGAAATATAAAAAACCAGGAATTTGAAACTTTTTAAAAAGTAATAAATTTTTAAAGTGTAATACAATTTAATGGTCTCATTTCATTAATATGTTTGCCCTTTCTTTCTAATCTTCAGAACCTGCCGTGGCAGTGCATATAACCGCGCTGAGAGTGCCACCAGTGGTGCGAAACGGATCCCACACTGGTGCTCTCCTCGACTGTGAATACACCTTGGGTAAGACAGAGCAGAGACGCTTGGCGTCGGAGACTGGGTTGGTGGTGAAGTGGTTCCTCGTGGGATCGGGTCCCGCCCCTGTGTACCAGTGGATACCAGGCCAAAGGCCGCAGGACTTTGGTGCCCTCAGGGGAAGGGTGGATCTTTCTTTTAGGGTAAGTAGCGTAGATTGGAGTTCATACAAAACTTTTGCGATATATCTCGAATTGTTAGCCAAGTATTTATTAATTCAACGGCATGTATCCAGTATATTCCAAACTAAGAAAAACACTTATGGGCTGCATGGGCTTACATTTATAGACATAATGTGTTTCTCAATATGTTTATAGTTTGTTTCCAGCTTTTCACCTCGAAGAAAAATATTTATCTTAGCACAGTTCATAAAAGGTTTTTCGGGTTAAATTGCGGATTTTACAATTAAATTTTGATAGTCAATGAGTTTTTTACTCATTCAAGCCAGTACTCTTTCAATTTTAACATTTCGCTTATTCGCGTAGCCTAAGCGGAGAAGTGTAATTGGTTGCTGAGGTCTGTTTACGTTAGTAATTGGTTACTTTTCTACCTGTGGGTGAATAAGCTCCAAAACAGATGTAAACTAGCACGAGTACTATAGTTCATTTCGATATATTTTATCAAAGCGTTTACAATGATAAGAATCCATAAGTAGTCGCGTAGTATCAACATGACCCAAATGAATTTTTGTCGGTAAAATTTGATATGCAATAAAAACTATAGAAACAGTTAACATATATAAATCAAGTTTTTCAGCAAATTTTCTGTGCTAAAAAAGCCCCCTCCCTCTGCTTATTCTCGAGTGAGGGTCCCACTTACCTGTTCTCCGTTGGAAACAGTCTGCCGTAGCTGGAAATCGGCTTTTAATTACCTCATTTGCTCAATTTTACAATTATTTTAAGATTTTATCAACTGATGCCTCAATTAATTTAATTTAATTTTTATTTATTTCTACTTTTAAATGTACCGGTAGATGCAGCATTTCCCACCCTAGGCTTATACATAAGTTAATTAATTTTCCCAGTTTTTTGTGTTATAATAAGGCGTTTTGGCTTATTCTCGAGTATAAACGGTAATAACCGTTGCTTTTAATTTTAAACGTTGCTTTTTATTGTAAACGTCTTCACTGTTGCGTCTATATCACGACAAATTCTAATTTTAAACTACTTGCTGTTATATTAAAATAGTTTGCCAGAAATCTTTCCATTTTTTATAATTCGTAATTTGTTTTCTTATTGAAGTTGCTTTCTGACTAACTTTTATAAAAACATATTTAAGTTAACTATTATGAACCTTAAAATGGCAATTCAGTTTTTCTTGGTGCGATCATAGACGTTATATAAGAACATTTCAAGTCGCCCAAGTATTTGCTATTTCAGCTCATTTTAAAACATTCTGCCGAATACGGAGTGGGCACAACGAGCTGATGCATGATTGAACGATTGTTAACCTCAGGTGACGGGGTCGGACGAACGAGGGGCTCACAGGGCGCTGAAGATCCCGACGCCGACGACCGACCTTTCCGGAGAATACAAGTGCTCCGTATCAACGTTCGAAGACGAAGACTTCATGGTGAAAAAGATGCTTGTCTTCGGTGAGTTCATGTTTAAATCATGCGCTTCCTATTTGACTGCGAACTTTCCGCTAACAGGCACTGAAAACCAGCGCGGCAAGGATCGAGTTTGCAGAATTCTGCAGTGCGATTCACCAGGATGTAAAGAAATGCAGAAGGGATTTTTGAATGTTGTAACGAATAGTGATGCTGGTATTGATCAACTTGTTCAAGCTGCTCTTTCTTGTTCAGCAAAAAATGTTATGTCTCTTGCGTTAGAACTATCGGGAACAGTATAAGGCAACTGAAAGATTCTGAAGACCCAATATATTTCGTACATTTAGGCTAAGTGAAGGTAATCAGTATTATTAAAAGCGGTTTTATATAAGATTTTCATTCTGTAAATATTTTTATGAAAATGATATCTTATCTAAGACTCGTTGGTCGAACAAATGGAATTTTTATGCTTTATAAAGGTACATATTTTCGATATAAAATATTAAATGAATATTTATTCCTATGCTAGGTTTAAACTTATTACCATCACTTGACTGTATTGATATTTCTAATATAAAGATAAATGATCCTGAAATAATTCCACCTAAAAAGTTAAGCAACTATGGAAACCTACATTCGTGAATATCACGATATAAGTAAATAAACCATTATTTACCTCGTATTTAAATATGGATGATATACGGATAGATAAAGGTCTATTTATAGCTGTAGATGTACTAATCCATATGTTTGTGATATGTTAAATGACTAGCTTAATTTAAGGCTCCCATGTATACATTTAGAATAATCGCAAATGCTCATTGTTTTTAAATGGGGTTACCATTTTCAATTTTATTCATTACGGGATTATCACTGCATGATTTACATTTAATTACAATACGCATTCAATCTGTGGTAACATTTATCAAGATTAAGCTGATTGAGGGTTATGGCTCGTCTCTATAATGTGAATAATTCCGTATTTAACGTTTAAAAATTGCATCCTCTCATTCAAATCCATTATATGCTGGGCATGACTTTAATCAGCTTAACTTAATATAACCTATATTTATCAGGTCTGGAAATGTACCGCGGAAATAACCATTGGAGAATTTTTGAAGTACACACATTTATTCTTAATATACTTGGGATCCCTACCTAAAATATCCAGCTAATTTTGTTTCCGCTAAAAATAATATAGGATCGGAACACTTTTAATATTTTCGCTCAGTAAAAAGCACATATTTTCATTTTAGATAAATTTAGAGTAAAAATAACCCTTCCATATAAATAGGTCTTGCGATTAAAGAAATTAATTACTTTTTTCTTGTAAATAACTTTGATTGGGATTCCACTGAATGTGTTTGGAGCTTTCTTCATATCCTTATCAATACTCACTAAGAGCGAATTATAAATTGATTTCACTATCCCTTATGTTTTTGGCGAATTATGAATTGACAAATGTATTCAAATGTACGCACTTGAATGTAGATATACGATAATTTACTAAAAAGCAAAAATGTGCTGTCGTAGTGCATCCTGGTCACGGCATAGATTTGGAAGATTCCTTTTTAGAAGAAAAAATCTGATGTGGCCAGCGCATGACTTTCTCCATACATAAGATGTAAATATTTATCTACGACAGATATTTTGAACTCTAGATTCCATCTAAACTTGGAAGATGAGTGATTAATTTATATATTATTATCTTTGACGTCACAAACATTATAAATAATGTTTTTCGGGGCATGATCGATGAAATTGGCCCTTCGCCCATAGAGCCCAAAGCGCCCACAATGTACATAATCAGCAACCTCCGGTTTATCAGTATTTCATGAATAACTCCTAAACAATTAGTGATACAAAATTATAATTCCAACAAAAATTATAGTAAATTACGTTTTCTAAAACGTTAATAAAAATAGTATAAACCTGTATATCATATTTATGGAGATATTTTGAAAACCGGAAATGAACTTTGAAGAATGAAGCTCGACTTCCGGTAAACTGATTTACTCTATAAACTAATCAACTCTAAGGACACCAATCAAAGTACCATATATGAAATTTGGTGTTGATACAACGAATAGTTTCCATGTTAGAGCGCCCACAAAGTACATAACAGCTACTTCCGGTTTATCGGTATTTCACGAATAACTCCTAATCAACCGGTGCGGTGTACAAAAATATGTTAAATACAAAAGTTATAGTAAATTTTATTATCTAAAACTTTTATAAGTTATACAATATACAAATAATATTTATGGATATATTATGAAAACCGGAAATGAGCTTTGATGAATGAAGCTCGACTTCCGGTTAACCGATTTACTCCAAAAACTAATCAACTCTGACAGCATACTATACAGTACTATATATGAAGTTTGGTATTGATATGACAAATAGTTTTCACGTTAGAGCGCCCACTATCACACACACACACATACACACACACACACACACACACAGACATCATTCCGAAAATGGTCAAAACGTGTTCTAGGGACCCCAAAACATCTATTTCCGTTGGAATCTCGAAGTCGATTTTTTTCATGAAAACAATACTTTCTCTATACTTCGTATATGGAGAAAGTAAAAATGGTAGCTTACCTTTAGCTGAAGCAACCGCATAAGGAAGTGGAAGATCCTGGTTCGAATTCCGGTTATGGCAGACATTTTTTGCTATCTTCCAGTCTAAAACGGGGTAATTACAAATAATTACGCCTGAGAGTAGCTTTAATAGTTGTAGTTCAAGACATATCATATGGATGAATATATTGGCCCTTTAGGTGCGTTAAGGGAAAATTTGTTGATTTCACTTTAAATGTCAAATATGCATGAAAAACAAAATCTCTTTAAATGGGAGGAACAGTTTACCCTAAAGCAATGAAAGTAACATTATGTGTTAAAAGAGCTCTAAAAACCGTTGTTTGCGTACAACTCGTCGTGCGGAAGTACCCTAACGATGGGAGCTAAGGTTAACCGTAACTGAGGTATTATATGCGTTATTATTCTCGATACGTATTTCAGAAGCTATGCTTCGGGAGAACTGAGCTTCAGTTTTCTTCTTCTTCCGAAGAAATCTTCTCTATTCTCCCGGAATAAAACAGTCGTGTTCCTTTTTACTTTCTCCCTATACGTAGTATAGAGAAAGTATTGTATTCGCAAAAAAATTCGACCTTCAGATTTCGACGGAGATAGATGTTTTGGGGCCCATAGAGCACGTTTTCGCCATTTTCCCGAACATGTCTGTCTGTGTGTCTGTGGTTATCCGATCATTTTCAAAATTCATATTTAGAATTTAACTAAAAATGCCAATAGCTAATTAGTTTTTGGTGAATATCGCTTAACCGGAAGCTGCGGTTTATTCGGAACAAAATTTCGTTTCTTAAATATCTCTGTAAAAATGCAATATAGGTATATACTTTTACACACAAAAGTTGTAGATAATAAACTTTACTATAACTTTCGTAGAAATAATTTTTTCGTAACACTGATTGTTTAGGAGTTATTCTTGAATAATCGTTAACCGGAAGTTGCTGTTTATCCAGAAATTGAAGATTTTCATACTTATCTCTGTCAGAATGCAATGTAGTTATATACAATTATATAAAAAAGTTATAGATAATGTACTTTACTACATTTTTTGTGTGACACATTTTTTCGTAACACTGATTGTTTAGGAGTTATTCTTGAATAATCGTTAACCGGAAGTTGTTGTTTATGCAGAAATAATTGTTTTTCATACATATCTCTGTCAGAATTCAATTAATGTATATACATTTACAAACAAAAGTTATAGATAATGTACTTTACTACAACTTTTGTATGAAACATTTTTTCGTAACACTGATTTTTTTGGAGTAATTCTTGAATAATGGTTAACCGGAAGTTGTTGTTTATTCAGAAATTGAAGTTTTTCATACTTATTTCTGTCAGAATGCAATGTAGGTATATAAAATTATGTACCAATGTGATAGATAATGTTTTTTACTACAAATTTTGTATAAAACATTTTACTGTAACACTCATTGTTTTGGAGTTATTTATGTATTACCGGCATAGGCTTCTGTTTTCAATAAATATGGAGAAAGTCATGTGTTGGCCACATCAGATTTTTTTAGCTGTCAATGAAAGTATTCTCTGCAAGATTCTCATAGTTGAACGTTTTTTATAGGCATTTTACTATAGCCGACATTCGCACTCAAGAGGAAAGAAAATTTTTCAGCTATGGTCGACAACCTCACTTGAAGGGTAGCGTAACAATAGGATGAATTAATTAATGAAACAGTCTTTCGAACGAGGCTCAAATCCCAGTTGCGACAGATCTCTTTCCTTCAATTCATCTCTTAAACGGAGGAATTCCACAAAGTGACGCCTGAGACAGCCATTTTTAATGAAGTTCCTCACGGGTCCTGTGGGTGGAACATTTTAGGCAGCCTTGGGATAAATCCATTGATGAAACACTCCAGCTTCATCTCCAAGAGAGGTGAGAATGGTGTCGCTCCATGAAAAATGCTCTGATCCAGCATCACGTCCCTGCAACGCCTCCGGCATCCCAACGCTCTCCGAAAACAATCCCCGACCGCACCTTCGCCACCTGAAACCCCCCATCGCTCAAAGGAGAAAAATCTGATGTGGCCAGCACATGACTTTCTCCATATATAAGATGTAAATACTTATCTACGACAGTAATTTCGAACTCTAAACATTATAAATAATGTTGTTCGGGACATGCTGGATGAAAAACGATGAAACTGGCCTTTCGCCCATAGAGCCCAGAGCGCCCACAACGTACATAATCAGCAACTTCCGGTTTATCAGTATTTCAGGAATAACTCCTAAACAATCAGTGATACGAAAATATGTTTCATACAAAAGTTATAGTAAATATTATTTTCTAAAACATTTATAAATAATAGTATATACCTAAATATCATATTTATGGAGATATTTTGAAAACCGGAAATGAGCTTTGAAGAATGAAGCTCAACTTCCGGTTAACTGATTTACTCCAAAAACTAATCAACTCTAAAGACTTTAATAGAAGTACTACATATGAAATTTGGTGTTGATCCGCCAAATAGTTTTCATGTTAGAGCGCCCACAAAGTACATAATCATCTTCTTCCGGTTTATCAGTGTTTCACGAATAACTCCTAATCAACCGGTGATACAAAAATATGTTCAATACAAAAGTTATAGTAAATTACATTATCTAAAACTTTTATAAGTAATACAATATACGTATATATCATATTTATGGAGATATTTTGAAAACCGGAAATGAGCTTTAATGAATAAAGCTCAACTTCCGGTTGACCGATTTACTCCAAAAACTAATCAACTCTGACAGCACACACAACAGTACTATATATGAAGTTTGGTGTTGATACGACCAATAGTTTTCACGTTAGAGCGTCCACTATCACACACACACATACACACACACACACACACACACACACACACACACACACACACATACACACAGACATCATTCCAAAAATGGTCAAAACGTGTTCTAGGGACCCCAAAACATGTATTTCCGTTGAAATCTCGAAGTCGAATTTTTTCATGAAAACAATACTTTCTCTATACTTCGTATATGGAGAAAGTAAAAAAAGGCCCGCACTTCCGTGTCAAGGTCGGCCTGCGACCGCCACGCACGACAACACGCGAACGAAATGCTGATATATTTCCCCTTTGCCGAAGATCATCCCGTGAGTAATGACTCTCTCCCGGCGAATTTCGGGGCCGCCGGAAAAAAAGGAGCCGGTGATGGAGTGGGAGAGGTCACGCGCCCAAATTATTCATCTTTTTCCTCCAAAAGCGGAATTGATCGAACGAAATCGACCCGCGGAGCGAAAATTAATATCCGACGGAGCGTTTTCAGCAGCTGCCTCTCTTCCCACAAATTGTATCCTTCCGCCTTTTTTTTACTCTTCCGCGACGAAAAAGCCCACCGCGGAGGGCCTCCGGATTTTTCCCGCCCTCAAAGACCCTTCCCCGTCTCAATAATGCAGAGCGTGTGCACTCTTGAAGAGCCAAGAATGGACGCTCCCGCTCTTCCGCTGAGAAAATAGAGGAGGAGTTGATGGATTGATGTTCCCTCGCTCCTCCGCGTGAAATTTTAATAAGGGTGTTACGCGGAATTTCTTTAGCGGGGCGACTGAGATGTCGGCGTAGACGGTGCCAATCAAAGGGAAGAAAAGGGAGAAAGGCGGTGATCATCGATTGGGTTTTGTCGGAGGGGATTTCAATGGGTGTAATTTATATGTGATGCGTTATCCGTGAGGGTTCACTCGATCACGAGGGGAGTGACGTTTTCTTCGAGGGACATTTCTTCCTGGTCATTCCGCTGTAATCAATCTTCCAGCGAAACTTCATTTATACAGCCATCTAAACCCTAGTATACTAACAAGACCATATGTTACTTGAAATAGTACTTTAACTAGTGATTCCAATGCTAGGCAGACATAATTGGAGCTTAATTTTTGTATGTTAATACATTACATAATTAATTAGTTAGTTCTCAATCCCTTGGTAGCATACACTACAAAATTCAAACTTTAATTCTTTTTGAATTCTTTAATGCTTTATTCCTCTACTTTTTATCGAAAAACATATTTAATTCTCTTTCTCTTCTCAGTTTCAACGATACCTGCTTTGGAATTTCCTTTTCAGTTCAGTGTTTAACAATTCAGCCTCTAGAAATTTCACTCTCTCATTTCATCCTCCTTCATTCAATTTTACCAGTTATAACTATACTCGCTATTTAATTATTGAGCTTGAAATTTATCCAACAAAATATCACAGGGCAAACATTATCACATATTGCATCGAATTAGTTATAACACATACCTATACATAGAAAAAAGAAGGTTTTCAACGTGATTTATAAGACGATTTTGTTTAGTTAAGAACAGAAATGTCAACTCTTTAGAAAAAGTTCAAGTTCATGGGTTTGTTAAATGTTTGGCATAATCTGTATGATGTTGAGTACAATCGTTTATTTTCATTGATTAAATAAATGCCTTTGCTCGGCTCACACTGATTTTTGGTAATAAAACAAAAATTTTACTCACTAGGTTAGCATTTACTCCACTGTAAATTATGTCAAATAAATACAATCAATAATTTTTCATTCCTCTTTTCTTTAAATTCTGATATCTGTACATTTCCAATAAAATATCATTACATTCATAATTTCTAAAATTGGCAAATGTAGTAATCGGAATATAATATGTATCTTCTGTACATTTTCAATATAATGTACATATTTCATTGAATTAGGATTCCAAACAATATAAGCATATTCTAACTTACATCTTATCAAGAAGTATAGTAGGTATAGAATTCTCATTGTAATCTTTGATTTCCTCCCAATTTGTTTTATGTCAGCGATAAAGTTTTTCTTTTCTATCCATAAACTTTAGCTCACTATTCCCTTTCGGTAGCTACTGCTTTATGTGGTTGATGGTTAAAATATACATACACTAAGTAAAACGTTCTAGCAGATTACTAAAAGACTCTCTCTACTAAATGTACAGATTTAGGCAGAACCTTATACATAATAGCTAAGTTCATATTTCACGATGTGGTTTGTATAATTATTTCTTATAATTGTAGTAATATTGACGTCGGTGGCATCACCAGTTGTATTTTGAAAATTCTAGAACATTATAAGATAAAAGTGAAGAATCTTTTTTGAAGATTGCAATTCAAAAAATTCATTAGAAGAAACTGACTTAATCTCATCTGTAAACGCCATTATCGTTTATAGTGCCGTAGGATTTTGATCTCTGTTTACATTCAATTCCTTAATTTTCTAATTTTCCAGTATGTTTTATGGTAAAATAATAACAAAAATTAGCCTAATACGCCAAAATAAATGCCATCATTTTCATTAGCAATCCTTAAATCATATCAAATCCCCCTTGAGGGAGAACTACGACCGAGAACTCGAGAAATAAGTGATGATAGTACAACAGCATACTTGCTAATTTTTAGTATTTTTAGTTTTTTAGTAATGTAATAATACCACCACTTTTTACGTTAGTACCATTTTAGATTAATTAAAAATACCTTCAATGTACTTTTACCGCGCATCGCTGCATATGATAAAATCTCCAAACCCCCGGGGAAAACCACTCAGCTGTTGAATGCCTACGGAGCTCACCCTCGTACACGAGGATTAAAAACACGACTAAGACCTAATAAACGTTACGTAAACAAAAAAGGAAACCCGTGCTCCCTGCGGTCGTATGCGAGGCGGAATCCAAAATCATCATGCCTTACTGAATAACAATTAACTGGAGCCGGATTTTTAGGGGCACTAAACCTTGACGGGCCCATTTCCCCAGGCCAAAATTAGCGCCCAGGATGAATACAGAGTCGAAAAGAGTGAATTATTCTAAAATACGACTCATCATTTTCGCAGCTCCTCCTTTTACGACTGAGCCGTACCTCTCGCTCCATTTCTGCCAAGGAACGGAGTCCTACCCGTTGCGACGTCGTATTTAAGAATCCTCATTTACGTATGTTTAACGGCGAGGCAGTTAAAGGAGTTAATTAAAAGAGAACCTCTTCCACGGGACCAGGTACAGGAGTTTATTACTATACGGGGATAAATCTCCGAAGAGTACGAGAGAAACCTGGCCGGGAGTGGAAGGTTGGCGCGGGTTAATAAGGGAGCTACAACGCCGCGGAGGAAGGCCTCTGCAACGTAGTAATGCAAAACGGTTATTAAAACAGTTGAACGCGGCGGAGATTTTATAATTCGAGGCGATCGCTTAGCAGGGGTTGGCAGCGTATCGCGATGCAGCGATCCGGGAGAATGTCGAATTAAAACGGGAGGATGATAGCGCGCCCGGCTTATGTGTGCATTTGCATTTTGCCGAGTGATTAAAGGGGAGGGAGAGGGTGCCGAGGAGTGGCTTTTTACTGCTCCTCCGCATAGCTTTATCCGTCTCTGGTCGGATTCCGAGTTCTCATTAACAATTCGCCTGAAATATGCCTTTCTGAACTCGTAGCAATGATCTCACGCGAGTGTGAATTTGTTCGCGGCGCCAAATGAATCAGATGATTCAGCTAATCGAGTGGAAGGGAAAGAATATCTCGTGATGTGAACGAGTTTCCACGATTCCTAGAGCTTTGCTCCCAAGCGGGAACTGAGCGGTGAGCTAGCCAAAGAGGGCAAACGAGTACCTTGTGAATTATTGAGTGTCCTAGAGCGTGCTCCAATAATGTTTGACAGAGAAATGAGCAAAGCAATTTCGAATAGCATCGATTCCACTCCGTTATTAAGAGTAATTTTGATGATGAAATGAAAACTTCGGGTCTGCTACAATAGATCGCATACATTGTTGAATCAACTCTATGTTTGCTAATTCAAAAATCTGATGTGGCCAGCACATGACTTTCTCCATATATATAAGATGTAAATATTTATCTACGACAGTAATTTCGAGCTCTATATTCAATCTTAACTTGGAAGATAAGTGATTAATTTCTTTTATATTATCTTTTACGTCACAAACATTATAAATAATGTTTTTCGTGACATGTTCAATGAAAAACGATGAAATGGCCTTTCGCCCAAGCGCCTAGAGCGCCCACAACGTACATAAACAGCAACTTCCGGTTTATCAGTATTTCTCAAATAACTCCTACACAATCAGTGATACCAAAATATGTTTCGTGCAAAAGTTATAGTAAATTTTATTTTCTAAAACGTTTATAAATAATAGTTTATACCTAAATATCATATTTTTGGAGATATTGTGAAAACCGGATATGAGCTTTGAAGAATGAAGCTCGACTTCCGGTTAACTGATTGACTCCAAAAACTAATCAACCCCGACAGCACACACGACAGTACTATATATGAATTTTGGTATTGATACGACTAATAGTTTTCACGTTAGAGCGCCCACTATCACACACACATACACACAGACATCATTCCGAAAATGGTCAAAACGAGTTCTAGGGACCCCAAAACATGTATTTCCGTTATAATCTCGAAGTCCATTTTTTTTCATGAAAACGATACTTTCTCTATACTTCGTATATGGAGAAAGTAACAAAGATATGTATGAGTAATAAAGGTATCGCGTTAATCTAATTCAGCATTGTTATTTGTCGTTAAAGTTAGAGTGACTACGAAAGCATTATTCAAAATTACTTAAGTATAAATTTAGCACAAGCATTCCTTGTACGCTAATAATAAACTAAAGGGTACTGAATTGAGTGTGCTCATTTAGTAGAAGATTAATTTTCCAGGATACTCTTCTATTATTTATGAATGAACAATTCATATCGCAGTATAGGACTTTGAAACTTAATGCTAAAAATACCACAATATCAAGTTGAAATTCAAATTAATTTAAAAAGTTCTTCGTATCTTCCACAATATTTATTCAATGCGACCGGTTTCGACAATTACAGTCATCTTCAGGCTAAAATAAAATATAAAATATTGTGGAAAAAATGAAGAACTTTTAAAATTTATTTGCTATGGCGTTCCACAACGTTCGGCCTGAACATCTTGGTTTAATAAGTTGAAATTCGTTTGAGTCAGTCGTGGATAGAGTAGTAGCAGCTAAATGCACTCGTTCTTGTGATATCGAATCTAAAAATATTAATATCATAGAATATGACTTAGAAACTCAAAGTTAACGATATAACAAAACCAAGCTAAAATTCCTTTGGGTCGATAATGCTGCTTTTAAATATATTCGTTTTACGTAGATATATTGCATTTACAATTCCTTTCATAAGGGGTCGAGTGCCTCGGGTAAAAACCCATTTTCTGTTATAAATTTTTATCAATTTACTCTTACTTCAAAGTAACGAAACATTTATAAGCTGAGTACTAGTCACAAATACAAGCTTTTATGAAAAACAGTGGTATTAAGTTACTATCCATTACATAATTCATTTCTTAAGTGGCCCAAAACATATCTGAGAGGTACGTCGCTGTTTTGAGTACCGAGTATTCCGGCGCAATTACCTTCATTTAATCATTTTAAACGTTCTTAAAAGTGTGCTTCTTCATATAAAACGTATGAAATTACAAAGATGAAAGTCTCGCATACCAGGTCACTTATCCTAGCGTAATAGCTTTCCCCGAGCATGGAGGAGCATTCCCATATCCTCAGTGATTCATTACCTTATATTGCTGCATCTCTTGAGATTCACGAAGGCTAAAGCAATAATTTCCGTTCTCGAGGATTTAGCGAGAAGTTGGAATAGAGGTAGCTCCTTGGGGATAGGAAGATGCCCTCGAGTTCGCGGATGAGAGTTAAGGACATGAGGGGATGGACCGAAGGCGAAAGTTTAAGACGTCGTTATCTTGTTAGGCGTAATTCATTGCTTGAGAGCCTAACCATGTGGAAATTAAACAATTAGGAAGGAACGCAGTAGTCGACGCTCGTTACGCCCAGCTACTTATAGCCGATATTGGGATTCTCAATACAACGGTTGCGCGAATATGTAGGTGTAAGACTCGACGTAGGAATTTCGAGGCGTTCTACAGATCTTCAAGAGGATGCTCTTGAAATAGAGGCAGCCTATGGTTCTTTCGAAGGTATTTCTACGCTGAATGTGGGTTGGAGGTATTTGGAACGTATACGAAATTCTTGGAGAAAATTTTTTTCTAACATTCGATTTTATTCTTAAGGTTGGTAAATTAGTTAATAACGGAACTTCAATGTTTATGAGCTACGTAATAATTTCCTTTTTCTACTGTTCTGCTCCCAATTCGAGATCCTGATTAGTTTCTTGTTTTAAATAAAAATCTCCCATAAAATTGTTATTTTCCTTGGTATCTTCTCAAATCTTAAAATATCATCTATGAATTTGATGAATTTCACTCATAATAACCTCTACCATTGGCATCTCTAACTCACGTACGAGAATTTTCGTGATTCCAGTCAGTTTCCTACTCGCTCATGATTATTTATACTAGTTTGGGATCTTTCATGCTAAATGCTTCATCTTCTATGCATGGATCCGATTAAGTGGAGATAAAAGAACGTTCACCCGTGTTAAGAACAGTTGAACATCGTCAGCCGCAAGGCATACCGATTCTAAAAAGTAGTGATTTCAAAGCTACTCCCGAGATTATGACGAAGGACTTAAAGAAAAAAGACTAGATAAGTATAACAACCCTTTAAATAGGTATGATAACAATCGCCTTAATTTCCCTGTATGAAATAAATCTTCCAATTCATTTATTTTACGCGGATGTTTTCAATTCGATACATTTAAATAGTTGCCTGTTATAATGATCATAAGCATAAATGTCACAATGGATGTTAGGTATTAGTCACGGATTCCATGATTTTATATCCTACGATTACTATACATACAACATTAAGTTCAAACTTACGAAAATAGCTGGCTTCCTAGTATATCAGAAGATAATGGGAGCGGACAATACCCATAAATTCGAAGCTAACTCCTTCCACCACTTGTAGCTGAGAAGTTTGTACGGTTTGAAAAAGTTTCCCTGAAAATTGCCCGGCGTGAAGTTTTCTGTGACTAGCGTGGTGAAATTTGCAATCAGAATTGAACTCGAAAGAATCAAAAAGTAGAAAAATCAATATATTTTTTATCGCTTAGGTAATTCAAGAAAATAAATACCTATTTGTTTTAAATTTGCATGAGTTGACTTAATCTCTTCAAACACTTACCTTATATGTCAATTAATTAAAATCCTCAAATTCTGGCTGAAAATTCGAAACACCGCTCAGTTACTGTGAAAATAGATTAAAGGTCACAATTATTTTGTTGTGTAGTTGGTAGGTTGCATCGCGATGAAAATACTGAATTTGACCATTCTATAATTGTAAGACAATTGCTACACCCTTATTAAGTACCAGGGAAGAGAAGTCTTATAAACATTCTAGCTCATTTTGATAATGTCACTTCGCCATTTCAGTATGCTTAGGTGAACATAAAATTAAAAAAAAAACTATATAATCTTCTATGTTATCTCATTTTGGTATCTTTATGGCAACACTAGAGAGTAATGCAAACAAAGGGCATACACTGTAACCGGTATATGGATCTCGTTAGACAGCGTAGAAGGATAAATAGAATCCAAAGATATGAATGTCACCAACTTATATGTTTTTTTAAATAACGAAAATGATCGACTTCATATTCAGATTTATCTGTGACACCCGCCGAAGAGTTAATAGCCTTGGAAAGTATATTTGCTCGGTCTTTTGAATTTCATGTTTATATGATGAGGCATAGGAGGAAAACATTTACGTTCCGGAGTATAGGAATATTAAAAGTGCTCTCCAGAAGCATAAAATAAATACTTTTGAACACGATGGGTGACTATGGAAACGATGTCATTGTAATGATTTTGGGGTTTGAAATCTCCAAAAGCCGTCTCTGTCGCTCTTAGTCTTATTTCCCGGTAATCCGAGAAAACAAGAAAGGAATGTTAAATATCAGTGAGATCAATTTTTACAGTTTTGAAGAATTCCATGTTATCCATCAGAACATAAGAAGTCTGAGATCCAACTTTGATAGATTTATTATGTTCTTGAACAATCTGCAAAGTAAACCTCATGTTATAGTTCTATTGGAAATTTGGTTAAATATCTGTGAATTAACTGCATACTACATTGATGGCTACGAGACTTTTGGTACTGTTGGTAATGCTGCACTTTTAAGTACCCTTTCTTGCCTTCTCGGACTATTGGGAAATAAGACTCGGAGCGCCGATAAAGAGGGCTTTTGGAGATTTCAAACTTCTAATTTATTAACAGCCGTGTTTCCAATTCTCTTACTTTACATTGTGATAGTGAAGGTATACCGCTGATGACCAATCAATAAAATAAATTGTCTCTAAATACCAAAACCATCAATAAATGAATCTGCTTGATGCTCATTTCGCTTCCAAAGGAAGTATCTTTAGAGGCAAGAGGTGACTTCAGTCAGCTTACGGTATTTAGTGAAAATTTATTCTATTGCATTATGATGATTGTTTGTTTGAAGAAAATAAATGAAAAATTTAACATTTTCCTTTCATTTATCTATATATATTGCTCGAGGAAATTCAGTATCTGAGTAATATACTTCAGAGAAAAATTAAATCAATTCCAAATTGAAGTGATTTCATAGGAATCATTTTTGAAAATTATCCAAAAACTGGATTCCGAACAAGAAGAATTTTTCAGGATTTACATGCATTATTCAACGGGGAGTTGTAGAAGTACTGCCGGCGTAGTTCTGAATAAATTATATTTTACGTCCTGCGTTGGTTTTTACGCTCCGTGTAACCCTCATATTCCTGATATCATTCCATTATTCAAGTCTTCCCCGAGGTTTCCAGATTTTATTTTTTGCTTAACATTTTCCGCAAATGCTACGCAATCTCTCGCGAGCATCACCCGCAATTTTGATGCCTCGCAGATGCGATTTGTTTTCCGATTGCTTCGGAAGAAGTCACCGAAAAAATTATCCCCTCCGAGAACGGACATATTTCACCTTTGCGGGCGTATGGGTCACTGGCCAGCGAAGAAATAACGCTCTTTCTGGGACGACGCCATTCGGACACGCTTTGGTGAAATGTGCGCCCCTAAGCGAACAAAAGGTGGGAGCGCAGATGTGCGAGACAGCGGGAAAAATGCGAACTATCGCGAATGTAAGTAATTCATTTCGGATATTTTTTATAGTTAGGCACCACGTGCAACTCTGCTGATGTATGTGGACTCCTGGGAGAAATAACAGGTAAAGCGATATCGGATTCGGATGGGAAACCGTATTGCCGAGAATTCCGATTGAGCAAGCGCTTTTGAATTGCGTTCTGTATGCAATCCCTTCGCTGCAGTCGGACATATTTTTATGGGCCCCAGATTTTAATGCACTATGTGATTTATATATATGTAGTATGTACTTTTAATCATATCAAGCAATGGCAAATGAAGCATTTTTGGGGTAAAATATATTAAAAGTGAAGGTGCATATAAAGGAAGAGACTATTGAAGTAAATGAAGATGGAAATGTTTGTAATGTTTGACTATATGGAAGTGAAACTTGGGCAGTGACAAAAGTAGATGGAAAACGTTTAGATGCATGTGAAAGGAGGATATAGAGGAAAATGGAGGGAATAAAATGGTCAAATTAAGAAATGAAGAATTTTTTGAAAAAGATAAATAAAAAAGGTCAATCATGGAGATAATCAGAAAGAGATAAAGACATTGACTAGAACATGAGTTAAGAATCATTGGAATAATAACGTAAAATATAGAAGGGTTTATGGGTGGAAGAAAGATAATAGGATATAAAAGAACAAAGATGACAGTTGACTTGAAAGGAGAAGATAGACACGGTAGAATGAAGAGATTGGCTCAAAAGAGGGAAGGATGGAAGAGAGCATAGTTGCAGAACCTGCCATAAGCAGAATAACTCTGAGAATAAATACTATTTAGTTCGCCGTAATAAAACGATTTTGCTTAAATAAACAAGGTTCCAACATGATTCGGTGGACTTCGTAGAAAACCGTTGCTAAATAAAATACTGAAATCAATTTTGTAGCTATAACATTAACAACATGTTTATATTTATATCTAATTTGAATTTTTATAACTAGCCACGAAAATATGTTTAAATTATGTTTCTGAAGAATATTTATGCATTTACTCCTTCTATTTTACTGCATACTACATTGCTTTTTTTCTAATATTTAAAAAATATAATGTTAATATTGAAAATAATCAAATAAAAAAGAAAATTTTACTTTTCAGGTGGGACAAAAAATTTCCCGCCCGCAGTTCTAGTGTTACGCAGTCAATACAAGTATGCTATTGATTTTACCATGATATAATATCGGTTACTAAGGGTAAATAATGAAATTTATGTTGGAGGAATCATCCATTTCTATTTCATAGTTACTCACTCCATTGCCATGTGCTATAAAGTTACGTTGCCATTAAATACACAGTAAATGAATATCTGTTCAGAATTATAACATTAGGATTCATTTTTACAATTAATTTAGTGTGATTTTAAGATGTTTTTCAAGAGACTAAGGATAGAGAGTATAGTTAGACTGGTTTAAGAAATTGTAGCATTAACAGGAGCTGACAAAGGTAGGTCAAGGCCTAAAGGTATAATCCATCAAATTACTACGTATGTCGATGCATTCACCCAAACCATGTCGTTGCAGATACTTCTAACTAGAAAATCCTCCATTAACTCCCGTGAAATACTGCTCAAAGTCAATTCCGAAAGTTACGTCTTACGCGAAACTGTATGAAAAGCCACGGTAAGAATGTTCGCTAACTCAGCAAGTGTCGCCAGGGTTATCTTTGAAGTAACTTTCTCGATGGATTAGTTTGCAACTTCGATATTAGATTTGATAGTAGCGTCGCCGTAACTTAGAGAGCGATTCGGTGTTTACCATGTAATTACGTCATAATGCGGTGCCATTGTAGATCTACTCAAAGGCTTAAGGGAATATCTGTGCCTTACAAAGGCATAAACTGCGTTGCACTAGAAAATGGATGGTTGGAAATGGAAAATTCCTGTTTTACGGAATTCAGTGACAGGTTGTTTCGTGTTGAACTTTAAAGGCTTCATTAGTTGGCAGATAAGGGTTCTACCATGGAAAATATTCGGGTATATCTAAATAGGCAAAAGGCTTAATTTAATCGAAAATTATTATTGCTAATGTATTAATATTTGATTATCACGTTCCTACATTATAATGTGATATACCTGTATACATACAATATAAATACTGGTGGGAATATTTAGAAATAAGAATCTACAAAATTCGTGGAGTATCCATAGTATTAACTGTCATATTTTTAATATTTTATCCTCACTTTTATTTATTTATTAGAATTTGTGCCGCAGTAAGATATATTATCTGGTTAAAGCGTAAATCAGCAGCGTAATGTCATTTTAATTCCAATCATTGCATATTGCTTTCAGAAATGGTGAATTTTCAATTTATTTCATTGTTTCTACCTTAAAATAAATCAAAAGTTATTTGCTAATATAGTATAACGTCATGAACCTGAGCTAAAACATCCCGCCAAACCTTACTCGTGGCATGGCTCATCCCTTACTATTTTTCAATTACAATATGGTAAATTACCGAATAAGTTTTACTTTTTAACTATCATGTTCTTACTCCTAGATTATCTCTTGCATAACATCCAGCTTTATATCTACTTCTCAAGTTTCTAATCTCCGTACCACTCTCTATAACCGTTTCAGATTGTGACGAAACTCATGCTGAAAAGATACCGTTTCACTTATAAAGTAAAAATTCAATCATGCGAATAATTTTGTATTAATGTACAGTCCTGGCCAAAATTAACGCAGCACCGGCCGTAAGGATCGCTAGGGAGGTGCTGTGTTAATTTTGGCCAGGAGTGTACATACATTAGTATCTTTTAAGATTTAGTTATTTTTGATTTGTAACCATTTCATAATTTCTACTGTTTGTTTTGAGTTACATATTTTGTCGTTTTAATGTTACTCTAAATATAAAAAATCTGTTGTATAAGTATTCAGCTTTTTGTAACCAGGTGAATCGTTTTCATAGGAAAACACTAATATTACTTTTTACTTGTTAAGTAATAGAAATGCTAAAACACTGTGATATCACATGTTTCCCTGCAACTTGTAGTTTAAAATACATTTATCCTAGAAAATAGCTTTTATTATACGGAAAATCTACAATATTGTGTTGTAAAATCAATATAAAAATATCGTACTTTGTATCGTCAAGCATTAATAAAAAATTACACGCTTTATGTAGAAATATGCGTCACTTACGAGTTCCATAATTTTATAGGGGTGTGAGGTTTTTAGTTTAAACCGTTGTGTGATGAAAACATGATCAAACTATCACTCGATCATAAGATTAAGTATCTTTGGGATCAAAGGGAAGTAGCTTTTTCGATGGAAGCAGATTTCCTCTTAAGAATTCCGTCCACTCTGCGAATTAGTACGGATCTCTCGTGGCGTCCACGTTAAATGAATACTCGGCGGCGCTTCCGAAGAAACATAAACGAAGAGATGTCCGCTGACGTTTGACTCGGTCGGTGACTTCAGAAAGGGCCTTCGGACCCTCAGAATGCGGGCTCTCCTTTTGTCTGCCCAATCTTCCACATGCACTCCATTTCCTTTTCGAGATTCTTTGAGGTCGACCGATGTCGTGTTTTCCTCGCTGTGTTTTTCCCCTCACAAAGCCCTTATTTCGGCAGTAGGTCTGCTTTTGTCGCTGCAGAGAGGCGCAATATGATTCCGACGTTTTTAATGATACCTTTTGTGTCTCCTGCGCTTGAAATATTTACCCTCATCTTGGCCGGTTTTGTTTCGTTTTTGGTCGGCGGCCGAGGAAGAAAAATGAATAGGCACCGATTCTAACCGCGACGAAAACTGTGTGATATGAGATTTTTCTCTTTTTATTTTCCCTTAGTTTCAGTGTGTTGTTCCGTTGAGTGCATATTATTTGATCACAGGAATATCGGATGTGTAATAGAAATAGCTATTGAAATTGGTGGGTATCCGTGTTGTAGAATAATTATGTCAATTTCGATGTGAGTTTCCTGTGTGCATTACCTTCCCCTAACAAAAGTTGGAAGCGTGTCAGCATTTGGTGGTAGTGGTCCCGAGTTTGATCCCAGGTGGTAAACCAACTTTGTAGTTAGTTGAAGAAGAAATGGCAGTCAGCCATAATAATTATTATAAATAGACCAAAAACTAAATTTATAACATCAGTAATCATAATGGTCAGTAGCCGATCCCAAAATTGAAATAGAAAATACATACTAATAAATAAAATAGATGAGATATATATTATTTCTTGTCTAGTTATAATTGTTCGTAATATTATAGACAATATTGTAACTTTTAGTTTTTCGTTGCATTATTGTGTATAGTATTTACTTGTATGCTTTAATTGTAAATTATATGATATACTGCCTTTGGGAGGTTTTTGGGGGTTTTCCTCTCAACTAGGGAGAATACCAGGCAGGGTAATTTATTTTCTTCCGCTATAAAAAGATGACTACCACCTGGCCTAGAGCCTACTTGTAGTCCTTAGAATTAAATAAATGAATATGCATACGGCCATTTTCATACAACAAAAATATACGATTAAAGAAAAGCATTGCATTTTCGAGAACACTTCTTAACCTTATAATATTTTCCGTTAAGTTTCTACTTTAATTGGATGTACTTATTTATCTATTTATTCAGCGAGGACGGCGATATAAATGTTTATTTAACGAAATTCATCTATTTAATGTCTTCTGCCTTAGAATATTTCAATAACAATTTTGATATATTGTGGAAAACAACTATATTCATTATTTCGGTGACATTAATTTTGATGTAACTAACTAATAATTTTAAACCTATTAAAAAGATTAACATATCAGAGTAACGGAGTTTGCTGGTGAAGTAAAATTTAAGGAACATACTCGGATCTGGTCTAGAAGTTCCAAAAATAGAACAACTTGGAAATTGAAATCTAAAAGAGTACAACTGCAATGAACCATCTAGTACTGCCATAAATATGAAGGAAATATTCCTTGGCTCCGCTTCATTTTATCGTTACTTTTCTATGTAAGATCGACACACTTTGCGACAACTGAAACCCACACTAAAAGCTTGACGAACTGATGAATTCTTAGCTCTATGTATACATGTCGAAATAATTTTTTCAAGCCGTTTTGACGGATACATTTCAGGATATTATGGAATATTTTAAAGTGTGTGATAAAGAGTGATTATTTTTGCCGTAAAAAAACATTCGAATACAGAAGGCAATCATAAGGAAATAATTGAAGCTGAATGACTATTGAGAGTTAACCCCATCCTTTTCATTCAGATAATTTTCATTCATAAAGTTGATGAAATGCGTATCATCCAGTTACGTTTCGCGTTTCAACATAAAATTTAGCATTTAGATGAAATGTCTTCCATAACCGATCTAATTAAAAAGTCGTCACTTTTTATTTTAAATGCCAAGATACAATTCTGTGGTGAAATATGATGTTTCACTCAAGATATGGTTTGCTTTTTGTAAGATATTCATTTGAAGTTGTTCCTCCAATACACAAGTATAAAAGCTGATTTCGTAATTCCGTGTAAATTGAATTTCTCCTACCGATCCAAGCACTCTCTTCCAATCCTTTAATGTTCATCGTTTGCTTGTGTTTGTTGGTTTTACATCCCTCTGAGTGTTTTATAATATCAAGAAAAGATTTTCTTATGCCTCCTCCTTTTGTGGGACCACCGCGTACGCTCTTTGATGAAATAAAGTGCACGGATGCAGAAGCTTATCGATCGACATGCCGAAAACCTAATTCTATTGTCTTTGTTTCTACCTAAATCGAATCTCGTTGCCAAGGCGTCCGTAGTGGATAATAGAGCCCACATACCTTCCCTAAAAAGGAAATTAAAGCAGCGTATTACCTCCCCCTTCCCTCCCTTTCAGCCTCTCCTGTAAAGAATTATCCGCTAAAGAATTTTACAATCTTAATTCGCGATGGTACCGTCAGGTGTCTCTCCGTGCCTTTCTTTGCCGTCATCCGATGCTTTGACTACGTACCCGTACACAAAGTTCTTTACCTCGGACGTCCACCGTTTATTTTTTCCTCTCCCGAGCTCGCTTTTCAATCAAAACTTCATTAAGTAGAACGGGTCTCGTAAAGGGAAAGAGTGATTCCCAGGCCGTCCTTCCCTCGATGACCCGCTTAGCATCGCAGCATAACAATGAGGCCTCCTTAAGAGATGGACGTCTTTGTTCCCCTTTGAGACGCATCTGCATGCCGGCCTATTTATTTTCACGCATCAACCGCTAGCAATTACTCGTCGGAGAGAATCGGGATCGTCCCTTGAAATGCATTCTCTACTCGTGTATTTATTTTGGCGCTCTATTGAATATTGTACTTGATCTCTCATCCTTAATCAATTTAATTATTTTTGGATTTCATTCTTAATTAATAAAAACGCCAGAAATAAAATGAAACCTCAAAATATCTTTGCCATGTTTTTTTTTGCTTTAACTTGTATTGGATATTCTTGGTACATTACATAATGACATTTCTGATTGAATGAACAAATATTTCGTCGCACTTTCATCCATACCTCTATTAAAGACAATTTTTTGTACTAATTGATATGAAACGAATATGATCCAATCAATTTAATTAGCTACGCCCCAGTGAATTGTATTTTGTTCTTCCTTTCCGTAAGAATGGTACGAACTTGGTTACCAATAAAGATTTTTTGTAAAATATGATACAAAATATCTATGAAAAAGATATAGCTATCGAGGATTAATTAAAATTCCGAGTTAACGATTGATTATGTATATTTCTGAGGCATCGTACCCAAAGACTCACTTAATTCGTTAATTAAATTACCAGCTATACCAGCAAAATTTATATCAATAATGTTATTTCAAAACATGATTCATAAAATCTGAGGAGGATGTGAGATGAATCTTATTATTTTTACGCCACAATATCCATCACTTATCCGAGAGTATGTATAAGATACGCAATAAAATTGATGTATCAGTATTTTGTTTCATATACGTAATAACTCACAGTTACGAAGAGCAAAGATTTGATGAAAATATGTCAAGAGAAGTATTAAAATATCTTCCTCCGGAGATCTATGATATGGCTTTAGCGTACGAGCTAAAGTTTATTTTTCAAAATATTTTAAAATTTTTTTCGCAGGAAAAGTATGAAGTGACTAATGAAATGGAGTAATTTAACGCAAACATTTATTCTTAATGTAGCTTAAATGACTCTAAAGCGTATATAATTTAATACGTATGCTTTGTAAAGGCTACCTCTTTACATATTTTAACTGGCATTACTTAATAAGTGTTTCTTCCAGACGATAAGGCATCGTTCTCAACTTATGCTGGCAGTAAATCAGTGGAACTGACTCTGAGACTTAGTTATTCCCCATAATTCTTAGATAACAATCACCGACACGATTCTCAGCAGAATGGAGTTGTCATCTGCAATTACCAATGTTTGCGGAAATGATCTCGTATCGGTGAGTTTGCATCTACGCGCCATTTGACCAGCGAAACCGCTTGATGGCAATAATCCCTTCATCTGCGCGTGGTCAACTAATGGGCCCATTCCTCTCAATGGACACAGGGTGAATGCACCCGGGAGGAATTTCGATATTTCATTCGAAGTGGGTTTTCTCAGATATTTCTGTTATTCATGTTCGTGGTCCGCCGAAATATTAATCAGCGAAATAGTTTCCTAACTGAGTTAGGATTAGTCCTCAAATATGCAGTCGAAGAGACCATGTAGACTCCATAGGAAGTAAATGATAACTCGAGGGAAATGAATGACAATTAATAGCCCGCAATAGTTTATCTAAACACTATTTGGCTCGGAATCCTTTATGCATATTATCTCCAAGAACATTAGAGCCAATTGGAAAGGGTTGAGGCTTACAATGCAAGATAAGGAGTGGAATAGTTTACTTACAACTTCCTCTCTAATCCAAACTTTTAAGAGGTGAAGACGCTGTTAGTAAATAAAATGAAGTGTAAGTACAATGAATGAAATTATTCATAATCTTTGTTTTGGAGGAATATAAATGTATACTTTTATTCAGCACCACTCATATCTCAGTAGCTTTTTTATCATCGCATCCATTTACAAGAATAACACAAAAGTGACTGAAAGATAAATTTGTCTCTCCAGTGTATCCAAAGAAGAAATGAAAGTACTCCATTTACCGATATATTTCCTATTACATAAATACATAAATATATCTATCCATCAATTCATATCATCCATAAATACATACCCTGTCCCTGCTTCCATAAATTACTTATGAATGAATCTTATTGGTCAAGATGAATTCTTATGGGTCTTATCCGTCAGAAGTAGCTGAGAACAAATATTCACTGTCTAATACAGATATAATTATATCTTCTGAACAACTATATTTAATCAGTGACTGAGATTGAGATTAAACGGTTCCGTTAGATGGTTCTGTGCTTTCGTCATTTGCTGAGTTTATTTAATCTATGGCCACTGAGGGTTGCTTAGCAAGAAGGAATTTCATCAAGGCTGCGTTCTTAGGTATCTCGAATTTCGAGTGTTCCTCTATCGCATGCTCGGGATTTTCTGGTAGACGGAGTTGATGATATCCATTATGAGAGAAATGGGGGACGGGGAAGTAGATTGGCTTTCGGGGCACAGATCATGAGGAATTTAATTCACATTTCACTGGCGATGCTTTTAATAAATGGTAATTGTTAATATCCTGTAAGATTTAAAATTATCATTAAACGCCGTTGTAATTTTCGTTACAAGGATCAACCGTTGAATTAATTGATTAGCTCTCAATTGTATACTGTTTATGTTCTAGCCTCACCTATAAGATCGCCCAGTCTCTGTTCCTTGTTATTATTTACTTAAACCTAAGACGTAGCCAATCTAGGAAAGAACCACAATAAGGCTAACTTGCATTCACTATTTTCTACGGGGAAATAAAACGGTCTGTTAGATTTGATTTTTACTAAGGTGACCCACAAATATAAATAAATAGCTGAAAAAAATGTATTTATTACCTCATCTTCTCTTTCTATACGACTTATTATATCAAACATGATGTCGTAAAGCAAACGTTATGTTACACGCCCACATGAATAATGGATAATTTGATATTAACCCGTGAGAATCCTTATATTGCTCGGGGATAATCTCATTTATAGGGCTTTGTAATCCACTATATGGTCTAAATTGAATGTATCTAGGGATAAACAAAATTTAAAAAAACACACAGTACGTAGAAATTTATCTTATTATTCCGAGGATTCGCTGACTTTTGTTAATTTCTCGTTTACCGTCATAACATTTTATTTTAACGATACATTTTTTTTCTTTCAGATCGATTTAGAGATGACTTAGGTCAGAGTCGTTAAAAATGCTCTCGGCTGGAAGACCAACCTGAAAATTGAAAAAACATGTTGCCTTATATATTTACGCAAGAAATATCTTTGCCGAATATGTCTCCACGAAAAGCGAACTAGATACTGGTTTTATTCCTTCCTTTTTATGTATAACATTACGGCTAAAATGTGCTTGGGGGTAAGTAAACATTCTATGATATTGCTCAAACTTCAATTTAAAAAGAACTCCAAGCTATTCAATACGTAAATAAATTTAAGTTTTCAAAGGATCTTGTGCTTTTCCGGTGAACAGTATGAATAATTATTTCTTTAAATTTAAGTTTTGTTTAAACAAAGCTAATTTAAATGAACGATTTTTATTTATACTTACGCTTATTTTCCCATGAATATAGGTTTCCGAAATACATACCAAACTTTGGAATGATTTTCACGCTTTTTAAAACTGATAAGTCAGATGTGTATATGTAAAGTCGTACGTGTGGCAATTACGTCAAGACGCATCCAATTATCACGCCCATGATTTCTTTAATTTTCGAACAGTAAACAAAGACGTCATATATACGCATGGAATGGGATTTCTGTCCTGGTTTGAGGCGCTGCTTTGTCCCCACTGTGAGTTAGTTTCCGGCGATTCAATCGAGTGGAAATCCACGGCGACCGAATGCTGACGGTCTCTTTGATCACATCCCCCGTCAGAAATGGACTATCGCTGTACATTCTGCTTCCCTTCAAGACTCGGAAGGAAATTTCCCCTTTACGCCAAGGGATGCGTGGGATAGATATCTGCGCCGTGGAATACCTCTGCCCTAGTTTATGATTAGCATACCCTCGGTGACCCCGTATCGATTCAACTATATGGTGTTTATGCTGTCCTCTCACCAAATTCCATTAGTGTTGCCGAGAGATAATGAACAATTAATTATTTCCTATGTACCAAGCTGTCTATGTCACGATACCGTATTAGCGAGTGCTTTTCTATAGAGAATGATGTAGGCACACATAAAAGAGGGGGTAAACTTAGTAAAGGTTGGAAGTTAATGCTTTTTATGAAAATATTTAATATGGCATAGCATATCATTACCTTTATTATTTTCATAGCTAACGTATTCGCCTGACGTTTATATTAGTGATGATTATGGATGCTTATTAATTTAGGTTTGAGGAAATGTTTACGACCAAATTCTCATCCTATCACCAATGAGTTTTGGAAAAATGGACTCTATTCAGGATACTACCTGCGACAAATTTCACCAAAGATTTAATTGACCTTCTGCGCACTCGTTAGCAATAAGGCTATACAGAAACCTATTAATACTAAGATAATAAAAAAATAATTAATTGATGGAAGCATGTCGTTAATTATAATTATTAGAATTATGAATCCTAATTACTGAACGAAACAAAGTACGCGTATTCCCAAACTAATTATCCATACTTAGGGGATATTTGATTCGTTTTATCTACAATTTTGTTTTTCGTGACTTTAACGCTCCCGAGTACAATAACTTAATTTGGTAAAGAAAGAGTTCATAACGAATCACTTCGGACTTTACTTCGCGGAAACTTCTAAAATTATTAATGTTGAATACAAAGAACTACATATTTCGGTTTTCACAAAACGTTTTATTTAAAACCCCTTCGCTAATGCGTTGAAAATAGCCGTAAGTTTTTAATGAAACATTTTTTTGGAAACCGAAATACTCTTTTATTCACTATGAAAAAAATACTTATGTATTCATAATCATTATACCCATTCAAATGATACGTTTATGTCAAAGTTATGGAACATCAAAGCACTTTACTCAGGAAAGAATAAATTCATCTCAATTACTGAATGTACATTACATTAATAATAGTGTAACTACGCAATTTTATTCCAATGGCTTTGTAGAGTGAGTTATAGAATATTATAAACAGTAAGGTGATTTGGTACATATCAAGCAACCTTACATCACCCTAACACAATATTATTTGGTTTAAGCTGTATCCTATCAATTGTCCTCACACGAAGATCTTAATTTATCTGGCATTTCGCAAACTATTTGTTACGCGCTTCACAAATTGCGCGGCATTGTGTTCACTAAAGGTGTCGAGAATCCGCAAAAGCGATCATTCAATATTTCCATACACGTTCTACCATTATTAGGAACCTCTACAGCGCATGCGCCTCTAATACCTCCTCGTTTGGTAACGAATTTCCGAAGTTGGAAAGCAGTTAATCCTCGCTCTCTCGCGCTATCTTATTTGGGAATACAAATCTCATTTTCCGGAAAGTTGAAAGTTTTATTGCTGATTCATCTGAAGCGGTTATCGCATTTCCGTAAACGGAAATGAATATTCATGGCGGCCTTCCACAGCCATTCCACTGCCTCATTTAAGCGCTCTCTCGGACACTTTACTGCTCTGTACCTTCTTATGGGATATTTCTTCTGTGTGCATGAATAGATACGACCCTTTTTGGCGTAACACGCTCATGGAGGATAGAATGCCCGAACGAAAAATCATGCAAATGAAATGAGAAGTAAATGTAATGCTATATAGGATCAATACGAAGAATATTTTATGATTAATTTAAATTGTTCTGGGAAATTCAGATGGGCCAGGCTAAATGAAATATAAATTTAAAAGAATCCTCAGAAAACATAATACTAGTCTAAAAATACAAAATTAAACACAGATTCGATATAGATTTCTAAAAAGTGAAGAACAGAATACATTTCGATACATGATAATACAGAACAAGGCAATGATGATAATTACGCACATATAAGAAAGGTAAAAAGTTAAATCTAGTTAAGTCCAGGTTGTAATTAAAAGCAAGTTCAATAGCCTTTTCCCAAACGATTTCGCCGATCTAGTAGTCCTTATAGAGACAAAGTTACAGGATCCAAAGCCTATGATCTGAAAAGTATTAAGAAAGACTTTTGACCGAGGCGTAGAATAAATTAGTTGATCTGCCCTACAACGGGTCGTTCTACCAGTAATTTTTAGCGTGAAAAGTTAAAAAATATAGCTAGGCACATTGCTCTTGAAAATAGAAAAAAGAAACTATCCTAGCTTGAACTTCCATCTTATGGCAACGATAATTTGAAAATAAATTGAAGTTTGAGAATAAATCTAATACAAGAGTTGGGAAGCCGCAGGATATCAAATTCTTCTTCTTCGTAATTTCATCCGTTTATTGTTTCTAGCTTGAAATCTTCGTATGGCTCGTAAATTTTATGTATGATAAATAATATAATCTATTTAAAATGTATTAGCGAAGCGAGACCTAAATGAAAATAGGTGGGAAAATAATAATGCGGAATCTATTAAAACGTTATTACGTAATATATATATGTTATTGAATCTATCATCGACATCAAAAATAAAGGAAAAATATTCTGTGCAGTAAAATATGTTAGATTTCTACATTTTAGTAATCCTCGGATAACTGATTATCATCTTTAGTGAGTCGTGAATTAGAATCCAGTAGTCAGTTGAAGTTTCTCTAAGATTACATGCGTTTCACATTTCCTAGATTGTCTAACTTAATTTCTACTTCTCAATCATAATATTTCTTTGTTGATTATATTTTTTATTGAACATGATAACTATTAAATTCATATTCATATTCATCAACGTTAGAATTCCACCTTAAAATTATTTTCCTCCTTGTATTTCTAGTTTAAATGTCAAATTTTACAACACAAATATCTCCAAATAAATGAAAGCATTTACTCAATTATTCAAGGTATTTTTTCAGGAGTTACTACCTTACGATGAATAAATATATGGGCAACCGTAAATATAAAAATAGAGTTTGGTCTGAAAACTTATGCCAGATACCCAAAATCCCTAGTGATAGTTAATTCTTTCCAGAGATCTTTGATATTCATTTGAAAAACTTGGCCGAAATGTACTTTTTATTATGAAAGGATAGCCAAAAAGCAGTGGTTGATAGTTGACCGTGGCTTCAGTGCCATTGCAACCTTCCTGCCAAACCATTTGATACGTGACAGTACTATTGCGGTGATTCTGAGCATTAGCTTAATCTGGAAAAGGATCAAACGGCTAATCGGAACTTTCTGGCGTCATTCCTGCGCAACGATAAAATCATTCCAAAGCGGACCACAGCGGAGCAATTACTGCTGCCACATTATATCTGCCATCCTTCACCTCACATGCGATATGCCTCGAATTATTATGTGGTCGCTGCAATTCGATCACGCCACTTATCGGACGTCCTGTACTTACAGAGAGTACACAATAATTTCGAACCTATCATTATCGTAACACGTATGCAATCGATAATGCATTAAATAACGAAAAATGCTTTAATAAAAGAGCATTTCCGTACGAAAATTATAACATAAAAATGCAAATTACTGTGAAAGATTTCTCATTTAAATTTTAGTATTTTATGCATATGTAAACGTTTGCTGATGATAGGGTGAGAAAGTGGAATTTATTACAGAATATTAATGATTGTATTATGGCGTTTTGGTAAACTATAAATACATCAAGCTTAATTCTGAAAGTTGTATGTATTATAGGCTATAAAAATATTCAAAATTACAAACATAATTTAAATTTTCAGGTCATATTCTCATCAAATCTCGGTTAAGATCTATAGTTTATTGTAGTTGAAAATTACTAGTAGACCTAAATTTCCAGGCGACAAGGGTTACAAATACACACCTCTTTGAAAATGCACCATATTAGCAACAATGAATAAATCAGTTACACCAACAATTTATTAGATCACAAAATATAAATATGGCTTAATAACGATCACCACCAGGTCTACAAAAGATCCACAGCGAAGCACACATCACTAAACAGGTTCACTTTCAATTAGCCGACCAAGATCCACCACAACATTATGATTTCATCCATTTAGAATATTTAAGTACAGTACAGGTAAACAATCAGAATGACAAGTCACACAACATTGAATCATGAAATCAATTATATGCAAACAGTTGTTTGAGATTTGAATAATTACAATACAATCAATTGTTTCCGGCAGGACTTAGTGGATTTTTGTCAATAATTACAATCTCATAGAATTTGAAAGGAAGAGAATAAATATTATAAGTTCGTTTAGTATACGAGGAATAATCGTACTAGGAATTTTCAACTTTCGTTTTGCTTTTCAAGAGCAAAAATCATTATCCATAGCATTATGGTAGGAATAAACATGGAGGTTGATTACGAAAGGTACACGTTTAGATGGGCGTATAACACTATGGAATTGAAGCAACACCAATGATAATTCGCAAGAGTGAGAAGCTTTGAGAGTGCTACATTCTCCGTTACTGAGGAAACCTGAATAAAACGCCAACTACGGGAAACTTAAAGTACTATGACAGCGTTCCTTTGAAGGTATAAATACCACAAATTACGGTTAAATATTAATCTGGATTAAATCTTTATTTGACGAGGTTACTCCTGAAATGACTCTTGTTCCTTCAAAATTACAATTGCGTCACGGTTCGTATGTAAATGATCATAGGGGTGGTAGGTAAATAATTTTTCGGTGAAGATGCGGTGTTTATTTCTTTATCAATTTATCACATACAGCAGTAACCAGTTTTAAGTGGTAATATAACATGTATAGACAAAACAAACAAAAGGCAAAAGAAAATAACAAGAGATAAATATATTGATAATTTAAGGGGTGGGAGATATTAGATTTAGTCCTTTTAGCACAGCACCAATTCGACAACAAGTAAAACAACAAAAATGGGGAAAGAATAGTGCTAAATCAGTGCTGAACTTAACAGTAAGAGGTAAATATTCAAAATATTCTTGGTGAAAGTAAAATTTCAATTGTGGCTAAATAACAATAAATTGGATATTGAGAAAAGTCTCTGGCTGTTGATATTACTATCTGTTATTTTCATGTACATATATCTGAAAATATTGTCTTCAATCCTCCAGTAGAAGGAATACCTTATAATTTAATACTGTAGATTCTATTTCAATAAATATCATAAATACAAGAAAATGTAGAATGGTGAAAGTGAATGCAAAACCTGAACGTTTGCAATGCATCTCATGAGTGAATTCAAATCTAACGCATTTTCTGAATATGAATAGTGTAGAAACCAAAATTTATCTTAGAAAATATAAATTGAATTTGTTATTACGGATGAAAAATAAAATAAAGAACTTTAAAATAAATCTATTTCAATCTAAAATTGTAACGATTTTTATTCAAAAACTTCAAATATTTTTCCTTTTTCGGTGAACGATTTAACTGCGTGTAACTAGAATTGTTGAAAATTGTCCTTAACTCACCGGAAAACGGTATGATAGTAATAAAATAACATCACTCTTCTCTTTTTTCACGCTAGTTTCAGTAAATCGTTTACAGTAAGTCTAACATAAACCAAATTTGAAACTATTGTCATTGTAGTCTTTACTACGTATGGTGAGAATAAGAAATCAGAGATATCTATGGTTGGATACAACTCTGTCACGTCTTTGAGATTAAAAACATTCTTTTATCTCTTTTTTATTTTAGCACCGGAGCAGAGCCTAGTGTTACGGATGTACAAACCGAGAGAGAACGCGGTAAACGTGACTTGTTCGGCGAGAGGGGTCTTCCCAGAGCCCAAGCTGTCTTTGTATTGGAGTGGAGGAGAAAGAGAAAATGGTGATATGTCAGAGTAAGTAACACCATTGAATTTCCAATTGATGTGGAAAAAAATTAAAAATGGAATGGTAAATGATATGATAAAACAATGTATTTTAATAGGGAACATTTTTATCAAAGGTATTTCTCCCTTGTAATGGTTCGCTTTTTAAACTTCGAACTTAGGAGCTGTAATTTATTGAAACTTGACTGAGAAAAATCTTTTTTTACCATATTTCAAATAATTCTAGTAAATATTTATGTTGCCAATAAAATTAATACCATATTATTACTATTAGGATGAGTTGCTTAGATAGAGTAACAAAAAATTGGGGAACAAGAAGAATGAAGAAATATAAAGATATTTTAACACTATTAAAACAAGAAAACTACAATATTTTACCCATTTATTGTGGAATGAATTATGTGGATTAAGTCAAATAATAAAACAAGGCAGAAGAATTCGAGGAAGAAAGAGGGCCTCTTGGATGGACATTACGAAAGATTGGCATAACTGCAATTCCAACGATCTGTTTAGATGGTTTTGAAAATGCTTTATCCTTAAATATAATTTGCGAAGAGTCCGTCCGTCCCTCTGCCCCTTTTATTTCCGAAACGGTTTTAATTAGAGATTCGAAACTAACTACATTTTATTTCTACGAAGTGGGAAAACTATTCCCATTACTGAGAAGACTCGGGTTCGAACCCAAGACTCCATAATACATTTCCTTAAGAATGCACGTAAAGTTCGTTTTTGTACCTTGCAGGCTTTGTTAATTTCACAGAATTAAATTGAAAATAATGGTCCTACGAAGTCAAAAAAAGTACCAAACGAAGGTTAATTAAATAAAAAATCTAATTAAAGTCATAAAATTCACTTTTTGAATCTAAATTACGAGAACTCTGACAAAAAACGAAACTTTTGTATAATTTCGCCGTAATATAACAACCTGAAGTACTAGGTCAGGCATGTTCAAAGAAAATGCCACAGTGGCAGCCGCCTGCCGCCGCTCTCATTGCCGTGGCAAACTCGGTTGTGAGATAGTATCGAGGGGGAATCTGAGTCGCGCCACGGCTGCGAAAGACGGTTCGGAGACAGAAATGGTCAAACGTAGCACGGTCAAATGGGGCTTTGCTATTATTTTTTAAACCAATAACTTGGGCAACTACAAAATTTACTTAATATTTGTTTTCATGAGTATGCTTTTTCCAAGTGTAGTATGACAATATTTACAAAGCTCCCAGGAAGAGTTACTACCACCTCCTTCCGAGGCCGAAGCCCTTTTTGCCATGGTGCTATTCGACTAGAAAAGACTGAATGGCTGGAAAGGCCTAGTATAGCGCGGAAGAGAAGGTTTTCTCTCTCACTCCCGCATAAGCGTCGCTTCGAACCAAGGTCGTGATAGCGAGTGAGGGAATCAACTCGTAGGGGTTGAGGTAGTGGTAGGGGAGGTAGGTTGCCACAGGCCGAGTCCCGTGGCATTCCGTGGCGCCACAGCCACTGTGGCAGTGTTTGTGCATGCCTGTCCTAGATGATTTTTTAATCCGATACATTAATTTTCCCGCAAGAATACACGGGGATTTTAAGTCCACACCGAACTAATGATAGGAACTAAAGTCAGAATTTATAAAAAGGAGGCAATTTACTGATATTTCAGTGAATGTAAACTATAATGCATATTTAAATAGCAGGAACAGCATTACGGCTATTTTAGAGTTTATCTTTATCAAACCGATTTACAAAAGGTCATTTATACGTTCGTTTGTGGTGATCAAGATGATTATTTTAAAGCAAACTTGATTTTATAGCAGAGACTTTTAAGCAGTGCAATTCTATACTGATTTTTATTTATCAAAAGAATTAGGGATTGAATAAGTTGCGTATTTAGTCATAATAGCTTCACAATGCAATTTACATTGAATTCCATAACCAATGACGGCGGTGACCAAACACTGTATTTGATGCCTAGATAAATTCATCATCCTAAAAGAATAGTCTCAAAATTTAGGACGCGAATTAACGGTTGGAAAGTGATAGTATATTTTTGTACTTCTTTTATTGGAATTTCAAGGTTCAAAAACAGAATCTTTTTGTGAATGTTGATTTAATAGTTATAATTGAAAAATATTACCTCGTGCATTTGAATATGACCAAATTTAATCATAATTCATTCATGAATTTAAGACTCTTCATGAATGACGGGGGAGTTCACTAATAACCATAAATAGTAAAATTTTGCCTGAAGTTTTCTTTTCATTGCCTAGCAATAAAACGCTTTGCCTATAATATTTTGAATCTTAAACTGTAATTTGTAAACACTGATATTTCACGATTTTTTATTTCCATATAATATTTTTTAATTTCGCATAATTTTAATTATTATATCAATAAATTAATTATCACATTTTTAATGGAAATGAAAGTTTGAACGGTTTAATGAAATATAAGATTTCAAAATCTAAATTTATGAGTTATTTATGAGCCAAATGAAGCCTTTCATCAATTGGTTTACCCATCTGTTTGTTTACCCGTCTGTTTGTTTATCCGTCTATTTTGATGTCGCTAACGGTGAAAGTTATTGACAAAAACGTATCTTTAAGAAGCAAATGGAGTGAATTTACTACTCTGAGGGTTTATTATTTCCTTATTAATGTCACGAGGTTTCTTTTTGTTTAGGCGTGCGGAGTACCCTTTGGAAGGAGTTTCTACACGAGCTGTGCTCAGAGGAGGAGCGTACGATGTCGTCGCTTCCAAAGTCGTCACCGATGGCGAATTCCCAACGCCCACCATCTTTCACTGTCAACTTAGGGTTCCCGAAGCGGACTACAACGTTCGGAAAAGTATGGTTTATTACCCTGACGGTGAGTACCATTTTACTACTCAAGTTTTACCATTTGCATTGGTGTAGTCAGAATAAAAATTTGATATTCTCTGAATGGCTTTCCAATGTATTATCTAAATTTCCCTTTTTATAAAGGAACACATGTGATATTGGTAGAGTTAAAAATTCTATATATAAATTCATAATTTATGACTACGAATTTCACTTATCTTCCGGCACTGGTCCACAAACTTGTTTTCGATTTAAAAATACATCATTTTCTAAGAACTGGAGAAATTATGTGAAGTTTTTTTCGTCGAAAATCTTCTTCAAGACATATGAAGATTTTTCCTTGAATACCTTCGGATAGGCCAAGGAAGCCAAAAAAACCAGCGTCCATATAAGAACGGCCGATGGCAAAAGAAATTAAATCAATTGGCCATAATTTCAATAAGGAAGCAACTACACCATTGAAGTGGAAACATTCTCAGAAAACTTGGAGATGATAATGCAGCGATTAATTGAAATCAGCTCTTACAGAATACCAGAAAGTACAGTCATTTCTAAATTTAAAAAAATCGAACGGTTGCTCCCGAATCTTATGCAGCCAGTGGGACACAAATTTAAAATCTTGCAAGGGGAAATACTTTTATCCGGGGATTTTGCAGACTGCCGCCCGTTATAAAACCTTTTTGGTTCCATTTAACAGTTTGTATGGGTCCCGAAGAATACCAAGAGAGCGTCCATCGGCAGATATAGTAAGAAAGATTTCATATTTAAAAAGAGGATCCGAGTTAATCAAGAAAAATTTATTTATTCGTTAACCAGAAACCAAAAATTCTTACCTGCATACCTAGTATCTTGAATTCAAACAAGTTTCATCATTCCGCTTAACCATCACCGCCGAAGACCTTTCCGAGCGGAAATTGACGGTCGTCAGGGAGACCCAACCTCAAAAGGGCGTTTTTGCCTCAAATATGGAAAATTCCACGAGCTTCATGAAAGTAATCCGAAAGTTCCGCCACTATTATTAGAGTTTTAGAATAATAAAACTCTCGAATGGAAGTATAAACAGCGCATCTAATACAACCGAACTCCCTCCGTTGACATTCTCGGATCTGACGCGGCCAAAACTTTTCCCGGCGAGGTAAGATGGGGGAAATCCGCATTTTAATATGAAATTCTTCACTTCAACTAAACTCCGTGCGCGAGCCCTCCATCTTCCCCTTTGTTTATTTTTCTTTACCCTCGCCCTAAGAATCTTTCGCGGTCTCCACTCATTCTCCCACAGCCACATCCACCCCTCTCCCTCCCAATGGGGAAAATTTCCACCGGAGGGTAACCGGCAGAAGAGGGATGCGAGCGAGTCGGCATTTTGGCGCAGAAAGCAATAATAGAAGAGACAGAGCCCGTGGGAGAAAGTATAGATGGCGCCCGTGAAACTTCCGCGAGACAAATGAGTTAATACGGCATGCCTAGGCGTTTTGAATATTCCTCCGCTGATTCGATTAACCTACACTTAGAGCGTTGATGTCTCCCCCCTCTTCATCGCGGGGGGCGCAGAGTGTGGGCGGACGAGGATTTTTATTATTAAGGAATGGAAAGGGGTACGAGGGATAAGGGATAGAGACAAAAGATTCCTTCGCGAATTTCATTACCGGGGTCGGAATCAGCCGGAGCAAGCGTGTTTCAGTTTTTTCCCTTCCCCGAAGAAAATTCTCGGTTTTGTAATCGACTGAGTTTAGGCGAAAAGACGTTTTGACGCGAAGACGGTCATGAATAATTTATGAGCTCCGCTTTTGCGAGGAAAAGTGGGAGTCGGGGAGGAGGCCGTTACTGGAGCGTTAATTTTGGAGCGGAGAAAAGGGGTGGATAATCGTGGTTTATAATTGAAAGATAAACAGTGTCGTAATTGCAATTACGGGGGTATCTCTTTATTACGGAATGAAGGGGACGCTTTCAATTACGCGGTGTATTTGATATATTGAGCGCGGTATTTTTAAATGACATCTCGGCAGGAATTCGAGGCGATGTTTTCCGCTCTCCTCCACTCCCGGAAAAATTCTACCAAAGGTTTTTAATATAAATTCTTCGTGAATTAGTGATCGGAATGAGAGATTTGGAAATGAAATGTCCGCGAATAATTATTTTTTGTAGCATTCTTCCAGCATTAATTCTCTGGTGGTGAAATTTCTGTATTTCGATTAATAATTGCTTTCCTTTGTCAATTAAATACATAATATCTGTGTGGATGTTACTTCTGGGAGTTGCTTTGTGAAAGAAACCTATAGCAGAACAGCGGGTATAGATATAATTAGTATGAGGGTAATTAGCAGAGTATTAATATCTCCGAACTCGAAGAATAAACTAGGGTGAAATGATTTAATAATATTTGAACTCGTATATTCCGATCTCCAGGCAAATGAAGATTCCCTAGAAAGGATGTGAGGCTATTCTACGAAAGAGTTCAATTACTTATAGGAGCAACCCGAAACGTGAAATCTGGGTCTCGCTAGACTTTTTCATCTCGTTTCATACTGCGTATTCATCTAGTACAATAAACTGGTATATATCTCAATAAACAATACCGCGTTTAAATTCATGCTTTTTTATGAACATTATAATAATCTCAAAACTTTTGGTTCCCATTGAAAAAAATGCCCTGAGTTAGTTTACTATATTTAGTAACGCTTATTTTTCTCAGTATATATTTTTCACTTTTGCGTAAATTTTTATCACTCGAATTTCGTAGTTTTTCACCCTGTCTTGGTTTCCTTGACTCTTGTATTGGCTATGTGCCTTTTTACTAATTTAGGGTTAAGGATTTGAGATGCTTTGGATTTGAGGCTACACATCTTCTAGCTAAAGATTTCTCGTTTCCTGAATAGTTCGAACAACTTCTGTAAGAGAAATCATCATTAGTTACAATACCAGGCAGAAAAATTCGTCTTTACGTAATTTCAAAAGGATTTAACGAGAAATTGAGCTAACTTTTACGAATATGTCTCATATAACTCCTTATGAGAAGGTGTTACTTCATGGTAGGGCATAGTAATAATTATGGATATAACTCGTTCACTATCGCTGATTTTAGTGTAGCAACATGTTTCGCTGGCGTACTAACATCGTCAGGCCTGATGATGCTTGGCTACTTACGAGTAATTTACATCATTATAATAATACACGTTTCGATAAATGCATTTATATTTTCAAACGTTCGGAAGTTAATGAATATATTTTCGAAAATCTTACATAGCTCTTCTTTGCTTATATCTTAGCTGGTGCATATTCCTGTGAATTCCCTACCATAAAAACTGAAAATTAGTTGTTTGTTGCGGAACCATTGTTGTGACACGTGTATCCACTTTCGATTTCTCTTCGGCCCAAAGGTCTTACTCATTTGCCAATGCAAATGAGTCTCGATTTCCATTCAAATAATTATTTAAATTTTCGGGATCGGCAGCTGAGGCTTTCCCACGCCAAAGGAACATCGCTATCCTTCCAGCGAACGACTCTTATATACGAATTCCCGAGATAAATATCATGGCGGCCGATTTCGTCGCTGCCGTTTTCCCTCCCTTTTACCACCGGGGAAAGAGGAATTCTGCCGAAGAAACGTGCCATTCGAATGGCGCTCTTCCGAGAAATGGGAAAGGCCCGCTCAATGAGTTGAAAATGGAAATTACTGTTGCGTGTAACAGGTTGGATGGTGTCACCTTTAGGGGTGGACATGAGGCATTAATTCAAATATTCCGGGAAAAAGTCCTTTCCATCTCTATACGGCCGCTGTCATTTGAGGCAAATAAAGGGTCCGTTATTTTTAATGCACGGCTCCGCGTCACGATCGTGCGTGGAAATGGGAAATGAACGAGTTTCGGACCCTGATGATTGTTCCTTGGAGGGAGCGGTTCGGACAAACGGGGATGGGTTTTTCCACTGGGAAGAGCCGAGTCGAGAACATTAGAAAGTAAGGTTTTTCCGAGATTGACAATTTAAAAACGGGATTTGGACCGGGAAATGCGGAAAGGGATTCGTCGCTGAAGGGATAGTTAAATAGGGCGCCCGCTGATATATGCGAAATCTTTCAAAGTGACTGACGTGGACCAGAAGGGAAGGATACGTCAGAATGGATTGCGTAAATGAGAAATTAGCGGTGCGAAAAGTGCTTGCCAGGCACACGGGAAACATTGATGGCTCTTTCAAATGGAATTAAAACGCGGAAAATGCATTTTGCTCCAAAAATATATATATAATGCTTGCTTTGTGCGTAGGCTATAGAAGACGTTTGGCTCAAACGAACGATATGTGAAGTTGAGCATTAAGATAGAGCAGTAAATTTATGTGACGTCACGTTGTTTAATGGGAAAACTCATTGATCCAAATCATTTCTAAATATGCCAGAGATGTAGTTGAGATGAGGAAGATAGTAGAACGGCAAGCAAATTTTTTTATCGTTTGTAACATTTTTGTGTGAAATTGCTAAGTCGTGCGTATTATCTCCAAATTGCTCCTAACACTCTCCGATGTACAGTCCTGGCCAAAATTAACGCACCACCTCACTAGCGATCCTAACGACCGGTGGTGCGTTAATTTTGGCCAGGTGTGTAGCTCTGATGATTTGTAGTCACAAAAGAGTTCAAAGGCTATAATACTTCACAACAGAAGCCGAATAAACAAACATATGCTGTTTAATAATAGACGGAGTTCTCAAAAGCGATTAGAAAAAATTCAGCGGAGTGTAGCACATCACATCAAGTGGCAATTCACTTCCTTTACAGCAAGAAGTATTGCTGATACGAAGTTGAAATGTGGGAATATAAATGCTGTCTTTGCCTCTATGATGCTCATACGTAGATTCATTCAAAATCCTTTTACACAAATGTTAACATGTATGCTTATTATATGTAGATAAAAATCTCATAGGGTGGTTATACACTCGCCAAAGCGAAATTAGTATATTTATATAAGGCATGCAAATGGCTAAGTGTTTGCTTGGAATTGATGCTCTTATAGCCTCATTTAAGCCAATAGTAAATACCAGTATCTGTAGATCATCATAGCTATCATCATATCAGCAACGCATTACCTTGGTGTATCCTGCAGAATACTGCGTATTGGTGTTCATAGACGCCTATCTCGTTGTATTCCTCTTTCATCTAATATTGCTTATTGCGCTTAAAAATCTAAATCCAGGAATCCCAACGCCCATATAATGCTGCTTTTATGAGCATCTACTCCCGTCGTTATCGGCAGCGTAAGACACTCTCCGTTGAAATCATCGCCTAAAAGGACATCGATTTTCATCCTCCGGAAATCGTCGCTTTCGATTCCCGAGCAATCGTTACCGTATGGGCGGATTGCCTACGTGCCCGTATGCAAATGTACTCATCTTTCTCTCCCAACTGGTGGACAGAATGCTTCTGTAAATGTGTTTGCGGCACTCCAATTACGCCCAAGTCCCGTAGGAGTTCCCTCGGCGGGTGTCGTAAACAAAATCTCCCTCACCTCTGGAGCTTCAGAAGGGGAGAAAAAAGGCTCGGGAAATGGTCATGTCGCAATGCCTCCCCTTCCTAGCGTGGAAGTAAGCCAATTTTTACGATGTCGCGTAGCCCTAACCAATTAGAGCCAAGCTGTTTTTATAACAATAAAAAACTTGACAGAATTCCCGTGCCATATCCTCCCTTAAAAAATCGTTCCTTTGAGTCCTAGTACAGATTTGAAATTTTCATATTTTATTCAGTATATTCTTTTTTATATTCGCATGCCGTATGTAACTAGGCAAACTGTAGTGTACAGGTACAGATACAAACGATCTGGATACAATTAATTATAGATTATCAAAATGAATCTTCATTTTGTGTTTGGGCTCCAGGATGGCCAAGTGGGAAACTCGTTCGGTTTCAGTGGAAGCGGTACCGGGTTCGATTTGCGGTGGAAGCCCATTCGCGAAATGACCTAAGATTTTGAAGTACTCTATCCCATACAACAATAAAAATACAACATATGTGGTGTTGTTTATAGTAATTTCAATGGCTGTTGTCTCAGTTTAAGCAGAAATGAAGGTCAAGCAGTTTAAATTTAATTGATTAATAAATAACTCTCCAGATAAAAATATGAGGGACACGAAGCTATCAGGTTCAAATCTTAATTTTGTTAAGTTATGCATTAGAATCTTTATATATCAGCAGCGAAACTGAGAAATACGTGCGACATCAGTCCTATTCTGCCATAATGTCTTTGGACGAAAATTACGTATAATTTTCAACTATGATATCGAATGCCATTATTCACTCGTTATCGTGAAATTTCTAACTGAGCAGCATGTACGGCTTTATTGCACATGTATTTCATGACGTCCTATTTGAGAATATTCCTGTATAGGCAACCCCTAGTCTTATCTAAGTGACCTGCTGACTTGATAACTGAGTTCCCTTTGGGCTTTAGTAATCAAGAGCTTTAAGTGTCTACTGACTCAGAAAAGTTGGACATGTAACTCAGTTTATGACTTCAAATTTTTGCTATGGATATTTCATCCATTGTATTATCTAATCAGCACGTTGTACTTCCAGCATAAGACCTTTTTAAAAGATATTTCGAGTAAATCATGTGCTGCAATAGACGCACGTTATTTGCACAATAGTTTGATAATTCTATTACTTTTGGCTTTACTATGGAATATAACTATATTTAGTTATTAATTCACGTGTAATAATAGACTACCTCCACGCTCGCTACATACCTTGTTAAATGAATGTTTACTCAATATTCTCCTCTTTTGAAATGATAAGGTGCGAATGATCTCTTATAACTGTAACATTTGGATATTCATTTTCAGTAGATGTGTATACCGATTAAGTGAAATATCCATTAGAACATCGTAAGAGATTGAAATTGGGAAATAAATTTGTTTAGTTTACAATATATTGTATTTTATACATATATACATACAAAGGACTTCATTGGGCGAAATTGGAACTTTTTAGTCCCATCTTCCATTTAACCAAAAACATTTACAAAACTTATGATATATTATATAAAAATATTAAAATCATATAGCAAAATAAAATACAAGCATATAAAAATTATTTAAAAAATACATCTATATAAATCTATTTAACAAAATGAAAAAGAATAATAATATAAAACAAATTTATACAAAATTGTAATACTATCACATACAAGTGTTGAAATATGATATTTTTTAAGGTATTAACAGGTTTCTCCTCGAGTAGAAACGTGAAACCGCTAATCCAAAAGTTGATCAAAGCAACACCTATTGTTAAAAATTTGCCCACAAATAAATTTTCTATCTTTAAAGTGATATTGATACACTAAAGTCATCTACCATATATACAGTAATATACCTATTGTAAACACATTTCAAACAAACCTCATAAATTTAATGCCGATTTCTTAAGTGACCGGAGGGTTTATCGATTCATTGCATCTGAAAGACAAGAAGCTGTTGGGATCCTTTATAGGAAGCTGCAATACGTCGCACGTTTGGTGTAGGTACAGATACATTTCTGTAGGATTCCATTTCAGAACCTATTGATAGCAGAATTTCCCGTACGGATACCAGAATTTTTATCAGCATTCCATTCCAAATGAATTCCACAACTCAGAAGTCCTTGACTCCGTCCTACGCCGATCCCCCATTCACCTGCAACATTTGTCATGTTGAGCACGGCTAGTTCCCTAGAATCTCCCCCGCACTCGATTATTCCCCACTCAAAAGCGCGATACACACTTACCGATAGGGTGATCTACTGCCGAAGGGGAGGAAAATTTCCCTGCTTACGAGAGGAGCATGCCTGGGTGTCATCTGCACCACGTTTTAACTGCTGCCGATACGCAGACACCACGACTCGCAGTACCGATAATCAGAGTGCCCTCTCGTATAAAGTGTTCTCGGTACGCACGGAACTCGTTGCCTCCCCCATTAAATGCACCGCGTGGGTTGTGCTAACTCCCTCGCCACCGATCGCATAGAACCGGTTGTTAAGGGGATCGGCGGGAACAGGGGCGTTGCCAAGGGAATGGAATATTATAACTGTGACGGGGGGTGAGAGCCATCGAAGCGGCTAAGGTGTTAGATGGCGTGTTAACGAATGGGGGTTACAAAGGTTTCATTCAGTCCAACTGTTTCCCTCTTCTTACGTGTGATTTATCCTCATATTGGTTCCACATTCCACACATTCCCTCCTAGTCATCCCATTGGTATACCGACAGGAAACTCGATCCAATTCTATCACTATCTGAATGTTTTCATGAGGAAATCCTATCCTATTTTATTAAGATCGATACATGGATTAACCTTATTTTCCTGTATATAATTCAAAGACTCTTATTTTAACTTTACTGTGTACCAAGAACTAAATTAGTTTTACATCTCAATTATTAATACACTATTGTAATTATCAATTTTTCTAGCGTCCGTCGTATATGAGCAGTCTTCCTATATCGGGATTGTATTGAAATAACTAGGCAAATTCCACATAAACTTTGCATAGTTATTTTAAGACGATCCCAATTTCGGAATTCCACCAAATTGAGGCTACCTCCATTGAATTTACTCTTCCTATAATTCTTCTATACATCTATGATCACTTGTAATCAGCTAAGCCATTTCCACACTGATTTGAGACAGGTCGTGTGATTGTGTAATTAATTTCCAGCACATGCGTAGATGGAAATAGGTGCCTACTTCAGAAGAGTTTTTCTACATATTCTTCTCTTAATTTCACTTGACTTTATTGACTCTTCTTTGCTTCTAAATACTTTGTATTTGCCTATCTAGAAATTATTAAGTCTCTGCTACATTAAGTGAATATCTCGTTTAGAATTCAATTAGGGATACTTTTTTTTCCATAAGATAGATTATCTATTTATTTCTTTTCTTCTGTGACTGCACGTTTATTATACTGACACGAGTTACATTATGTATTATTGAATATGATTAATCTAAATGTTCATAAAAAATCTGATGTGGCCAGCACATGACTTTCTCCATATATATAAGATGTAAATATTTAACTACCGCAGCAATTTCAAACTCTATATTCCATCTAAACTTGGAATATGAGTGATTAATATATATATATATATATATTATCTTATAATATTTATCACCGGAAAATCGGATATGAGCTTTAATGAATGAAGCTCGACTTCCGGTGAACCGATTTACTCCAAAAACTAATCAACTCTGACAGCAGACACCACAGTACTATATACGAAGTTTGGTTTTGATACGACCAATAGTTTTTACGTTAGAGCGCCCACAAACACACACACACACACATACAGACACACACACACACACACACACACACACACACACATACACACAGACATCATTCCGAAAATAGTTAAAACGTGTTCTAGGGACCCCAAAACATGTATTTCCGTTGAAATCTCAAAGTCGAATTTTTTCATGAAAACAATACTTTCTCTATACTTCGTATATGGAGAAAGTAAAAAAGAAGAGGAGAATGCTAGCCTTCTTCAAATAAAGTTCCCCGTAAATATATACTTAATATAATTGTAAATTGATTTTTATAAGATTTTTGCTTTCAAAACTCTCATCCTAAATTAAAATCATAAAATGGAAATCGAAAAATATAAGTAGTTCACGGTAAGTTCACACAATTCAAGTAATCCACAGAGACTCTCAGCATCACATTTATCACAATGATGTTATCGAACATGGTGATGGAGTAGGTAATAGAATTAATATTAAAGTAAGGAATGATAAACATGGAGACTATAACTAACAATCACATTCATGATCATAGATCATCATTGCTTACTCCTCAATAAATTGAAAATTTTCACCAGTAAATGAATTGTGATCTGGCGTGAGTTTGTAAAAAAATCATATGAATGGAAAGAGAAGAATTGTAGAAAATACACAAAACTTTTCCCATTCATGTTTCACCTGTGATTTTATTTTTAAATAAATTTACAGTTTTTAAGTGTACAATCCTTCTCCGTATTATTTTTAATGTAATTTTTACTTCTATCGAAAAACATTTCAATCATACCGAAAGTAGATATGATAATTAATATCTCCTCATAATCTCCGTTTTGCTTGTGTACTATAAGAGGAAGGGAGTCGAGGAAAATATTCCAATAATTATTTATATAATTGTTGTCTTACAGTCTTCTAAAAAGAAATATGACAATTACTGTTTAATTGTTGGCGGAATTAGAAAAATACTCGTATGTGATAAGCAGGATTAATGATTTTTAAGCTTAAATGTGTTTGAAGATCTGTAAAAATCATGAAGTAGTAATGTATGGTCACCTTTATTGTATCATAAAAGTCAATTATGACGTAGAGTTAAAGAACTATATTTTTTAATCATCACTTTATAATATGCATCATAGACCATAAAATGGAAATCGAGTATTAATTTAATGACCGTTACAAAAACCTTCCTAAATTTTCACATTAAAACTGGACAGCATGGTGAAAAGGCACGCATTTGCTGCAGCTTGTTTACTCCTCGTCACACCCCATTTAAATCTGTATCGCAGAAAAGACAGTGCACACAGTGGAAATTTGCAGCTCAGATCACTACACCTCGCAGGCTTCGCTCTGGAGAGAGAATAGGAGTGGTTTTGCTGCAAAACCTCTCTATATCACACGCTAATCCGGAAAGGCTAGCCGCATGGTTTTAGGTGAAGGAAATAGCCGATACAAAGGCAGAACGCGGGATACATGGAGTCACTATGACAACGCCGGCGGGAGGCCCTTTTAGCTTGCAAAGGTATTATAGGAAACAGCCATCCGTAATGCAGCGGGGCTTTCCAGCACTACTCCCGAAGGCCTCTCTCTGAGAGGGCCACTCACCGGACACCGCATTTACCGTAATAATTGACTTAAATTTACCAGTGCTTCGCTCTTTCGCCGTGGGCCACTTTGAGGGCGTCTGAGATGCTCAAAAGGGACTTTCCCTTTCGCACTTATTCACCCACGTGCAGCCGCTTACACCGTTTAAGCGTTTGATTTTAATGCGGACCCCAACTCGACCTCATGCGGCAGAGTTGCACTCGCCTAAAAAGCATTATTGACACCCGTATTACAGAGACCGAGTACATTTCCGCTTTGCGGGCAAAGAGGAAGAGGATTAGAGTTTTGCAAGTGCACGAATTCCCAAATGGAACCAATTTCCTTTAATGCCAGCCAAGAAAAATATATCCAATCCCGAGCATAAATACAGTAATTTGATTGACAATAAAGCGTTGCATTTCAAGAATACACTTCGCCTAATGTAGAATTTCTGTCTCAGTTTCCTGAAGAGAAATTAAGCACCAGTAATATGGAATTATTTCTTTAGAGATATTCTTACATTTTCTAAAATGTTTCGCATTCTAAATCACTGGTATCTAAAGTTGATGGAAATTAATTAATCATATTTTATGGATGACAAATATTTAAGTTTTAAGAAGAATTTTTCTTTAGTACTTGTTATCTTTATGAATGGTATTTTATTCAATACTCTATTGAAATCGGCTAAGAATACAATAATGGGTAGAAATTTAATAATTTACATCTGTTTCGCTGAAATGAATGTGAACTAACCTTTTACGAAAGTATTGTAATATTTTAAAGTAAAATAATTTTTGAGATATATTACGGAGAACAACGTCATTCAAGGAAAATCAATTGCCTTAAACTTTTCATATTTCTTATGGCACATAAATAATAAATTCTACTTATTAATAAAAATAAAAAATTAAATTTCAATATGTTATTTTCGCAATACCGATTCAAATATTTTATTCTTCTATAGTAATGAATTAAAAATCCAATGAATATATTCTCGTCATATTATAAGATTTACTATTCGTAATAAAATGGGAATGATTTTCTAATTCATTTCTTTTCTCATTTTCTTTCAAGGTGGTGGTCCTTTTTCTTCTGGTAAGTGAACATTTTTTAAGGAAAATTAAACTGTAAACCTTTCGTATTAAAGTTTTGAAATAAGATTACTTAAACTTGATTTCTATTCACAATAAAGTACAACGAGTGATTTAGATTTATTCGCAACCGCTACCATAGAATTTTTATTTTCCGTATTGTTTTCTAGCTTCAGTAACTTAAGATCAATTTTCAGTGAAAAAGTGATTAAAGCAATCAATTTTTTAGAGACTCTAACGTTGTTGGTCTCTGATTCAAGTCAACTTCCTAAATAATAGTGAGCCTATTCTTGAAGATATAGTATGTTATCAATTAATATAAGTAATATATATATATATAAATAAATAATTTATATAATATTCTTTATTTGTATACACATAACATTGTAATACTGTTTGAATATGGTAAAAGTTAACTTCGACACCTGTCCTTGCGACTTTCTGGGGTGTTAAGGTGTAAACATACATTGAGGTTTTTCTTGATGTCGCTTCTAATTCTATTATACTTCCTCTCTTACAGGTGGAGGGACCTTGTACTTCGGTGCATCCAGTCTTCACCTAATGGTAACTTTAGCAGCTGGTCTCATGATCCCCATAGCGCTAAGGAGCGTGCTACTCAAAATCCCGCATCCGAGCAGAAGGATGTCCAGGGACGTAGCGGAGGAGGATATCCCGCTCCTTATTAGGGAGACTTGTTGCAGGACACCGTCTAGATCCTCGACGTTGGAATCGAGAGGTCCTTAGAGGACGACGCGACCCTAGGGCCTGCCGTCCTTCAACAGAAAAGATGTCCAACAACGCATGGGAACGAGCCATTCGATCTGGTTTTTCTGAACTGAAAAAACCGCCGATATATGTTGTTTCCAGCAAGCGTTGTGCTGAAGCGCCAGGCTTTTTATATACCAATTACAATCCTATATATGTTAAAGCTGGGTGCGAAATTTTTAAAGTGAATGCGTTGCTAATGAGAATCTCTTGATGGATCTTGTATCTCCTTATAACTTCTCAACTGTTACATATGGTGTTACTTAAGATGTTTTGTTGGCATTCCTATTACATCCCGTATCAGTGTAGTTGGAATTAGGACAGGTACCCCAGGTGGGTGGAAAACTCTCGCAGGATAAAGTTCCAAAACCTTAATTTTTTAATCCCCTCCAACTTTTGCATTGGGACGCTGTACTGCATGAGTTGTTCCCTCTACATTAACGACAATACCTCAGTATCTTTTATAAGAAATTCGGGCTGTATTTTTCTTGTGAAACGTTTTAAAATACGTTTTGGTTTCGTACTTTATCCATGATTTGATTCGTGAGGTTTCTTCCAAACGGGGCTAATGTCCTGGTCCCAAGTACTGATCCTTCAACGCTCCTATATTGCTCGGCATGTTAAAAATCGACCAATTTCATTGGATTAAAAAAAATGTGATTGTGATCCTATTCACGGTTATTCTAGTCAATGTTAAAAACCTTGTGTAGTACGCAGGATTCGTACCAAAAGCTCATCTGTGGTTTCCCGAAGCATTCCAGCTCATATTACTATCCGAATGCGAGGAATCTTTCGGGAACCAATTGGGATCAATTCGGAAGCTGGTTAATTCGACATATTGCAGCCAAGAGAACAACTAGCACCTTCAAAGTGGGGGTAACGTTTGGAAAAAGCTTTTATAACTGAAATTAGAAGAAGAAAAACCTTTGATTCATCCGAGGATGTGATATCGACGATGAATGCGAAGCTAAAATTACAACAAATTGGTCGGAAGATTTTTTAAACCAATATCTCAAGTGATTAACGAAGAAGAGGGACTGAAAACTGTATGTGTAATTGCTTATAGAGGATGTGTAATCCCCTGACTGGTTTTGTTTCATGTTTTAAATTTTACTGTCAAAATGTATCGACGTGCTTCGTTGCGAAGTGAATACTCTTGTGATGATAGAAAAAGTGCCGTTTATTACGCGGAAGAGGACTATAAAATGAGTTAATCCTGATAACAGAATGCAGGATGAGAATAGGCTTATTTATCAACTGATTGGGAGCCCATTTTGTTAACATTTGTTTATTGGTGTACATTTCTTTTTCTGATACTAGAGATATCTGTGTACATAAAATTATCTGTATTTTCTCAAGCTTTGTCTTTTATTGGCTGCAAAACGGTGAGGAAATGAATTCAATGAATTCAAGGCAAGAAACTCTGTTCCTAGAGGATATGCTTATAATATAGTATGAAGGATTTCATTGCGAGTTCCAAGAGATTATATTTTAGATTTGAATTTAATTTTCCATGCCAAATATTGATATTGATTGAATCATTGCAAGGAGACAATACGTAGAGGATTATAAAATATATGAATATATAGGATAATGACTTATGAATGAAAAGTAAAATGTATATTCACGAATTTTGTTAAAAATAAACTTTTTGTTAGAGAATGTATCAATTGAGATGCTTAAAATTCTTTTTGAGTCAGTTCTTAGTATTCGAACCTAAACTATACGAGGTGGTATGTTTAGTGTTTCATGATGATTGATTGCTTTTGTCGATAGATTAATATAAGCATAAAAATAATCAAAAAATAATATCATTTGCAAGACGTCAAATTGAGAAGTTTCTTTTTTTACTTTGAAAATTTTTGTGCTGAATAAGAACTTATGTATTTAATAAAAATAAACGAATTTATTTCAGGGCGATATTGAGAAAGTCTCGCACTATATATAACCCTGTTTAGTTTCCATATACACTGTAGTTAAATCTTATCCGTATTAGAGTATACCTCACAATATCAATATGATGAAAATTCAAAACTAAGTTAACTCAGATCGATCGTAAATTGATATTTGCCAAACGTTCCGATATACTTGCTTATTTGCTATTCATAGATTTTACTCCTGAGTTTCATTTTGTAATGCTTGGTATCGATATATTAGGATAATGCCTTAGTAATCGTATGTTATTGAAGCTCCCATTTATGCTTCAAGCAAGACATATATGTTAGCCTAGTATAAATCTCAAATAACGTTCAAAGAAATATAATTATCTTGAATTCGTGATGAGACGGATCTATTTACAATGGATTTGTCCATGTAAAGACTTGAAACTTAAAATAAAAGCAATACGAAAGGAAACGGTCAATAACAAAAAACGCTTAGATCCGTAATCAGATATCATTTGTAAGAAATGATGACTACCCCACGACCAAACTAAAGCTCAAATATCGTTCAAGGAAGAAATTGGTATGCGCTTTTGAATCTAGTTCCTGTGCTTGACATTATGAGGCGTGAGGTTGGCAAGGTCAAGGTGTGTATTTGGAGCAGCAACTTTCACTTCTGAGAAATAGTTCCACAATGCGTTCGCTGGGCGAGTGGCTTATCAGACAATGAAGTCGACCCATTTTCAGTCGTTTCTCGCCAGAATACGACACAATACATTGGAAAAACGGGACGGGCCTTTCGAGAAGAACTTCCAAAGGAGAACTTCGGGAAAGGGACTATGATACTTAAGGTAAGTTAATATGTGTTTCTGTAACATTATTATGGGATGACGCACATTAACTTTTTCCCTGAGGTGATTGTATCGAAAGAGTCCTTAATAACAAACATAAAACGTAGAGAACATATTGCTGTGGAACACACGCAGTATGTGTCTTAAATTTCTGGTTACAGAGAGGAATCAGGGCTATCCAATTCTCTGAAGGGATTGATTATTCAATGCTAGGGACCTCCGAGCTATGGCTTCCTTGCCAAATACAGCTCCTAGACGATTTGCATGTATTCCTTGGAAGCATTTGATAACACATGTATAGCTTATGACCAGACTATTACTATGGTGTCACATTTGAGTTATTTGATTCTTTGCAATTCAAATTAGTAAAATTATTTGCCTCTACGTAGAAACGATGAGCGTTATTAAAGGATGCAAAATAAATGTACCCTCTCTTTTACGATCCTCCGAATCGTAAAAGTATTTGTACTCCATTTCATGTGATTCTTAATATTCAATTTATTTATGCAAACACATAAATGAAACGCGAGTGATATATGCTTAGTTACAGCTGCAATATGAGTATTTAATAGAATTAAAGAATTGATTATTTAATCTCTCTTGATTGAAGAAACATTGGTTATAATTATTAGAAATGAGCTCTTCTAGTATCAAGGTCTTAATATAATAATAAAATATTAGATAATATAATTTATATATAATTAGGTATGAACTAAATCTTAAGTTCTCTTTGTTTTGTACGTAACTCAGTAATTTTTAACCCTGAAAAGTTCGAAATTTGTGTTTATTATTTATTTATTATTGATGCTGCATAATGTCTCATCGGTCCATTAGTAAGTTTATTAATTTTGTGAAGAGCTCTCAGAAAAAGTTTGTAGATTCTGAAGACTTGCTATTTACTTTTTAAAGTAAATTTTCTCAGAAACTGGAATTCAGTCGGTTAATTAAGTATAATTTGAGGTCTGTGTACAATAAACAATTCATTTCCCTATCAGGATTGAATATCGTCAATTACCTAATGAATACACTCAGTAATTCTTCAGAGCAGTTTTTGAGGTGAAGAGATTCACTGAATAAAAATCTCAAACCATTTCGGGTCAAGTTTGCTACGTCATTTTATTCGGCCGATCAATCTGGAAAATTTCCATAAAGAGAAATATCTCGAGGCCGATTGGGAAAAATTTGAGATGTTCGCTGGATTAACTTTCCAACTTGAAATTAAGAACATTCAGAGACAAGTAAACTTAAAAGCGAAATGAATCATATTATTTGTCCATGAATTTAATACAATATTGCGCTAATATTTTTCAAGATTTTGTTTCTGCTTTGGAAGCTGCATTTAAAAATACCATTTGGAATGGAGGGGACGTATTTTATGTCAAGAGCTTCTTGGATGACTCCAATTCTAAATAGTTTAACAGTCAGAGAGAGATTACTTCCACTTGTATTCATAGAAGAGGAGTAAATTAGAAGGATAAATGTTTCAATGAATCGGGAAAAGGAATGAATATAAAAGAAATCTACCATAAGAATTCCAAGCGTTAATTTTTGAATTCCTTTGCGCAATCTGGTGACGTAAATGAACATATCTGCAAGACAATAGTAAGTTCAATATATAAATTAAGAAAATAGATAAGATAATAATCGTAGGCATAGCCTAGGAGATGGGATTCAAAGAATGTTGGTGTTTTTTAAACGAAAAGGAAAACATAATGTGAAAAATAAAAAAAATAGGTTGATGGCAATATTTGGAGAAAGTTACGGAAAGTCAATGTTAAATTCAAGGCTAGGCACTTAGTACCTTCAATATATGTTCTAAATTTACAGTAAATTTTCTTAGTCAATATTTTATGTAATACTAAATTTACCCTTGAAATGTCAATAAATATACGCCTTCTAGATCCTTAGAGAGAATTGCATACGTCTAGTTTGAGGTAAATCACTTATTCTCCGATTAAGTAAGTCAAAATTTCTTTGAAAAAGCTTGACTTCCTTAAATCCATTTTGATCTGAAATTGAATTTGCCAAATTCTAAAGAATCATTGTAGAATTTTATCACCATTTTGGTTCTGAATCGTGCCTAACTATCCACATAATTGTTTCATGCTGCATTGCATCATTCCGGCCATAGAGGGTAATTAGCGAAGAATTTTGATATCAGTTATATTTTGAGTTAATGCCCCATACATCATCAAGGCTCTACATAGCTTAAAATTTATCGCTTCTTTTATCAGCTCAATATTTCGTGGACGAAGCATATATGGAATTATAAATCACCCTGAGCTTTGCTTTAGGACTTATCTCACTTAAGCCTCATCTGCGCAAGTATGATGCATACAAGTATATTAATCAAGTACTCCTGTCGTTTTACTCTTTTTTTAAGAGACTTAATTCCGTTACCATGGATTTAGTCGAAAATTTATTTGACTTTAATTTACGCATAAAATTCAGCTGTGAGCATAATAGAAAGTAAATATTAATTAAATTTTGATGTGCAAAACCAAATCCGAATATGATGGTTGTGGCAGATTCAACTGCTGCAAAATGTACGTGCAGGGCGTAAATTGTAGAGGTTATTACGCATTGGAATAATAGAAAGATGATTTCGGCCGTATGAAGCCATAAAGTTGAATTAGGGGCATCGAAAATCAGAATAAAACCCTATCTGCTAAAAGGCTAGCCAATTAGTTTTTAATGGACACCGCCTCTGAATTTGCCCCTCTTGGATGCATTGTATTTGGCCTTAAACGGATTCTGATCTCTACGGTCGAAATTTTTATATCGCGTAGAAGGCTATATTCCAGTTTTTAATATCCAATAACTGACTCTAGAGCTTCGATGCAAATGAATTTGGCGATGGTATTTTATACTGCCCTAATTTTTCGGTGGCAATATCAAACGATAAAGTAAAAGCTAGGGTATATATACACGTTTTATAAGCATATAAACGATGCTATTTAAAGAATTCGATATTCGCAGAGAGTTTTGCTCTGCTAATAGCCTTGCAATTCACATAATATTTATTATCGCCCCTTGAATTTAGCAAAATACACTTGAAAATGTATTATTAAAAGTCTTTTCCCAGTGTTTTAAATTTATAATCTAAAAAAAATGTCAGAACTCCTAACTCTAACGTCATTTACTCAAGAAAGCTAAATGACAAAAGCAATTTTGAGAAAAAATATTTGAGTGTGAAGCAAAACAGAGATTCTTATCGGGTCCCTTAAGTTTCTACTTAAATAATCGGAATATGGTCATGATTAAAATAACCTAAACGATAGAGATCGATTCATTCTCCTTCATCTCAAAATATAGTTTTCTATCGGTAGGTTTCGCAGATTTTTCACAATCCCCTTTCTGGTAGTGTTTTCCTGCAGTGAAATTTTTTTCCTGAGTCCTCAGTATAGGTTTTTTAAATCCACATATTAGTTTTCTTCGTGTACTTTACAAACTGTCTCTTTCTTTCTGTTTTTATATAACAATGGGTTAGATGTAAAAAGAGACTTCTTAGTCTCAATCTCGCCCGAATTAAGACCCCTCATTATTATTATTATTATTTTCGACCTGATCTCCTTTCTCTCATTTTTTTCGATATTAGAAACGTTTATAAATAAAGCGAATTCATTTTATAATAAACACCATTATATTACTTATTATGCTTAAAAATAAATTGATTAAAAACTTACTTAAAACTTGCACGTGTAGGCTGTCTCAGGCCGAGTCGCGCTGTGTCTGAGTCTTGAGGATTAAGATGCTTTCGTAGTTGCACAGGTAATATGGGTAGTTAGAAGTGTTTATTTGTGGGTTCTATAACTATTTAAAACTACGTAACTTCATCTGCAGAGAATTTCAAAGTTTTACACCCTTTCGTGTCTACGTGTTCCGAACATAAGCTAAAAGCTATGTTATGGATTTTAACCCTTAAAGGGCCAACCTTTTTTTGGTTGCTCCGTGGACCAGGGGAGGGTATTAAATTGTCCAATTTTCTTTTTTTTTAGAAAAAATAATGATGAAACATAATATCTCCTCAGCAATTACCTTCTTGGATTTTAAAAATCTTCTTTCAATGATTTTTGTTGCTAAAAATTGTACTAATGCGATAAAAATAATGAAATTTTCATTTTTTCTAAACTCATAAAAGACGAGGATATGATAAAGCTTTTTCTCAATGGCTTTAAAGCTCTCATTTGGAAAATAAGTTTGTTAATCACCATTAGTTATGATTATAAATCAACAACAAGGTATAATTAAAAAAATAATAAACATTTTTAAACCTTAGTCCAGAAAAACAATGTTTATTTGTAGATAACATATATTAGATCATTTTATCTTTTCTCAAGTATTTGATATTCATTAAGCATATAATAACAATAAATTTGCAAAATTATTAACATTAGAAAGTGGTATTTAAGAGATCAAGTTGAATCTTCTGAAAATTCTAAATTAATGCAAGTATTGCATACGTTAGTTTTTAAGCTATGTTTACCACAAACATATCTGCTACATTTAGTACCTACATATAATTGTAGTTTTTGCAAAATTGTTCCATGTCTATCTTATTAATGAGGTAACATTGCTGCATGCGTGGCACCTGCCTGTGCCATTTACTTTGATAGCAACATCTGACATTTTTATAGACAGTATTTTTCTATCCAAAACCCATTCCATTGCCTTCAAAATATGGTCGGTAAACCAATTGAGTTTTCCAAACGATATTCTATGTTTGGCCGCACGAGTTCAAGGCCAAGTTCTTGTAAATATAGACGTCACTTAGTGCTTCTTGCGATATTCCAATGAGGAAAAGTTTTTTTGAAAACAGAGAATCCATTTAGGGCAGCAATCTCGATTAGCGTAAAGAAAACAGACAGGAGCCACCTTCTTGTAGATCTTTTGGTCAAATACTCACGTACCATTTGATAAATAACATCCACCCCTCCTTTGGTGTTGTTGTAGAACAAATTTAAGTTAGATTTATTTTTAAACAATTATTGGTCATTTTATCGGCATGCTGTGTGGAAAAAAATGAGATTTTCATTGCTTCTGTTGATGTATGATTTCAAAGTTACAGGTGGACTTCAAGAGTCTTTAAGAAACTTGAAAAAATCTCCCGACCAGCTGTTGTTTTCAGTTCTTCAAGAATGTGTTATCTATTACACTGCATGGTTCCCACCACAGCTGAGCCAAAATCTTCATAAAGTTCTTCTACTAACTCCACAGACATGTAGTACCTGCCCATTGACAAATTTTGCCCGGAATTCTTGAATTTCAGGCGTTTCACAATTTCTTTGGATCCTCTGCTTGTTCATCATAATTTTTTCCAGCATAAACTTCCATATTGAGAACATACCTCTCGTCACAGTCTGTAAGCATCCTTATAGGAATGCCATACTTCCCTGGTTTTTCTTACAAGAACACTTTGAATGAACACCTGCCCCCAAACAATGCTAACATTTCATCTACTACTACGCTAGGTCCAGGAATGTAATATTTGGGGAATGTCGCATTGACCGTTTGGATTACTGAAAGAATAGGCGCAAACTTATCTTTTTCTCTCCGACTTTACCTAGGTTCACTTGTCATCAAACCTAATTATAGTCAATAGTTCTTTAAATCGGTTCCGACTCATCGCAGCAATATAGGAGGGTCTTCCAAATTTATGTGACCACAAATCATGGAAATCTAGCTTGCTATCATCGTTGGCACCAATAAAAATCTACAATTCAATGAAGGATTTTGGTTCTACCAAATCCGTTTTAGACTTCTGATGTCGTTCTGCTTCTTTATTTGTATGCTGTAAAATCATGCCAAGGATATCAGGAGTGAAAAAAATTTCAAAAGACTCCCGCATATCCTTTACCTTTCCAGCCGTTGGTAATCATTGCTTTCCCCGCAATATATTTTGAATGGTTCGCCTAGTCACACGAGGAGGAACACTTACGTATTATCTTTCTATTCTTGCAATGTACTCGATATTTTCACTACTGCCATTTCCCCTAGATAAATCACTTCCTTCATCTGCCTCACTTTCATCATTCAAACTGATTTCACTAACATGATCTTCAGTTTCACACACTTCTTCATTACTGTTTCTTTCTGTTTCACTTGTAATTTCCGATTCCCGTTCAACGTCACTCTAAGTCAAATAGAAATTCATAATTGGAAATTGGCGATACAATAATAAATAAAATAATAATATAAAATAGTTGGATGTCAAAAATAAATTTAAATATAATAAACAGGGTAAAAAGGCATGCATGAAAATGGAATATTGGGATTATTTTTGTATTAAAAAAAGCAGAAGGGTATTCAGTGGTTTCGTTTCGATATAATTTATCATTTATATACTTCAGCCAAGTATAGCCTAAAAGAGTAAACTAAGTGAATAAAAACTGAAAGCTATTATTTTTCGTTGTCGAAATGAAATGAAATGATAGGACTCTTTGAGCTAACACACAGAAATTAGAAGTATTCACTTGTAGCAATTTAATTGATTTCAATATTTTTCTTGGAGAAAAATGTCAAACCTATGAAAGAAATAAAGAAGACTGTGATGCAGCTTTTTAAGAAGTTTATCTTCTTACAATAGAATAGTAATTGAAAAATAGTAGCATTACGATTTGTCAAATAATGACAAACTAAGCAAGTAAATTGCATAGTAAAAATACCTAAGCGCAATATAGAACTAATTCTTGAAATAAAATAGAAGTTAAAGCAAAATTTACAGTAATTGAGTGATAAACTACAACGTGTAGCATAACTATTTGCCAAAATATATAATTCCATTTGGTTCCACCTCCTATTTCCACTCTCATTACATTGCTTAGTAAAAGTACAAAATGCATCAACATATAGTATATTTAACAACCTATATTTGACAATGTAACGAAGTTATAATACTGTAAAACACGATTAAGTTCTTAAAATATTGAAAAAGAAAAGTGGTGGACATTTTTTAGCTCTCCCTTGGTTCTATAAGGTTTAAACTTCCTAACATTTCATAAGGAAATGGACAATTTTCATCATAAGACATCATAAAAGAAGAAACAAAGGTAAAATGAACTATTGAGGATTAAATTGAAAAATATCCGATAAGAGTCACAACCGGTTCAAAATAGCACAATCTCCGGCGTTGAGTGAAAAATGTTTCCACTAGAGATATCTTTCGAAAATTTTGGTAAATATAGTATACTGAAAATATGCTAACTAGTCGCATGACTAAGCAAAGTAGTGTTAAGAATACTTATTATTTACTCAGAGCCATCCATAATTTATACTAGGAATTACTTTATGCTATGGGTTTGCAATGAAAGAAGTACTTTACAGAAATTGCTAGAAAAAGCATGAAGATCCACTGATATAAAGAAAAATTGTAGAAAGAAGGAAATGTTTGTAGGTGGTAAAGCTGTCACACTCTCAAGTATCTTGTTTGCGTAGTCATCGCCGGAGAAAATATGTTTAGATTTTACCAGTTTATAACCAGCTATTTCGCAATAATTCGAGGTTTTATTGAGGTCCTGTTGAAAATCTGAGAATTTATATTCGGCTGATATCTCTTCAGTAATGGAACAGGATGGTAAAAATATAGTAGTTACAGAGAAAATAAGAGTAAATATTTGATAGATTATTTCCTTATCCCCTCTCATTGTCTAATATCCTATAAAAAAATTTTTAGTGGTTTGAAATTAATGTAAAACCCTATTCCTCTCCGAAAATGTATCTCTTCCTATCATCAACTATCTAAATGGCTTACAGATGGCTTTAAATCATAAAAAAAACTTTGCATTTTGGAGATTAATGATTCTTACTTTCGAGGTTTGACTGCAAGCAGGACTTGAGCATAATATATCCTTACCTGTTTCTCAGAATTTAAATTAGAGTTTTTTCATCCTTACGCATTTTAAAATCTTTCACAATCGACGTCATAAATTCGGAAATTCACCCTCGTCGATTTTCCCTCCAAGTTGGGCGCGGAAGTTCTACCAAGGATATATATAACTCAGTCTCCGCTCCGAGCAATTCATCTTCCCCGGGTAAATTAAAAACGAAGCCGTTACACGCGAAACTCCGCACGACTAGCGCCGTGTATAAAGGCCAGATTTATAAACGAGTGCTTAACTTGGTTATAAACCGCGCTGCGATGAAATTGTTTCACAAAAAATACTCCCAATTAACGGCAATACAAGCGACGGGAAGAAATATCGACCTCTGAAACACAAACCATAGGAGGAACTCGCGACCGACGGTGAAAAAGCGGGGAAATTTCTCCCAATTTTCTTTTCCGCCCTCAAAAACATTTCCTCTTCCCCTCCCCATCAGCCCCCACGGGGAACTTCGGACGATAATGGAAGCGTTTGGGAAACATGCTGCGCGTATTAGTCCGATATACCAAATCCATTTGCCCAAGAGGCTTTTCAAGTTGCGCGCTAATACCGCCACTCTGCGATCCGGCTCTTCCCGAGCTCCTCCCTCATTAACGAAACAATGCCCGACACTCTCCCGCAATCGATTAGGAGGCTTAGAGAGGTTTCCTTATTTGCGGAGAGCGAGCCGTAAAAATGCCCAAAAGAGAGGAAAGAATTTCCAAGAAAAGGACGAGTGTTTGAGAGTATTTGAAGAATTTATGTAGCGCTCCATGCCCTCACTTCATGACTTGCCGTTTTAGCTAACACTCGTAAGTAAGTAATTACGGTCATGATCATCCCTCTGGATAAGATGTTAGAATTTAGCTTCCAATTTTTTATGCTGCAGTAGAACTTAATAATTAGTTTAATCACCTAACTTAATAATTATTTACTCTGTGATGTCATTGATATGTATAAGTCAATAACGAGGCGTCGATGCAAAAATGAGAATAAGGATTAACCCCCTGGTTCATTTATGTAAATTCAACTTGTATTAATTTAAAGTTATTATGCTATTTATTATTATACAGTTGTAAAGATACATTATATTTCTTATCACAACGTGCACAAGTGAGAAATAATGATGTTTACATACAAAAGACTGAAAGACAAGTTTTAATGACTTGAGTACATACCTTTGAAACATTTTGTATAAATAATCATACAAGTAAATCATAATAAATAGAATAGAAAACAACAAATAATAAATTATCAAAAAATATTCTACCTGTCAGAATAAAATAAGGTCAATCAAATGAACGAATAAGTATTTTAAGAATAACTTAGGTTCCATTGAGGCACCATGTGCAAAGATGTCGAAGTATACCGAATTAATGCATTCAATTTAAGTTTATCTTTGTAGTTTATTTTACCCTGATTAAAATTATAATATGTCGAATAAAACCGTTAGATTTCATCAAGTTATAAACGTTTTTCAATGCTGAATGATTTTTGAAGACGTTATTTCCGTTAGAAAATAAAAATTAATATCGATAAAGGCCGGTCAAACTACTAATAAAACTACCATTTCCTCCTCTGTTCCTTAACTTGGATCCATACAAAAAAGCAGTCACTATTCACTCAAATATTATATATTCTAACTCTAATTATCTGTGAAAGCCATCAATCTTTGATAAACGTTGTTAGTATGCTAGATTTTAACCTTCTAACATTTCTTTAGAATATATCAGTCTCTGGCTAAGCTCTAGATAGAATAGAAGAGTAATAGAATGTGAAAAGATAACCCTAGAAGGAATTTTGAGACAAATTATTGATTATACAATTTTAAATCTAATGATCCCAGCTGACATTTAGGCATGACATTTCGAATTCTTTCTAGGGACACCGTTTTGTAGTACAATACGTACTGTAGCCTTTGCGAAACAGTTCCAACTAAAATGTGCTTTAAAGGTCATTCCAAAGTGTTTATAAACTAATAAAATGCACCTGAAATACTCGTGCACGTGCATAAAGTGCAAGTAGATTAAAATCAGGTTTTTTCCTGATGAATTTAGAGCCGTAATAACTTGGAGTTCGTGCATGTTTCGGCTTGCACTTCAACTCATAATTCGAGTCACTTTTACAGAGTTATTTAAAACGCGACTGAAAAGTCCCCCCTTAGGAGGAACTGCTTTGTTTGCGAAAAATGGCGTTGCAGCGGTGGAGAGCGCCTCACAATGCCAGTGTTACATAATTCGCCATCGCTGTTCTCCCTCAACAGGTCATTAAGGCACGCAGTTATCAGCGGTAGGCAGCCAGTTTAATGCGAAAAAATATGCGCTAACCTGCGAATTCGTCTTCCTGCATAAAGCGCATCGAAAATTAGGCCGAGAGCAATCATTGCGCGTGCGGCGAGCACGAAATCCTGCGGTGGCTTAGCAAATGTAGTGGAATTTAACAGGCGGAGTGAGCCACTGCAAAATAATATACCAAGGGATTCACTCGTCGTCTTCTGAACGGTGCTTCTAAATTGATAAACAGAGGCTAAGCGAAAACTTAATTAGTGAATGTAATTTTATTTCTACGTTTGTACGCCGCTAAATTGCGAACTGGACATAAATAAAAGTCCTCGTGAAAACCCATTTCATTCGGTTAGAGAAAACTCGAGAAGATAGTGGTTAATTGAGAGAGTGTATCGCCTATTCATCAGAATTCTGTTTTTATTTAGTTTATTTTTTCTAAATAATTGGCGAAGAAAAGAGAGTGTTTAATTTAATCAGTCCTTGAATCGGACTAGACCACTAAAACGTCATGTTTAACAATTCATTTCAATGCTAAGCAACATTATGAACTACCCTCTAATGAGGACATAATTTTATCATGAAAAATTACGTCAATTATAATTGGAATCCGGTCCCCTGTTATTAGCTCTTTATAAGGGAAATATAATTACTCCAATCTACTTCTCCTGAACAACTAAAACGCTAGCACATTTAAAAATCAATTCATACATCATTTTAAGTTGACTGATAACAGGGTATGTGCTGTCTTCATATACTTCCAGTCTTATTAAATTTTTCGATAATGTCAGCAATGAATGGATGCATTCAAATTCCTAATACGTCGTAGGTAAAATATTTATTTCTTTTCAGAAAAAGAGACCAAAATGCGTTAGTGTAGTTTTCTGATAGAATCGAATTAAAAGCTATTATACGTAGACTGTCAAATAACAGAATATAATAATATTTATGAATCGAAATAATTAAATCCTGTGTAATAATATTTTTTAAAGATTTGATTAAGATTTTTTGAAAGAAATGGTTTAAAAGAAGAAACTAATTGATATACATTTACATGTGTAATTCAGTGAGGGCAGAATGGCAATACTGAGTCAAATATTGAGCGGAGAAAGATGGATGAAAAAGTAAACTGAATGTAGATTGAAGTGGATAAGGCGGATTGAAAGAGATAGGCAAACAAATTGTATGATATAAAGGGTAGGTGAGTAATCTAAACGAAAGAATGGCAATCGAATGGGGAATATTACGGCTGATGAACGTGTATGAGTATTAGAATCTGGATATTGTGCCAATCAATTACTTCGTTCCTATTTTTAACTTTATCATCCGATTTATGATAAAGCTACATGGCAATTCAGATCCATAAACGTATACATGTTCCAATTTTCAGCGTACGTCATAAATTAGGAGATAAATAAAATCGTTTTAAAAAAACAAAGGATAAAAGAGGTTTTCATAAATGGCAGTAAGTTGTTATAGGGCTTCAAAATACTTGTGTGGTTTCAGCCCGGTATCTGTTCACTCAGAGAGTTAGATTTCTTTATTTAAGACCAAAGAAATTTAATCCCTTCAGATATAGAGATTCGACAGAAAATTTCTGCTTTTATTGTAAGGGAAGCCCAAGAAAAAATAACTTGGCCATGAACTAGGAGTACTGTTTCACTTGCAGTTTGTTATCTGGTTTTTATGTATTCAATTTTATAGAACGAACTGATAATACGTTTAATAATGCATTACACATAACTGCAAGAAATACTATATTTATCATACTCAATGTGATCTGCATTTATAGCAATATTGGGAAAATATTGGTCAAAATTATGTCTTCAGTCAACACTCGCAAAATTCACCTTTTTGAAATCACGTACTCCAACAAGCCCGGATCAGGATTTGAACTCGATACACGGACTTGCGCGCTAATCTCTGTGCGTTTAAAATACTCTCGGTCATTGTTTAAATTGGTGAAAGGTGTAAAAATTTCATATTAATTTAAGGAATCATAACGAGTGTGCTGACTCAAAAGAAACCGAATTTTTCTAGACGAAAAAGAGTTTTGATAATAACGTGTAACCTCCAAACATTAGAAGAAATCATTATCAAATGAGTTATCGTTTATTCATTAGATGTAATCTCAGGCTAATGCAAATTACCCTGGCTATTGAGATATGTATGGAATTTCATTTTAGTCAATACGCTAAATTGGATAGAAAAAAATTGCTGTGATAGGTTCAGCATAATTTTTATTTTAAAAGCCACACAAAAACTGATGAAATACTTAAATCGATGAGCTTTCCTATTTCAAGGAAAAGGTAAATGCCATGTAAAATTTTTCTTTCCCATTTACAGCTCCAAATATGAAGTTAAAAAAACGACAGCTGAATTGCTCTTAAGGTTTATTAAATATATTTATTTTGATGAAAGAAGTAAATAATTTGCTCTCTATACTTCATCACTTTGTTAATAATCAAACTTTATACTCGTTCGTTACTCTACGTTATGCTAAGAATCCTTTGGTTCGTAGCTTCATAGATGTACGCGTGATAGTTGCTTCTGGTTTCTTTCCTTTCAAACCAGCTTTTGAGAGCATTTTCGTAACGCTTGCTTTTTATAGTAGCATGTTTTAACAAACTTTATCGCCTTTCGCAGCACTATCCTGAGATCATGGGTACACCTTTTACCATATTAGCATGATGTACTTGTAGCATATTCCACATGGGGTTTGACCAAGATAAAATAACCTCTTTTTCTCACCTTTTCATAGTACCTAACAACAACGAACATTCTAAAGCCTAGTCTATTAATAACTCTATTGTATATATCCAGTTTAGGTTATTGTAGGGATGATCCAGATATATTGAACTGAATCTATCACAATTTCACATTTATTTCATTGATTTTTCATGAGTTCAACAACCTATAATGTAGGCACAAGCATTAAGATATAATTGCATTTTTCCTCACCACCATTGAATAAGGACTGGATCGTTTAATACAGAAATATGATCATCTTCGTTTGATATCTCTGAAAAAAGGATAACAGCATTATTTTAATATCTGACGGAGAGCAATCTCGTTGCATTAACGCGGATCTCCCTTCCATCGGGATGTTTTAATTTAAAGCAATCGAGCGGGAAAGTTCCCTCGCTATATTTAGAATTAAAGAAACGCGGTGTAAATGTCAAGAAGTCCAAGGATCAGTGGCCTTTGTTTGCGCGAAGAGATCCTCGCGTGTCAATCTTTATGGCTTCCACCTGTTACGTGAATGTCAAGTGGCCTCTCGTATTATACTCCATGTTGTTAGTGTCCACGACGAGGAGCAGCCGTCCTCTTCACCTGGAAAATGTCGCAGCGACCTACTTTCAAAGTAATCCCATCTCCCCTTCTATGAGAGACAGTCTGCATTGTTCACTCTGTCGAAACAATGCCGGTTCCGCGTCGATATTCATCGTCTTTTGATGAGCACGGAATTTTCTCCCATCGACTCCGATTAATTACTTAATCCCGCCATCGCTGTCACCGCGTTTGACGAATTCCTATTAACTCGACATGCATACTGCTTGATTTTCAGCGAAGATGTGACTGGGCATTCCAGTTTAGCGAGGAAGGATTTCACTTGTTTAGAGTTGGCGCATTGGTGATGTGATTGTTTCCAACAAAGATAGGATGGTTTTAATGGAACGTGAAAACGCTTTCTACTGATTTAGTTCGGAATGATATACTTCTCTTCGTACACATAACACACCCGTTAGGATCATTTTATTTTTAATTTTCCATGAAATGGCGTTCAAGGTGATTTTTTTTAAATAAAGGATTGATATATTCGAAAGTGAAATACTAAAAACATACTCTAAATTCTCTTATTATGAAGAACCGACTTATGCATCTACAAAACCATAATATGTTACACAAATATAGTATTATTTTGACTAATAATTCAATTCAATAAAAAGAATATGTTCCTTTACAAATCATAAATTTCGTCATAATCTGTTATAGATTTCCCTGCGTAACATAAAAGAGGATTTTAACGAGAAATCAAACTGAAATATAAATATCCTTATCGAAGAAGATTTTATGGAATTGTGGATAGCGGGTGCAGGAATCATAAAAGATTTTTTCGTATAAAAAGTTTAATTGAAGTTGTACGTGGAGTAGGAGATATTCAATATTTCAGTAATTCTGCAATATCGTTTCAAAATTTGCAAAAAATTAAACATCTCTAGCATGCTGCGTTCAAATTCGTTTCATTCGTCCGTAAAGATATTTCTTGCTTATAAGGTTTCATTTTTGTGAGATAATCCTGCATTTTATAGAAATTTCACTTCCGAGAAAGTCACTCATCATAATAACTTAGCACCCTCGCGATTCAAACGGTATTGAAGCATGATATTGGCCAATGCTTTAGTTTTTTTTTCTGTAAAAATGAGATCATTGAGAATTTATTGTAAATATAGCATAAAGTAATATACTTTTATTCCATGCTAGAACATTTAAATCAATAATTGTTTGTTTCTTTGTGTGCTTCACCTTTAATCAGTTATTTATTAATCGAATGAATACATAACATCATTTTAAATATCTTACAGGGTCTGGAAAGGACAGGAAAGGAAGCAAACCTCTAGAACCCCGCTGCACTCGAAAAGGGTAAGTAAATTCCATTTCTTACCGATTTCCTTGATAACTATCATCGTTGCACATCTGTATGGGCTTTACAGAATCATTCACTTGAAATTATATACAAGATATATTGTCATTTTTGGATTGAAATATTTTTGACCACACCCTTATGAGCGAATTCCTAGATTAATGTACATCGAGAATAGTTATATTAATGTTCCAATGAGCATTTTTATATATCTAGGATTTCCTTACCAAACTAGCATGTTATGATTGCAGTTTGATGTTAAATACCAAAGAAAAACATGCAAACTAGAATAACAAATCGCTGCATTATCACCATTCAAGAAGTATGCAATAGATGTTCCATTACTTTTAAATTTACTTGATCAGGATTTGATTTTAAATTATCATTCAAATTAATCGAATTCTAATAATAAATTATATTTTATTCTCCAGCCGAAATTGTTTAGCCAATAAACACGTTTTTAGATTTTCGCGCTACCCACGTAAAATTTTTGTTCATTTGATAGGATTTCCCAGATTTATCTTTCGATCCAGACCTTTTTTCCGAAGTATTCAAGCCAAAAATATTCAAAGCGGCAGAGTAAATTTAGCCGAATATTGAAAATTCTGCGAGAAATCTTATTTTTTGGTCCTAAAAATATAATTGCTAATAATAGCAAAGATGATTATAGTTTTTTGCCTACCAGAGGGTCCGTGGGCCGTAAGGATCTTTGAATATGCGTATATTTATAGATCGGGATAGAATGCAAACTTTTTACCAATAAATCGAGTTAGGTTGATTGGAAAACATTTTTGTTATGGAAAAGGGTACAGGCATTGATTGGACGGTTCATCCCACGCCACATGCCAACTCGGTAGGTTGTATTTAATTCGTATTCAAGTTTATCTTCTGTTCTCTTCAGGAACCCATTAGTGATTAAATATATATTATATGTAAAGTTATTATATCAACTTAAAGTAATAAAATCATTCATAAACTGGTAATAAATTTGCTTGAAATATCTTAAAATTTGAGAAAATTTAAATCCAATTAGCAAATAATTTAAAAAACTAATTTCCAGTAAAGATTAGACTCGATCAACTTCTTGACTCTTCGCTTCGCTTCATTTATCGAAGAGATTTCCATTTAATTGAGGAATCAGATATCGAAACGTTTAGCATTAATTAACGTTTCAATTAATTAGAAAATATCGTCCAGAAAATTCAAAGAACTTTTGTGCTTCGATATATTCTTAGAAGTTCTTCAAAGCATGTGTCTTATAAAATTTTTCAATAGACCATTATTAGCATGTATTGAAACATTGCCATTGAGGAGATAACGATATTAGCCACTTCATAAGATAATGCCAGATTCGACCCATCTCCTAAGTACCTCACTTTAGTAAGCACAAATATGCAATATTCTTGAAAAAAGTTTAGTTTTTTCTCTATTTTATTTTTTTAATTAATCAGTTAAATGATCAAAAGTAGGAGGAAGGTGAGATAAGGAGTTTCCCGAAGAATGGCCAACGACCATTTATTCCTGAACCCCTCACCCTTGCTCTCCCTACCAAGCAAGTTATTCCCACGATGCACCCACACCTCTCCCCATTTTTAACCCTTAACCCCTTCCACTATCCTATATATGCTGTGACAAATATTTTCTCTGTGCCTGAAGATGTAAGCTAGCTTATGAAACCGGTCGCAAAATAAATTTTCGGTGGAAAAGTACGAAGTGTTTTCATTCTGCATCCGGCTTTCCACGAAGTCACGCCTTCTCATATCGATTACAAAAAATATACCTGTTTAATTGCGCGTATTTTATTACACGAATGGGAAAAGGTTTGAGTTAAAAATTGAACATCGAAAATTGAAGTAAGCTTCAATTTTGCAAACCTCATTTTTATATGAGTTCCTCTCATCCTTTCAACTGAATTTACTCACAGGAATCAACGTAGCTTCCTAGAAATAAAACAGAACCTCTACAGGTTCAAAAAATACCAGTTATGAAATCATTTCTCCTCTAGATATGTTCTTGTTTATGGCAAGTTCACTTCCTCCATGGGTTCGAGAGCCGCTTTGGCCGTCCGCAACTCAGTTCCGCTTTCTTTCGCCGTCCCTTTAAAGCACGTCCTCTCGTGGCCAATCTCTCATTCAAAATCCCTTAACAGATTGTTTCCGAAATCCTCTCTCCCGCCTTTATACCCACTCCTATTTGGTTTTCTCTTTGATCTGCCTTAACTTACTCCACCCTCTCTCCTATCTTTCCTTCCCTCCACACACTTCTCGCTCCCTTTTATCTTATTCCCTCTCTTCTCTTTGCCTTTTTTTCCCTATACCGTTCTTTTTATCTCCCGGACCTCTTTCGCACCGATAAATTTATCGCTCGCTTCAATCTTTTGGCTCCGGTTTCTCCATCGCACGCTTCCGAGTTATCTCCTCAACGCCACCCCTTTTAAGGAAGTTTTTTTCTTAGTCTCTCTCTTCTGCTTTTTTCTCTCCATTTTTTTTATCGATGTGATGATATTTATGCCTCGTTTCGCAGATCGGTTAGGTCCGAAATTGGCCACGGATCAAAAAATATCTTAATCCGTAACGCTTTCCCGGTTGAGATATTTTTCCGCAACTTACGTAACGAATTGAGGAATTTTCGAGAGCTTTCCTCATTCAATTCGTCCTTTTTTGTTCGTGGATTGAGATAATTAGTGGATGATTGATCGTATGGCAACTAGGTCTTTTTTTTTTCATTCAAAGATTTAGATATGTCCTTGCTATATTCACTCTTTAGAACAGGTGAGGGAGACCTTCGAAACTGGAACTTATATTTATTTATGATAAAAGAATACAAATAGGAGTCAGGTCAGGTTGTGACCATTATCTACGTTTCGCTCAAAAAAGCTTCAGGCCACAGCATACAATCAGTGACGGATTGGCTACACGCAAATAGTTACCCATTAAAATTATACGAAGGGAAAAAAATTAACTGTTAAGTTAATATAGATGAAACATCTCAAGGAAAATGTACTAAAAAAATCCAACGGAATACCGTACTGTCCATTTTACTCACTCTTGTTGCAATATTGAACATTTATGTATAAAGGGTGCTTTTAATGCTTGAATTCTTTTCAGAAATTGAAGATATCGTCACATTAGAATTACCAATAATACCGTAGGTTCCATTACAATTCTGAATAATTCCGCATTTAACAAAACCTAATATTTTGATTATGTGCCTAAAATTAATATTTGATTTCTTCAATATCATTAGAAGCATATTATGCTAGAGTTCTCCATATAATTAGCCACTAATGCCATCCATCCCTCTAATTTCTCTAATTATAATAGCATCCCCACATAAATGCTGCTAGTTGAATCTAGCTAAGCTCTCCAAAATATTCAACATATTTTAATTAAAGAACGCGTGTTCAAGATATTACTACGTATCTCCTCTCAATATTTGATCCACCCGTTTCCTCTGCCGATCCTCAGTTATTTCAATTAAAGCCCTCTCGTCCACAACCACCATCTCCTGCTCCTCCTCCTATTTTTATTAACCCATATTACCACTTCTGTTCTACAAAACACTCACATCTCGAAGGTTTAAGCTGTCGAGGAACTTTTAGAAATCTTTTTTTTTAGAATAACAGAAAAATAAATATACACTTACGAAGACTTTAGATAAATATGCCATAAATACTTCCGGAGTAATCCAAATTGTTGTGTTCTTTTTCCATCTGCGTAATGAAACGAATGTTATAGTCAATCAAGGAACTGCCAAATTTCGACTCTTAGCTAAGCACCAGTTTATATCTGTGACTTTATCTAAATTGATCGCCATACCATGAGTGAATGTAATTTATAATATCGCAGCCCGTTATTTTCCCTTTTCAAATGACGGCATCTCGGAGTGATGAATCTGTGTCTCCTTGGAGAGCCCACTCTCATTCCCACAATGCACAAATCCATCGCATTTCCAAAATTTTCCCCTGGCTGGTCATCCCTTCCGGAGAGAAAGAATTTTAGATAGGACAACAAAGAACAATCCCAATAACCCCCTCGCATTATTCCCCGTTCCCTTATCATATAGAATTTCCACACGGTTTCCCTTCAGTTTAGTTTGCTCTTCTCCCACGTTCGCCTCACTCGAGAGAGCATCTCTTTCCTTTCTCTTTTTCCTGCTTTTTGAGGGAAATTATATAGCAAACACGACTCTGCCATCTCCATCGATTATTCCCTTTTACTTTTAGATGAGTTCTCTCTTTGTGTCCCGTGGTTCCCTTTCAGAAGCACTATTCTCTATTCCGTCTTAGCAAAGCAGGTCTTTAAGGATATAAGATGGATGACTCCAAGGAAGAGTAGTATTTTTCGGATGACTTTGCTGGACTACTCGTGTATATATGGATGCAAGTAATTCCGCTTCGAATGCGCTTATAATAGATTTCGTATAACTTAGAATCTCAAAATTTATCTGACGGTCTTATGAGTTGATTACAATCAGAACGAAAAAAGTGGAGATGTAAGTAAACATCAATTTTAGGAATCAATTGTGATGGAGACAGATGAAAGATGATGGAGAGATAGTGTGGTAGCCTATTATAAAAATAACAGACATGCTCAGACATCTGCAGACTATATACTTTTCCACAATAACGCTCAATAAATGTTCCCCGGTTTCGGTGCTACATCACCACTTTCAGGTCAAAATATTATATTACGTCACCATACTAAAACTACTGATGGTCCAAATACGCTAACCTGCCCATGGCCACCTTAATCAAGTTAGAAATAATACCACCAAGTACTCCTGTAATTTCTCTTTCGGCGGGATAGCTCTTTATCCTATTTATAACTTCTGCATTGATACCGCTACTTCTCATTCAAACAACAATATATAATGGGGGATTTCCGAACATCAAAAAATATCGCAGCGACTTGCCCTTTACTTTCAGCAGATTTCAGTACAACGTATATCAGCGGTTCCCAACCGGTGGGTCGCGGAAGGGTTACAGGTGGGTCGCGACTCGATCCTAACCATCGAATAAGCCATCAGAAAAGATAATAAAAATCGAAAAAAACGATTAATGTATATATACATATTACACATATATATATAAATTTTTTTTACACCATGGACCCATGGACCGTGGAACTATTCCGACAAGAAAAGGTGGGTCGCCAGCTGAAAAAAGTTGGGAACCACTGACGTAGACTATTTAGCTGAGACAATTTTAAAAAGTTGAGAAAATTTTCCACCAATCGTATCCACAATATTTTATGAAAATCATTTTTCGGTATACAGTGGAATACCTGTAACGATGTTTTGATTTTGAATTTTCAATCCTTAGGGTGACCACCACGAAAAATTTCGGAAACTCTCCAAAATACAAAATCTCAAAGTCACTAAGGATAACGCGTTTTTGCTCATTCGCCATTGAATGCATCGGTCTTTAGAAAGACGCAGCGTGCATATGCATTAGTGGCCCACTTTAGATATAGTAAACTATTGGTAAATCATGTTCCTCTCCTTCTACGTCTCAATAACTTACGTTAGAATTAGTCAAATGAGTGAAATAACCACCGGAGAAGGCCCATGTATTCCCAACGAGACCCATATACAAGGAAGCAGTGGGCATATACAAGGGCAGTGTTTAACGGTCCCTCTAACTCTAATCTCGTTCCTCAGTAACCTTTGAGCACCGAGTGCAATTTTTCAAAGGACATCCTCTCTTTTGAAGGCTTAATTACGGTCCCCCATTGATAACCGTGGTATAGGTGTATCGAGCAAAGAGAGAGGCTTGCAAGGCTGTCGTTCCGCTGAAAGAGCGACTGTTTGATTTCGAATGGCAGTGGGATTGACGTGGAAACGGGTCTCACAAGGTCGCTCGGATTGAAAAGGGACGGTAGAGTGGCTGAGGGATTGATCCGACCTCCGCACGAATCTGCAAGACATTCGCAACGAAGCCCATGACGCCGTTTTTGGAGAGGCTTGATTGAAGGGAAGATGATGAGGAGGCGATTGAAGCGGCGGTGCTCTTCTTCACCGCTCGAATATCTCAAAAATTGCTCGGTCGTAATGTGAAGAGAGGCCTACGACTTCATTGAGTACAAAATTGTGGAAAAATTGACTTCAAGGGGCTGCGGACGATATGGGAAAAATTTCTCCTCCAAACTTTGATGATTGTGGCCAATAATGAGGTACGATGCTTCTTTGAAATGTACCGTCCGTTTCGATGTAGGACTTATTCTATTTGCCAGAGACGGAGAAACTTCTACGAGAGTAGGTATCCTTGTTTGTCCGCGAGTTTCCTACTGCATTCGGAGGTATATTGGAGGTGATATCACCATCATCGTTGTGATTTTTTGGTCGTCCCTGTGTAAGCCAATACGTTTCCAAATCCTATTTGATTAGTGTTTTCTCTCATGAATTATCGATTTTCAAAAAATCATTAAATATTTTTACATTTGAGTATTAATCAACTAAAATTGATAAAGTGCGCCAGTTATACTAACGGTATACAGAAATGCAAAGTACTGATAAGATGCACTCCAAGTTTAAAATAAATATTCATTAAAAGTTTCAAGCGTTATTTGTCAGCCAAAGATTTTTAATTGAACGTTTCTTGCACCTACATGCAACATATATTATTACCTAACAATTCGCAAATTTCAGTATGGTAAGAGAGATCTGCGTTAAATATTATTACGAATTATAATATATGTAGAGTATAATTTTACTTCACTCATCTTTATTTATTACAATTCTCCTATAATTTATATGATTTTACTCGTTTGAATTTTCACTAGCGTTGATGAAATATTAATTGACTAATCTCGTTTAGTCAATAAACAGCTCAGACAGGGATAACCCCGAGGTTTAATTTAATAATATTGCTAGTGTTTATTAGTCGCAAATAAAATATTTTTCAGCTTTAGAAATATTTACATTTCATTTTTTACTTGTCGTATATTTACTGGAGCTCGGAAATAATTCCGGCTGTGAATTCTTCGAATTGTCCTTCACTCCACTTCATGGAGTATTTAGAGTGGTGTTGATTTAAACTTCTCACGTATTCTCGGAGAGACTGGGAATGTGAATTCACTCATTAAAATAAAAGTAAAGGAAATAAGTGTCAATTCATGCCTTTATCGAGGAAAGATTTCGTGTATCTAATTCTCGTTGAAATTTATAATCTAAAATAATTTATCTTCTAAAATTATTTAACCTGAAAATTATTGGTTTCAAAATGTATTCGATATTTTCTAAAAGTATTTTTCCAAACAAAACAGTTAAATATGTCAAACTTATAGAAAATTATTTTATCTTCGAACGATTTTTAGCTTTGAACAGATTTAATTAAGAAATTAATTTACTTTAGGATTACTTATGTTGTTGCTCGGTTTCCTTAACGGACCGTTATTGAAACACTCAAGTGCTCGATACTTTCCAAGAAGAAGAGCAGATTTATAAGTTACCGAAGCTAGAGTAGTACCACTGTAAGTTCTGGGATCTAGAACTATCTCAAAAATAGATCACTGATTTTTTTATCAAGATGGAGGGTAATCTTAGAAAATATTTACTCTGATAATTTTCTGATTGGTAGGATGTTTGGTCAATCAAGTGACGGAGACACTTTGTCCATGATATTCAAAGAACCATTCTCTAAACTATACATGTGTGATACTAGAAACAAAGAATCTATACTATTCATGCATTCAATTTATGTTGCATAACATGGTTGATTTTAGTATCTCAAAACCTTATAATTTTTACTTGTTAATGTATTTACAATACCTTTGAATATCTGCTGTTCTAAAAAATATCTTTGTAGTCAATGGCCCCAAGATAAATAGGTAGTTAATTTATTTCAAATTAACTTATGAAATATGGTACACGTACACAGCTTGATGGATACAAGTTGATTTCAGAATATACGTGTCAAGTTGAATTCTACTCTTAAAATAAAATTAATGTGGTCGATCGTTTCTTGGTGGAATTTCATATAACCCATCTCGAAAGAAAAACACTTTCTAACTTCCATGATATATATTTCTGTCGACCAGTTTTGTTATATATTTCACATCCGGAGATACTCCCAAAATGATTTAAGTACCAGTTACTTTATTGAAAATCCTGTTATATCTTCCAATTTCAGGAACATATAAAACTAAAATAATTAAACTTGAGATTGCAATGGCCCCAATAATCTTCTTTTGGATAGATAGATTATTGCCGTGTAGTATAAGTTTACATTTCTATTGAAAGACGTTTGGATTGCAATATATTACAAAATTACTGTAGTTTTAACAAAATAATTGAATTGACATCGTCAGTTGCGATGTGAATTATTCAGTTTGAAGATATATTGCAGATTGCATTTGAAGAATCATTTCGATATTATTCTGAGTTTAAATTCATTAGAAAGTTGTTTACTTCCTTTACGATTTGAAGGTATATTTATTATGCTTGGAAAAGTAAATATAGACATGTCAATATTTAAAAGTTGCTTTTATACACCCAAACGCGCGGAGTCGGTAAGGATTACATATAGTGATGGAATCGTTCTTAATTTTATAAATGGTACCTCATAAATTCAGGTGAGATTTATTCTAAGTGCTGCAAGTGAACGTCGTAGTTCATTCATTCAAAACTGACGAGGCTACTTACGGCTAATTTAAATTCTCTTTGTTGCTTTTTTACTTCTTTGAATGGATGTCGCTCTTTCGCTACTTAAGCAACAGTTAAACTGTATGTGTAATTACAGAACGAACTCAAAGGATCCGGAAAAATATTTTGCCCAGCCCTCGGTCGAATCAAAAGAGCCTGGAAATTAGACATTCCGACGTCACTTCCATTCCGAACGTAGTTAACCTGTGACGATCTTAATATGGAAAAATTGCAGCTCGTGAAAGGAGAAAATATGCAGACGCTACCTGGACGGTCGCTCCGGGAGAAAGATTTATTCTGTTGATATTCCAGCAATTCTCCAGGGTCTACCTTTCGTCAACACTCCACAAAATTGCTCTTTACGAAATAACCCCGAGGCTACATTTGGCTTGAAAATTCTTTCCGAGGCACGATTGCTCTTCTTGTTTGCCTCTTGGAATTTATTACGCTCTTTTCTCGTGAAATTGCGCCGGAGGCAGGGGTCTAGTATTCCTGTAGAGAAGCAATAAATCCTAGATTCAATTTATGATGCCCTTGTCCAGGCATACCACAAGCCATCCACGTCAAATAAGAGACGGGATCAAATAAGGAAACTCCTTTTCCTGAGTTGCCCGCGACCTCCACGGACACGGGGTAAATAGGAGGATAGAACGGCCGTCTTTTTGCTAGTGCTTAGAACTTAAAATAAAAGGACTTGGACGCTCCCGGATAGAGGAATGAATAAACTGCGAATGTCAGCGATGGAAATGTCAATCCAGACACGGAGGATTTCGTGAATTCAGTGAAGCAAAATTTTAATGGAATACAAGAGACTGTGGACAAAAAAGTGGCGTTTTGTTATTGAAGGATAGTGGTTAGGTGTTCCATTCATACAGACATTTTCAAACTCTCGGATCTTATACAGACCAATATGCCATTGTGCACTAGCATGATGTTGTTGTAATTTAAATAACCTGATGAAAACCGAAATCAAACTCTTTTTCCAATAGTAAAAATCACCTCCAAGAAGGTTTGTAAAAAAAACAAGTTTTCTTCTGACTCTCTATATAGTGGGCTGCTTATTTGAACACATTTGTTTCCAATATGTTTAATAAGGCGTAATTTATTCAGTTTTTTCCTCCTCAGTGCACAGTAGTGAGCTTTTGCAGAACGGAACCTTTCCCTTATATTTGCTATTTTTGTTCTCAGTTTTCATCCATGAAATAGGACTCTTTGAATTGCCATTATGCTTTCTACTTTATCAATCAAAGGAATGCAATAAGGAAGGAGTAAGAGTTGGCATCTATGAAAAAAGTCAGAGAGAGAAAGAAAGTGATAATTGGATAAAATATGAATTTAGCTCAATACCGAGTTTGTGTTGCCATTATGAAACGAATGTGCTACAAGCTTTAGAAAAATGTAGAATATATTATGAAATCAGAATAATGAGAAACTATGAAAATCTGTTTGATATTTTAGAAAGGAGACGGATAAAATATATAGGTACATACTGTGTACGCTATCTTAAAGAAGAAAAACTTGGGCAACGTGAAGAATAAGATGAAATGAAAATGGATTTGTCTGAAGATAAAGACATAGTTTTGGCTATAAAAGCATAGTTCTGAATTTGTGCGGGAATCTTCAAGTTGAGAACAGCAAGGTTGTTCTTATAAAAATACTTGCATGAAGTTTGATTTTAAATCCGTATTAATAGCTATTGGTAATTATATTGCCTCTCTTATGTCACATCAGTGAACTGCAGCATTAAGATTAATATTTGTTCAAAGATCTATGTAGAAGAGAGTTTTGAACTAGATATCTCACTTCGCAGGAATAAAAGAAATCGGTTTCTGTTCACAATCGATAGTTTTGAGGTACACAACGTAAATTAATAAGCTCAATGCCGTCGGAATATTACAGTAGTATCTTTTGTAGTTGTTTTAAGCCCTAACGGTACCAAACAAAAAAGAAAACCAAGAATCACTTCTGATGATGGTAGCGAACATAATGAAATTATTGACATTAATCAACCATGTCGCTCTCTTTATTTGCCGCACATTCAAGAATCATTCCTAGAGATTTTTTATAATGGAAACTCTTCATGTATACAATAATAAGTGATAATTTCCAATAGAAGTGTTGACGGAGGACGGGCCAAGTAATAAATTCGAGGGAGTGAATATGACCCATTGGGGGATCATCGAAATTTACTCAAACATCACGTTTGCGGAGTTAGAAATGGAAATTAATTCGTACTTATATACTTATAAATTATAAACGACATAAGTATCTGTCGATACCAAATGAAATATTCAGAAAGTGACTTTAGATGGTTATTGTTTAAAATATAGAGAGCGGACTAGTTATTTCATATGAGATTTTAACATGAAAAATATAGTATACATAGATTGCATACTAATTTATGAACATCTAAAATATTTCCCCTTAAAAAGAGGTATAAAAACCCTCAAAAAGCAGCAATTTTCAGCGTTCTCTGTCGCATTGCCCTCGGTTCTGAAAACAATAGGAAGCATGGGTTACTGACCTTATAACAAACCTCCAAAACAGGTTGCAATGCGGAATGGAACGCTGAAAAAGCTTCTGGAGTCTTATAGACCTTTAATTCATTAAAAAGTCGCGTTCCAATGTCTTTCTTTACTCGCTCCTTCATTTGTAAATCAACAACGTACAGAGACTCCAAGGAAAATTTTATCACGATAAAATCAGATAAAAATCTATTTCTTGGAAAGAAAGCTCCCTAAGAGCCATTAGAAATGATATATTCATCAGTAGCCAATGGTTTCAATGGAATACGATTACCTTCCTACGCAAACGATCAGATCAGTGTACACTAAGATGGGCCGAAAATATGTTTTTTTTTTCCCAGATCAAATTTGCTCCGCACGGCAAAGTTTTGTACTGATATGAGGATCTCGCGTCCAAAATTTTCCAAAATCGAATAATATTAATCGCTGCCGCCCGAGCCCTAAGGTTTAAAAATTTGCGAAAATAAGAAACAAACGCCAATGGAGACTGAGGTATTGTAAGTATTGTAATTTAAGTAAGTATCAACGATTTGTATCTCTGAGTTACGTTTCTGAAATCTAAATTTATTTTACGCAATCTTTGGTTTTATGACGCTTGGGAATGATCAACAAATTTTAAGCATAGGCAACCCGCAAAACGACCAAAAATTCTGGTGAAAAGGGACATCACCTTACATTTTTACTTTCTCCATATACGAAGTATAGAGAAAGTATTGTTTTCATGAAAAAATTCGACTTCGAGATTTCAACGGAAATACATGTTTTGGGGTCCCTAGAACACGTTTTGACCATTTTCGGAATGATGTCTGTGTGTATGTGTGTGAGTGTGTGTGTGTGTGTGTGTGTGTGTGTGTGTATGTGTGTGTGTGATAGTGGACGCTCTAACGTGAAAACTATTGGTCGTATCAACACCAAACTTCATATATAGTACTGTGGTGTGTGCTGTCAGAGTTGATTAGTTTTTGGAGTAAATCGGTATACCGGAAGTCGAGCTTTATTCATTAAAGCTCATTTCCGGTTTTCAAAATATCTCCATAAATATGATTTATACGTATATTGTCTTACTCATAAAAGTTTTAGATAATGTAGTTTACTATAACTTTTGTATTTAACATATTTTTGTATCACCGGTTGATTAGGAGTTATTCGTGAAACACTGATAAACCGGAAGAAGATGATTATGTACTTTGTGGGCGCTCTAACATGAAAACTGTTTGGCGGATCAACACCAAATTTCATATGTAGTACTTCTATTACAGTTTTTAGAGTTGATTAGGTTTTGGAGTAAATCGGTTTACCGGAAGTTGAGCTTCATTCTTCAAAGCTCATTTCCGGTTTTCAAAATATCTCCATAAATATGATATTTAGGTATATACTATTATTCATAAATGTTTTAGAAAATAAAATTTACTATAACTTTTGTATGAAACATATTTTCGTATCACTGATTGTTTAGGAGTTATTCATGAAATACTGATAAACCGGAAGTTGCTGATTATGTACTTTGTGGGCGCTCTGGGCTCTATGGGCGAAAGGCCAGTTTCATCGTTTTTCATCCAGCATTTCCCGAACATCATTATTTATAATGTTTAGAGTTCGAAATTACTGTCGTAGATAAGTATTTACATCTTATATATGGAGAAAGTCATGTGCTGGCCACATCAGATTTTTCCTTTTGAAAGCCGTAATTGTCATAATTTCCCATTTTTACTTTCTCCATATACGAAGTATAGAGAAAGTATTGTTTTCATGAAAAAATTCGACTTCGAGATTTCAACGGAAATACATGTTTTGGGGTCCCTAGAACACGTTTTGACCATTTTCGGAATGATGTCTGTGTGTATGTGTGTGTGTGTGTGTGTGTGTGTGTGTGTGTGTATGTGTGTGTGTGATAGTGGACGCTCTTACGTAAAAACTATTGGTTATATCAACACCAAACTTCATATATAGTACTGTGGTGTGTGCTGTCAGAGTTGATTAGTTTTTGGAGTAAATCGGTCAACCGGAAGTCGAGCTTTATTCATTAAAGCTCATTTCCGGTTTTCAAAATATCTCCATAAATATGATATATACGTATATTGTATTACTTATAAAAGTTTTAGATAATGTAATTTACTATAACTTTTGTATTTAACATATTTTTGTATCACCGGTTGATTAGGAGTTATTCGTGAAACACTGATAAACCGGAAGAAGATGATTGTGTACTTTGTGGGCGCTCTAACATGAAAAGTATTTGGCGGATCAACACCAAATTTCATATGTAGTACTTTTATTACAGTCTTTAGAGTTGATTAGTTTTTGGAGTAAATCGGTTAACCGGAAGTTGAGCTTCATTCTTCAAAGCTCATTTCCGGTTTGCAAAATATCTCCATAAATATGATATTTAGGTATATACTATAATCTATAAATGTTTTAGGAAATAAAATTTGCTATAACTTTTGTATGAAACATATTTTCGTATCACTGATTGTTTAGGAGTTATTCCTGAAATACTGATAAACCGGAAGTTGCTGATTATGTACTTTGTGGGCGCTCTGGGCTCTATGGGCGAAAATCCAGTTTCATGGTTTTTCATCCAGCATGTCCCGAACAACATTATTTATAATGTTTAGAGTTTTAAATTACTGTCGTAGATAAGTATTTACATCTTATATATGGAGAAAGTCATGTGCTGGCCACATCAGATTTTTTTAATTGAATTTCTTTAGAAATGTCTCGGTCATTGTTTGGCGTAAAGTAATCCGAAGATAATTCCAGAAAAAACATTAATTTTAACATTATAACTAATTTTGAGGAATAAATGTGCAACTGATGAATTATTACGATTCAAAAATTATTTAGGCTACTTTAGAACGTCAATTCCTTCATAAAAGTTAGTACCATTGGACAGAGGAAGCGGAAAAGGTTAGAAAGTAAACGATTATTTGATTTTTCATACTTTCTGAGCAGCAAATTAATGAGATTTTGGAGGATCAAACTGGTGAAATATCAGATGATGAATCATCCAACCCAAATGATTTTATGGCAGAAAAAGTTGACATATCTATGAAGAATTTTAATTTGCTGAGATTTGCATATTCCTGTGAACGATTACTCCCATCGAACCGGACTTTTACAGAACGTATATCCGCTCTACTAGTACATATACGTAGTAATAGTTTCTCAAGAAGAAACTTGTCGTGGACAAGAAGAAAGTGAGGAGGGACAGGAAAAATGTATTTCTCCCTTGAGAAAAACATGGGATATGTTTAAATGGAATGGGATAAATACACGTCATCAAGGAGTAATATATTGTTGAAGTGCATGCATCGGTAGTTTTGTTTTCTTTTTGTTGGACATTCTTGCCAAACAGAATTTCACTGTGAGATTGAGACTAGCACGCTTTTAACTTGGATTAAAAAGTTTCATTCCAATGTTTAAATGAAAAAAGGCCATTCTAAGAATTGCTTACGAAAGAAAAAATAATAATAGTATTAATATAAATAATTTTAACACATAGATTATATTATTAATACATCAAGTATGATAATTTTATGGTTTATAATATTTTGTCTGTTCTCGGAACTTATCACAATTAATCAGAAATGGATACATAAGTACGAACGATTACATACAGAAAGGATAGGAAAATATCGGAAATTATTGGAAATTGTAATTTCCCAAGCATTTCAATTGATATCGAAAGTTTATTGAACTTTAAGATCCTTTGGATTTTAATATCATCTAATTTCGTGACATTTTCATTGTACTTCTAAACACCCTCTCATATACTCCTGTATTACGAGGCTCTAATTGAAACTCTGCGTGCTACGTAGTCATTAATCGAGCTTTTCTTAGAACGGATTGCAGATGCAGATTAAAATTTAACGCTACTCGCATTTCTGAGAATTTCCCGTGTCATTCACCTAAATGTTCTCTCTCGAATGTATTGCAGTGATTGCAAACTGTGGAAGCTAAGGTGAAAATAGCGTAGCTCTGAGAGTTTCATAAGTTTTTCTTTTATGGTAATTACAAGTAAGGCAAGTTCTGTAAATAATGATTAATTTTTAAATCTTACCTCATTATCACAGAACTTCTTGTAATTACAAAAATGTAATGTTCAATTTTTCACCATATAGTAATGCCATTGGTATTCAATTACACGTAACTGTTCTGATACATTCAATTTCTCAAGTATTTCAGACGAGTATATCTAACAAATTAGATGAAAATCAAGTGAGGGGTTTGTGGTTTATGTATTTAGTTAATTTAAACAATGCTGTTAATTTGGTATTGTATATTTTTTAAAACACTCTTAACTTAAAATATAAAAAATTTCATTGATATTGACGTCTTTGTTATGTGATTGTTAAGATAAATAAATAAATAAATGTAATTTTATTATGCCCTGTGGCAAGCCACCTAAGGGCAACAATAAATAACAGAACAAAAATAGATAGACATATTACAGAGAACAGTTGTATTTCAGAAGAATTCGTGCTAATTAGAAACGTAAAATTTAAAGTGTATACTTGATCTTCAATTTATTTTTCTTTATTTGGCTTGACTTTACCAAAGAGCATCACTTCATGTGAAGTATACTCCACATTTCCAAATCACATTCTTAACATCATATCCCTCTAATAATCTCTCTATTATTCCAACATGCATAATCTTCTCCCTTCCATTCTCCTTATCTATATTCCATGAAGCCACTATCTCCCAAAGAACCTCTCATCCAGGCCCTTTAAGGCTCATTTATATCCATCATGTAGCTCAAAAATATTCATCAATGCTCAATTTTGATCACTTATAATGTTTGTCGGTGAAGATTTTAATATTAGATCTTACAAAGAGAATTTGTATGGTCAGTTATGAGCGAACTTTATTGAAGAGAAAAATACTTAGGAATTCTAGTTAGATACGTAAATACTTCAAAAACATTCTTTGTCAGCCTTGGATTTATGTACCTGATGAAATAAATAGTATGAAAGTTCAAAATGCAGACTACAGTAATTGCGATTCCATCAATTCAATTATACAAGCGCTGTCGAATGAATCATTAAACAACTGAAGAAAGATAATAAAAACGATTGTATTCTATAAAGGCAGTATCAGCGATGATAGAAATCTATGATTGAAGTACTTAGTAATTTCTGCTTTATACACTTATTCATCACTAAATTCATTGCTGATATTCTATTACTAAATATTATTTTAATAATTGATAAAAGCAATTCGTGCTAAGGAAAACACCGTTGCATAATTTGTATGCTTGATAAATTTGAATTTTGTCATTAATTTAAGTTAAATTCTACTACTTTATTTTTATAAAATAGATGAACATTGATTTAATTTTACTATTTATACTATATTTTCACTATATTTTACGATTTATATTTTTGAGGAAAAATTCTTTTCGAGTATATCATTATTATTATCAATATATTGCAGTAAGACTGCTGTCAGGTGACAGCCCCTATACACACAAGTAAGAGGGAGGGGACACCTAATAACGATTTCTTTAATTGTAATAGTATAAAAATTAAAGATGACGCGTTTAACTTCTTCAAAGTTACATTAAAAACAAGAAATACAAATCAAATGTTGAACAATAATCTCCCATCAAATTTAATAAAAAGATATTTTTAGAGTTTAGTTTCCAAGAAAACCTTAATATTCATATCGTGTATTCACCAGGTAATTTATCGAGCATAGAAACTTAAAGATAACGTCGCAATTGAAAATATGGATAAAATGCTTCATCTTCCATTATTTAATAAATATACATATGTATTTTAAATTACAGTAATCCATAAAACCCCATTCTTGGCATCGTTATGGAAGCTCTATCATCGTGAAATAATGATATTACCAAAGGTTAACCTACCATTATCGAATAATACGAATAAACTCTGTTCAGTGCTATAAATACTAATAACCTTGGTAATTATCTATTTCCGCGCTGAACACTATCATCGTTTCCATTTCGTGACTCCGTTCGATGCCTAAAGCACAATTTGGAGCAGCGTTGAAGCAGCGATTGAGTCGCCTATAACTAGTAAAGTTGGAATCGATTGCGTCTTATCTTACACACGTCCACTTTGAATAGCGTCGAACGTCCGAGTTTTTATGAAATTTCAACGGCGCATCGTCTGATTGTTAAACCTCTCTAATGGTCGGAATAGCGCAGTCTTCCTGCATGTTACAGTCAGAGCATCAGACGAAATCGGTAAAGCATTAGCAGAGATACTAGCGTATGACCCTCTATTGCATAGTGCATGTAAAATAGATCCTATAGAAACAAATATCACTAACGAGAGAACGATTTTATCAATTAGAAGCGATTTATTCTTTTATTACTTTTTCCAGATTTGCGTAAATTTTTGTGCTATATTTATGGAAAATTAAACTTATTTGTCACCAACCTCTAGTCCTTGTCAGGTCTTACGCTATCATATCCATAACTTCCAGTACTTGTGTTCATAATCTTCCTTTCGATGTTGTTTTACTTAAAAGGCTATGTTTAATTGCGGGAACATTTCATGTGAACGATTTTTTCAACTATGATTCAGTTATTGGACCAAAACTAAATATGCCTTCCCTGTAAAGGTCAGAAGGATAGCGGAAAGTTTGCTATATTACGAAAAAATATTGCGATGCCTGCCCATCCTATTCTTCTTATCACTATAAGTCAAGACTGATTCTAGCTTCCACGCGTCCTTTTGTTTAGAACCTCTCTATTTCTCATGAAGTGAAGATCTAGAGAGCCGATATGTTGCCTTCAAGCACGTCTGGAAATAAAATAACAAGCTCATTGCGGGACTCTAAACTAGCAAGATGTTGTTCGGTAGAAAAAGGAGGTACCGCGATGTTTCAAACTGCCCCGAGCATTAAAAAAGTCGGGAAACGGCGAAGTAAAAATATCTTAAGAGGGAACCGAGGAAAATATTCGATTATTATTGGATTTGCAGTTATTATATAATATGCTGTTGCTTTACTCATTTTTGATGGAGATGCAATATGCTAAAGTAAAAGTTTTAAATAAAAGCAATTATGATATAAATTCAGACATTATTTATCTAAAGCACGATGCAACATAAATGCTCTACCTCCATATTTTAAAAGTTACTTTATAGTATTTACCCTCCAAACTTTATTTAAGCACGAGTCTGATGGTAAACAATTCTAGATTAACAGTTTGTAAAACTATTAGAATCCATTTTCTAGTTCCTATTCAAAATTAAACTATAAATTATTTATAAATAAATTCAAGAAAACAAACATTAAAAAAAATTCATTTGATGTTTTGAAACTAGGATATACTTGGGTTGGATACTGAAGAGGGATACAAACATAATATTTCCGGGATGTAGAGTTTTTACTTAAAAAGAAACGGAACACAATTACCCAAACACGTACCCCTTACTAATCTCTGTTGTTTGCAGTGACGCTATTTGTTTTACAGAATAACGACTAGCACTAAATAGTTATGACATGAATGTAATAATGAATTATGAAATTTTCTAAAAAAAGAGGATAAATTTAGCGAAAAAGGTGCTTTGAAATATCTTAAGTGAATTCACGCTCTCGTGCATTTAGGGTGTACGCAGAATTTCATACAGACTAATTTTCGCGAATAAACATGCGAAGGATGCAAGCTTAATTATTTTTTCTACTCTTATAACGACCCATACGATATTATTTTACTTTACTTAGTTTTGGAAAAATGGACTATCGAAAATTATTTATTTATCTTCAAAACTACAAAGTATGATGAAAATGGAATTTAAATTCATAATACTCTGCGCTCATCGTGTATTTACAATTCAACATTAAAACCTTTGGAGCAGTTTTCTTTTTAGGCTTTCCCAATTTCACATTTAGTGTTTGAATTCCTTCATTGAAATCAAACTCAGATATTCAGTCACGGTCTTTTAAATAGTAAAATCAATCGACGAGGCTTCCACTGTATGGAACTCCATAACGTATGATAAAGTGTTCTTTTCCTTACCAACCTTTTAAATTGTATCAACAGATTTAATATAAGTAACCCTTGACGTGTTTTTACCTCTAAGAATAGCTGAAAAAGTATCACTGAGATATAAAGTAAGCATTGGGGTTGAGGTGGCATGAAAATACCTTTGCATCAAGTCTGATTACGAGTATGGTGTTGCAACAAACCTATATTTCAAATTAATTATACTGTGAAAATTATAGTTATTCTTCACCCATATATATATTGACTTACTCCGAATTCCGGTCTGGTGCTAACATCCCAAGTATGCACTAGGAAGTGGCAATTCCCTGAGTATTACAGCGTAATTCCCTTCCCTTGACTACTTTCTCTTAATAATTTGCAATCCAGACACTCGCTTTACATTTCAAAGGCAAGCTGGCGGTCGAAATTACTAAATAGTCATCTGGCTGAGAAAGCGAGGGAATCTAGATGGATTGCAGAGGCTAAATTTTGGCCAAGGTGAGAGCTCTATCATCTTCAGAGGGACAAGGATGGCATTATGAGGAGGATTTGAGGCTTCAAGCAAAGCCCATGAACGCCCTGCACTTTGGGAAATGACCACAATGGTGCGGGGTCGAAAAATTGTCGCGGCATCTTAAGTCAAACTATCTCTTCGAAGAAAAATCTTCAAAGGAAACCGAAATAGATGTGTGTTGAGAGTTTCAATATAGAATCTACCCTCCAGTACAGTATAGCATCGCCCTCAGCCATTTCCGATAGAAGGAGTTGTTGAATAATAGAATTGAGTGCCATGGAAGATTATCTGATATTTGCTAATGATGTTGCATCTGATACATAATTTACTATCCCAGTGAGCCTCGTTATCTCCAAAAAAATCCTCGCGGACCGTAGTCATTACACCTTACTGTAATTTTAAATTTAAAGTTGCAAACGAAAAGTTTATTGTTCAATTGATCTTTTACAAGGATAACTAAGGTACTTCAAATTTTAGAGTATATTCCAATTATCAATTGCTTTTTCTATTAAATCATCAAGGGTTTGCCTAGATACTTATAAGAATCCGAAAGATAAGCGTAATCTACTGGATGGCAAAACATTTGCTAGTTTTAGGATATATGGCCTACGTGTCTTGGTGTATACAAGGTCAAATATGATTGGTCATCATTGGATACATTTGAGTTCTTGAAATATTTGTGTTGATGTTCGTCTTGGCGTAGAGATTGACACTTTCAGGTAAAGCATTTTACGTAGTGAAGATAGGAATATTATAAACGTGCTTAATAGAGAAAATTATGAAAATAGCGATCATTTTGACTGAGGAACGATTAATAATGGTCTTGGTAGGAAAGTAAAGCTTAATATGAAAATAAAAGTGAAAGTCTGTTATTGATAAATGAACTCCAAAAGCATAGATTCAAATCAGATAAGCCCATAATCAGATGATTCCACAAATCAGATGATTCCAAACAAAGATACATTCAATTTAAGTAAGAAATACTACATAACTAAGTACATTATACAAACTGGAAAATACACTGAAGATTATATGGTAATGTAAGAATCGTACATATAGCAGTTGTCAAATTATTTTATAACCTTTTAAGCTCATTTGTGAAACTGTTTACGTTCAATGGTAAATATCGCTTTGAATTAAATTAAACGAAAATTTTTCATAATTGTAATGTCAATAAGAATATAGGAATTATGGAACAACGTTTAGGTTTGAACCTTCTACACTTCGGCCTGCCCCACAAATACATTCCTCCGAACGAATTCGAGATAACGAGAGACAAAGACGAGCAGGAGCTACCCCGGGCATCATTCTGGGGTTTTCAGATGCATAAAGTATGAGAATCAAAGAGAGATTAGTAAAGGAATATGAATCCGTGGAAACTCATCCCTCTTCACCTTAAAGAGAGGAGCGGAAAAGGCGAGACTCAAAGGAAACACCTGCGAATGGAAGATCGCAGAGAATGAAAAATGATCCGGAATGAGGGAAAGGATTCATTCAGAGCGCGGATTCTAAAGGAGCGGCCCCACGAGGGAGCGGAGGTGTGGCGGAGGAGTGAATGGGGCGCGGCACAAGTGGAGAGAATCGCGGGAGTGATTTCGGGAGAGACGTTTTATGATTTGGCGGAGGAGCGCGAAAAGGGAATCGCTGTGAAAGGGAAGTAAATGTCGAATGGGGGATGAAATATGTATGGCGGAGAAGAGATATTTACCGGAGATTTCGTCAAGGAAGGAATTACAACGAGGATGAATCGAGAGAGAAATGGTAAGAGTTTGTGAGGATAGGATACGCAAACCTACGCCCCTTTAAGGTCGCGGCAACTCGCTATTGTGGGTTAATCGCTTTAGGTGCCTATTGGTACGAACTCACTACTTCATTAAGTCCATTAATTGGGAGTTCGGTATCAATGTAGCCGCATCATCATCGTCATCAGTTACCTGTTTTGACAGGTCTGTCGTTATATAATTCACCGAGCTATCCATCTATCCCTCTTTTACTTAAACATTCGCCTTGATCGGACAGCTTCCTAAGCTGATCTATCACTTTATATGACGGCGAAGTGACGTGTGGCTGCGAAGGAGTTTTGTTAAGGAAATGAAATCACTCAGCCAGCGTTTCTAGTCAGCTGTTAGACAGTGATTTCCTTGAGCACTGCAGGTCAAGGGCATTCTGGCATTTCCTTTCCATCTGATCCATTCTCGGTGTACTTTTCTTTATATTTCTTCTTTGTCTTTCTTTGTCATGTCAGGTTGGTTTTCATATTTGCGCGTCTCATTCTTCGAATTCTATCATATAATTCTATCTAATTCTAGTCACAACATTGCCTCATTCCATAAAAATGGTATTTATTTTAAATTTGAAAATATCTCGTCATTTGTTATAAACTTTTTACGCGATTATTTGTTATTAACTATTTTAAATTAATCTTTATAACGTGATCTTTCATTTAATTTCATGAATTTTGGGTTTAAGTTTGCCAATTGATACATTAATACATTATTTTATTTACAATAATAATGTTCACAGCTTTTTTCGCAGTTTTTCTTTTGGTGGCTGCATCGATCCATACCGTTGTCTTGGAATCTAAGTTTTTTTGTTCATCGGGTGAATAGAAATCGGTTGGTGTTCACTTAGTAAAATGTGAAAGAGAGAAAAAAGGAAGGGGGTTTATAGAATACATAACTTGTAATACTTGACATATTACTTGTATTTATACATATATTACAACGCACATGTTACTTATACTTATATTACAACGAATTTTAGGCATTATTAGTCTTAACTTCAATTTTTTATAACATTCATTACTCTATAATCGATTTGCATAATTGTTTAACTCAAAAACTAATTGAATCTTAATATGTTATGATAAATTTAAATCATTCAAATGAAAATATATTGTACTCTTGCATACTCTCGCCAAAAAAACTTAATAATCTCGAAAATGTATTTTATGAATAAATAACCCCAATCGAAAAAGAAAATAAGATTTGATCAATTAGTATACGATATTAAGCAGCCGATTTGTTGATGGTTGGATTTAAATTTGTCTGTTTTGCATTTTTTATAAGTTGTACATATATTATGTCAAATAGTTTAAGATTCGAATAACTAAAATCGATTATTGAATTTTACATCAATATGTAGACATTCTTATGAGCCGAATATGTTAAATTTACATCAATATGTAGACATTCTTATGAGCCGAATATGTTAAAGAATTGTCCAGCAAGCGAAATTTCATATTTTTAAATCTCACCCAATGAAGCACGAACCCTGACTAGTTATAGACTTCTATTAAGTTTTAAATTATTTAATATATAGATATTTTATGTTATTAGGTTACTATTTATAATATAATATATAATAACAATTCTTTTCTAAAATAGGAATTTTATCAAATACCAAATATTCATGAATGAAAATGTACGTTTTCGCTCCATGGTGCGTATAATTCACGAACGAATCATACAATTGTAACGAGAACACCGTTATTACATTTCCTGTCTTGCGGAAAGACGTAACGCTCGATCTGAAATTTCTTAGAATTCCCTTTTCTTCCCTTGACAGAGCTCATAGAACAGGATATCAATCCAAAGGACTGTTTATTTCTTTCCTTCGAAGAAAAAATCCACGCTCTATCTTCTCAAAAATCCCCCCGTAATGACCTCGGGTCCATGCACCTCGAAGAATACCTTCAGACGTCACCAGACCCACGAAACACGGAAATAATACCCTATACTTCTGCTACCTCCGAAATTTCTTATTGTCGTAGGTTTTCGACAGAGACTCCACTTTTGTACTTTTTATTATTATTTCCTCTGAGAGTAGTGTATACAACTCTTCGATGGGACGTGTTTGATGCAAGAGGTCTGGTGCCATCTCGTGGGAGAATAGAACCCCTTTTCTTTCCCATCTCGGAATTTCTTTTCTTCCATTGTTCGCCGTTCTTTCCGAACGCTGGGGACATCTTGTTAGGAGAGAGCGGGTCAACGTAATTCATCGCGGCGAGGAGTTATGCGCGTTTTTTTACACTTTTATTCCCCAGTCGCTGCGAAAAATATCTTCTCCGGAGAGAAACATTTTTCGGAGACGCTTTGGAATAAAAATGGAGAATTTAAGTTCCCTTCCGTCGCGGGGTCGGAGTGGCGGCGTGTGATTGCGTTCCCGATTGGGCGGGACGTAATTCCGGGAATTCCCCCTCTTCCTCCCTCTGCTCCCGCGCGGGAATTCTACGCCGCGTGCGGATATTATTTTGCGGGGAAATCAAGACTGGAATCTTTGACCGGCTATGGGAGGGGACGTTTAGCTGGAATGAGACTTGCAATTAAGGGGGAAGTATGTGGGTGATTGGGGGACAGTGGTGGGAAGAAAAATCCTTTCTAAAGATTTCTTTATGAAATTCTCATATCTGCCTGTTTGTCCACGAGGCCAACTACGTTGGGTAAATTTGCACGTGCAAGTGCGAGATTTCTTGCTCTTATTTGCAAACGTACGCGAACACGTGCATGCGTGCATCGGTATGTTTGCCAGCTCTGTGTTTGCTTCCGTGCTAGGTGATTACCTTTGTAAGGCAATATGTGTGTCTTGCCAAGCCGCAAACAAAGGTTAATTTCCCATTATATTATAGGAACACAGGGAAGTGTAATAATCAGCGATGTTTACGCTCGAATTGTACATGGCTTAAAATTTCGGTTTTTTTACAGTCCCATTTTTCATATACCCACAAACTTCCACCTATCCACAACCTATCCCCCAAATTAAATCATATATAGTATTTTTTTATAATTCACTGATTACTTCCGTGCAATTGAATTAAAATAAAAATGATGCGTAGGTTAGTGCGCAAATGAACAAAGATAATTGAACAGATAAAAAAGAATTACTACTGGAATGCCAGCAATAAAATATTCAATTATGTGTAACTTAAAAAAAAACTTGTATTATATTTTAGGAAGATTTTTCATCATGTCATATGAGAAGGAAATGAAATTTTGGATAGCGCTTATTCATTTTATAAAAATATATTACAAAATAAAATGAATATAACTTTCCATATGGGTCAAGATAATATTGAATTACTAAAATGTTCGTTTAAAAGTAAAAGATTTCGTTGATATATTTACAATTATGAACTAAATTCAGTCCTGTTAACCACGTTTAAAACATGTAGAAGCATCAGAGATTGATTCAATTATCTCAGAAATAATTTAATATCATTGCAGTCAACTTATATAGTTTGCTTGAACCCATATTTGTAAGGAACATCTCCCAACATTTAGCCAAGTTACAATTTATGAAAATTTTCAAAAGGGGAGAATTTTATAAGATGAATAAGGAGAGTCAATTGATGACTTTGTAGTGCACCTAAATGTTTTTAGCGTTTTGTCTCTAAGAAGAATATCTCAGTCTGTAATTCCGCAACGATGAATTCGCTTGAGTGAATCTCTATGATTTCTATTTTGAAAAGATTCTTCTTCGTTGGACAATATTTCAACTTAAAGAGAGTTTAAAGCAACTATCTTTTAAAGTGTATACATGGAGTAAAATGTTGAGCTTCAGTGAGTACTTGTTGTTGAATATTTACTTCATGACTCAGTGAGAGCTTTCATCTTCCATAGAATTCTGCTCTTGTTATTGTATTCTTCGAATTCGGTGTAGTGATGTTAAGGAGTTTCTCTAGAAAAAGGATTTGTCGAGGGTATTGGGTCATCAACCCTTGCATTCCATAAGAAAGCTCAAAATGACAGCAAAAATAAAAAGTAACCGTAGTCGAAAAAAAGATGGGAGGTTAGATCTGCTGACATTTGTACGAATGGAAAATTCTTCCTGCTCGAAATAATAAGCGAACGCTAGAAAAATTCCGAGCGAAAGAGGCGGAGTAAGAGATATCTAGTCTAGATGGAAAAATGAGATGGATTTGTTCCAAAATTGAGGCTACAGCGATCGTGCGAAAGCCAAATAAATACGACTGGGATTGGATTTGAGAAGAGTGAAGGATGAAAATCCGCATACGGACGAAGAACATTAAGTTCTTTAAGGAAAGGGCAATGGAATGGTAGGGGATGAGGTGAGCTGAAGAAGTAGACTGAGCTGTACACTGATCGTCCGATGAAATACATATAAAATATGGTCCCACTTGAACGAGGAAAATGCAGAGAGAGCTTCTCAAATACTCTTTAACTATTTCTTCATCTTACGAAATGATTTGTTATAGGGTGTCATAGATTTAAACTTAAAGTTTCTTTTCATTCATCAATATTTAATTTTTCTGCATATTTTCCGAAATTAAAGAACAATTCACATTTAATCGAACGTGTGAATTAGCTACCCTTATATTGAACACGGTAGAATTAAAGAAATTTTAACTTGATTATATTTACTGTCATTCTAATAATGGACTGTCACCAAGCAACGGCTTCCTCGATAAAATAGAAATATCCTTAGCTACCCTTACTTAATTAAAGCATTTTTGATACTTCTTGGCATTTGTATTAATATTTAATTGCTCGAACATTCCAATGTTTTATGTGAATATCAACTTTACTTACAAATTAAAACTAACGGAAATGCGCCATGATAATATTTATCAACGAATCCAGAAACAAGATTTTTCCTCAACCTGGGATGTAATTTCCAGTTATGATTTGATACATAAAGAGAAGTACCTACGTGGCACTCGGCTGAATTATTGACTCTTTGGGTTTGCTATTGGGAACTAAAACGTTCTGAAATCATGTTCAATAATTAAAATGTTGAAAACTGTTTCTTAAAATGAGCCTTTCCTGACACGAACTCTTTCTAGGGGCAAATTGAATTTGTAGGAAGAGTTCCTGCTGCGTTTAAGACATTACCTCATCTTTATACCAAAAAAGCTTCAAACTTTGACAAAAAGAATCCTAGTGATTTACTTCTGCTTACATATAATAAACTTAGAGCATTAAAAAAATCAAAACATAACTTCACGATCCTCAATTTAAAGGTTCGCAGAGGGAAAGATTCGCTAGGCTGAGGTAAGAGTAAGCTACTCTTTCTTAACATATAAAACAACCTTGAAGCTCAACAGAATAATCATAATCATGACTAATAATAGTATCGAATAAGTAGTAAGGAATATTAAAGCCTGTTTTCATTAATGTTCATACCTCAATGGATTTCATAATATACGATCCAGATACAGAAATAGGATAAAATAAAATGGAATATGTTTTTTTCCTTAACTACTACGAGATGGAAAGTTACTACTTTGACTGGAAGAGAAAAAATCAAATCTGGAAAATAGAGTAGATATATCAAGGTATTTTTAATTTTCGATAGATAGATGATATCGATGGGAGGATTTAAATTCATTCTGGAAAATTTTATTTTTTTTACGTATTTGGGTCAAAGATTCGTCCTCTCTTTACAGCTGCATTTTTTCGTATAATGGACCAAACGTAAAAGAAGGGAATTACTGGGCGTGTACAGTGATTTATGCGGGTATTATTGGAAAAATAGATAATGGAGTGTTCTGGTGAAAATGGGTATATAATCCTGTATCCATCAGCTTATTTGTAAGTAGAGCGTAAACAAGATTATCGCATCACAGCAGAAACAAAATTATCACATTCTACTAATGCCTTTTTTCGGCTACTGGAGAAATTTATCCATTTCCATTATATTTCAAATGAGAAATGGACTTTTTAAAGCCAACAAAAAATTCACTGTCTAAAGCCTGAAGGCTGTGCGATCCTAGATTTCCTAGCGATATAATTCTAATCCCCCTGAATAATCACAATCATTCCATGATTAGAATTCACTCTCACTAATAACTTTTGGAAAATTTTATTCATTAATTAGGGTTTAGTATGCTTTTGTATTAGATGATGCATTTAAAAAAAGTTTATGAAATATTTATTTTTCAAAGCAGCAGCTATCCATCTATTCATAGGAGATATTGGGATTAATTTTCTATACTAACGTTTTTTTATAATTTTAGGGTACATTCTGAGAAATCATAATCAATAAAATTTATTTTGGGCTAAAAGAAAAAATATTGAACATTTGTAAATATCTTGCTCTGTAACGGGTACATTTGTGAAATTAAGAAATACATAATAAAATCCGAGCGTTTCCTACAGAAATATTACAAAAAATCAATGCACGTTACAGTTATGCCTTATGACATAGAATGTGAGTAATTAAAAGAAAAGAGATTGATTTTAAGCTTTATCATGCTTCAGATTATATGTATTATCATCTTTTATCTTATTACATAGACCGGTCAGATATTCCAATAAAAAGTAGGCGAAAAGGTGCCAAAGTATTGGCTTTATACATTCATTTTCTTGCGGAAGATGCAATCCTATACATGGTTGAAGAAACATTTCTGCTCACCCTCTAACACACTCCAGAATGGTAGCATGCTCATCACATGTATACTTATTGCTATTAAAAACAATGATAAATAACGAGAATTCAATCTTCCAATAATGATATATTTACTTAACCATAATATATACCTCTTCTAAGTGAACGCTCGTCTAATCGAATATATGAGGTGAGTTAATATGATTCATTTATTAAATATCACAATCCTATCTTTGTATTTCTAATAAGTAATTTATTTAGAGACACCACGTATATTTCACTCGAGAAGAGCTATTTAGTTAAAAGTCACATCTGAAGTTGATTTCAGAATCTATGGAAGCTTGAATCTCGAGAATATAAATCCTCAGAAATTCAACGTGGCATTTCCTAATGATTCTAATTTTTGATTCTATCAGATTTTCGGGTGTACGTGATTGTTCGCATACTCTTTATTTTTCTATTCAATCGTAGATGTTTATATTAGTCCCTAGGTTTTTTTACCCTATTATAATTTATTATTAATTTAATATAACACTATATATTTTTTAGTAACTTCAAAGTATGTCATGTATAATCAAAGCTATGGAGAACCATTATTTTGAATGAAAATAGTACTTCACCGAGAAACTTTTGATTTTCGCTTGAGATGCTCTGTTTTCGATTGAGTATTTTTGCAAAGCAAGAGCTGGTCCATTGAAACTCACGTTGTTTTTGAACGAGAAAAACATTTTAAAGCATTAAACTAACATTTAAAAAAACAAAATAATCTGTTACCATAGTTTTCTGAAATGTAATTATCATCGTTTTAATGTTTCTAGTGCGAAGTAAGGAAATAATTTCCAACATATTATACGTATCTTATTTCAGAAATACGATGATAAAATTCCTAATTTGAATGCTTATGCAATCATCAGAAACCTTTCATCCTCTCAATTCCGAGAAACCAACAAGGAAATAGTTTCAAACGAATTTCCCTGTTGCTCGTGAAAGAGATATCTCAGAGCGTATCCACTTTGCACCCCCAGTGGCTGGAAAAGGCTATTTCGAAAGAAGACCAGATGAATATTTGGGTGAGTTAACTTAAAGTTCATTTCAATCCTTTGTCACGTGGAGTTTCTATCTTCCTTGTTCACTCCTTTTGGAAACAACGGTCTCCAAAACGCGACCGCCCATTTCTCACAAGCCTTTTCACAAGTTAAAATTTTATTTTCTGTGATGAGAATTTTACAGTTTAACATTCGTGTAACATAAAAGCCATATTCTATGTAAAAATATACATTTCTCAAGTTCGTCATTTTAATTATGAAAGTAAACGAAGATGTGAGACCTACTGTATTTTGAAGGTCTAGTTTGAAATATCTCACAACCATTAGTCTTCCCTATTTTTTTCGCTCCACGAAAGTTAAGCATCCATTCGAGGAATTGGGTGTTTAATTATCGATTGACGATTAAAAAATAGTTAATAATCGAATAATTAACAATTGCCATATGTACTCGTGCACTAGGGGACTTATTCAGCACATTTTTATGTAAGAAAATAAATTTTTGGACACGGCTGTAATGAATTAGGGATTTCCAATCTCCAATGAAAAAGCTTCCCCGGCTTATACTCGCGTGAGGGTCCAACTTACCTGTTTGTCGGAGGAAATAGTCTACCATAGCCGGAAATCGGCTTATAAATTCCTCACTTTCCCTATTAACCATTCTTTGTTAATTTGCTCCGCTGTCACTTGCCATAGATAATTAATGTTATTTCAGGATTGTCTATTTTATTTTGAAACTTTTCAGTAGCTATCAATCCATCCTAGGCTTAAATTTTTAAAAATTTTTATGATAAAATGAGATGCCTCTGCTTACATTCAGGTCGGCTTATACTCGAGTATATACTTATTCTTAGTAAAAGAATGTAGTTATGTAATTCCTAGTAAAATTTGACAACATTAACTTTGAGGCCGTCCCTTGCAAATCGAACATAAGTCTAAATTGGTTCGAATTGAAAATAGTCCGCACCTCTCAGAGGCAGAAAATCGTTATAACTTTACCTTAATATTAACGGCTCTACAAGGATTCCCAGATGCAATACCAATATCTCTTCAGCAAAATTCGAACACATCGAAACTTGATGCATTAGTCTTTCCAATCGCGATTTGGGATTGCAGCGGAAGTTTTTCTTTTGAATTTTAAAAGTAATATCGAACTTCGTAGAAGGAAAACGCGGTAGAGGAACAAGGTCAGAAACGATGAGGAACCAAATGAAGGAAATAAAATTACTTTCGTGGTTTGAACAACTCTCTGAAGTCGTCGTTTGCGCTTGCGCAAATATATGCTATCGGAGGGAGTAAATTGTCGATCCACACCTGCACCCATTCAGACAAAATACGACGAAACTTATGTATTAGACAGTGAAAAACGGCATTTCCCCATATGGCGCCTTAGCGACTTATATACGGCCCTGCAACCCAAGTTTCCCTCGCAAATACAAGCGCTTACCCAACAATTCTTCCAATTTTAGGGAGGAACGTTACGAAACTGCCTCTTCCTAATTCTATTTCTCGTTAATTTATACATCAAACGTCTATTTTTATTGAGTTCCCTAAAGCCTGTCTAAATGTTTCAACTAGAGGCTATTTGTAATTTAAGACGCCTAAATAGACGGTATTATATTCTTATTATAGTCTTCGCTGTTGAAATTTCTGCCTGTGATAACACTCCTCAACTCTCTGTAAACAAAGCCCCAACATCCCTATCCCTCTGTAAATCAGATTCGCACAAATTTGCCTATTTTAGAACCACTGCTTATACTATAGGATCCGGCAATAGAGGGTCAGTGAAGGCAATAAAATTCCCATACAAATGCTCTCACGATGGAAGATGTAGCAGGAAATCCCATTGGGAACACATGCCGCGTTCGGTAGGATTTCTCAGAAAATGTTGCTCTAATTTAAAGTCACACCTCTCTTCGACGGACCCAATTTAATTGTTTACTTCAGTAGTAGTAGTAGTATTGTTAAAAGTGCTTCGACAGCTTAGGTCATTTCGCACATTGGCTCCCACCGGGAATCGAACCCGGGACCGCTTTCACCAAAGGCAAACGCGATGTCCACATGACTATCCGGGAGCCTTTGTTTACTTCAGGATGCCAACATAAAGTTATTGAAAAAGCTCCATTCCAAAGATATTTATATGTAATTAATCTGTGGACTTTATTACCTAATTTTTTTATGACAACTATCAAAATTTTTCAGTACATATTTCTTAAATTATATAAACCAAAAAAATAGTTATTTTGTAAAAATCTCATTAAGATTCATATATTTTTATTTAACTGAAATAAATTAGCAGCCTTATCGGCATCCATGTCCTTTAAGACAACTATTGGTGGCGTAAGAGGTGTAAATACCAAGCATTTAACTTATCTCTTCATGAAAACACAATTATACTTCATTGTATTTATATAATTAACACATTATCAATCATATATCATTTACAGAAATGATGGGCGTCTAAATTATTTTATTATTGCTTCTATTTCTCTTACTAAACGATTATTTCTGTTCTACTGAAATTGTATTGAGGGTGCGAAGCACGTCCTTCGCGTACTTCCTTTTTATTATTGTTTAATCTTTGAAAAACGATTTAAACATTTTCTTCTAAAGGTTCTCAAAGATACTATTTCATTTTTTCAGCCTATTTCAGACGGAAATTCTAGTCATTGGGACCTATCATATGGAAAATGAATGAAATCGAGAAGTATGCTGAAAAATATATCCCATTTTATATTCAATTTATTTAATTGATGTGAAAATGAAATTGTATTCAAAATCTTACTTTATTTCAATACACTAAGTAAAGGTTGAGTCGAACGTACGAAAGAGCACATCGCAGCATTAAGGCCCCAAGTTACCGATCTTTGGAATGGGCAGTTATTAACGTGAAAGGTTTGTCCCTATCCAGATATCACTAAATTGACTTTTTAATGTGACATATAACACAGGCCATAAAAATTCGGAATTTCTTCGAATGAAAAGCAGGGCTACACACTTATTAACCGAAACGAAACCAAGTCACAAGTTCTTTGACTTTTGAAATTTGTACACCGTTTCACTTAAACGGCGGGCCTTCATTAAAGAACGCGATTTCAAAGACGTCTATCCTCTTTCTTCCGAAGCCCACTATTATTTTTAACGAGTTACCCCGAGAGTGGAACTCTTTGTATTCAGACGTTCCCTTAACTATGCTTACATCCCTCCGAAAATGGTTAGCGGCCCAGAATTCCCTTTTTTCCGCGGCGCTCGGACGAAAGTATGAGAAGGTAAACCTCCATAGCATTAGACCGCGGAAGAATCTTCGCGGTCCCAGAGGGAAATATTTAGGATAGAGCATCCGGTATTCCGCGTCCAAATCCGCAGGATCCTTTAGCCTCGCAGTGTAAACAGCGAGAAAGGAAGAAGTATAGCGTGGAAAGGGATATTGTAGGGTGAAAGTGGGGGCGGGGGCGGGCTTTAGCCCCACCTCCGGTCTCCGCTTTGTGGGTAAGGAATCTTGGTTCTTTTGTGGATCTCCTGCAAAGGATATGAGGCGAGTGAGTTGCAAAGAGGGAGGGGGGAACGAAAAAGGGAAAGGGGAGGTGGGAGGGGGAGATGAAAAGGAGAGTCCGAGGAAGGAGCTGAGGAATTAAGCGATCTAAGGTGGAAATAGGTTAACGCGGGGGAGAGAGACGGCATGAATAGTGAATGAAGAGGGATGGAGGGAAATAGGAGAGAATGGTGGATTGGAGAGATGGAATAAAAGGGCGCGCAAAAGGGTCCTCTGTCAGGTATCGCTCGGTTCAGCTGAAACAATTTTAAGTCAAATTTCACACTGCGATCCTTAAATTGTTTCCGTGGCAACTCTGGCTTCGAAATATTTCAAAATATGAACGATTCAGGTTATCTACAGCGTTTAGGGTATCCAGGAAACGGTTGCTACGGCAGAACATGTTCAGATCTGTTTGTTCGAAAATTAATGAGTGAATAGAATTTTTGAATGAATCCTGGAACAGGACTAGCCAATACTGGGTCATTAACAGGAAAAATATTAACAGAAGGAAAAGAAATACTTCTCAAATAGGATATGAAACAATATTAGAGTTTAAGTGGGCATACTCATTGAAAACCTAAAAGAAATTTAATCGTCATATATTCATCGTAATATTTATGATTATACTTAATCCTAAAAAAAGAAGTCTAATGTTGAACAGACTTACGTTAATTTGGTCGGTGTTAGATTAAAGATCGTTTGGTGATGTAAAAACGGCCAATTAATTTCCCGAATTTTTTAATAGATGATTCATGCATTGTATATAAACATAAGTCTAAATTCATGAAAAGAAAATCCGTGGTATATATGGAAAATATGAGGCGTAAAAAAATTGATACCAAACTTAGGACAGAGTCATAAGTAAATATTCAGTGTAATTAAAAAAAAATTTTTTTTAGGAATAATTCCTTTGTCCTATAAGACTCACAGACCATACCTCCTAAATCAATCACTAGTTTTCATCAAACGCGTTATCTATGAGTCTTAAGGAATATCGTTAGAATCTAAAGAAAGAAAATACAATTAAAGAATTTAGAATCTTTAGAATCTAAAGAAAGAAAATCTGAAACCCGGCTGTAAATGAATAAGAGGTTTTAAATCTCCAGTAGCCGTCTTTACCGCCGTTTCTCATCTCTTTCACCGGTATTCACAGTAAACAAGAAAGGTTTACCGTACTGTAACACAAAGTGCCCGTTATCTAACAAAATTACGGTTTATAATTTTAAAGAATCGAAAAGAGGAAACATGGATAGTAATAATAATAATAATAATATAAATGGCGTTTATTCGGGCGAGATTGAGACTAGAAAGTCTCTTCTTACACCTAACCCATCGTCATATGCGAAACAGAAAGAAAGAGATAATTTGCAAAAGCTCACGAAGAAAACTAGTATGTGGATTTTTTAAAAAACCTAAGCTGAGGCTTCAGGAAAAATTTCCACTGCAGGAAAACACTCACAGGAAGGGGAGTGTGAAAAACCTGCGAAACCTACAGGTAGAAAACTGTATTTTGTGAAGAAGGAGAATAAAAGAATTATGAAAGACAAACAGAGAATAGATAAAAATTATGCAAAAGAGACAATACACATTCACTACAAGCAATCAAATCGAACAAAATATCTTCACAAATGACACTAAATCTAAATACAAGAATTGTAGAATAAAATAAAATGGATGGAAGGCGAATGAGATAATTAGATATAAATCTGCACGTGATAACATTCATAAGTTTTATGTCAATCGCTTGGGAAAAGATGATAATCCTATTTGAATTTTCTATATACCACTTTCACCGGATGTGGTGTCGGAGTGGTTATCGTGCTAAAACTCCAACGACAAGGTCCTAGGTTCGAATCCCGGCCGATCGGATTTTTCTGGCTAAGGAATGTTTGCGTGTCTTTGTAAAGAGTAATAATTATTGATATGAATTTAATTGGGGGTCTTCCTATTTCCATTAGAGAAGTTATTATTATTATTCACTAAGCTTCTATCTACACAGTAATACTTGAATTAAAAGCTTGTAAATTTTAAAAGGTAGATTTAATATAACCAATTGGGACACATTCGTGTTACAAAATAAACCTGTAAATGAAATAATATTCTCTCTAATCGGAAGTAACCATTAGTCATTGAAGGAATTAACATATCAATTTTAACTGGTTTCTAAGTTCTAACAAAGACAAATTGATATGTTCGAACCTCAACCAATGCGTCAAAGTAATCAAATAATTTCTTTTTTCCAGCAAATTGAGTAAATTAACTGTATGTAAGTCGGGCTTAAATATTCCGTCTCCTGCACCCACAGTGGTATCTCAAAGATACCACATTAGCCTCTTTGAAACGAGTTAGGACTTTAGACAATGGGAGAGCGAGATTTCTTTTGAGATTCATGAGGATGGCGGTGATTTTTCACTTTTCTTCCGAATCTAGAGATGCAGAAGAAAGGAGAAGGGGTTTTTAGGGCGATGTCAGAAGGTCGCCTCTCAAGAGCCAGTGGCGTCCGGATTCAGGTCAGCGGGAGGCTCGTTTAACAGGTCACACGTTGGTCAGAGAGACTAATGGCAAGAAAGAAAGATGGTGGAATTGAATTGATTCTGCATTTTCCTATTATCTATGCTGCTTATCATAGATGCAATTTCTGGAGCAATTTCATGTAAATACCGCCTCCTACTTCAAATGCATCAACCAAACCTTATTTTATTTAATGATTAAACTTAAGGAACTTTCTTTTATTGTAATCGAAAAATTAACTTACAAACTTTTCTCTATAGGGATCTTGTATATACATAGGGTGACCTTATTCCGCCGAGGGCTTTATTGTAACCTATATGCAGGAGTAGAAAGATTTCTCCAAGATATGACCTCGAATAATCGTATCTGATTAATTATCGTTACAAATAAATCTCAAGTAACTGTTCATTCACATTCTTACAAACTAAAATTCTTTCTTTCTCATAATCATGTAAAAAAATCAAAACTATTGCCACTCCAAATCTAGCAATCAAAGTTTCTTTTACTTAAATGTGCGGATATTCCTGAAAATCGTTTGCACCTTTTTATTGTTTTCAGGCTCTTCTTCAATGGAGAATTCTGGACGTATTGTACATGTTTTTATTCAATTTCAAGGGCTGAACCCTCTGTCGCATAGAGATATTTTGAATGAGCAAATTTGAAATGATTCATTTCATTTTCCTAGTTTTTCAGTTATTTTAATTATTATTAATAAATAAAATACATTCCAAATGCTGTGGGCTCTTACAGTTGAAGCCGCAAAAGATATAAATCCACAGACGTGACACTGAAGGATGTTAGAAACATGCAATGATTTCTCCTTTAATAAAAAATCTGATGTGGTCAGCACATGACTTTCTCCATATACAATATGTAAATACTTATCTACGACAGTATTTTCGAACTCTATATTCAATCTAAACTTGGAAGATAAGAGATTAATTTATATCATATTATCTTTTACGTCACAAATATTATAAATAATGTTATTCGGGACATGTTCGATGAAAAACGAAGAAATTGGCCTTTCGGCCAGAGCACCATCAAAGTACATACTCAGCTACTTCCGGTTTATCAGTATTTCATGAATAACTCCTAAACAATCAGTAATACAAATGTATGTTTAATACAAAAGTTATGGTAAATTACATTTTCTAAAACTTTTATAAATAATAGTATATACCTAAATATCATATTAATGGAGATATTTTGCAAAACCGGAAATTTGCTTCGAAGAATAAAGCTCGACTTAAGGTTAACTGATTAACTCCAAAAACTAATCAACTCTGACTGCACTCACCACAGTGCTATATATGAAGTTTGGTATTGATACGGCTAATATTTCTTACGTTAGAGTGCCCACAAGCACACACACACATACACACAGACATCATTCCGAAAATGGTCAAAACGTTTTCTAGGGACCCCAAAACATGTATTTCCGTTGAAATCTCGAAGTCGATTTTTTCACGAAAACAATACTTTCTCTATACTACGTATATGGAGAAAGTAAAAAAGTACAAAGATAATTTTAGTTATAAATAAATAAACTGGCTGCTGGATGACCATATTCTTATTTATTACATAGTATTCCACTAATCAACTCTAAATTAAAAACATTGCAAGTAAACTCTAAGAAGATTGCCTCAACTATAACTATATGATTTTTTTGCGGAAGATCTACGTATAACGTTAATTTGGCCAAAGACTCATGTGAAGGAAACAGAGCATAAATCACTCATAAAATTATTATGAAATACCTTTCCGCACCATATTCAGTTAACTAATAAATACTTTCTGTGGAGGTTTCCTCAAACTCTCCCAAAATACCATTTATGTTACAGAGTCCCTCTAGGAAATACAATTAACGCATGGAAAATAGAAAGTCAAGAGCACTTTTATTATATCACCCTTTTCATTGTAAAGCAAACATGAAGACAAACAATTTTGATTCCATATTTATCCTGGTAAATAATGTTTCTCTTGGAACAGTGCGAAACTTAGCTTTCTGTTCACTAGAAAGAGAGGGGAATGAGATAAAGCCTCAGGAGAATAGCCAATGAAAAAAAATTCAGCAAAGGGAAAAATATCCAGTCGACAGAGCAAGTTTTTCAACAACGGGAGAGCTTAAAAACTGTGTAGAGCAAGCCTAAAACAAAAGAAGTATTGTTACGCGTGGCAAGCGACAAAACGTATCGGGCTGCCACCGCTTTGTGGAGAAATCTTTATTAGCGTTTGCCGATCTTCTCACTTGGCGAGCATTAAAAACAGTGTTCCCATTCTTACCGAGCAGTTTCTACCGCACTTAGTCCCCATTCATCGCAGCAAGTGAAGAATGAAGAGATTTTCACGCAGGATTTGCACGGAGCCATTCCTATCCTTTTTTCCCGGCGCCGAATGCGCGTACACCTCCTCTTTTGTGCTCCAAATTTTGAACCCAGATCGCGTTTTTCCATTGTTTTCTCCTTTTTCTTCTTTTATCTATCAACTCGAGCGGGAATTGCTGTCAAAAAACATACGCAACTCGCTCAAGCGCGCGAGAAAATAAATTTCCGGCAACACTGATGACGCAGAAAGCACATTTTGGTGAGTCGAGGGAGTGGTGCCGGAAACAGAGGCAGGAGGACGACGATTAAAGTTGGCGCGAAGGGGAGTTAATGAATGGAAGGAAGAGAGGATGAAGATTTGCAAAAGGGAGCTGTGAAGGAATTAGAGGGAAAAGAAAATGAGACGAGGAACTTTGCATGTGACGGGAGAGGGAAATTGCGTAGAGATTTCCTTATGTTTCCACGTGGGCGTAAAAGAATTTTCAGGAAAGTTACGTATAAATATCTCATGGGATAAATTACTCAAAAATTAATTAACAAATTAATATTGATATATTTTAAGAATCAAAATCAACGTTAATTTGTAATTATTCGTTAATAATTATTCTCCGTAACCTTCAACCTTTTTTAAGAAATAAGACGGATGATGGAGATTTTTCAAACCTATAAAGAAAGAAATTCTCAAAGAGAAAAGTTTTGTTTAAAGTTTAGTGTAGATGCAGCTCTCTAATAAGTTTCACCTAGAATCTGTTGGAATGAATATTTTCGTAATAATGAAGTTGATTTTTGTATTTTACTTCAGAGAATTGTCGCTATAATTTCTCGTTATTTATCTTTCCAACTTGTATTTTACAAAAAATGAGTGTTAGCGAAAATGAACACAGTAGAATCAAGTACTCATGCTTCAATTAGCAGGAGCACATTCCAATGAGTTGTAATATCTCTGAACACGGCGAGATCGGGAGTGCATAAATACAGCTTTAATTTTACAAATGGAAAGGTAATTTTTGAGAATTAAGGTAATGGAAAATGTAACTCGTTCTTTAGTCATGGATATTACAGTTGGGAATGTCACTTAGCTGAAGGGAGGCTTTGCGTCTATCGTGCATGATGTATGAGTACGTTTACACACACGCAAGTAGTCCCTCTACACCATCCAAATAATTAAGATCTTATCTCCCTTTCTAACTGTTTCAAAAAAATTAGCCTCCAATTATGTTTCTCAACAACTCCAGTTTTCTCAATGCCCCATTAATTTCTTCCACTATCTTTATATTTTCAGCCAACATCTTTTCCTTTTTATTATCACCGCATATCCGTATTTGTTTTTCATTAAAAATAAAAAGGTAACGCCAAACTCGCACCTTATCCGCCTCAAATATTTAATGTCGTACACGTCTGTGCTTTACATCCTTGCAGAAGACGCTTTTGAGTTAAGATTCAATCAGTCTTTACATAATTTCTTTTATGAGGCTTCTCGCTAACAGTTTATTTCACTTCATGAAGTCTTCCTTATAAATAATTATAATGATTTGATTTATTACAAATTATTCTTATTATTTTAATTATTGCCATTTTTCGTCTTATCTTTTCGCTACTACTCCCTTCCTAAAGAAAATCCTATGCAGTTATGGAAACTTGTCAACCTGTTCTGTCTTCTCACCTCCCCCTGCCATCATAGCTTTTCATGTAGTGGCAATTCTGTTAATATTCGTTATCCTGACGTTTATTAATAGCCCAAAGCAGTAACTTCATCATTAAGCATTGCATTTTCTAGTATATATTAACTAAATTGATAGTCATTTCTACTGGCTTCATCCCAGTCAGAAAAAAAAAGAATTTCACTAATAATCAGCTATCGGAAACGTTGGATTTGTTCTTAATTTTTAACGCCACCAAGATTGAAATAATTATATTTGCAGTAAATTATGAATGTGGAATTAAAGTCGTAAAGCAGTGGTATAAAGCAGCTGAAAGTCAGTCTGAGATAGGATGTATATCGGAAAAAGTAGTAAAATAAAATACAATAAAAGACAATGGGGAGAGAGAGTAGAAGAGAGGAAAGGAAAAAAATGTGGACAAGAGCAAGAAATATGCCTGGAAAAGGGGGGGGAAAGAAATGGTCGTCGTGTGAAATAAAAGGGGATATAAAAAAGTAAAAAGGGAAGGGTGGATGTATGGAAGAGGGAGAGAGAGAAAAGTTAAGAGCGAAGGAGATGTGCATGTATAAGATTTAAGGCTGAGTAAATGTCAGGGAGTCGGAGAGAAAGTGAGGGGAGGAAAAGATTTACAAAAGGGAGAAATAAGAGGAGAAATAAAAAGTAACATAAGACTAGGAAGATACCTAAAAATAGATTTTGAAAATATTAGAGAGAGAAAACAGCGGAAAATTCATAGCAGCAATTGGGATGACAGATTGTTGTTCTTTTTAGGGGTGTCTAGCGGCAGTTATCATGTTTTTCCCAAAATTAAAATCTAAATTTAGAATAACATTTAATAATAAATAATATAGAATTATATAAATGGCTATCTTTCTAAGCAGGAGATGAATTTCTTGTACTTCTGATGACTTAATTCATTATTTACTTCCATAGACAAAAAAAAGCTGAGTATGTGACAAGTGAAAACAAGTGAGCCTTTCATAGTTTACATAAGAAGCTCTTTAGTGTTAATTCATTCCCAAATATGGTAAATATATCTAAACTTATCGTCCTTACTTTTTATGACCAGAATCAGCGGGTGTCAAATGTACTACTCTCTGGGTGTATTTAACCGATGAAGAAAGGTGTTCTGATCTGTGGATGATTATTTTCACGTATTCATCTCAAATAATTTAAAGGGTTAAAATAATTCAAGTTGTAATTTATCAATTAAATCCTTAACTCGTAAAAACGTTGACAATGACTATACAAAAATCCTCACTCCATCATAAGCTTTTCCATACATTTCAAATGCTAACAAAAGAAACCATGATTGAATCAGGCTCTTCAATCAAAATATTTTTTGATAAATTATTCCTATTCCCTATAATGATGTTTTCAAATATATATTGGTGAAGATTTAAAAAAATCATGGTAAATATTTTAAAAATCACCTTTCTCCGGTTTACAAAAAATAAGCCTCCATTTTCGAATGGAAAAATAATATATTTATAGGAAAATCTCGCAATAACTAGAACTTAAGGTTCAATGGATCTGTAGCTAGTGATTATCGGCTGGGGTTATTAATGAGCACTTATCACGTTTCATACAAAGGATTCATACCATAACAATCTCAGGAAGAGGAAGTAAAATTAAGTAAAGGACATCATTAGCATCGATAGAACATGAATATAAATAGCTTCTGCCGATCCTCCTACAGACTATTATCAGCTCGGTAGATAGATGCAGTTTGAAGAAACCAGCGTTAATTGGATTCTTGGGATGACATTATAATTATGGCCTTCTGTCTTCCCCCGTTGTATTTTGCTTTGAATTCGGAGGGCTTACTAAATAATTAATAGAAGGATTCATACTTAAGATCTTTCATTCAAGTTTTAAAAACGGAGATTTTTCTTTAATAATTCTCTTCGGAAAAATTCCTTTCAACTCCGCAAATTCTTTAAATAATGCACTCCTTGTTATATAGTGGTAAAAATTATATAAAAGATTGGGATCAAATTGCTTAGCTTATTCTAAACTGAAGATGGCTTATGTTAATCAAAGGTAAATGTGTAAGATTATTATAATACTATCCTTATTTTTGTTGAGGCTTTCCACGATTATCATGCGTTTGTAACAGAAAACTAAGCCCATTTGCATTGTAATCTTCCCCAGCGACTTGAATTAACTAGATCCGTTGCTGTAATACCTTAATCTTCTCGTTAAAAATAAAGCACGGAGACCCATTCAAGTGATAGATATACATAGATTCCAACCTATTCTTGTCCAAAATATATGCTTTTGAACTGTAGTAGTTACGTTTTATTCACATAAGGCTATTAGATTCAATTTATTCCGAAGAGCTACCATCAAGATATGAAGGCGCACTCATAATTCCATCAGCAAGCTCAGAGCAGCATTCGTGTTGTATTACAAAAATATTGGTTGGAATATTCAAAATTTAAATTTAGAGGATTGATAAACTTCTGATCCTTTTACTTTTTATGATCCAGATTTGACCCCTTGACATCGAGTATTTTTCAACTACGATGCTTGTGAGATACATTGCAAAGAAAGTACATGACATTGATCTAGGGATTGCAATTTGGTGAAATCAGTCTAGCACTTCAGATAAACCAAAACAAGAGTACTACTTTATCCAAATAGTTGAAGCGCTTTAAACAGATACACCTTGGACGAGGAACCTTTCCGATCTTGAGTCAAGCATCGAAATTTCACGTTGGTCATCTAATTAATCCATAAACGACATGAGATATTTCCTCTTGACGTTACAAGAAAATATAGTGAAAAAGAAAATAATTTAAACACCTGATTATCTTCAATAAATTATGAACAGGCCTCTTTGATCATATGAAGCCAGAGATTCTCCAGCTCTTTGCTATACCCTAGAGCAGTGTTTTTTTTACTTTTTTAGCGGTCAACATCCCACAGATTCTGAAAATAAGCTCCCGAATCCTCTTGAAAAATAAGTCTCTATTTTTAATTCAGGAAAAGACCTTTATTGCAAGATAACTTAACATCTGCATAAGAAAAATAATACATTTTAAATTGATACTATGTTATAACATATAAAATATCAAATTTTTTAATAGCTGTATTGTTTTCAAATTTCCTTTCAAAATTTAGGAACTTCCCTCGTATCCCCATCCCTTCCTTTCACCCACAGAGGTACCCACACCCCCGGTTAAGAACCACCGATCTAGAATGTGCGGCATGTGACTGTATCTCGAGGCATTTTCACAAAGAAAGCCCAAAGAAGTATAAATGGTGAGAGCATCGGATATGCAAACGATGAGAAGGAGAGACGAGTGAGTTTCAGGTAAGCGTTGGAATGAATATCTCGTTCCGCATCAAGAGATTATGTACGCCGGTGGTCGGTGTGGTGTAATTCCGTTGGATAAGGGACTGCTCACGTGGTTCGTGCGGTTGCGGGGTTGCTGAGGGAGTTCGTTGCAGTGGAGCGAGGAAAGTAGATACCATCACACGGGAAACCATCGGAACGTAAGATAAATCCGAGAAATAAATCGTTTGGGGTGCTATGGAGGGCGTGCTAAACATATGGAATTCTGCTGCTAAAGGAAACCTTTAGCAAGAAGTCCTGGGTAAAATATCTTAAATGTAATGTATTCCGGTGTTATCTGATGAAACTTCTCCATTACGACAGAGGAATAAGATACGCTAGGTTAACTCTGCAAAAAATGTATATTATATTACTTCAACTGCATCACCGGTTTCATCGCAATGAGGCATCATTATGTACTAAATGGTATACATTTAAAGCTTTAAAACTTAGCTTTGGTTCTATATTTTTAGTAGGATTGAGGATTATGAAATCATAAGAAACAGCTCCTTATCAGAGGTTTAGTTTTAGTTTTGAGTTTTTAGACAAAGTAAATGAGACCTTGATCTTAGGAGAACAAACACGATCGCCAAAAAGCATCGACGATACGTTACAAGAAAGATATTGTAACGACAGATAGTTCTGGTCAATCAGAAAAGCCACTACTAAACAAATTACTTGTAAAGTATATTAGAGAAACTAATAGGGTAGGTTAGGTAAGGGTAATGGTATTATTACACCATCTGCCATACGCCACTCGGGTTACACATCGAAATAAAAGGAACCGGCTTGAATTCATTTGTTTAGTTCAAGTTGTGAGCACAGGGATAATTTGGTAATTCGTTTGGATTCCTTCCCTTTAGCTGAACCACTAAATCTTGTAAGCTGCCATAGGTATTGGTAGGCATATAGATTCTTGTTTTTCTTAATATAAATTTATATATTCATGTTACCTCTTATTTTTAGCAACTGACGTAGAAATGTGTAAATAATTATAAAAATAGAATTTTATATTTGTAGGGAGACTTTATTAATAAACGTAAACTAAATTTACATACTCCCCTTAAGGCTATTACCATTGACAATTCAGCATGTCAGAAGTAGCTACTTAAACAAAGGTATTTATTATTAAATGTTAAACTAATTTTTCCTGGTAGATTTTTAGAAAAATATGGTTTTTAGAATGTTCAGCACTTATAAGCCCTCTTTGGGATGCAGTCAAAGTTGGGAAATTTGTCAGATGAACTACATATACTGTCTGCCTTTGCTTTTGAGGGACGAGTATATGCAGAGATCTTATCAGAAGGAAACTTGAGATATTACAGACGTGGAGAGGAAAATATGTCAACTCGCTACATTCTCAGACCTAGTTCCAGATTAACTAGCTGGTAGAACCTAACCGTATGAAATTACTCATGTATATGTTTCTTAGTGATACATCGCCAATTACAGATATTTCTGAAAAGATACCTCCGCCCCATGGAGTACTTGGTTCAATGTAGAAGAGGGAGTTCCATCACTTGAAATGCTTCTTCAGTTCAATTTCGAGCGGTATCAACGTCTTCGAACGGAGTAAATGAGCAGAGAGTCGCGCCAATTGGAATTGGAAGCCCACAAAACCACTAAACTTCGTCCCCACCATCGAAAATTGCGCAATATTTTCCGAGCTAAATTATCTTGGGAAATAAAACCGTTCCCTACCGAGCCATAGCTCCTTCAGCCCTATCCGAGCGTGTAAATTAGCGAATTTACGACATATGCTGCGGAAAATTAGGCGAATCGCGGTAAGGACGCAGTGGTAAAGCTCATTAATTCAGCCCAATAGTTTCCGTTCATTAATTCCATCGATCTAGTGAATATAAAAGGCAATTAAAGTAAAAAAAGTCGGAACGAAGGTGTATTAGCTGCTCTGGGGATAGAACAAAAAAAAGGGAAAACAATTTGTGCACCTCGGATTTCGCCCCACCAGCGTCTTCTTGACCACCGTCCAATGCCCCTCATCACGTCCTTCTCCTATGGGAGTAGATCCCTTACGCCGCCGTCCCAAATACCACATCTCGCCTCCCCCGTTCCCTCCACTCCCTCGGCTATGAAATTCACATCCATCTGGGACTTAGACCGAAACCCGCATTCCTCTCAACGCCACCGCATTCCGGGGGTGAAGAAAAGGTGTTACCGAACATATCCCTGCGCCATTTTCCTATTGATTTAAGGGAGAGAGAATTTACGTGTGTGTAAGTAACCGCGCTCGTTCCGCTGCGTAACTCGATATATTTCTCAGTGAAAAGTTAGTGGATACGGCATCTTTGGGTGGGGTTGCTGCTCCTCTCCCCTCCTGATGTTGTTTTATGCATGCTTAAGTAACTTATGGAGCGACGCGTGAGATATGGGGAGCAAAGAGATGCTACGAGTGAGTTTTTCCCGCTGTTGGGGAGATGAAAGGAGAGTGAACGAGGACTATGAATTCGGTAAAAGGATCGCTATCGAGTTGAGAGCGATGAATGGAAACTGATTGTGTTGGAAGTTGTTTACTGCTGTAAAGTGTAGAGCAGCGGTGTCTGAACTTATAACTCGGTGGGCAAGATGACGAAGTACCAGGGGGTCAGTAGGTCGCAGATGATACGGGAATGCTACCGATGCTAAATGAAATACCCGTTCACCAAAATTAAACTTTTTCGAAAACTATTTTGTATCTCAAATTATTTGTGCCATCCATAAAGTAATTGATGGCTCATTTCCAATTTATTTTCTGTTACCTTTTGCTTTTCTCTCCACTTGGTATGCCATTTTTATTTTCTTCTCTATTTGCTTGTCAACTATGTACCTTTCCGTATCGCAGTACTCACTCCATTGCTCTCTATTCCTTCTTATTCCAAATTAAATCCATTCATAACTCCTTCGCTTCAACTCTTTCAGCTTGATTGGCATTCTGTTCCTATATCTACATTAATCTTGCGTCTATGGAAATTTTAGAGTAGACAACAAAGCGCATAAATGTAACTAAAAACTAAAAAATTGAGCTCTAATTATCGCGGGAGATGTGGTTACTTCATTACCTTCTATTTTACTTTCATAAAATCAATAATTTAGTCATGGCTATCCACAAAAATCATGCGAATTTCATATCAAACTTAAACAGTTTTTATGTGTAAAAATCAATTTTCTATTAAAAAAAGTGAAATATCAATCACTCCATATTGACCCGACATGGCTAATTAGGTGTTAAAGATTGTGTATCCTTAACTTCGATTTTCTCTTATTCTCTAATGGATATAGTTGAGACTCCTTTTAGCAATACACTGGTAGAATTCATATAATTAACTGATGGTTAAACATCAAGAGAAAACATTGTCGAACACCTGATCTTTTAACGATCAGTCATAATTTATGTTACTGATGTCTTTGTAGTCACAATGATACTTTGGATGGCTCCAATTTCTTCAGCTCTGGGACAAAAATGTAAATGTATAGATGAATCTAAAAATGCTGTAAGCAAGTATAGCATTTCTTTTATACGAATGAATTAACGAGAAAGAACGTTCCTTGAAGTTCTCTTCCATAGGTTATAGGATGTGAAAAGAATTCAAAAATTATAATTTTTGTGAATTATTTATGACATTTAAAGTATCACAAATTTTCCTAGCTATACATCTACATTTATAATCATAAATATAACCTCGTTAAAAATAGGCTATCAGATTTTCAAGAGTAAAAATTAAGCCCCATTCAGATATTTATTGCTTTCTAAAATTAAAAATATATCGGCATGAATGATTTAATGTACCAAATTTTTAAATTGATCAAAAAGTTAAATTGGAATACGAGGAAACGCGTGGGTGCATTTTAAGTGAAATAGTACGATCAGTTATTCCAATTATGGGTTACGAGTGTTTCTAAAATTTAGATTTACTAGGGGTAATTTCATTAAGGCTAGTAATTTACTTGAAATGCAATTAAATTGTATATAAAATTGCGCCGTAAAGTACCCTGAATCTACATCTATGTTCCATTTAAATTTAAACCGCTTAAAACCCTAGTCGTGTGGAGGAATTCAATTCACAAAGAATTAAAATATGGCGGACATTAATCTTTTACGGATGAAAATAATTATACGTTGCTCATTATTAAGGAGAAATAATCCTCGGAAAGGTCATAATTACCGATTTTTTGCTCATTTAGTCCATTTATGTACAGAAAAATACGTTATCGCAATAAACCGAAATGTTTAATGGCATTCCTGGATGAAATAGAGCGTGAAATGGGTTTTTATTCTCAATGTCACCTAAAATGGGCGGAATCCTACTCATTAAAAACACAGAAAACGCGTGAAATAGATTAACTTTTTATCGGGCAGCACATTTTGGAGCAAGAAGACTAACCCTAATCGTATTGCCGAAGAGAAACTGTAATGAAAATGAGTAAATGAGGAGAATAAATAATGAAATTATTTCCAATAAACCAATGAAAATATTATGGTATTTTTAATCGATGAAATACTTTTCGCCGGATTGATCGATAAAATTAATTGAAGAGCTTGCTACTAAAACTCGAAGAAACAATTGCCCCTTTTCCTTCTTTACTGATAAGAAAAAAAATAATTTAATTTAATAAGATACTCAGTTTTAACATAGAATCAAGATAAGATACCGGCTGAGGTGGGGGAGTGGTTAGACAACCCCAAGGTTCCGTTCTCGGAACCCGGCTAGAAGGATTTTTCTCGCTAGGGAATGGATGTGTCTCTTTGTAAATACATAGTGTTAGTTATTGAAATGGATGTAATTGGGGTATTACTGTTTCCAATAGAGAAATCATTATTATTATAAAAGCTGTAGTTAAAAAAACACACTTCCATTGATATCTATTTCGTATCCAACAATATTGGTGAAATCGAAATTTCGTGCCAAGATATTTCTGTCTTTCCTCCTGCTCCATTCTCTTGCCTTAATAACAAAGGATAAACAGTTTCTAGGAACACATCTCTTTGTGCAAAATGCAACACCTTTCCTCGTCCTTCATTGTTTAATAGGTTTTTTGGCCTTCTTTAGTTCTTAGAAGTTATATACTTAAATTATCCAAATTCACGCATATTAACGCAGTCTATTTCCACCAGCATTTAATGCCCACCCATCCATACATATTAATTACGGCTCATCTTAGCATTAACCACCATATTCTCCATCTTAGGAAGCGAGAGCCGTAAAACGGGCAAAGGACCCTAAACTAATCTTCCTCCGCAGCCTTTCTCATCATCCCTTCCGAGAAGATCCATTTCTCCCTCCAACAGGCAATCCCAATAATCTCGTTATATGCTTCGCCACTTCAAGAGACACGGAGGAACAAAAGATCCCCATTTTTTATATCTCCCGTCGACAGCATCCCCTTCTGGACCGCTCAATCCTCCCATTCCACGGAAGTGTGTCCCCGCGAATGAGACGTCGTCCGAGAGATAAGCGGCCGGAATGAGTATTAGAGGCGATAGGGATTTATACCTCCGGACGTTTTTATTTCCGCAAGAGCGGTCCGTGAGTGGTAGCCCTGGATAACGAGAAGGACTTGTGTCTTTCTGCAGCGCCCTCGGTGTCCTCGTGGAGATAAGCCGCAAGATAGATTCCGAACTATTAATAACGAGTGAATGCGGCCGATGGACTTAAGGCTCCTTTTTGGAGGAAGACCTGGGGCAAGACGGGGTTTGATAGGGCAAAAAAGGGTTTCTCAAAGGAGGGAGGATAAGACTGATGACCGGCCGCGGGAATGGGAAGCCCGCGGTGCGATCCCCGTACACGGCTAGCATTCCATCCCTCATCGCGCTATTTCTCTTTTTTTAAGCCTATTCTTCGGCGAGATATTGCGGGTTATTGCGACTCCTTGCGAAATGTAATAGCGGGAAGGAATTAGAGCGAGAGGGCGAGTGACGTAGCGAAAGCGATTAAAAATCCACCTTCGGCATATCTGCTCTCCTTCGACGGATAAATGATCCTATATTAAATTCTCGTGCTTCCGGCTCACCTAGTTTTTTTGTTGTTACGGGTCGACCCAGTTCTTTTTTACAGGCTCAATATGTTTCATGCGAAGGTTAAGAACACACATGAAGTATTTTGAAGGGTTTTAGAATTCGGAGAATGCTATGACCTGTTGAAGGATGAAATCAGCTCGGGAATGTGAGTTTAATTTAATCTTTATGTGGAGCAGAAGTATTCGGATATTTTTTAATGAGATGAAATTTCTAAAAAGAGCCCACTTACATATTGGTAACTACAAAAGACGACAGTTACTTGGGACATTTTTAGATGAAATTAATCTTGACAGAATCGATACGTATCCACGTATAATATCCTTTGGAAGATATTCCCCTCGATACAGATAGTCGAACGGTTTCATAAATTCGTAAAATTATGAAACATATATTATGTTTTATAGGTTATCTGGGCACATATACAAATCTCTTTTATTTTAAGTGAAACGCAACAGCATACCTATAAGTATTTAAAATTATGAGAGCAATTGTATATTATTATTTCTTATCAATATTTTCTTGAGCTTCAAGCTTCATTTATGCACATCGAACTAAGTAGTATTAAGCCATGAATTCTTAATGTAAATAATACTGAAATCATATTTTGGTGCCTTTGATACTTATTAAAATTCATCTCTTCTCTAAATGACATCATACGTGATCAAGTACTGATGATTATGTTTCACAACTTCATACTCAATGAATAGCTGATGATAATCTAGAAGGCTTTTAATTCTCCAAAAGACAGTTTTATTATTTCTAATTATCCCAGAAACCTGTTAAAACTATAAAAATGAAAGAACTTGAACATGAAATTTTACTTAGCGGAAGCGTGCGCTTTAAACCCAAGCTTAAACATGGAGTGAAAAATTGTGGCATGACTGGGACAAATACAAGTAAACCCTGCAAGCAGTTTTCTAGTTATTAATAAGCAGCCTACTGTTGACATCCATTTAGAATAGTAAGTTATACCTTATTTTTTGTAGCCAATATTTTGACTAGAAATTTCTCCTAAAATAGACTTCAAAGCTCCAAATAATTAGCGTTAAAATCTTTTTCGGGACTCACTCGGCACTGAGAAAGTACGCAGACCCGAACATACACCGGTGTCCATGGAAACGAGAAATTTCGATCAGTAAGGAGAGTGACGAAGACAGCTTTGAATTTTGCAATGCACACGAGCGGTAGTTCCCCTTGGTTTTTAGAGTGGTAAAACGTGTCTTTGCATATGAAAACGTCTCTCCCCCGATCCTTTAGAAAACGGAGATTTCCCCCGCGACCTAACTAGCATCCGCTACCCGTCAGCCATCTCCGGCGAAGCCTTTTGCGGACGTCCGCTAACCCGATTAAATTGGGAGTTTGCATGGATCCGATGGTTTGGGGAGGCTAGGTGTGTTTGAGTTCGGTCGGATTTGGGCCCCGCGTTTAAATGCCTTTTTTCGGCCGAAGGAGCGTGCGGTATTATGTGGCGCGGCTGCCCTTTGATCGGATTAAAGGTTAGTTAAAACGGGACTCGCAGATATAATCCGTCAATGATGACGTTTGTAAAATTCTTGGCCGGGGAACGTGTATCGCGGGTCCGGAATCAAAGCGGTTTTGTTTCCGCGGCGAATGATTGGTTGCGATACAAATTAAAGCTCCGCGATGCGAAAGAAGTGCCGAGAGTGAAAAGAGGGCTCGTGTTGATTTTAAAGAGGAAATGTTTGCATCTCCAAAGCTTTATTAAATGAAAAATTATTTCGCGGTGGCGAAACACCGCAGATGTGAAAATTTTAGAAATGAAATTCTACGCATTGATGGAAAAGTTTTCTGTTATAAATTCGGGAGGAAATATATTTCAGGGAAAAGGGTGCTGGCGTACCCTATGCCATCAGGATATCCGTGCCTAAAATCTGCAAATCCTGGAATGCATCCTGGTAATTAATTCCTCCAAAACTCCATTAATGAATCTTTGTGGAGTGGAAGTTAGTCTATAAAAATTTTCTCCTCGAAAAACTGATGTTGTAAGTATGCTTCGATAAATATAGATTAGTTTCGCAATATTCCTAGTTTTGAAAGTTCTCAATGAATTCCGTATTTTTAGTGGAGCATCGATTAAACTTCATATAGATGCTCATTATCTGTAGGCTAAATGCTTGGAATACTTTCCAAAGCTAATAGGCGGAATACTTTTTGGGCTCTTGAATAAACTCCTTTAGGTTTAAAATTTCGCGTTTAAGGAGGACCGTTAAAGTATCAAAACATTATCTCATACATAAAACCAAAAATCTCTATAGTTTGCAGCGAATCTTTAGTAGTAGCTGTATTGGAATGAAGTTACATCCACTGAAGTGGCATTTTTCTCCATTATTGAGTATTTTGAAAACCTATTGACAATTTTATTTCCTTAGCCTCATTACCAAATTAGGAGTATCTAATAGAGTCAATAAAGAGAGTGAATAAGAATGTTAAAGCATGCTTAGGAGTTCTGCGGTTCAAAATTGACTTAAGAAGAATGATGAAGTTAGACAAGATAAGAAGAAATAGATGAAGTTGGTTAGCTTTATAATTTAAAATATATACATAAAAACATAGTTGAAAGGATACATAAAGCTGTTAAAATAGAATAATAAAAAAAACTTGTTTTGGGTTCGTATTAAAGGTTTAAAAAAATGTTATTCGAGTAAAGTTACTTTTCATTGAAAGGGATTTAAAGAAATTTTTACCGTAAATTTTTCATTATCAAAACACTGAGTCATACCGAGCTGAAGTGAAACCTCAATTGCTTTATTTAATTTCCATCCTTCAATCATATTATTAATTAGGGATCAACTGCTACAGAAAGTCATAGAGGATGGCTTTCAAGGGAAAAAAAAACAGACAGGAAACTAAGGCAAACGTTCTTAGACCACATGAAGGCTGGGATATGTTGTGAATATAAAAAGAAATGAATTTTAAATGTTCAGGCATTACTTTATGGAAAGCCATTGATGTAATGAAGAAATAAAACTTTGTACTTTGTACTTCTGCAAAGTTTCACTTCTTCATTATTTCAAAATTAAAATAATAAATAGGTAATAGTTGACCCATTGAATGGTAAAAAACTCGTGTTAGTTGAATTTCTTAGTTGTTGGGCTTTCATTATGATTTAATTACTGTCTTTTAGGTTGAGTTTTGAAAAATCATAGAATATTTAAGTCATTCCAAATGGAAGTGATTTCCACAAATAATTGTAACTCTAGGAGAGCAGACTACTATAATAAGAAATATATCTCCCAATCAAGCTGTACATGGAAAAGGTCTTGGAGCCTTTATACTCCAGTGGGTTATAATTGTAATATTCTTGTTGTGCCACCAAATAAGAATTATCAGAATATAATAGATATGTTTTGAACTGTAAAATCATCTAAAGGGAGTGAAATTCTTTCATTTAAGTATTATTTTTCTATTAAAGGATTTTTTCCTTCTCATTTCCAATAATTTTCATCACAGACATTGTTGAATTAATATTTGACATTTAAAACTGCAATACAAACAAAATAGCATGACTACCCCTGGAACAAGGAAGTTCAGAAACATAAATTCCTCAATATCACATAGAACGTTCTATAGTATAAAGTAAATGACAGACCTCCTGAGGGCATGAAGTAAACTCCCACATATTTGAGTCGGAGTTTAAGAGATGCGACTGACATATAAATGAAGATCACTCTCACATTCTTACAACAATATTAAATTTTGCGAGCTCCTTCTCATAAAAGCATTTCATGTCTACTCCAATCGCTGCAAAGGAATCCTATTGTGGATATAATTACATTTTCCTACAATTTCTTGATGCCATTTCCCAATAGCAGGACATTTTTCCTTTTGTGCCCTCTGAATTGTTCTCTGCCTTTCTCCTTCAATCCTTTCATCGAACCGAAATCCATTAAATTAGAGGACCTCTTCCACAATATAGATGGGTCGATGGCCCGGGAAAAATATGTGTTGCCCCTCTCCCGTGGTGTCATCGAGTCCAACTCGCATCAAATGCTATGTATATTTGTTGAACCTCCGATCATAGGTCATGGATCCATTGGTAATTATCTTAGACAACATTATCAAATCGTAACTAAAACAATTACAACGTTGACTAAGGTACACCCCTGGCCAAAATTAACGCAGCACCTCCCTAGCGATCCGTACGGCCGGTGCTGCGTTAATTTTGGCCAGGAGTGTACATCAAAGAGAGATATATTCAAGTAAATAAACTCAACATCGTTCATTTATTAATAATTGATTCCTCGGATTTATTTAGTATGCAGAAAAATAGGAATAGCTACGAAAGCTCCTGTAATGCTCAAAGTAGAAATGATGAATGTTTTTCATTGTGATATCATTGGTATATTTAGATATTCTTCAGAAAAGAATAGTTTATGTTAAAGGTGTTAACATACCTTAAGGTGTGTAAAGGAAAATCCGGAGACCTTTGAGATCCATGCACTATAGTATTGTACGAAATAAGTTATTTCAATTGAGGATATAATTTATAGGTGTTGGAGGTATTCAATGGAAATAAAAATGATATAAAATAGAATTCTGGAGGAAGAAATTCGATGATCTGATATTTGATAATTTGCTAACTAAAGTAATTTAAGGTAAGATGGAAGAGGAAAGATCATAGGATGATTACAGTAAGGTTTATTGAATGATATAAAAGAAAGCTGTAGCATGTGAAAAAGTACCCGAAACAGCGTCCAATAAGGAATCTAAAGCTATGCGAGCAATAGAGAATGAATATATCCTTGGTCACTTAAAAGGTGGGACTCGTGCGTTTTGAAGTAGATGTTTAGGGAAAACATTGGGAAATCAGTTATTGTATCAGTTATCACCACTAACGGAGAGATACAGCAAGGGCTATCACATATTGGTGATATTCGCGTGATTTCAACATTTGAGATGTGGTATATCAAAACTATATCTCAAATAGAACCAGGAGTTTTAATCAGGAAAATTTGAAGAAAATGGATTTCTGAAATAAACCTCTATGGTAAAGTTTATAAATACCTTAAGCAAATAAATATGACTGGATATAATTACACTGGAAAACTTCAATCCTTAGGATAAAAAGGAGCTGAGCTCAAGAAGGACTAAAATAACGTCAAATATAGCATTGCAAAATGGATTCCATACCTTTAGAAATTATATTTTGATTCCTATTGATTAGGAAAATAAACATCGTATTTTAACGTTAAGAATTAAGTTTATTTCTGTAGTGCAGCATAAATGAATGTATATCGTAACAGACGGTTGATAAAATCGCGAAATTCAAGAATTTTATTTAGTGTTTGTAGCCTCTCCTCTATTGTTTAATGAATATTGGTATGGTTTTTATATTATCCATTGAGGTTACATTAGTCATAATGTCGGAGAGTCATTATATTCTATATGAATAAACATTTGCGAAAAATTACATTAGAGTTGAGAATAGAGGTAATTCGTGATACCTTTTAGTAGCAAATTAAAATTTAGTGCACGCGATATTCATGAAAACAATTGGGCGATAAAAAGTTTGGTTTTAATTCAATTTAATTGAGGTGAAACATTGTTTGTAATTAAATATATGAGAATTTCAACATACTTGCCGACAGATTCTAAGAAGAGTTTAAAATGAAACTGGAAAAGGTATATTGCTACGAAACTGTTCTTTTATTCTCTTTTACTAATTTATCACTCATTTAATTTCCCTTCCTTCCTTTTCAAAAATTAAGAGCCACTGACAATGAGACAGCCTTTTCATATCTAATCTCCAAATAATATGGAGATAATTTAATTAATCAATGGATCACAACAGTTAATTCAGTCAACCCTAATTATTTTTGAAATGAGAAAGCTTTTATTCTCATCCTAATGAATCTAATTTCTTCCAACTGCCAACAAGGGTATTTACTCAGCCTTACCCTTATCCTGTAAACATACTCAGCTGCCGTCAAGTTCACCAGTTCCATAGCACGCTCCATCTCGCAAGGCGTTTGCCCCCGAAACACTTAACTATCCCAAACGAGGGACAAAAACTACATATTACTTCGAAATATTCGAGGAAGGAACGCATGGGTTTCCCTTTTTTTTGGAGGCCATCTCTGAAAACATCCGCCTCCTCCCCTTCACCTGTTTATTCCCAAGGGCCAAACCCCTATTGCACTGCCATTCCTTTTTGTCCATGGCTCCTCGCGCGTGTTGACAATTCCTTCATAATTAATCAAGGAGCCGTCCTCATCCCCTTCTGTCCCTCATTCCACTTGTATTTCCCAAAGGTGAGCTTTCTCCCATTCCTCTCTTCCTTTATCCTATTTCTCACATTTTTTTCTTTCCTGGGAACTGAAAAAATTACTTCGCCGTATTCAATTTTTCCACCGTCTCTAAGAAGAGGAAAAATGATTAGTGTGAATTCCGAGCTGTTAATTTCTCTATATGACATTTTCTGATAAAAGAACAATATATTATCGCACTACCACGATCTTCCATTACTAATAACACTTTGTGATGTTATGAACTGATGTGATATCTACAAAATTTTCCCCAAGAACATTAATAACAATAAGAGAACATTTATCATTTGGCCTATTATCGAAAAATTTAATTTTTGTAATTTTTTAACTCGAAATAATTCAAGTATAAATATGCATCTATTTAATTAAAATTGGAGTTTTAAGGCGTGATGTGTATTATTGTTAGCATTAATTACACCTCTGTTAACATAATTAATAATTGTCTGCTTTCGCGGAATTTTATCCTTGTTAAGATGTTTTCTCGAAATAAAAGGAAATTTTTTCCTTCTTGTAAGAGATTTAAAACGTTTCATTTTTAATAGAGATTTTTTGTTTTCCAAAATTAACATTGTCAAGGTAATTTTACTAAGAGAAATTTGAGCTAGAATTTTCCCTTTCTTTTGAGGTGGAATAAAATCCAGATCTCACAATTGAAGCAATTCAACATTGACTTTATTTGATATCTATGATTATATGATAACTATGATATATCATAGTTATTTTATCTCTAATTATAAGCACTGTCAAAAAAGATCTGTCATTTGTCCAGTTTTCACCTTTAACTTCAGTTGTGTGACGCAAAATCACTTTGTTTTTGTTTTTAATTTTTACCAGAAAGTAAATATTTTAAAGATACATTACATTTGATACTCATACATATTACCTTTATTTAGCCCAAAATACATTTTACTTTCCGTTAAATATTCAGCAGATATCTAGAAATATTTAAATATCCACCGAAATAAAATTGAACTGGAAACGGGTCATCTGGTGCCTCGAATATAATGAAAATTTTAACGTTTTGTTGCTGTTAAATATTCATACTGATTCCCTTGTCAATGTAATATTTACCGAATGTTTTCCCCAAAGCAATCAGACTTTTTTCGTACCGATTGCCAATAGAATCATCGCAGAAAAGGTCAAACATATGTCCCTGATCTGGGAATATTGACCTGCGTACCTGAAATTCAGGATCTCATTATTTTTGGCTCTTGTTGCATATGATTACATAAAATAAGAATATATCATCTATTTTGATTATTAAAGTGAAACGAAGAATTGAAACTATGGCAAACCTCACAATCAAATATTAACCTTGCACAAATCTAGCGGAGTCATTAAGATAATATATAGCCTCGTAAACTTCGAACAAATACCTTATTTTGACTATGTGCTTTGTTATTATCTCATTGTTTTCAATAGTTCTTCCCTTGAAAATTGAGCATTGAAATGTTCACATGCACTTTCATAAATTCAACGTTTTTGTTATATTCGCAAAAATTTCCCAACCAAGAGTGCTCTCTAGTGACGTCATAAAATTCATGCTCTTAGTAATCAAAGGGTTATCGACTGAAATTAGAACATGTAAATCCATATATTAGAAAAAAAAAACGGAAAAGCACTTCAACCATTCAAACTAAACCACTCCGCAGGGGTAAAGCAGAAAAAATAAATAGGAAACGAATTATGTTAATATAAATCTCGTAATTGGTGGGAATATTTGTTTGCATGATTTAGAATGCTTTACGTTCCTTTGTGTAATTGGAGAGGATAAATCCGAAACATCATTTGAATCAAGTAGAAATTAAAGACAAACTTTAAAAAGTTATTATTATTATTATTAGGGGTTTTTATTACAGGCAAGATTGAGACTAAAAAGTATTTTCTTCCATCTAACCTGTATGTCTGTAGAGAAAAATAATTAACTACATAAGGATGGACAGGGACTCATACTAGGATCTATCATTCAGTGGTTATTCTAACCAATACAACTACTGTTATCATGATGTGATGATTGCATTTAACAATTCGAATTGATATTGATAATAATTGATATTTTTCAAATTAATACGATTTTATTTAGAAACTACACTTCCGATTGCATTAATTGAGTTTTCTTGTACGATTTTCTTTGTCTATTGCCGCAAAATCGTACAATCGTATATTTTCTTGTTTCCTTGTAAGTGGCAGAACCATCTATTTTTTCTTATGGCTGGCAGACTATTTATTAGGCAAATTAAACGAAGGGGACACTTTCATCCAACTTCATTTAATTAACAGAAGTAAATATTTACCATAGCAAATTCTACAAAAGGAGGAAGGAATGAGAAAATAAAACAAAATTACACATTTGGTTTGGGAATATTATTTTCAAGCTGTAATTTAATAGAGATAAATTTCACGTTGAGGACAAACATCCTAACAGGAAGATGGTGAATAAATACAACGAAAACAAAGAGTAAATATTAACAAGATAGAACTAAATTTATATAAATAATAATAACAAAAATAATTAATTAAAAAAGTGCCATAAGGCCAGTGTAGGCCGACTGAATTATCTCGTTCTTCAAAGAATGTCATAATTTGAAGCTGAACCTAAGATATTAATACTTCAAGAATGTAGAATTAAGGGAGGTATTGTAATTTTACCACAAAAATTGTGTAAAAAGTACAACATATCCCTTATTTCTAAGTGATGAACTTCCGCAAAAGCTGGCCTTTTCCTATCACTTCTATTTAAAGGAAAGATACCCCACCTTCACTAGAAAGTGATGACTCGTGTTTGTTTTTTATTCCGTACTGCATTCATTATCCTTTGGAATCTTACCATCTTCTCCTCCCAACTTAAAGCTCCTCTTACACAATTCATAACGGGGCCGTAGGTTAATCAAATCTTAACGCGTAAGCCGCATCAAGGCTGGACGACCTCCCCGAAGATGGGAAAACAGTTTTCTCCTCCGTCTCCATCATTTCCTGACGCAGCGCTGACCGTCCCCTGAAAAAAATCAGGTAAACGTAAAGAAAGAAACTCTGTAGGGCCATCCCTCGTCCGGTGATAAATCACTGGAGCCCTCTCTTGGCCGTGGTGAAAGTTATAGCGTTCCGTTTTCGAATCATAAATCAGCAGGAACGCAGCGCTGAGTCATTTCCTATACAAACGATGGACACAGAAGAGAACGAAATGGAGTGGTCTCTTTCCTCTGCACTCCATTAAGTTCCCCACTCTTACCTAACTTCATTCCCTCTCTCGCTACCTTTGTCCAGTGTTGATTCTTTTATTTTCCTCATTTCCCTGAAAAATTCCGATTCTTTCCAGCTGAGCATGCTTTTTCCCGGCGATGGCTTTCTGCCGCTGATTTCGACAAGGGTATTAATGAGGCTTTTTCTACCTCTGTAGTCGCTTCATGAGAGCCCCGAGGTAGCCACCGAGCCCTTTGTGGCATGCGTTTGCTCCCAACGGCCACTCTCTATTTTTACCTATTTGACTGTGATGTACACATCAGCTCTGCGTGGAACATATATGTCTTAGTTGATACCTCTGATAGGTCTATGATCCGAGTATGTCAGGAGGTGCATATACTACAACTTTGACATATCCAATTCATTTGTCTAGATACCTAATGTTGATAAGAGAAATGAGGTATGGCATTTAATTTGCGTATAATGAAATAAATTCACATAATCGTTTATTTATCGTTATAGTTACTGCAGTGTGAATGCTGTTAGGTGGAAACTACAACTAAGTAAATTTATTAACAACATTTACAACATAAATGCCCACCACAATTCCTTACACTAGGTGTGAAGCTTCTTTATTGATTAACAATTTGGAATTATATCACTGTATTATCAAACAACATTAACACACACGCAACCACTAAAGCAAGTCTTAAATCATATAGCCTCCTCAGGGCATCCATTCGAGTACAAATAACCCCAGAAGTATCATAAATATAGTTATTTTTACAAAGCTTTCCTCGTTTCTTTGCTAAACCACCACATGTAATTTTGTGACACCTTCCATGATAATACATATAATTTGCAAATAAATTTCAAAAGTTTCCCATTCATATCTCTCTTTTACATTAAAACTAGTACATCTATTTCTCAACTCCTGATAAAAAAGTGAAACTTGAAAGGATCTATTTAAAGAAGAGACATTCATATTCTCATTACTTTAAAGTATTAAAAAAAGTTCTTTGGATGTGATTATCATAAAAAAAGTTATCAAAACGGAAAACTGTTAGTAATTTCAGCTTTATTCCCATTAGAGCACGTTACATCAAAAGGCCTGAAAATCTTTGTCGTTCAACGGAATTATTTTTCTTGTTATGTAACTGCGTTGTATTGAATGCGTTATCACTATATTTTTTCTAAAGGATAAGGAATTTTAGAAAGTTGCCGCAAGCATTAAATGCGGAATTAGAAATACTATTGAGAGTTCAACAAAATTTCTTCAAAGACAGTTTACGGTGAAATTTCTTAACCCATAAAGGTCCAACCTTTTTTTGGCTACTCCGTGGACCAAGGGAGGGTCAAAAGTTGTCCATTTTTATTTTTTTCGATAAAATAAATATGAAACAGTAACTATTCAGAAATTGCCTTCTTGTTTTTTTTAAACATTTTACAATGATTTTTGTTGCTAATAATTGTACTACTGTGATAATATAATTACATTTGTATTTAAAAAACTCATCAAAGACGAGGATATGATAAAACTTCTTCTCAATGGTACCGGCTTTAAAGCTCTTATTCGGAAAATAACTTTGTAAATCACCGTAAGTTGTGCTTATAAATCAACAAGGTATAATTTAAGAACTTTAAATTAAATTATTAAATTAATTAAAAGCTATTTGTCAAAATATATGATTCCATTTGGTTCAAAAATATGTCGCAGGTTGGACCGAGGGAGGGTCATTTTGTGACCACCGCCTATTTCCGCTCCCACTAGGTACAGTCCTGGCCAAAATTAACGCAGCACCGGCCGTAACGATCGCTAGGGAGGTGCTGCGTTAATTTTGGACAGGAGTGTACATTGCTTAAAAAAATTGTACAAAATGCATCAACATATAGTTTAACAACCTATGTTTGACAATGTAATGAAGTTATAAGACTGTATAATACGGTTAAGTTCTTAAAATATTGAAAAAGAAAATTATTGGACATTTTTCAGCCCTCCCTTGGTCCATTTCCAAGAAAATAGCAACCAGTTGAACCAGGAGGCCATTCAAATTACATTTTACTAAAAAATGGAATATTCGCTCTTGCTTTTTGATTTTCGAGGGAAAGATAATATTCTCTTTAAGAATAGATTCAATGGTTTTGGCCTTAGCTTGGCGGTGTTCCATGATCAAAAAAAACAAAAAATCGAAGAAACTACATACTTCAATGCAGACTTAGCCACAAGAAAAGCAACCACCATCACACCATTTCCAACTGTACACGCTTCACCTGATGATGTTCACCTCTTGTGGTAAAGTATAAATGAAAGTGTTTAATTTCTTCACTTGTTCACTTTCTCTTTAGGATGATAGTTTAGAAAGCATTCATAATTTTGCTGGTCGAATATTTGTCCTTCCATAAATAAGATGGATTTATTAAGTAATCTTTGTTTTTATAGATAGATTACGACATTTTACATAAATTAAGACCTGAGTTAGTTGCGGTGATGATGAAGATTTAACTTTATAACTTCTCCTATTCCCAACATGTATTTAATTACATTAATTTGAATCCAAAGTGACATTGTTGCGATACTTGACTTGGCAATTCAGGAATTTTTAGCCTTAAGATAGTCCTAGACTGTATGTTTCGATGGCTGTTGTTCAAATATATTCCAGGGATAGAATGAATTTTACTAATCCCCTTAAAACATACGAAGAAATGGAAGTGAAAATATTGGCGTTTTCCCATCCTTACGGCACTTCCTACAAAGCCGAAATTTTCATTTTTATTCATCCCTACAGGCTATATTTAAGACAAAGGATTAGCGTGTAATTGTGGGTTCGCAGACTTAAAAATTAGAAAAAGTTCTTAATACATTCAACAATTTTTTTTATATTCATCAATTTGATCGAAAGCATAAAATTTTCCCCATGCTTGTCTTACACGCGATCTGATACCATAAATAATATTTCAAGTATCCCAATTAACGCTGCCGCATAAAATGCAATTTCAACGCGAGATTGCACAATGAATTTCCCACTAAGGAATTGATGATTACCACCAAACCCTTTTCGCCTCGGGGTGATTTACGTCATATCATTTTATACTTTCCATTTCCCACTGTCGCTTTTTTCGCTTTGCCTCGGCGTAATGGAGAGCGGGTAATTGAAACTCCGGAGCAGGACTGAATTCCCTCAGGTGTCTTGTTTGTGCACTAACTCTCCCAGGGCTTAAAGAGCATAGCGCCAGTTGCAATCCGCCAAAAGCGCCTCCCCACCCCATCCCTCCGCTTCCTTCGCCGCCTCCCCCTCCCCCTGCATCTTTTCTGCCCTCTCGTGGGAGAGATTAAACCTCACAAATCTAAATTAAGCCGCCCGTGCCGAAGCACTGCACTCAAGGTGGGTCAGCGCCATCCACAGAGAAAGTTTGGAACAACAATGGAGTGGTACATTTGCTACCGAGGCGGAGTTTTAAATCTCTGGCATATGAGCGCAGCGCAAAAACTGTCTTCCACTTGGTCGGATGTTATGGAATGTGAATTGGGGTGCTGCTCGACGAAGTGCCGTACTAATTAATGCGAGCCGTACTTGCAGTTCATGCAGACGGCAAGATTTCGTAAGTTTGCTCACAACACGTTACGTTTGGAACTCAGGAATGTTTGAGTAAATGAGATTAGCTAATTCAGGGATGTGATAGTCACTCGAAATTATCCCAATAATGACTTATATATCTGTGCGTTTAGTTTTCAGCTCAATTTCCGGATGAACCTTTAGCCACTAAGAATAGCGAGAAAAGCCGTGAAGAGGAAATACTAACTATTTCAATAGAAACTTCTTTAAAAAATTATGGAATGAAGTTTTAACATAGCACAGGAAAGCGTGCAACGTAACCCAAGGTTGTACAAGAAGAGAAAAATAGTGTGACTTAGCTGGGACTCGAACCCAGGTCTCCCACTTTCCGGGCAGGTATTCTTACCAACTTTGTTTTTTTTTAATTGGGTTTATTTCTCAACAATTATTTACAAGTCATGAGATGTAACAAAAAAGAAAAACATAAATATGTCCTTTGTAGATGTCATTTTCAAGAGTATGTCACAAACGAACTTTTCATTATTAACAATATCATTAATGAAACATTTGAATAAAATGATAAGTAAGTCCAATGGAATGTCATTTTCAATGGGTCATTGACCTTATGCTAGAGAAACAAGCAAGCACATGTCTTTTAGCAGAAAGTAAAAATACATCAGATTCAGATTTACATTAGTAAATTAGTTAAAAATTAAAGAACGTAAATATTTAAGCAAGGCAACAATAACGAAAGAATGCATCACATCATAATTAGGTGTCAGCATCTTACAAAAAAACATCAAAATATTAAGTTCAAGCCCTGTGGGATACAAAATTAAAAGTAATTGGAAACAATGCATTGACCTCTGGTAAATGGGCTGTTCAGTCTACCCTGTTTACACTTTCACTTTTCACATTACGTGCGTATTTATGAATACAAATGTGTTCCTTCTGACCTTAAACTACTTGTTTATCAGGCGCTCTTTCAACATTTCAAATAATCTTGGAACGTTGAGCCTTATCCTACCGAATGAAGATCCTAGCCTTAACTACCGAATGGGGCGAACCTATTAATATGAGTGAGGTAGTATGCCATTGGCTTTTTCAGTGTGCCAAAATATTTCGAGTGAAACAAGTCTACATAGTGAAGTTTTACAAATCTTACAGTGTATCACAATGGTGTGTTGGCAATATTTTTCATGCTGTTAAATAGAATAGGAGAGTATTAATGCCACCATTCAGCGACCCTCATACATCAGTGGCTTACGTATAGTCGAAGTAATGAATACATCACTTATACAAAATAGATGGACACCTTATTTTTTACTATCCTGTATCGTGACAAAGATAAATAAAAAAATATACCTCTTATCAAGTAATAATAGCAGAAACATATTTCCCTAATTTTCTGTAAATTCATCTGATTTATTATTATTTATTGAATATCTGACTCCCAAATACCACAAAAATTGTAAATAATTATAAGGTTGCCTGTAATCTGAGGTGGCAACGATGATAAGTTCCTTAAGAATATAAGAATACCTTTATGATTACTGTAATAAGATTATAAGTTGTTAATTTGTCGATAAACAGAACTGTACCTCAGATTTTTTAGTATCACTGTCATCTCCTTATTAAATCTAAACACAATTTGAGCACTTTGTGCTTAAATAAAGAAATCGTTGATTAGCTGCAATTAAACCATCATATTTAGAATACCAGCAATCCTTCTGCATCCACCGAAAAGAAGGAGGAACGCAAATCCAATGAAGTCTTCAGCTGCGCGTCTCGCAGGGTTTCCTTTTCGGCCCGAAAGATTTCTTTTTTATGGAGTGGAAACGGAGATAAGGAAAGAGGTCCTGCGTCCGTATTTTGTCATTCCCCTGCGTTGAGGGAGCAGTATCGAAGGGCCAGTATGGCTATTCCTGACCTCCGCAGTGGAATTAGTTCTGAGGATACTCTTCCCTTCTTTGCTCTTAAAGGAACTTCACTTCAATGCAACTACTGCGTACTTCAATCATTTTCGATTAGATCTAATGAAGTCTTTCAGGTAAAAGTACCTATGGTGGAAATGAATTCATATACACGTATATAATATATGATAGCATTTAATAACTATAAAATATAATATTTTATGGATGAAATTTGTTGAGTCTGTAATTTTTTCTGCCAGTAAATTCCTTGCGTTATTTCTCTTCGCGATTAGCAAGCTAGTCGCTATTACTAAACTTTCGTCTCGTCGGATTTTCGATCTTTATTTGCTTGAAGCTTCTTATTGTATTTTTAAAATTTCCTTATATTCTAGGGATAAAGATTACGATACGATTACTACGATACTAGGGTACGATTTCCTGAGAATTAAATCCTACACCCTCGAGTTCATTTACTAATGCTCTCTATCTACCTTCTATCATAAAAAATGTAAAATTCGTTGATTTCATTTTCAATTATTTTCTAATTATATTTTCATATTGAAAACCTTAAAGATTCCGAGAGTAGAGTAATATAATACTCCACAGATTTTAGAGGCATTATTCTCCCCATAAGATACTCAAGACTGATCATGATTTCCGTCACGACCTTGAAATAGAACCATAATGGAAGAGTGGGTGTATTAGGAGTACTTGGAGAGGTACGAAACGAGAGAGATTATTTGATGCGTCACTCACTCTCTTGCAAAGGAAATCGAAAACCACAATTCCCATTAAAGGATTTTGCAAAAGTGGCTACGCATCCCATGATGATGTTTGTGGACCAGGAAACTTACTTAGCTCATCACCATAGCAAAATCGCATTATTGATCAATTCTTCAACAACTACATCTACTGATGCACTATGCGAGTCGCCTTTTGGTGTGTGTCGTGGGATGCATGGCTTTAGTCCCGTAATTGATTAGATCGCGAAAAAAATGAATTCTCAAAGAGACTAGTTCTAGCATGAGTTAATCTGATTTTAATAGCTTAGTCAGGTCGGTCGATGAACCCCGGATGACACATAATATTGCCAATATCTACTAATATTGTTCCCATTCTGAATTAATTATGTATATTAAGTATTTCATTAAATTTATTATTAATAATAATATAAATATTCTAATGATATATTATTTATTTTCAGTTCTCAAGTTTTTGTTATTCTTTTTCTAAACGCATTATGCTTCGATGCAACCTTCATAATTTACGGATGCAATGCTTTCCTGCTGGTTAATCATATTACTAGTAATATTATAGTTGGTTCAGAGGTATTTTGAGTAGATACATACAAATGAAGATTATTCAAAGAACAGTGCGTATAACATCATAATTCATATTTATAGCTTTATCTTTTAATATTCTCTATTCTGGATTAATGTGTTCTTTAGTGGAAACAAAAAAATCTTAATGAAATTTGAATACCATTTCTTACGTAAAAGTTTTCACGCGACAAAGCACGGAAGAATGAACGCAAGAGTGTCCTTTCCTGGTAATTTTTCCTCTTCCCTAATTTTCTTAAAATGTCCCTTTGTTTCTTCTTCCCTTCTATTCCTTCTATTCTATCTTACTTACGATATACAAGTAAGAATCTCAGTTACTGCATTTACATTTTGCGCAATTGAAGGCTAAGATTATTTAAAGTTTAAAATGTATTGTTTTTTCTTCTCGTGATATTAAATACCATACTCATTTTTTTCTTGCTCTACAGTTTTTTTTCGATAAACTTTCCAGTAACTCGCGTAACAAGAAATTAAACCATTGAAAAAATAACTTTCACAATTACTCCTTAAATACGATAATTGTAAATAGGTAATAATAATATTAGGAATGATTGACCAATTAGAGAAGGATATGACATTTTAATATTGATTTTAATAATAATAGCGAGGTAATAATGTACCGTAGCTAGGTAAAAACATAAGCGTATATTTTATTTGTGTTCTAAATAGAAAACCATAAAAATTATCCATAAATGTAAAGAGAGATATATTTATTAGTGGAGTTGAGGAAATCTTAGCAGTTAAATGGCATGCCATCAAAGCCGGAAAATTCATTATTGAGAATTACTTTTCCCTGAAAATGAAAAATAATCTCGTAATTTCTTTAAAACTAATGTCTCGTTAGTTTTTTACACCACACTGTTCATATTTCCTCAAAGCAATTTGCACCTAAATATCGCATCATAGAGATGTTGAGAAGCTTTAAAACGATCTAAATGAAGTTTTTAAAAAGGCAACCCGTTTTAAATTGACGAGATATACCAAAATTTATTTCTGAGTCGCTGATAATATAAGGTCAGACAGACATAACTCAATACCCATATCCGATTCTTGATTCCATCACAAACGAATATTTCCACCCTTAGATTAACGCACTACGTCAGTAACCCTACATTAACCATTTATTCTCTTCCATTTTTCATTCCTTCCACATGAATATTAAGCATCCCCACCCAGCCTTCGGGAAAGCATGTTTTATTACGCTGCTTACAAGGAGTTACACTTACTCTAAATAGCCACCCAAAATAATGAACCTCCTTAATTAGGAGGCACGTCTAATAATTTATGTGCCCTGCGTATCGGGGCAAATCCATCTTAACTTTAAGCCCCCTCTGGTACATCTTGACCTTGCTCCCTTGCAGCCCTCTCGTCTATGCTCCACTTACTGCCATCATTACGTCACTCTCCCCGTTGCCTCCCCCACCCACCGGTGTCCCTTGCACACACGCAACCCGCTGTTAATACCACGGCGCCCAGTTGCTAGGATAGCAGGCGCCGCAGGAAAAAGTAGGCCAACCAAGTCTTTGGCTCGCACGTAAATGTTGCGTGACAATCAAGAGAGCCTCCGATAAGATTATTTAATGTTTCAATTCTCCAATTCCCTCCTCTGCGAAGCAGCCAATGAAAGGGTCCGTCGAATCAAATTGAGATGTATCCTGTTCCCGGCCGTTCCCTGAATATAGATGTTTAAAGTGCATTAAGTCCCGGGCGCCTCTATTTAACGCAATTACCAAGTCGCGAAGGGCACGGAAAAAATCGGTTTTAATGAATGTCTGAGCGCGAGAGATAAATTTGAACATTTTTTGCAAACTTGAGTGAGAGCACGTGGCAGCTAATGGGAGGATTGTAATTTAAGATTGGATTAGGAACATTTTTTATTCCAAAGTGCGATACTAGAAATTTACAAAAAAGCAATCATAAATTTCACTTATGAGACTAATACGCGCTAATTTATTCGAATAAATTATCAAAATCATGTGAGATTTATCGTTTGTCTTCTTATCCTTATGAAAGTGTCATTTGGTAATTACACATTTTCTCCATGCGATCAAAAATTTAGATATATTACATCACAGTAATATTTGAATATTATTAGATATCTCATTATATTGGAATTATGACAGTCAAGTGATGGATATATAAACAGAGATGATTCTCCTGGAAACATCAATGTTCTACGAAAATCCCAATAGCAATAAAAGAAATAAATAAATAACCTGTTTTCCAATTACTTTTGAAAAGGATTAATTAGCTAAGTTAGTATTGTAGACTGAATTTGATCATTATGTTAGTTTTGTAAGTTATGCGAACTTGTAATAATTGGAAAAGAAATGATTTGACTCTCTAGAAATAGATTGAACTTGTTCCCTGAAAGGGTATTTTAATTTTTACTCGTACCTCTCCATTCGAAAAAAATGCATCTGCTTCACATATGACATTTCAATTATTTGAGTTAGTAAAGGCAATTTAAATACATTTTCGTGGAAAGACTCGGATAAAAATGTTAGCATAGTAGTACTTAATTATCTCTTGCGTTGTATTTAGGTTTTAGTATCAAATCTGATATGAAAGCTCATATTATACTCTTACGTAAATAAATTTTACTTTAAATAAAGCTAAATAATAAATAATGAACTAAAAGAAAAAATCTATTATTTTAACAGGGTGAAGAAAAACTATCTTTTACAAATACCACAGAATTAGATTTATTATACGACCACGGTTTCGATGCGTCGCATCATCGTCAGGTGATCCATGGTCAGGCATCCTGACGATGATGCGACGCATCGAAACCATGGTCGTATAATAAATCTCATTCTGTGGTATTTGTAAAAGATATTTTTTCTTCACCCTGTTATTATGGAGCGATACCACCAAGTTAAGGCCGAAGTTGTTGATTCTATCTATTATTTTATTACTTTATTGACAAATATTGTAATTTTCATTTATCATTAGGTAAGAGTTGGATGTTTATGTTCATATATTATAAAGGATAAAATTAAGGTTCGATAGCAGCGTTGAATTGCACAGCGTTCTCTCTAGGAACAATATATATTTCTTTCATTGTACTCATACTATGACATATTTTCGCCAGCTTAGACAAACCTTTCGCATTTTTTGTTTCTAGTGTAACCTTTTCTTGTTTTGCGAAAATTTCGAGAGAAACGATAATATCCTTTGTATTTTTCATCTGGAAAAGTGGAATTAAAAATATTTATCTCCGACTGAATCAAGTACAGGATTTGAATAATTTCTTTCAACTCTCCTAAAAGTATTTCTTCTCTCCTCGCGAAATATATTTTTCATTTTAAAATACATATCTCTGACGCGTAAAACATGCCATAATATTCTAATAAGATAAGATTTGTAGATATTGTTTGAAAAGTAAGTCATTAATATCATAATTATTCTACATCCATCTGTGAATTCAACTGTTACGTAAAATTTTGATTAAATTTAGTATCGAAAAATTTGGCATTCATTTTGCTGCAGGTTTTCTTCGCTTCGTTGTTGCTTTTCTTCAAACTTTTCTTTAAGAAAACCTGCAGACAGCGATGCTAGAACCATGTGTCAAAGAATTGCACCGTGGTTTAATATTTTATATCATAAAATAAATATTTCAACGATTTAGCTTCAAATTAAATACCTGACATTAAAAATCAACTAGAAACTTTAGATGATTTTTTAAATCTAAGATTCATATAATTTAAAACACGAGGCAGAAAAGCGCGTATTATATTTGCAATTGTTTCACTAATTTCGTGTGAAAGAGATTTACTTCGAACAGTCTGGTGATGTTTCTTGATCTAAAATAAATGAAACATATTTTTAGTCGTTACATTCACTTAGCATATGTTTATACAATATTGACATTTAAAAATCGGAGTTTGATAAACATGCCCTACACATAATTTTCCATTCAAAATCTGAGCATTATGTATAGAAAATAATTAAGTATCCAATTCCAAAGAGTCTATTTACGAGTAGGTAAATACGTATTTGGGGATATACTGGTGACAACTTTTTCTGACGCTTCTTGGGTACGAATGTATATTTTTAAACTAATCATCTTTGTAATTCAAAGTAACACTTAATTTAGTGGGTCTCTATCGACCATTTTCTTCACATAAATGTTCTAACTGTTTGACCAATATCGAAGGACCTGATGAGTATACACCGCAGTAAATTCCATCCCTAGTCGCTCCAACATCACGTGCCTCCAATTTTTTATATTGTTCACTGAAAGGTGTCTTTGTTTACTTCTTCCAATATTCTCTAAACTGCGATGCCGTTCGTAGCATCTTCGCCTTTTTGCTTGAGTTGTTAACCATCAGGAATTCGCGTGCAGAGGAGACATTACCGTTGAGCCTGGCCATTTTGACGCGCGTGAGGCGTCCATAATGGATTTATAAATTAATAAGCTAAGCCGTCGTAAAAGGATGGCGAGATCAATTTTGAACGAAGGTGACCTCTGACAGAAGCTCCTTGATCCTGTGTGGGCGATTGCTCCACGTTGATAAACTACTTCCATTTTGGTGGCATATGATCTATAATTTACACAATTGTACTGAATTACGTGTCTTTACTTTCGTCATGCTCGGTAGTATTTTTTCTTTATTTATTTTTACTTGTTTATTATTTGTTCATTTTGTATAGTTTTGGATGAAGATTCGAATTTCAAGATAATTTAATGATAAATTGAAACAAAATAAGAGAATAAAGTACACTTTTTCGCAGTTTATTTGAAACGACCGGTTTCAACGAAACATCGTCATTATCAGGTGAAGATACAAAACAGGTATATGTACATTAAATTGTTACTTTACTCTCTTCAGTACTATATTAGAAGAAATAGGAGCACAACATATGCTTTGCCTGAAGAGTTATTAGCGGATATTCGAATGCAATGGCTGAGAACGAAAAGGGGAATTTTCATTCATGTATCTAGTCTGTGTCTCCGTCATCTAAGTTGTGTGGTTAATGACAAGGAGGCACTTTCCCTTTTGGGAGTGTAGACGTAGATTTAGATCATATCAACCGAGTTTTCTTTTTTTGATTGTGGGCTCGTGCGAAGTCTAAGAATACAAGAAATATATTCTCTTAAAGAATATACTCGCTCATATATTTTATTATATATTTTTAAAATATATATATTATGTAAAGCAATCTCTCCTAGGAAAATAGAGTTGCTTCTAAAGTTATGAAATGGCACATACTGTGTAACATTGTAAACGTTTTTGTAAGTTGAGTTCTAATTATTATAATTGTGCTTTGATATCTTAGGATAGACGAATACCTTGTAATTGAGATCCTTAAGCTTGCCATGATTACAAGAAAATATTTTTAGGCTCCATTATTTTTACAGCTTTTTAAAGAATGCTTGGAAGATATTGTCCACTGGCTATATTTTCATTTGTTTGGGTGAAAATAAACTCAAAAACGAGCGAGGACGGAGTGTTTCCACAACTTCTATTTTCAAATGGCACGGGACAGTGGCAAAAGAAACAAGACGAAGGATCGAACGCTGGATGTCTGCTTTCCTTTGGGCGAAAAAAGTCCAGCGAAATATTTGCTCGAATATAGCCGTCAACTAGAGGTTTCTGAAGCATTTTTTTCATTCCACAGCATCATATTCCCCTCAATTCGATGCTGTACAACTCCCAAAAGAAATTTGAAAATTGGCTATTTGTTTTCGAATTATGCGTTACTATCCGTAGCAATTTACAGGTGAAAACATTCAACACGTAACCGAGTAATCTATATAGATATTTATGATTACGAATATCATATAAAATTGTAAAATAAAACGTTCATTTTTTGCAAAAGAATTCGTGGTAATTAAAAATAGAGTAAAAAACACGATACTAATTACAGACTAAGCATTTGCAATTAAGCAAAATCACCATTATGGTCCTTCTGAGCTAGTTTTAGATCATTAGGGGATACCAAGTTTAGTTAACTAGAATGTATGATTAATTATTTAATATGAAATATTGAAATCATAAAATATTTGTAAAATACCATTTTTAAATGAGGTATCTTATATTATGCGAACCTATTCTGGTATCGCTAAACTTCACAATCCGTATTAAAAATTTAATCTTTTACTTTTGTAATATTTCATCACTACTAACATTTTGAGATATATCAATTGTTTGATAAAATCTGATAAACATTTTTTCTTAGAATATATATAAGAAGAGACTAATTAGTCTTAATCTCGCCCTGATAAAGTACTTTTATCATAATTATTATATATCAGCATACAACCAAGATTCTAGGTAGTTTTAATTTGTGACTGTAATCAGATGAGCTATTTTATATAAATATATTTGCTTTGTCATAGATCAAACTAACTTGAAATTATAATCACAAAGGTAATATCATCTGAATCCACGTTACTCCTTGAAATAGTCATCACAGTTTGGACATCTTTTGCTATATTATTCAACAAAACTATCTTTATCTTGCAAATTAATGTCAATGGTAATCGTTAGATATGACCACGGTAAATACATGATAAATTCCATAAATCTGCTATAACACCTCTACCAACATCACAATCTTAGAAGTCTTTGAGTACTCAAAGATTTTCCCCATAGTGTTAGTACTACGCAGGAAAGCCAGTTTGGATACATGATATTAAGAAAAAGGTTAAAATATTTGGAATTACCTTCCTATAGTTGATCTCCTGAATTATTGGCATATTTTCCCTTAAAACGACTAAAATGGATGTGGGGAATGCCTGTGTGCGTGTCCGTTTACGTTTTCCTCCTCGTATCAGTTTGTGCAAAAAGTCTCCTTTCCTCACGAAACTTGGTACGGAGCTATTTCTACCAACGAATATCTAAGATTAATAGTTTACGTGACGGATACCTGAGTCTCGGGAACCATTCCTAACATAAATTTCCCTCATCTGAAGACGTTGCAATCTTAAGGACTTTACCTAGCAGTGGATTCTTCCTCTAAATATGCCATGCTTGCAGAATCGATTCGAAAAATCTGTATTTTTGATGAAATTTAGAGTTAAATATTAGCTTCTCTCTAAAGTAAGTTAAATTACAAGTTTTTTATTATATCTTACAGGCAGTCAAAGTTCAGTATTTCTGCTGTAAAATAGAGTAGTGACACCCCTCAATTCCAGGGTGATTTTGTATCTCTCGTTATTCAACACTTTATGTTGGTTGAAATGTTATTTATTAGATCAAATTTGAAGAAAATTATTTTTACGAATATCTTCATGGTAAAAATTTGATAGCATTTTATTGTTTTAATCTTGAAATTATAACAGGGTATGGGCACCACATTTGTTGTTTATTCTTACAAAATAATTTTAGGTATCTCATTACCTCATACGATTCGAATTCAATTTTCAAAGTTTTCCATTAACTTAATTTGAAAATACTCGAAGGAATATATCGAAAGCATCCTCCCACAACACGGTAATGTAATGTTGCCAACAAGAAAAAAGCAAGTTATTTTCATTCTAATAAACTTAGTGAAAGTCAAGAGCAAGCAACTTAGATAATTAAATCGAAAAATAATCAATAGGAAAAAAACATTACATAAAATGTTCAGTCTTTTTATTTGGATCGTGTTTGGTGCCAAAACATGTTAAGCTTGTATTAATTGTTTATCGTGTATTTTATGCATATTTTTTATTATGTATTTAGAACCCATAACTATGTTTCTTATAAGATTAGGTTCATCAAGCAGCTGGCTCCGACTGAACATTTCCTTTCTTTGTCTTACAATGTAATGAGAAAATTGATTAAACTTCTGATTTTTCTGAATTCGGTCGATAGAAAACGTTGGGCATGCCCGAGATATCGTTTCACATTATCGATACCGTAATAAGATCAATGAAAGAATAAGATTCGATGGAAGCAACGCGTGGAAAAATGTTCAAATTGAATCACTGATATGCCCACCGAAAAATTTATTTATTTATAGATATAAAATTCCCCTCGATGACTATAGAAACGGTTGTTCGCCTTTATATCCACGAGCAGTGCAGGAGCATTCTCCGAGGGCCCCTCTGAATAGAGATTGAGGGAAAGGGAATTTCCCTTATGTCTCCTATCCCAACACCGGAGGGCCTTCAGCCTCGGGGGAGTGACGATCGAATATAGACAGAAGAGAGGAATTGGAAGTATCGAGAAATCGAGAAGGGTTTGGATTGAACCCTTTAGGCGAGTAGTTTTGAGGCGACGTATTTCCTTTTTTCGCTCCTGACAGTTATCTCCTCATCTGTACGGAATGCTTTTTGCTATTCGTGCTGAATCAATGGAGCGGCGGGTATGTTAACGTGGCCGTACCGTTTGTCCTTTTATTGGACGTCGAGAGCCATTTTTGCGACACAATGCTGCTTATCTCTCTTCAATGGTGGGGAGATGATATGTCTAGCGCAGACCCGATGCGGTGGGATGAACTTCGGATGTACAAAAGCTATCGAAAGGGATTCCAGCTTTTGAACCCGTTATACTATCACCTGAGATTTTTAATTAAATAAAGTTAGTCATAGGCGAGTTCATAAATGGAGAAATCTAAACCTGAAGCAGCTTATTAGAATATGGTATTTTTATTTTTAATTCTTTATTCAAGTGCTTCTTTGACAATTTTAGGAGAGAACCATTCCGTTCTCGTTAGTTTTTCTCAGTTAAATAGTGATTGATCCAGACTCTGACTTGCTATCTAAGATCCTTCTAAAGTACTTTACGTTTTACCTAATTTACATGCTTCAAATGAGAAGATGCCGTCGTTATCTAAAGAAGCTGAAAAGACCGTGGACGAGTCTTGAATCTTATGGCAATACACCACCGATTTCGTGTTGAATCACCGAGCCTTTTCTAAGAATAATAGAACAGGTAACAATGGCATTGATCGTAGAAAAGTAGTGGTTGCATTGAAATCACTTCCATTAAGTGTACTTTCGAACCATAGCTCATATTAAAGTTTGCAATGTCTCATTTCTGGCTGATTCTAACGAATTGCTAATTATACCTTTTCCGAAAAGAAGATTACATAGATAAGGCATTATACAAAATATCTAACAGCAATCTAGATTGAAGTAATAATTCAAGAAAACCGATTCTTGTGATTTGTTACGATATAATTAATTAAAATTAATTCATTTAGTTCGATACCAACACCTGGCCCAATCGCAACTTCGTACGTAAAGAAAAATGAATAAACCTTCCACCAAATTCCCAAACAGTTTCACACGTTTCTCTTAATTCAGCCATTCCTGGCAAAATATTTATCGGTTCAACTAAGATATGTATACATATACCAGGATACACATGTTGAATTATGGATTCAAAATGAATGAATAAACTATACATGGTCAGGATAGAAAGAAAGTTCACTTTCATAAACAGGAATAAGAGGTTATGGTTTTGTTATTACGAGTAATTCAGTTCCTACCAAATTTGTCTCTGAAACTCAATTTTTTAATTAATGATTCACACCGACTTCAATTTTAATTCTAATTTTTTTTATCTCCAGACGTAATAATTTATAGCTCCGAAATCCGTGAACAAATAATTATTTTGTATAATTGAATCCCACTAAATATAATTGTACCGGCTTAATTTTATGTTATAATTAGCTATAGAACGACTTCAAGAAGATTCGCTCGGTATGAAAACGATAAAAACTTAATACAGAGTACGCATCCTAAGGATACAAGTGTATCGAACGTCCGTCTTTCCTTTCCCAGCATCAAAGCGATGGTCCAATCTCCTTACCACGATATCTATTTTCCACTTCTGCGGGCGACGATATCCCATCTCCCATTCCTTCCACTTCGCCATACTTTTCACTCCATCTTCTCCCCTTTTCAATCTCTTTCCCTTCTGATCAAAACCTCGGGGGCTTTCCTGGATTCACGCCATCTCCTCGCGTGCCCCCTTTGGCGCGTGCGTGTCCCGGTGTCCACGGCGAAATAATGGGAGGGGTGACATTCCGGACGTGGAGAAGGTGGAATTGTGGCCGAGAGAGTGCGTGGGAGGAGATGGGGTTGCCTGCGGAAAGTGAATGAGGAGACTCCGATATTATGAATTCATGCGTGCCTTTGTAAGGACTGCTGAAAATTCATGTTAATGCTTTTCTTTATAAATGCGTATGAAATACGTAAGAGCGTCTTTGCGTTCTCCGCGCACTTAGTAAATCTGCGTCTAAGTCCTTCCCCGTGCGACAACTTTGGAAAATGGCAAAATAAGCATTATTTTCATAAACTTCTTTCAATCTCCTTAGACATTACTATGATACATGGTAGTTCCTTTGCGAGACACCTTTTTAGTCGAAATTTCACATTTAGCAGTTAGTCGTAAAATAGACATCTTTCTGTAAAGTATTTAGCCTGAATATCGATAGGTACTTCACGCCCTCTAACATTAGTTACTTTAATCCAATAGGAGGAATGAGTCATACCATTCAGGATGAGGAGTGAGGTATTATCCCCTTGCTTTCCTCACCGGACCAAAATTCTACCAGGATGCTGTAAGCGGAACATATCCGCATAAGTGAAGCACCATGACTCTACGGTAACATTTTTTATATTCCATTTGGAGGGACCTGAATTATTAGAATGAATTGTCTTGACCTTAACTTGATGGCATTTCATCACTAAAACCAATGATGTTGGAGCAAAATATATTTCCTTAATTTATATAGGCCAAAGAATATTTTTTGGTCTGTATGAATAAAAATAAATATTTTGTTGCTTCAACTTCCTTGGTTTCCTTTGATTACTGCCACTATTTAGTATCATTCGTTCTTCAGTAGCTTTAATGTAAGGACATTCACAACCAAGACTCTAACAAAAGTAATTGGAAGATGCTTTTCTATCTGACTGGTACCGAATGACTAAAGAAAGATAATAATAATAATAAAAGATTTCTGATACCACATTCATTTGAATGTGGTATCAGAAATCAAAATGCGGAAATAAACCCAAAAACAAGAACAGCTTTCTTTGCGTATAGGGATGAGCAGCATTCAATACGTTTACGTAAAAAAGTTGTTTTTTTTTAGTTTTTGCTGCGTTGTATATAAGCGTGTTAGTCCACCAAAACATTTGAGGGCTGCGTCCAAAAAAAGCGAGAAAAAAATTTCCTCCGCTTAAGTTTGTAAGCAGGATAACTCGTCACCCGAGGTATTACGGTACACAGTTTGGCCATTATTATTCATGAATTCGATTTAATTGGATCAAATCGGAGCTCTTCTGACCGCTGCACCCTTGGTGATCGCTTCTACTGAAAGGGAACAGGCCTGGAATATGTATCCTCATTTAACGACGCAAGATCAATTCGAGGTCATTATTAATACGAAATCATTATATTTTTTCAAAGTACTTAAGATAAAAAATAATCCAATTTTTAAGCCTCAGTGTAGCTGCTTTTATATAAATTGAACACGAGAGAAACAGTTTGCTTAACCACAGGAAGAATAATAAAACCACCTACGTCCCTATACAATACTACATCATCACATCATAAAGCATCATGAATACTACGTCATCAACCTGGTGATGTAGCGTTTTTACGTTACTTATATTGTTTACGCCTTCCTCTCGTAATTTAGTAAAAGTTTTCTTTGGTGGACTTTTTCAGTATTTACACAGCCTGAGAGGAAATTATTCGGCTGGAAAATTAAATACCGAGATCTAATACTATGAAAGGAATGAAGTCAAGAAAAGTAAAAGTACAATTTGAAACATCTGCCTTTTTGTGAAAGAGCTTCAGATTAAGGAAATTAATCACAGATTGCCGGAAAAGATCAAAAACCTAGCGTTTGTGGTATTTTAATAACATTAAAATCATTTCCTACGAATGTTGAACGACCATCATTTTATTCTACCAAATTATTGCAGATTCTCAATTCTAAAAGTTTACAAATACTGTATTGATGAACATTAAAATATATTATGCAAAATGTCTCCGTTGAAGTACTAATTTTATGATTTAACATGTAAAAGGTGAAGGTTTATTTCCTTCATAGTGTATGAAAACAAAATGGTGTGCAAGGAAAAGCCTCAAGGAAGAAAGACAAAGAAAAATTCCCGATAGGACCTGGATTCAAACCCAGATCCTCGGTTGCTGATTGGTTGCTCTATTCATTTGAACTATCTGGTCAGAGCATTCTAACATACCGTTGTTAGAATTTTCTCGCCACATCATATTATTTTCATGTCTGTTCTTCCTTGGGATCCATGATTCAAAATGAAGTACCGTATATAATCGTGTATAAGCCATGTTTTTAGCACGTTTTTGAAGCTAGAAAAGCAATCTTTGGCTTACACTCAAGTGAAGGTTTCACTTACACATTCTTTCATCTACATCTACTTCTTTGGTGGAGAAGTCCGGCATAGCAGGAAATTGGCTTGTAAATCCCCCACTTTCTCAATTAACAATCCTTTTCAATTCTCTTCCACTAACCTACAGATGCCCCTATTGCTGCAGTTTTATTGGTATCCATTTTTATTTAGAATTTTATCAGTAGCTGCTATATATCTCACCCTAGGCTTATACTCGAGTCAATTAGTTTTGCCAATTTTTTGCTATAAAATTAGATGCCTCGGCATATATTCGGGTAAATTTGCACCTGAGTATATACTGTTATAGAATTTATCTCATATAATATATTCGTGCGTAAATGTAATTATCGCAATCACGAATGAGGAATTCGTGGGGCACAAGGAGCGAAAAATGGTGTGAGTTGGGTAAATCCATCGCCGGCCCTGTGGCAAACACGCTTCGTCCGGGCGGAATGGAATACAAGGCGATTCCAAGGCGACGCTGTTTGCAGGATGTCCTCTGCCCTGTCCTCTTCTTTTTTATTCCATAAATATTGACGGCTTTCATTTTTCTGCTCGGGATCCTCACGGGGTAACTGGGGAGGAATTTATATACACGAGGGTGGAACACCCTCTCTCCATCTATGGACCATGAAAAGGGCAGTCTCTTGTAAAAATTCAAACGGATTAACATTTGCATGTGAGACGAATCCAGTATAGGAGGGTTCGTTCGTATACTAAATAGTTTGAACGTATAAAATAAAAAAATAAACGGATTAAATTGAATTTCCGTCTTAGTGTGAAAATAACAGTTCATAAGACCCTGCGTGATGGTAAGCATTATTTTTACCTTGGTATATCAGTGTAACATTTGCTTAAATTTTATGCGTGACTGTTTTCAGACTATTTACCACATACCTATCGTATTTAATGCGGCATGATATTTATGAGTACTGTGAATACTGATTCATTCATTAAATTTGGCGTGCGCAATGAACCTCTTCGACCAAATGAGTGGTATTCATGTTTATACTGGAGAATATGGTGAAAATGCATCCCATGGACATAATTGTGGGTTATATAAAATGAATTAAGCTAATATTTAAATGGAAAATACATATTTGTACACTAGTGAATGATAGGTAGAATGCATGCTATATTCGTGGCAGAGTGGATTAAGAATATCTAATTCTCAATGAAAGTTGTGTTGTAATCTTGAATTTGAAAATCAAGTGAAAATCTCGGAAAATAATAATGACATGCGCAAGCATAGCATAACAGAATATAAAAAAGAGTAGGCTACGATATAAATTGAGAACAAAATGTGTTTTTTTATAAACATGCGGTGTAAATTTAATATCTTTCAAGGAGTTCATATACTCAAGCTAATTAAGCAATCCAGCAAATTAAAGGCCTATATCTTTAACATCACTGAGCGGTAAATTATGGAACATATAATAACTAGCTCTTTAATGAGTTTTCTTGAAACAATTCATAATTAGGAATCAACACCGTTTTCGTAAGACTCGTTCCTGCGAGTCTCAGCTGGCTTTGTGTCGGTTGTGGTTTAGTATACGGTGTTCTGAATTCTGCTGAAAAACATAAGCAAGTCGATGCGATATTTTTAGATTTTCGGAAGGCTTTCAATAAGGTGCCTCATCATAAATTGCTGTACAAATTAGAAGTTGCGGGTATCAATGCAGAAGTTATTAACTGTACAAAAGACTTTCTCACCGATAGAAAGCAACGAGTAGTACTCGATGGTATTAGCTCCAGCTTGGTTAAGGTGACCTCGGGCGTCCCTAAGGGCGTAGTTATTGGACCGTTGTTTTTTATAGTATAACTCAACGACCTCAGCAATCACATTGAAAGCACTGTTAGGATATTCGCAGACTACACAGTCATTTACAGGGAAATAGATTGTTCAGAGGATAGATGAACCCTTTCGAACGACTTAGATAGAATTATGAACTGGTGCGATGATTGGCAATTAGAGCTAAATGTAGAAAAGTGTTCGGTAGTTAACTTCTTCGAAAGAAAATCTATAATGAATTATTATTCTTACAGCCTCCGAGGGGTAAACCTAATTACAGAAGAATCGGTGAAATATCTTGGAGTAACTCTCACTATTAATCTATCATGGAGTGCCCACATCCAAAATATATGTGGAAAAGTACTTAAGAAACTCGGCTTCGTTAAAAGAATAGTCAGTAGGAGCGAAGAAAAAGTTCGAGAGCGATGTTACTTAGCGTTAGTTAGGCCTCACCTTGAGTATGCATGTAGCGCATGGGACCCCGCCGAGAAATGTCATTTTCCGGATTTAGAAAAAGTACAACGAATGACGATACGATTTGAAAAGAATTGCCACAATAGAACAGCGAGTGTTGCTCAGATGTTACAGGAGGCGGGATGGGAATCACTGGAAAATAGAAGAAAAATTCAATGGATACATTTTTTAAATAAGTTCAGAGAAATTACCTTCTCAGATGATGTAACCGATATAATGCGACCCCCCTGTTATTTGGGCCGTGCTGATACTGCCCGAAAGATTAGGGAAATAGATGCTAAAACGAATCGTTTCAAAAATTCATTTTTCCCGCCAAGTATACGCGAAAGCAACCGTTTAGGAAAATAGAGTCAAGGTGCTTGCACGCAAAAAGGCGGCTTGCAGTGTTCTTACATAGACATAGACATAGATATATTTATGGCATGTATGTATTTAAATAATGGTACAGTGAAATCTCGATCAAAGGTTCTCGTTTCTAACGTTTTACCAGCACTTACTTTGGAATTTTGAGGTCCTATTTACAACAACTACACCCTTTGTTATTCGCATCTTACGTTATTTTGAATCTAATGGTTTTCCGCATCTACAGTCGATTTCCCTTGGTCAAGTAAAAAAACGTAAGGACGATATTTCAGTGTATATGGTATAATTAATGTTAATATACTATTGAATTTAAACAAGAAGAAGCTATGTATTGTAATAATGAAGTTCAGGAAAAAATTCTTAGCTCCCTGCAGAAACGAAATGGACACGAAAAAAGCAATACATCATATATAATAGCTCTTTTTGTGACATGTATATATTACTCGTGCGAGTGTATCATTTGTTCGTAATTCGAAGAGCTAAACCTGTTGAGTGACGACCGTTGGCGCTTCCGCAGCGAAACGAAGCGATAATCGCATTACTTGCTCAAACCTAGCGACAGTTTCATCGGCGTTTAATTGTTGATGCAGATGAAATGCATTTCGGTTGAAAGCGGTGTCAATCTCATTTCGCTTGTTTGGAACTCCGGCTTTTACTCGCCAGATTCCAAGAGCAGCGTTGCCAAACATTCGCTATGATTTCCTTCGGAATTTTAGCTTACGCATCAAACCGAACCCGTCTCTAGACATACCGGAATCACTATATAAGAACTGGATGCTCTTGATAGATGATGGAAAATTTAAAAATAAAGACTATGAATATAACTATTGCTTTGCTGGTTACAATTCTGTGACTGTTCTGGCGACCTTTTCCTTATTATGGTAGTATGTCTAACATTGGAAACACCAGATTCATGGAAAACGGATTCAAACGAAACATTCAGGGCGCATTCTCTGCTTATAAAAAATGGACATGTGGCCGACCGTTCAACTCAATGGGCCTTTCTTATGAAAAATTAGCAACTGAAAATGGGAGTGAGGTAACCCTGCCATACACATGCATTACCCTGCAGGTGTCAAAATTTTTAACTTAGGATATTTTGTACTTCCATTTTTTGATGATTATTTTTTGCGGTTAAATTTAACGTTCTTTTCCATCCTAGCATTCTTTACCCTTTAGTTAGCATTTATTTGAATACAAACAACGACGCATAGTGGGCTAGAATCAGGAAAAATATAAAAGATTTTATTTTGAGTGCGGACTTTGAAACCTCATATGTTTACAACCACTTCCGTTTGTAATTACAAATCACAGATTCCGTTTCAGTAATGGAAACGTTTGTCATGTCTGTTTGTTATGTCTGCTTGTCATGTCTGTTTGTCATGCCTCCTGATCGCCTAATTAGTAACCAAATATTTCCTGTGAAACCTATTCATGGTTTGGTTTACTCCAAGCCCTTGAAATAAAATGAATTTCATAGATAACTTACGTGAGAAATCCATATCATTCGATTTATAAGGAATTCCATTAATTCACTAAAAGTAGAAAAATAACATAAATGGCTCCAATTCAGCCCATGCCAAGTGGTCTGATTTCAGAGAAGTGCCCCTCTCGACCATCACGGATTTCGATGAAATTTTGTATGGACATTCACACATATCTCTTATGAACATTTGGAAAGTTTTACTTTCGCCGGTGGTATACTTGCTGAGATATAGAAGATTGTTTCACCCCGTGTCGCTGCCTTCTTCAACATGACTATGAGTTTTCAGTAACTTTGAGGCGTTGTATCTCAGACAATTGTTTTATGAAGTAAACACACTTTGGCTATCTTAAACAACTTTTTACGCTCTATTAAACAAAGTAATAAAAATAACTGTAAGAGCGACCTCCTTGCAGAAAATTCTGTGCAAAACTGGCCCAAAAAATTGCGGATCGAAAAAAATTTAAAACTTTGGCTTTTTATATTTCAAGAAGAAATGATATAATCAACGTGAAACTTATCGCATGATAACATATAAATACATAGTTTATAAATATAATATTTCATATTCCTAGTACTTTCCATTATTTTAAAAATTGAGTCAACATTTGACAATTTTTGTAAAAAAGCAAAAAATAGGCTATTTTTACCCCGCTTTTACCAAAAAAGACCCTCTGGAATTTCTTTTGAAAAATTTTTATTAAATAGAGAATGTTTTCAACCCTCTTTAAAAGTATATCTAGTTTTTCATCTCGAGCATATAAGGCCCTAAAAATAGGGACAACTATGAGGATGACATTTGTAAAAACGGCAAAAATAGGTTATTTTCTGCCCGCTCTTAGAAAAGAAAGACCTTTTCGATACTCTTGTAAATTATTTTCATTTGAAAGAGCATGTTTCAAACCTTTTAAAAAAGTACACTTGGTTTTTCATCGCGAGCACGTACAGCCCTAAAAAAATTAACAAAGTTGAGAACGTTGCTATGGTAGCGCCACATGTCTTCTGTTGTTTATCGTCCTGGTTATTTAATGTAGACATTTTTAGTATATTGCGTTGGTCCATGACTGGTACTGGTAGTGACATCGTCACTACCAGTACAAACTTCGCTATTAATCCAATACTATCTCAGATCACTATAGCTTTAGAGAGTGCAGGAAAACCCTCATCACCGTTTATTTATTTTGCTGACGAAGGAATCGAGATAAATCCATAGGAATTTGAATTAAATAGAAGATAAATTTCTCTTTAATACGCCGAAATCCTCGGAAATAAACAATCGAGATGAGAACACAGATGTAATGTTCCGCGAGGGCTTATAAACTTTATGAAACAGAGAACTAATGGAGAAGAGGAAAACGTCCAAAGTAGAGGAAAAGAGGGAGAAGCGCAAGAAGATGAAATTTCGTTGACAGGAGGAAAGAGAAAGAGCGATGGGTGAGGGAAGAGATTATGAGGAAGGAGATGAGAGGTACTGAGAATTAATGAGGAAAAGGGCACAAAAACTACAGTAAAGGATGAGGTTCGTAAGAAAGAGCAAGGAAGGGCATAAAAGCAGAGGGGATGAATGGGGGAGGAAGAAGAGGAAGATTTGGGTGTCGCATATTGTAAATTGTTGAGAGAGAAGAGGCGCGAAAAAGAATGAAAAGGTGCTGCTTTTGATTACGGCGAGTAATTGAAAAATGGGACATCTGAATGCTGGAACAGGGAGATACAGGGAAATTTGCTATTCAGTTTGCTCATAATTAGAGAAGGAGTGAATGGTTGTGAGATTAACGCTGGCAGATGAGATGAATTAAATGTGGAGTTAACAAAATTCTGGTTTCTTAATTGCTTGATTTTCCCTTTTGTCGTAAAAAAGAAAAATTCAAAGCAAAATATTTTTGAGTTTTGGACTTATGTACCAACCTACTTTTTCAACAAAGAGTCATCCTATGGAAAATGGTCCTATTATACGGTTCTTGTAGTTGGAAATAAATGAGTTATACAGAGGAATGGGCAAGGTCATGTACATATTTTAACTGCATTAAAACATTCGTGCAATGCAAGCCTGATGTAGAACAGGGTTCAATATTTTAATGACGTATCTAGCTAACACTGGAATCAGGTTAGTTGCTAATATTAAAATTTCAATCACATAATAGAATGGACAAACATTGCTGCAAAAATAATGACATCATATAATAAAATATTCACCAAGTTGAATTTCTTTTCAATATTTACATTATTTAAATGCCAGAAAATCAAATACAGTAATTAAAATTTATTAATCGTTTCTCATGGAAATTATTGAAATTTATCAATAGTAACACCATTTTGTATTAGTGGCACAACATGGACTTTAACATAAAAATTGGTGATTGTTTATCTCATTGATAGATATGAAAGTACTAAATATTTCACCTGCGATACGTAGTACTTGAACATATATGTGGATCAGCACTTACAAAATAGGACAATTTAACGAAAAAACAAAAAGCTTGGAAATATACGAGCTGGTTGTATCCTCAAAATTCTCAGTTTAAAAATACTATTCACTCCCATCACCATTATTAATAAACTAATAAGTGGGCGAACGAAGTGAAATATTTAACCTAATTAGTTGTTTCCGATTTCCATCAGCAGAAAAATTACAATTTTAATTCTCGTCATCTTTGCTCATCCAATTTTCCAAAAACCTTATGGTAAGAGCAGCTGAAGGAATCTTAGTGGAGGAAGTTTTTCTGCAATTCATTAGTTGTACCCTTTCTCTTTTCTTCCTGTTTGTTTTCTGATGGATGACTCCGTGTCAATGGCTGTTGTCGCTGAAAAAAATCGCCATATATCAGCGCTCGTCTCCCTCTCTGAAATGATGTTTCATTTAAATTTCTCACTAGGAATCAACTCTATTCTCTTTATACTCCCCATATGTCTCTGACCGTATGCTTCAGCTCTTTATTCTCCTTTAAACTTCCCAATATGTTTACATACCAAGCATGATATGGCTGTTGCCTATTTTTTCTTCGTTGGGAGTGAAAGTTATCACGTCAGCAACACTTGACGAAAAATTAACTTGGAAAAAAAACATCGAAAGCGACATTCAAAAAGCAACCAGAACTAAATTATTCCTATCCGGAATCTTATTTAAGAAATCTCAGGCCAACATTGATTCAAAACTCCTGATTTATTTAACCATAACCCGGCCAATACTCACTTATGCATCACCCGCCTGGCATTGGACAAACAAATCCTATCTTCAGAGAATGTACAGATTCGAAAGCAAAAACATGAAGGAGATTCTTATATCGCACAAGCACCTCCGAGATGTACAAATACCATAGAATCTTACCTCTCTCTACAACTTTAAATATTATTACTGAAGGAGTCAACTGTAAACTAAAACTTATTCAAAATAGCTTATTTTCCACAATCTGGGATTAAGACATGAAAACAACTATCAGTAAATATCGCCGTCCTAAAATTGCGTTAAATGAATAAACCATATCCCGAAATGACACCGAGTCATACGCTCTCCCCTTTCCAAGTGATATTCAATAAATGAATGTGAACTTAATAGTGCTTAAACGAAAACGATGGATAAGACCTCGAGTAAGAAGCCACGAAAAAAAGTTTTCCGTCAGGAAGCGAAAATAATTCGGATCGGTCGGTTCTGTATCATGCCATCATCGCGTATTTTGTTCACAAAAAGTCCCACTACAATTTCCGAACCTTTAAATTCAGATTTCAATTACTACGTCGTTGTCTTGCCTTCAAAAGATCTCTGTTTCCCTCTCATACAAAAGGAAAGGGTGAGATAAATTCCGATTCGGGTGAAACAGATAGAAAAGTAAGGCGAGGATAGCAAGGTGTTGGCGGGAGGGGCGTTGACAACCGGAGGCCAATTCATCAATCACCGTCACTTCGCAACAGAAAGGGATAAACAAAAAGAAACGAAATTGGTAAAATGTTTATGTGAGATATTGGATGCGCAAATCGTTCTTCATATTTCTATCTCTTTCACTTCCTCCTTTCCAAACCTATACGTCCCCAAGAAACATTGCCTTTCGCTTTTCATTTCCATAGATATGGGGAGTTTGTGTTTTTCTATCTGTCGCCGGCTAAACATGAGAGACAGGTGACGTCTCGTAGGCGAAAAACAATTGTGCGTGGACGAGATTTATATCGGATGGGAGAAACCATGAATAATTCGTTTTGTCGTCATCCTAGCTTTCATTTCCAAAAGAATTTGAGGGTATTATCCTTTATATGAATTAATATTATTCTTTACGTCTTAGCCCAACTCTTAGACTGCATGCATTCTAGGGTTAAAGTGGGATTGATTCTGAGGGAGATTTGGGAAATAGCTAACGCCGAAATTGATTTATTATAAATGATAACATAATTTTTTAAATTAAAATGTTTTATGAATCAAGATTCATTCTCAATGTTGTAATACGAAGAGTTTCGAAATTTTGTGGATACATTTACTCAAAAGATAGCGATTACTAATTACTAAAATTGAACAATTCTGCGTCAAAAATTCTATAATATATTCAATTAAAGAGATAATATTTTAGTCGACAGAAGAAAGGAAAACGGTGCTGTTTTATGATACTCGAACATAAGGCAACAAGGAAGAATGTTTCCCAGTATTCGTAACATCAGAGAAGAAGGAGAAAAAATGTGTATGGGGGAGAAAGAGAGAGAGGAAACAAGGAGTGGTGATGAAGGGTGCTAGGGAAATTACACAGCTTTTTGTATTGAGAGGGGGGAAGGAGGTAAATGGAGAAGACATGAGCCAGGGAGTCAAATTATCGTTGGAAAAATATTCATAACCTTGAAACATTCGGAATATCTATTTTTTCTACGAACTCCTTGAAATAAGTTTTTTGGTAATGAAATGAATACTTTTGGATTCAAATAGTGTCATGAATTTGAAACTTTAGCAAGTTTGTAAATGTAATAATTGCCTATCTGATAAAAGTAGGTATAGTATGGCTTAACTAAGAAATATATAAACTGTGACAATGCAGTCTAATGATAAAATATCTATGGTGTAATTGTACTAAAGTCGGTACCTGAATGATATTGTATGAATAAAAGTTTTTTTGTCGTATTTTTGGGTGTTCTAATATTGTTCGAAAATAAATAGATGCTTAGTATTAGTAGTATTGTTAAAAAGTTTTATTCGACAGCTTAGGTCATTTCATATGTGGGCTTCCATCGGGGTTAGAACCCGGGACCGCTTTCACCAAAGCCGAGCTCACTGCCCACATGGCTACCTGGGAGCCTTAGAGTTATGTTTTTTTTTTCTAGTGTAAGAGACTGCGGAGTGTTTTTGTACTATACATACTGTTAGACAAATTTTTAGTAAATAAGAATTATTCTCAACTCCATTGTTTCTCAACAGCCTCTAACTCATTGTCAGTGGTGGCTCTAACAATAAATATTCAGAACAAAATATGCTTAACCTGGCGATGATTTTTAAATAAATTTCAAATCAATGGAAAGTTAAAGATTTTGAGAGGTTCATCGACATCATTAATATCCAGACTGTAGAATCTGACGCACGGTATCCGTAATATATCACAAGAGCAGACGTCAAGACGAGACCTTCCGGGTCGTTACCTCTGAACGCGGGGAATAGCACACTATCCTTGTTACTTAACAAGTGAAAGTGCCTTCCAGACAGAATCTTCACATGTGAGCGAACGAACATAATCTCAAAGATGATGTGCAAAACACAGTTCCCATCTTGTCATAATATGAAATAGGTGATACTTTAAGCCAAGGTATAAAATGGAACGCTTACAGAGAAAATCATAGTATTATTCAATGGAACGTAGCATATTTCTTTTCTTTAACCATTCTTTCTTTTGTATTTCTTTTTTCTTGAACATTGAATTGAGGAAGTATAAGAAACTACGTAAATATTGTTAATTAGGCCAATGCTAAAATACGGACAATTAATACGGTACCATTAATGAGTAGTAGTAAAAATAAAATTCAGTTATGTAGCAGAATTATGCTCAGCTAAAATAATTATTTCAAGATTGTCTAAAAGCTAAGAAATCGAAAAAAACACTATCGGTCAAGTATAAGATGTTCATTAAAAAATTATTTGCTTAAGGAAATTGGTTATAGAAGTTAGAGGGTTGATTACTTGAGCAGGCATGATTGCAAGTATAAAGGGAGATATACAAGAAAAATGTAATAATCATAAATACTCTTCCCTAAGTGCTTTCGAGGTATGGAAAAGTCTAGTTGCAGAATAAAACTCCTTAGGCTATTTTAGTTGATTGGCTATGTTTTTACGTACTGATATCCTGTAATGCATATGTATTTATATCCTGACTATCGTGTCAGGAGGTCTTCACTAAGGCAAAAGCAACAATAAACGAAAACATTCAACCAATCCTTGATTAGAAAAATCCGATCAGCCATGATTCGGACAAAGGACATTGGGGTATGAGTGATGGTATAGATGGAATGGTATCCACCAAGGCCAGTTACTAACATTATTCGAAAAGCGTTGAACTTCATTGAAATTTGGCTGAAATTCTGAAATTGTTTTAAAAAAATGAGCAATAAAAAATTATGGTAATATGACAATTCTGAAGTTGATATGATAATTCTGGAATTGTTTATAAAAAATGAACAAATAAAAATTATGGTAATGACGATGGTAATGTACCGAAACCGTTAGTTCCTGAATAAAAACCTCTGTGGAAAAGTAGAAATCTATTTTCCATTAAAAAATTGATGAACCATAGTTATTTTTCGTATAACGGAGACTAACACACGAATTATGCAAATTTTCAAGAGATAGTTAACTTCTGCATGCTTTTGCTTATTTAATGGTAAAAACAGGGATGGATTGGACCAGTAACAAAAATTCACGCTGCAAAACGGTGGCAGAGAATCGTCCTAGGACCTTCGGAGGGGAAGATGTACGAAGTGAGAAAGGGGGATATCCTTGTCTGTGTTACTCTTTCTTCCGGCACTCGTTTATGTCAACCAGTGGCTTTCAGATTAAATCGATCGAGTCATTCCTTTGTTCGTTCATCCCCGAAGTAATCTGACGTCGAAGTCCCCTTCCACATTCCGGGCGATTCCTGGAATCGACGGCATCCGGTGGGAGAGAGAGTTCCGGGAATTTTCAGCAAAGATTTACGAATCAGATGGTGGAAATATGTTTTCAGAACCCATTAGAGGAGAAATGAAAACTGGAGCTCTGGGAAATCGTTGTGAATGCAGCAATAACTATAGTGCATACCTTCCACTTCATGGAAACAGGAAATTAAATTTCGGTCGATGAAAAAGATGGACGAAGATATTACTTGGCTGCGTAAATCCCAAATACGTAATACCCTTGCGGTTTATTATACAGTCTTAGTGCCATAAATTAGAATCCATTATTAAAATGGAAATTTAATTTTTGACCTTCATTGTTATTTGATTAACATAAATATTAGACTGAATGAGCTTCTAATATTCCTATAGTGTTTAATTATAAAATAATCGTAACCGATGAATTGCAATTAAGGTCGATCTTGAGATTAGTTGGTAAGCTGATTTGTCTAATCATCATAGTACAATAGTATCGTACAATATAATTCAACCTAGTTCATACTAATACGTAAAAATAACTTTAATTACCGGTGAAGCCATGGCTAGAAATTTTAATACGCTTTGTTAGATTTGAAGTAAATATTGCAGTTGAACTCTATAAAACCTGCATCATACCGAATCTAATTCTAAATTTGTATACGCTTATCAAAATTTTGATTTCATCTACCATGGGTATTTTTCCACATAGCGCCATTCTGATAGTCATCTACCCTCTCTACCGCTAACAAGGTATACTCCCTTCCTGCATCATCACAATAAGTTTCATCAAAGTCCCGGAAAAAAAGTGAATGTCTCTCCTTGTAAGTAAAAGCTACCAATTACGACATTAATTAGGCAAAATAAGCAGATAAGTTAATTTCAGTATTGATGGTGTTAATCACATTAAATTTTATGTTTGGAAGTCCGATAAAAATTAATTTAAAATTTAAAAACTCCCGTTATGTATGTAACGTTTAGTCCCATAAGCAGGTACATAACAAGACCTGCGAAATATTTTAATCGTTCCACAAATCATCTGTAATTTAAAGGGACTGGTTTTCATTTCAAGAAAGTGAATCCTTACGTAAAGTAATCAAAACTACTCGATAAGTAACACCCATTGAATTTATTCTTATTTTTTACGAAATTATTACTCGTTTTTCATTTAATGCCAGCGGTTTATACACTTATTTGAACATTCCTTCCCGCATTTTTCCTATCTGGCATAGGCGATACATACAAAAATAGTCGTAAGATGATTCATACGAAGGAAGGCTTGGTTGTCGAGTAAAGCATGCGTTTACCAAAGTTTAATATAATTTTCCGCAAAGTAATGATGGCCAACCTTGTTTTAGAAGTTGATAAGATTTTTTTTCTCCAAAAGAAGATCACTGCTGGAATGTATTTTTCACTCCGAAATGCATTACAGCTATTTGACTTGTAGAATAGCCTTTTTAACTAATCAAAGGGAAAATTCTCAATCAAACGTTTTAGTGGTCAATGTAGCAGAGAAAGAAAACGTAATTCAATAAAGGGTAAATAAAATAAAAATATATATCAACCTTAAACAAGTAAATATGAAACATAATTTACTTTTTGCAGACATTAACTATGTTTGAAGCATGTTTTATCACTAATCTTGTATTGGCTGTATTTCTGTTTCTCTGCACGAATCAACTACTTGGGCCGTGACTGGTGGTATGGATCCATCAGGAGTGAAAGTGAAACCAACTTTTACTAGACCACAGGATATTTTATTTGGGTACGACCATGGTTTCGACTCATGGAGTCATCTCCAGATGCCACCTAAGGATGACCTCATGAGTCGAAACCATGGTCGATCTAAATAAAATATTCTGTGGTCCAGTAAAAGTTGGTTTCACTTTCGCTTCTTTTCTCTTCACATTTCGTTTCGTGAATTAATGTGAATGTAAAATTTGAAATAGATTAACCCGAGTTTTTGGTGTCAAAAATAGTAGTGAATGCTTGAGACGTACCTTCAATGTCAAAAAGTTACAAAATTCAACAGGTTTTCCGTACTTATTTTCAAGCAATAAAAATGTAACAGAATCCACTTTATGTGATTTCAAGTTTCATCTTCATCAAAGGCAAAACCATGGTCTTAAATCTTTCTCACGGGATATTTGAGTTCGCTATTCCAAGCGTGGAATGTACAAGACTGAAGCAAGCATCTCCAGGGATTCCTTCCAGCACGTCGAACAAGGTGGTGGCTTTGGAAGCTAGGATATCCCACAGAGTTTAGGAATTGGAGCATGCATATCATGGCAGCTAATCTGAAGAGAATACAGTGTTCATCTAAAAAAATTGAACTTGTCACCAAAGTCATCGTGGCACTTAAAGAGGGAAGGACAACATGACCTACCGATGCAGCTTTGAATTTAACGGTACTACGAGAGCGTTCAACCGGAGAATTCGCAGTACAAGTGTGACTGCATTGAATCTGGAGAGACTATCTGTCTGGTAATAATTCGGACGCGAAGTATATTCGAGGTGTGATATCCCTGATGCACGTTTAAAAACAATTTCTCGTCGATTGCGTGAGGAGTATTCGTAATGGAATTCAGTCTACGCTTTCTCCAAACAACCACCCAACAGTTATAAAGTTACTTTAAGAGGAAGGGAAATACAATTAAAAATTTATATGCAGAAGGGTTGCCTAGTACCTTCTGAACATAAACTACTAGAATTTAAAATACTCTTCCTCCATCAATTTTCGACAAAATACGTAATTACAATAGATGATGGCTCTAAAAAAGTACTAATAATCAATCCAACGTAAGTATGTGAAAATACGATCCGTTTTAGGTCTTAAACTATTAATTTAATTTCAATTGCACTCTTTGGATGCCTTCAACCTTCACAGTCATTTTCATTCCTTTAGCTCCTAAGATGTAACATATTTCTGATTACATATTGGGCAAACACAGTAAGAAAAGCAAGTCAATCGCGTAGATTATCGGTACATAAAATAAATGTCAAAGAAGGATATTTATAAACAGGCAATATTTTATTGTTAACCAATTTTCTGTTTGTATTCGTATAGGAGTAGGTTGAATGCCTGATAACGATAGATGAGAGACAGACGAGTCATTTCTTAGTAAAAAATTAATAGTCTGTCTCTCATATCTCGTTCTGATGGATTTCCACAACACGAACCTTCTTCTGTGGATTTTAATATCTGTTAATTTAGGACAATGCTGATGTATTAATAATTAGCAAGGTAATGTGAATTGGAGTTCCTTTCAGGAAAAAAAAGGAACTCAAAAACTTCTTTCAGGAGTTCATTGTTTTCATTTATAGTGTAAGGCTTGCATGTAAAACCTCATCGTTATAATTCGTTTCCCGATATAATTGTTGGAATGAAATGTTTACTAAATCAATTGTGTAATTATAATTGAATTCACTAAAATAGACAACTTGCTTTAATAACTCCACTTATACTCTTGCATTTACACTAAAAAATAAAATTTTAAGGAAATTAGTAAGCGTGATGTGGCCAGCGAAAATCTTACCAGTCGCGGTGGAGGGCTTGTTGTTTGAATGAGTTTGACAAGCCTGGCATAAGGGAAAGGAAGTTACTTTGCTCCGAAGGGGGTATACCTGAAAAAAACTAAAGGGTAAACATAATTGAAAACTAGCAAAACAACTATGGTTCGGACCCAGGTTTCTCACTCTCTTAGTGGCTTATCTAGCCACTAAACCACCATGACGCATCATTCTCACTTTTGTTAACTGGATGCTTCGTAAACTAGGTGATTGGCGCTCCACATAGTGGAACCAGCCAGCGCTAGAGGTCCTCACATTCCACTTCTATTTATTCTTGGAGGATATTGAAATGCATGTATTTATATTACAATAGAAAAAAATGAAAATATTGATACGCAGAGGAAATTTTTTTAGAAACGACCATGGTTTCGACTTTTGGAATCATCCTCAGGTTTAAAATCCAGAAGATTACTCTCAAGTGTCGAAGCAATAGTCTTTTCCAAATAAAATTCCCAGCAGTTAGTAAATAATTTTATTTGTAGCTGATGGAGACTTACCAGGAAGTCACGGCCCAAGAAGTGGATTCTATATTTCTATACTTATGATATAAGTATGGTAAAATAGATATACTAAAATTAAAAGTGCATATTGCTATGCGATTTCAGCCTGTGAACATTTAGAGCTCTATTTTCTGTGTAAGAGAATGCAGTTTTATTATTTTGTATTCTTACATTTTTCTACTCTGTATGAGTCTTTCCTCACCGAGGGCAAGGACATCATCGCATGAAGACTTTACACCGCTCCCCAAATTGCACCTCATCCCCTCCTTTTCCCATGACAGTGCAATAATTGGAAAGCGGGAGCGCGTGGGGAGTAGAGAAAGGAATGGATTTTTGCTGAAAACAAGATAAATTAAGGAATAAAGGATGGCTATCTTAAGAAACTCGGAGATAATGGAACAGGAAATCTCCGTGGGTGACGCCTGCGAAGGAAAGGGGAGAGGAGGAGAAATTAGAATTCCAAAGGAGTCCATTCTGAGAAATTAAAGGAAGATATCAGAAGCTATATTTTAACAGAGTGAAACGAGAAGATGGCCGAATCACTCCTCTAAGATATGAAGAAATTTCAGGACAGAATGAAGGATGAATTTAATCAAACTAAAATTTTAGAACGAACAATCATTTTAGCTTTTTTTACTTTCTCCATATACGAAGTATAGAGAAAGTTTTGTTTTCATGAAAAAATTCGACTTCGAGATTTCAACGGAAATACATGTTTTGGGGTCCCTAGAACACATTTTGACCATTTTCGGAATGATGTCTGTGTGTATGTGTGTGTGTGTGTGTGTGTGTGTGTGTGTGTCTGCATGTGTGTGTGTGTTAGTGGGCGCTCTATCGTGACTATTGGTCGTATTAATACCAAACTTCGTATATATTACTGTAGTGTTGGCTGTCAGAGTTGATTAGTTTTTGGAGTAAATCGGTTGACCGGAAGTCGAGCTTTATTCATTAGAGCTCATTTCCGGTTTTCAAAATATCTCCATAAATATGATATATACGTGCATTGTATAACTTATAAAAGTTTTAGATTATGTAATTTACTATAACTTTTGTATGTTACATATTTTTGTACAACCGGTTGATTAGGAGTTATTCGTGAAATACCGATAAACCGGAAGTAGCCGTTATGTACTTGGTGGGCGCTCTAACTTAAAAACGATGCATTAGATCAACATCAAATTTCATATATAGTACTTTATTTTGTTTCTTAAGAGTTGATTAGTTTTTGGAGTAAATCGGTTGACCGGAAGTCGAGCTTCATTCATTATAGCTCATTTCCGGTTTCAAAATATCTCCATAAATATGATATATACGTGCATTGTATTACTGATAAAAGTTTTAGATTATGTAATTTACTATAACTTTTGTACCTAACATATTTTTGTATCACCGGTTGATTAGGAGTTATTCGTGAAATACCGATAAACCGGAAGTAGCCGTTATGTACTTTGTGGGCGCTCTAACTTAAAAACGATGCATTATATCAACACCAAATTTCATATATAGTACTTTATTTAGTTTCTTAAGAGTTGATTAGTTTTTGGAGTAAATCAGTTTACCGGAAGTCGAATTGTATTCTTCAAAGCTCATTTCCGGTTTTCAAAATATCTCCATAAATATAATATTTAGGTATATACGATTATAAATAAAAGTTTTAGAAAATAAAATTTACTAAAACTTTTGGTTGAAACATATTTTTGTATCACTGATTGTTTAGGAGTTATTCATGAAATACTGATAAACCGGAAGTTGCTGATTATGTACTTTGTGGGCGCTCTGGGCTCTATGGGCGAAATGCCAATTTCATCGTTTTTCATCGATCATGTCCCGTAAAACATTATTATTCATGTTTTTGGCGTCAAAGATAATAATATATATATTAATCACTCATATTCCAAGTTTAGATGGAATATAGAGTTCGAAATTACTGCGGTAGATAAATATTTACATCTTATATATATGGAGAAAGTCATGTGCTGGCCACATCAGATTTTTTAATTATTGAAAAGGATAACTTAAGTTTCATATCATGAAATGATATACCAAAAAGTTTTCTGTGAGTCTCAAAAATTAAAATGATTGACAGGTCTAACTGTTATTCATTATATCCATAAAGGGTTTATGGTTTATGTAATAGTGTGTTCCAGATGAGCATATTGTATCCTTTCTTAGTCATCAGATGCCCATATTGCCTAGCATCCGCTGAACACAAAATTCAGCTCAAACCTCATCATTTGGAATGAATGATTTGGGGAAAGTAAAAAAAGTGAATGGAACTAACTCTACCAAGGGCTAAGGTCCAGTTTAGTCTTAATCAACAACATGAGTGGATTTGAGATGCTTCCAAGTTGATCATCTATTAAATATTTATCACTTTTCCAACTACGTTCAGTGATGTATTTGGGATGGAAATTGTAAGTAATAGGAAAGGTTCGTGACTTCTTTCAGATATTTTTGGTAAGACGGAGTAAGAAGGAAAATATGAGGTAAAATGAATTACTTAGTTACTTTTTCAAGTAAATTGAAGTATGAAGTAAACAGTCAATTTAGAACTTCTTGAAGCTTGATATCTTGTGTATCATAGATATATGTATAGTATTTGTTGATTAATTTCTTACAGTAACTTTTTATTGTTTATTTTTAGCGATGTAAGAATACAAGTACTAGTCAGTCCATATGATTTACAGTACGTTGATACAGAATTTCTGAATAAATGAAAATTTCATGTCATATGGAAGGATAAGAAAACTTTTTAAGAATTTATATAATAGGTGTAAAATCACCTATTCATATTTTTCCAGCTATTGACTATGTTTATTCAATAACTATTATATTACTTTGCATCCATTACAATTGAGTTCCAATTACAATTGAGTTACAATTGAGGGTAAATCGTTCCCTAATTGATTTTATATTTCTTTCTTTTTATTTGATATTTTTAACGATACGTTTAAATATTTTTTCACATACATATTTTATACTTTTTTTCGGCATGCACTGGATATAAAAATAAGTTACTCAAAATGCAAAATACTTGTATTTATATTTATAAATATGGACGTATGCATAGCGTATGGAGTCGTATTTGGTTCTTGTGGCTGATGAATTTCCAACATCATTCTGGACAAAAATATTACTTGTCTGCATAAAAACAGCGTCGCCATGCTCCATGATAGCTAAATATATACTAGAGTAGATCATAGAGACACTGTTAGCCAAGGTACAATAGTTAAATTTAGCTAAGTTGCTTTATCTGTGAGGAAACGAATAACCAGCAGGTTTATTTTGGTATAATTAAAGAAAAGGATATGAGATTGCTAAGGAGATACTGTTTCCCTAAGAGGGAATTCCAGGGTGTGATTAGGGTAATGCCCTGAGTATCATCAACCGCACCCAGCGGTAATAACATTCACCGAACGTCTTCTCTCCACGTCCTTAGTTAACTTTCCCATCTCAAGACTCTTCCATGGAGCTCTTCTACGGTAAAAATACACCCTCTCTCTATTTTCCTATCCCATTCTTCGCACTATCTTTCTCCGATGATGTCACCTCTGGGAACTCTCTTCCCAACGCTTTCAACGCCTATCTCTCTCTCATCACCTATTTAAATCCCTTCTTAATTGCTCTCTGTCTCCTTCCATCCTTTTCCTCTCTTTTCTCCCTCTCTCTCTCTCCCATTATGAAGGCGTAAATGGATATTCCGTGTTGCTCGTTCTCCGAACTTAAATCTCCGAAAATTTCGTCTAAGAACTTTTACGATACCGCCCGAGGTTATGTCGCCTTGGAATTAGTTTGCTGCGTTCCCTGGTTCAAAGACCCTCTTCTACCCAAATCTAGACTTTTGCAGACTGACTTTGCGCTACCAAAAAAAAAGAAACATCTCTATAACTTTTTCCTGGACAAGAATCCGAATTCACCCAGGATTTGTTTACCGAGAGTGAAAGACATTCACGAGCATTATAACAAAATTATTCCGCTTCATTTTCATTTCCCACCCCCAGATATATTGCTACGCTGATGATGTCTTAAGCGCCAATTCATGATAACCTTTTAAACTGACGAGTTAATTGAAGAAGGGATGATATCCAGGAGTTATTTTCACTGCGTCAATCAAAATTAATGAATCCCTCGTCCTTCATTAGCTTTAAAATGTTTCGTTAATGGCAGTTAAATAATTTATGATTGGAGGAGCTTTGTCAAGTTTAATTTCTCCTTATTCCAGTCGTTGTTATCTTTCTCGTGATCCAATCAAGCAAATTCTCGGCCTTGGGCTGTTATTACCCACAAATAAGAGAACTGCTCGGATTATAAGAACGGAATGGTTCCCAACCTTTTCCTAAGTGAAAGCTATGTCCTTGATTTAGATTTTAACTTCATGAGTTAAGCTGATTTTTCATACATTTTCGATTAAAAATATGACTCCAATGATGCTAGGACTTCTGAGAACTTTGCACTTCGGTCTGCTTCTTAACTCACAGAGACTTCTGCGGATACGAAAATCCCATAGATATTCTGGAGTTGTTAAAAATGGAATAATTCTATCCTAGAATATTAGTCGACTTAATTATTATTTTATAGATTATATTCTCTATGTTTGAAATTGTAAGCATATATTATAACTAGTAAAAAGGGTGCTTGCAAACTGCAAGCAAAGAAAATTATCAAGGTATACTACCCCAAGTCTATATGCAATGTTTTTGTTCCTTTTTAATTATGCCATTGCCTTTAGTTACATAATTTTCAAATCTAAGATCAAGAATCATCAAATAATATAATAATAGAATAATTACTACGTTAATTTAAAATTATTAAAAATGTAAAACTTCAACTAATATCATGTTCGTTTAAAAATTGACTCGACTGCTTCCCATGAAGCGTTGCATATACATATAGAGAATCTCAGCAGGTACGTACCATAAAAAGAGAGAAAATTCCCTGAAATGCGTTACACCGCATATAAATATTACTTATCACGTGCAATTTTTCTGGGTTACTGGTAGTCTTTTACAGCTGCCGTTGAAGTTTGGGGAACTACAGTTTCCACCACAGATCATCCTACCAGGCAATGCCCTACAATACAAATATTAAAAAGGGGATTCGCGATCGCAAAAGAAAAAAAACCCTTAATATCCGAGTAGTTAATATCTTTGAGAATCATCTATCAAAATTTCTATAAACTCCGAATTGTATGAGTTATTGTTTGACATAAATTTACGTCATATTACCGGAAATTCAAATAAGCTATCTTCGTTGCCTTAAAAACAGTAAGAGCAATGTGTCATTAACATAAAGGTGGGAATAGAGGGACATGAAGATGTATAGAAGAGAAGATATTCGTCGTACCGAAAGGAAATTATGCGTGGAACATTATGAAAACTGTTTTGCATTAAACAGCGCCTTTTACAACTTCGTCACAAACATGAGATGAAAGACAGACGACGAGAAAATGTGAGTTTAAATTTCTTTACCTCCTGAGTTACGAGTTCAGTCGAAGGAGTCATTTTAAAGAGAACAGTTTTCTCCAGCTATCCGTATTTAAGTGCCATTTACTCTTGATACTTTTCTACTTAAGATACTTGAAAGTTTCTTGAAGAAATATTCTCACGAAATAAACGGTGAATTTAGGGCATAATTTTCTTCTGAAAAAATTTGCATCTCATTCGCTTGGGATCTTGTGATTTATGTATAACATAGAATAAAAAATCCATAAAATTCTCTCCGAGATTTAATTAGAGATGGTAAAGTTATCTATTGCTATGATTCAATTGATCTCACAAGGGAACCTTACGCTCTATGGGAAAAGGATCTTAATGATACTTTCGTAGTTTCGTCGTAATTTATGTCGTATTTCAATGTATTCTTTAAAATGGATTTTTTTAAATGTGAAAATAGAAAGAACCTCTTTCTTGGATTGTATGAATTATCTTATCTGAGATACATAAACAGAAGCCGCAGTGAAGTTGATTCGGCGCGTGGTTTCCTCTTCCAAGGGTAGAGTTCAAATCGGAAGGTATAATTCCATATCATATCCTCGAATGCGGTTTGTTTGAAGTAAGAGGAATTTGAGATTTGGCAGAAATAGAATACTTGTTTCCTCATACAAACCCACGCGTAGAGGAACCTCAAATAATAAGCTTCTCTCATCTTTACTCGCATGGGATTAACTTACGCAAAATGAATTTCTATTTTTTTTCTTACTCTTATTACCTTTATTCATATTTTGATATTACTATGATTAATTTAGTTTTCTCTTTTTTATACTTTTACTTCAAATAGGAAACCATGCTGTATGTGAAGAATTAATAAATAAAGTTTTGATTGTCAGCGGTAGAGAGATAAGTTTCTACCTTATTTGTTGAAATAAAAAGAAGTTATTAATTCGCATGGAAATGTTTAGCATAATATGTATGTAAACAAAGAGGAAGGAAGGGTAGATGTTGCTTTTATTGGCGAAATTTGCGAAAAATAGCGTGAGGAATACATTTTTGTGGAAAATCACCAACTTGATAAGGCATTATTGTGGAAATATTCCACCTATAGAATTCTGACTTGGTGTGGAAAGTGAGGTAAAACTACTTTTTTCCTCATCCAGCCTAGTAATCCTCATTCCCCTCTACTTACTCGGACAGGTAATGTTAGAGGGGGAGGGGTTCACTACCATCCTTCAGGCTGAGTAGTTTACAGACGGTCAGAAGGCAGAATCAAACTGCAATATAAATGTTTCCTGTGTCAATGTCTATGTCATTTCCATGTCTGAATCCCCATTTCCAATTCTACAATAGAAATATACTACATTAGGTTGTTTCCTATGTTAAAAGCGCTTTCGATTGACCATCATTTCGGAAGACGAACTTTAAGGCTTTAAGGAATGGACTCAATTCGTGAACCGATTCACTGTATATTCACTCGTAGTTGGTAGATATGGTATATCCTACCAATTAATAAGATACCCGATTTTTCTCAGACGAGGAAAAGGCTTCGTTGCGGGATAGGAGAATTAAACTAACGTGTCTATACATGATCAGTCCAGTTCTTCTTGAATTTTTCAGATTCCCTTATCCATGGAAAGTACCCCATGATCGATGATAATAAACAGAGATTTTTACAAATGATAGTTTGAGAGTCATAGACGACCGGGAATAGAGCCTGGATATCTCACCATATCACCTTTTTATAGTAGGATACGGTAATTCTTCAGTGTTAACAAACTTTCAAGTTAATTCTTGCGGATTATGATATAGATCTGGATGTCTTTGCGTTATCCATAGTCATGAGATTAGAATATCGGAAAAGTTATTTCATCATTTTAGAAGTTTTTGGAAAGCTACATATTAAAGGTTACGAGCATAAAGTAGTAGCCAAATAATAATAGATAACCATGTTTGAGGTTTGTGAAAGGACTTCGATACTAGTGAAAACAGAACTAGTACAACGTTTAACGTACGATTGACGAAAGATTTTGAAGAATCAATACATTTCGTAATTTCAGGAGACTAGTTATTTTTAAAGTTACTAGTTTCGTCTAAAAATACAAATCTTCAGACTAAGTCTTCAGAAGATGTTATTTGTTGAGGAAAATAGCGAACTTTAAAAACAAATTTTCTGTGAAATTTCAAAGTGTGTTGCTTCCTTAATATAGCAACATTTCACAAGATCGAGCCAAAATGAATGAGTTACAAGCTTGAAGGAAAGTTACTATACTTCAACATTACTGAAGTTATAATTTGAAATACCAACCATTAAAATTCAAAGTACCCATTGTGGCTGTAATGAGAATTCAAATTTAAGACATTAGTTACATGAATGAAATGTATCCAATTGATGAAATGTAGATATAACCATGTTACAAATACACTATCTCGGAGTTGTCACTGATTATTCAGCTTAATTGGGACATTATGCAAACAATCCCCTCTGAATGTATCCTGGTGGCAGAAAAAGCAAACATAATATTAATTGTTTCGTTAAAGAATGTCCTGAAGAAAAAATACTTTATTTGATAAGAATATAATGGGAAATAGGTTATGCTTATAATAGAGATCCCATTAAAGCAACTCTTGGAAGGGGATTAATCTCACAATCGCGCCAAGGATCGCCTAAGTACCAGCGGTAAATCTCCTCTCCCTAATGGAATTAAACCGCAGGATAACGAACAAGGGTCAATGTAAGCAAAATTCTATCTAAATAACGGGCTCTATTATATCTTTACACTTTGCCAGTCATAATTGCTTGTTTGATGGGGAACAACAAGTTACGGGAAAACAAATTATTGTCACTTAACACGTGGACATGCCAAAGGAACGAGAAAATAAAATTGTTAAGGAATACGCCATAAAAATATTTGGATCTTGACATGTAGTACATGAAGAAGAATTAACGCTAATTGAAGAGAAGATAATTTAAATGTACTCTAGAATAAATGTTTACAGGCTATGAATGAAATCAAAATTTAATTTTTTCCCATTAGTTTTATCGAATTTCAACATTTGGGCTCTCAGCTTGTTTCCATGTTCTAAAAGAAAAATATAATGAATACAGGTAAATGAAATTTGAAGAATTTGTATTTTATTAAAAAAACTGGTTATAACAAAACAATGAGTTTTTGGTTTAATAATCATTTATTTACAAAGATACAACAAAATAATCTCGAGCTAAAATTATTTTAAGGAAACATTTTGTTTTATTATATCTTCCAAATTGTTTTGAAGAAATGGGAACATTGTACCCTTTTGCATACGATACCCGGTGAAAAGTATTAATTCCAATCCAAGAGGAAGTATTCTACCTTTTTACCACCTTTAAAAAAAATGACAATTAAAAAGTAAATATGCGTTACTTTTGTACTACATTATTTTGTAGGATGTGAGACGTTTGTGTTCACGTAATTCATTGTTAGTTTTAAAATGGAAGAGTTATTTCTCGGTAACTAAATTTAAGATTTAGATAAATAGTTGACTCTTCAAGCTGATTTATATCCTTTCACGATTTCTAGTCCTTCTCCTCCTGTCTCAAGACGTATAAGATAGTACTTCCGTTACAGTCTAAACTTTCCACTTCTTAGACTATCTTTAGCGAAATATCATGCATGAGAGAGTAACCAGTTTCTATTTCTTTGTCTTTTTAACGATATTTTTAGTAGTCCTCTTTTCATCCCCTCTTCTAAGTTACACGTAGTCAATGAATAGTAATATTTATAAATGATATTTAAGAGAAAATGTAATTTGGCTGGTGAGGAAGTCCACTTAGGGAAATATCTCAAGGATCAGTGGACATGAAAAATGCCAGCTCTAAACCTTATCTCCCGATTGCCGCTCGGTTGATCTACCCAATTAAAGTAGTAATTATGACTAAATTAGTAAATACAAAAAGACATGAATCAGTTTGCAAAGATCAGAAATTGAACCTGCATTTTACATTTTCCTTACTGTATTATCTTGTCAAATTATTTTTTTGGCCATTTTCATTGAGCATCTTCTTTGGTACACGACATAACGTGGAATTATCCATTTTCTATTGGGAATGAAGTTCTTGCAGTAGAAGTGATAGGCCCTGTGACATTACTCTAGTTATCTGACCTTATGGGGGTGGAGATGATTTTCTGACCAGTATACGCTTTACCAAGAACTGCACCTTTAGTAGTCCATGAAAGAGAAACCAAATGAAAGTAAATGAAAAACGTAACGAACTTTCTTCTTAGACAGCCTCCTTAACCACCCCGGATGGTCTCCGAAGCGTCAGCAGGAGATGTATATTCCCCGAAATTCCCTCTTTGAAGTGTTTTACGAAGCAATTCCCCAGCCGAAACCTCCTCAATGTCCGTCCCGCCATTCCTTAGAGATGAGACGCGTCCTCTCATATTTACCGAAATAATCCATTTCCTCCGTCGGATGGCCCCTTGATAAACTCTCCCTTACACTCCCAAAACATTATTTTTTGTCCCCAACGATAAAACAGTCCCCTTTTACGCCACCCCGTATAGTTCCGAACCTCTTCACAAGCAAGTTCAGTTTGATCTCCCGGGGTCAACTTCATTATGTCCCCATCGCGGTCGACCGATGCCCTGGAAATGAAATTCTCGCAGCCGGTTTTTGTTTTTCTTTATCTCCCTCTTAGATAGCTTTATCCGCCTCCTCTCCCCTCATACACGGTTTACTTTTTATCTCCGCCCGGCTCCTGTGCCGTGGAACGTAATTGCTGGACCAATTCCCTTGTTCCGGGGAATTTTCCGGACCCGTGCTCGGCCCTTACGTGGGAAGAATTAATGTTTACAACCTCCGCAAAAATGTGGCGAGCGGGTATGGGGAGGTAAATGAAAACACAATATCAGGGACAGATATATTCATGCAGCCAGGAGCGGTTTGATATTATTTTTGCCGAATCCCGAATGATTACGTGGGAGAAGAGGGTCAAGGGGGCGGGGCCTGAATCTATTTAATTGCCCGACCCTCGAACGCGGCGCCGGAATTAATTAGATCTAGGTTAGCGATAGTAAACAACGCGAAACGGTAACAGGTCCCTGGATGCTAGTGGTGGCTGGCGCCTTATCACCCGGAGGCGAATAAAATACACTTAACTTGCCTTCTGGCGAGCGGTTGGATTCAGATCGCCGCTGACCGGCCTTTTGCGGATACACTAAGAGGGCGGGAGTTAAAAGGATATCTTTCGGTAATTTTTAATCCGAAAACAGGCGATTATTTTCAGCTCAGGACTTTCGAAGCTTTTCCAGGTAGCGTTAAGAGGTAAATTTGCGACTGTGTTTCTGGGAGTAGAATTTTCTTTCGCTATGAAATTTGAAATCCCGATGTTTAGGTAATGACGAGAATGGAAATAAGGATAAAATATCTGGTACATGAAAAGTGTATTTGTGTATAAAACATACTATAAACAGTTTTAAAGCATCAAATACTTAAGGAAATGTCGTAAGAAATTAGCCTCCATGTCTTTATTTTTATAAAAAAGACACAATATTTTTTCCCATGTCGTTTTAACAGTTTGTATTTGAGCGTATTTCCTAAGTTTCTTCACCGCTGCTTCATTATTTCTTAGTGATTAGAATAAATAGAACCTAAAATTCCGTCTTTTCGCAATCTTAACAAAAATTTAGTAATGTTGTCGATATTCAATGAAGCGTTAAATAATTCGTTTTGATAATTTATTCATTCTACCAAAACATTCTCTTATCAGCTTCTTTATCTACTTATCGTTGATGGGTAGAATGTTATTCACAGAGAGTATTATTGTAATCGTCCTAAAGATATGATTGGTGCCAAGAGGCTATATATTATATTTGTAATACATGATGTCAGCATAATATTTGATTATTAACTAATTCCTCACCCGTATTGGGAGACACTGTACTTAGTTCTTTGTTTATTGTTCTTTTATCCTTACTATTATTATTAACATTACTAGATCACGCAAACAGATCATATGCCACGCGATTTATGGATGCTAAAAACACTTGCAAATATGTTACATGTTATTTCAGTCTATTCACATGTACCTATCCAAAACGCCCCTACACCTAAACGTAACCCAGGCCAAAGCATCGCTATCTCACAGAACGTAGCACACAAAATAGCTCAAAAATAAATAAGTGTGACGCAAAATTTCCTAAATTCCCACCAGTACAGTTTGACGTGTTATTACATTAAAATTACATCCAGATCTAAGAAAACCAAACGTTGAAGTAAACCCTATGATGTGTAAAAGGTAATAAAATTAAAATTTTATACTTGTCCGCATCAAAAACTCCAACGGTATGTGTTTCGCTGTGAGCTGATCAATTCTAAACTATACATATATAAAATATGTATGAAAACAGAACTTAAGATGAAAAAATCGGAGCACAGACTAAGAACTTGATGGTCGGGAGGAGCTAAACAAGTTGTATTCGTGTAGAGATTTCTTTAACCCAAAATATCTCATAATAATGAGTATAATTTTCCCTTATTGCTACGTAACATATGCTATGGCCGTGAAGTATCTCCAGGAAATAAACGACACCCATTTCTTTAAAGCTACAAATTTTCCTTAATTCGGAATGTAGTTACGGTACATGTAGTTCTACAACGCAGCGAATGCTTTCTTGCGACACTGGCCGAACTGCCCGTTCTTCTCCTAAGGTGTCCTCCGTGAGGGCCGTTCTGTTCCAAGACTAGTTAGATGCTGTACCATTTTATGCAAGCTCCCCTCTATAATTCTTCTACCCATTTCATGAGAATATTCCAGAAGTGAATGGAATTAATAAAATGAGTCTCTGAAGAGTTAATATATGGTAGTATTCTATAATTAAAGCATGGAATTCGGATAAAGAGAAACGCTCACGGCTTTCTCAATGTTTCCTGAAGTTACTGAAATTGATACTTTTTATAACAATAAATCTGGGAATTTGAGACGTTACAGCGTAAAAGCTAGACGTCTATAGTAATTTTATCTTCCTTTCCATGAGCACCGATGCATATAAACGAATTTTTATTGCAAAACTTGTACAGATCCACATTAATATGTGGATTTTAACAATGTACTGTATTAAGGTAGATCTGCAAAAGTTTTGTAATAAAAATTCGTTTATGATGAAGTTCCACCAAGTATCGCTTAACCAAATTCTTCATACCAATGCATATTTCTACGAAGGAACTTGGAAATATTTTTTCTATTGTACTGTAAGTAGCCGATATCTACATTAATGCTCATAATCACGCCTTTCCACGTGTGTTAGAGGGTCCAAACGCCAGATGTCTGAACTACTTATTTAATTTGATATCATCTTGTGTCATAAACGGAAAAAATGCATTTTTAAAACGACTTTTCCTGGCATCTATATCTTTTAATTTTGCTTTCATTCTTGGTTCGGAAAATTTAAGATCGTTATAGCACCATTTCACAAAGTCAAAATTGATCATATTAATTTTATTTTATTTAAAATTATAATTTTTTATGTTAACCATTAATAATGTTTAAAATATTTACTTTCACTCGTAGACTGTTTACCTGTTTACCTATTAGTGTCACAATAATACGAAGATAAGCTTTCAATATGGACGCACATGGTGGAACTCCAATCAGAATTTGGTTTAAATTCGTAATTTATTTAATTAAAAGCGCTAGTGAAAGGAATGAGAATGTAATAAAGTCAGTCAATTAGATCGTATTTTACTCTAAGTCTTTAGTTTTATTCTAATGAGGCACAAAGAAACATCGTAAATGAATCGCAAAGAGTTTGCTTAAAATTAGGCTATCTAATGCGAGTTTACCATATAATCTCTCCAATGACGTCGTCTAGCGAAAATGCAGACATCTCAGTCTCAAGTGCATAACCTACACGAGAATTTACGACGACTGCAAGACGTTTAAGTATTCGACGGAAGATGTCTCCAGCCGTAGCACCGCCTCGCACGCAAATATTTGCTTGCGTGACGAGCCAGTGGGATGATCTCGGCCGTTTCACGTGTAATACGAATGCACTCGCCGAACATCTATTTTAGCAGCAGCTATCCTCCGCGGAGAATCACGGAGTGTTAATTATGCACTGATGAAAAAGCACGGACCACTCGGCTCGTGCATTACGGTATGACTACCGGAAATTTCCATCAGCAACGTCGAAGAATGGGGCAGAAAAAAGAGGGAAACGAATCGTCCTTACGGTAAGTGAGCATCAATCGAAAGACTTCGAATGTGAGCGTTTGCAGTCCCTCCGCGGCTCCCTGAATGTGTTTTTGGTGGGCGTGGCCGAGGGAACGCTTTTGAGTTCATCACGGGTGATAAGTTGGGATGGGAAGCGTGCGTGCGGTTTAAAAGGGGCGAGGAAAGAGCAAAAGGGATTCGAATGAGAAATCATACATTTTTAAAACGGGTCTCATGGCTGGGATGGGCGTGTGATAGACAAAGGTTTTATGCTAGAACAGTTCTTCTTTCACGCTCCTACGCGACCCTCCGTCGCGAATGCTTTTCGTGCTCCGTCTCGTAGTTGGCAAATGGGAGGTCTCGAAGCTGTTCAAAAGGGATAAAAAATGAATGTGTTTCTATTTATATAACATGGAGGCTTGAATTTGACTTCTTATGGAATGATGGTCTTACAACGTAAAATGCATTAAGTATTATTGATGTAAAACTCAACAAGGATGAATTTCATTAATTCAGAAATTTTTGTGAGGTTTAGGTAATAAATTTTTATCGTAAAATGTTGCCTTTAAATAATAATTATGGATTTCCGCGTTTTTGTTATGAATTTCGGTTTTGTAGTGTGTTAAGTATAACAGCCAGTGTTCATTAGCGTGCTTACTGTGAAGTTTCAGCTCCTCATTAGGCTTGAAGAAGGTTCGCAAAACTTAGAAGTTGAACCACAAAAAAGGGTGTGTACTTTTTTTTGGGAAGTTTTACAAAATAACTTGAAATAAATTAACAGAATAGGATAGTAAATGAGAACACCCACACACAATGGGGCTGACTAAGAGGAACAGAAATTGAATTAATTATGGATAAACTTAACGCTTTATGATCACCTAGGTTCTAAGATACAGATGCAGAAATTGCTTTATATTGAAAAATTAATGAACACATAGTGCGAATCAAGTAAAAATGAAATTGTACACAGCTTTTAAATTAGGATAAAAATCAACACCAATAAACTTATGATTTCGGTATTCACCCTTATTCCGCGCATCTGACTCAGTTTTAGAAGTTACTTAATAACTAAAAATAACATTTGTTCAATGACGCAGCATTATGAACATGTGCCCCACGGCCACAAATGATACGCAGGAATTAATTTACGGCTGAGAGAGGTTCTTGAAGCCCTCGGTCTTTTACCATGCGTGGGTGAAAAGGGTAACTGATACCCCCTGATTTCTGTTGGTTTTCATCAATAAAATGTGTTTAATTTCCTAAAATGGTCGAGAAATCTTCCTGTATCAGTATCCATATCAGTTACTCACTCGAAGGTGTTTCGATTTCATAGTGACATAAGGGAGCCGAAAATATACTTTAGTTTCTACGCTATACCTGCACTGTTTGCACATCCTTAGTTTCCTTGTCATTCCTAAATATGTGTAATATGCCCTTTATTTCAGGTCTTTAATGCATTTAAGCTTCTAATAGAAATCCATCTCTATACGTTCACAATAAAGTTAGCTATCAATAATCAGTCTACTGATAGCAATTTATGCAAGATTCACATTGGAAATTATCAGATAAACATATTTGAAATCAACAATCAAATTTATTCGCATCGTAGGTAAATAAATGCTAGTTTTCCTATGACAAACATTTTTTGTTTAAATATATTTTATTCGTTTTAATATATACCAATGCAGTAAAAATTTGTATGTAATTGTGCTATTTATAATATATTTTAAGCGATTTATTCATGTACCAATGTTTTTCTTCCTTGATTATTCATTATAAGTATAATTACCTGCCACACGCTGATAGACATACTGCAAAGTGTAAAGAAAAACATAGATATAAATATATTAAATATTTCACGAAGAAATATTGTACTCAGTATATATATATTTCCTGTTTAATTTATAGTAAAATAGCAAAGTCAGTCTTTTAGAATATAATGTTTCTTTTATGCTTTTGCTGATATTTTTATTTGCAAGAATAAGACCATCTAAACAAAGTTACCTCGGAATGAACTTCTTAGTAAGTAACAACAACAAACTGTACCGTATATGAAGTTTCACTTCTTTACGTAGCTTAAGGAGCGGCTGGTGTGTAAAATTTTGCATGTTTTTCTTAAGTTCGAGGGCGGATCATTTTGATGAGATTGCTTATGGGCGAATTCTCATCGCTCAAATGAAAATCTCGGAGAAATCCCGAGAACATTCATCGCTCGAGGGAATTGCGTCCATCCCGATCACCGATCTCTCCAGTCGAGATCCAAAACAAAATATTTCAATAATAAAAGCCCTCGAGAATCACTTAAAAGCGGCGAATTCATTCGCACTCGTTGAAGCCGCGTTGTACGTAATTGGATCATTCGCGTTTATGATTCCCCAATTTACGATATCTGATCACTGGACCAAAACAATAAAGCGCTGATTTAATATCTCTTGAAAAACACGCTGTGAACCGCGCTTCCGGAAAGCACCACACCCTTTCTCTTTTCGCCGATTCGTTAAACGATACGTTTATTTAGAGCATATACGCACCCAGCGGCAAGGAATCCCTTCTCGATTTAACTCCTCCATCAAACCGATTCCCCCTCTTTGCCCATCGACTCGCTACAACCCCTTGCACTTAGCTCTTCTGGTAACGCCACGTCAAACCTTTTCCATCGCCAATCTCCTCATTCGACGGCCATCTTCCACCCCTTCAGCTATTTCCATTTCCATTCCCCCTTTTGTCTCCTTCGCTCTCCGTTCTTATCCATCTCCCTTTTCTTTTCAACCTCTCGATCACCACCTGACACTCTGTCACACCCCCTATCCATTCCTCGCCTTATCTAAAACCTCTGCTTTTTTTTCCTCTTCGCGTTCCGCCCTTCAAAATCACATCCCTAGTCTAGCCATTTCTTTTGCATTTCCTGATTCGGGATTTTGTTTTGACGATCGGCGGTGCGTGCACCATTGATCAGAATGGATCAATCCAACCAGGCGCCTGAGAGTCGACATTGCATCAAACATATTCTCGCCCCCCACTAAAATAGCCAAGTCCGTATGCATTGACCATCGTTGAAACGGTCTTATGTTCAATCCCAGTTGGCCTCATCTGTTGAGGGCCGTTCAAGAAAATGCGATAGAATAATCTCGGTGTATGACGATATAATATTACATAGTGTAAAATGTGTAATAAAAGTACCTTAGCAAGGAAATGAGGAAAATTGCTATGTAAAATTAATTGGATTTATGAGATATAAGTGGAACATGTGTATTAGAGAGGTTATAAGAAGGATGTTGCCTAAGTTAAGTGTAGTTGGTGTAAGAAGAGACTTTCTAGTCTCAATCTCGCCCGAATAAAGTCCATTTATTATTATTATTATTATTATTAATACAGTGATATGATTTCAAATTATTACAGAGGCTTTCCAGTTTAACCGATTTCGGAGTGTATTTTATAGCTAATGTTGTTAGATTATGGTTACGGCTGCCACCTGACAACACTCAGACGGCAGCATATATAATAGAAATGTAAACCAAAACTTGAAGTGATTGGCATTAACCCGGTGTAGTGATCAGGTTTCTGCGACCATTTCCTGACGATCGGAGTATTTTCCATATGTCATCATGTACCAGAGAAAGAAAATGTGTGTAACTTTCATTTGATTTTGTTCCAGTATTGTTAATAGCTGAAATGATCTGAAAGAAATTGGGTTACGTGTGGTGCTTGACCGCATTAGCTCTTGTGGATAGAATTCTTAGCCCATAATCAAACTGTAATAATCAAGCTAAACTATCACTTAGCAGAAAATAGACTCTGTGAAACTTATGTGGTCAAAAAAATCGGAACAAAATTTATCTCTCTCTCTCTCTCTCTCTCTCTCTCTAGTTTACTCAGAATTTACTTTCCATGGAACATAGAGAAAAATCGTGGAAAAAACTCACGATGAGGGTTGCATTTCTCGGCGACACGGGATGAAGGTAGTGGATCATGCGAGTTAGTAACTTGAAACCATTTCCTTAATCTTATTATGAACCCAGTGGAGATACTAGTCTACGGTATTCAGGCCATATGCCAACTTCCCATCACCTTCTACAACAAATACAACAATTTCAGTTTTTTTCTACTGTTTTTGTCCAAGTAAAACTAAACTTTAGAATATTCCACGCGTAAAAGAAGCAAATTGACAAGGAATAGATTTATTTATACTAATACCACAGAAGAAATTATTACAGACGACCCAGGGTTTGGATGCATAGATTCATCTTCAGGTGCATATTCTGTGATATTAGTATAAATAAAACTATTCCTTGTCAATTTGCTTCTATTGTCATGTAATACCACCAAGTTAAGCCTCATTTAGTCAAATTTATTCCTCGTATTTTTAAACAGCGGTTATATTCGCTTTACATGGAAAAAATTTGTTTTAATAATGTAATCCTGTTGTTCTAAAACCTATGTAGCGATTTCCTAAATGCTATCAATATGCAGTGCAGCATATGAAGTGCAGATTGACAGTTTTAAGTCCGGACTAATGTTCTCTGATATGGTGGAATTCTAAATACGACCTCCTAATAAAATATAGTTACCCTTTTAGCTCTAAATTCTTCTTTTCGTCTACATTTAGTTTAATCAAGTACGATTATACCACAGAGGCACTTTAAAGTAAGGTATTCGGTTCTCTTGGACATAGAGTAGCTTATATACGATACTTATCTTACGAAATGTGTTAAGTGGAATCTTAAACTGCCCATAAATATATTTCAAGTTTTAATGTTCAAATCATCCTGGGGTTTCATGTTTCATAATTTTATGCCTTGTTGCAATCTATTAGAATTTCAACACTATATTATTAAATATATTATTTAAATGAGGAATTTAGTAAGTATATCCAAACCGGTTTGGTAACAAAATGTTTTCTTGGACAGATTAGACAATTATTAATAGAAAATAAGTGATAACTTAGCTATTGCATCCAAAATTACATACAGAGTCATGAAAGAATATAATTGTAATACACTTTATATTTATTTAAATTACTCACTCATAATACTACGAAACTTCATACTTAATCCTTGTATAACTCACATCATTAAATATACCAAAACGTCTTTCAAAAGCACTACAGAATAAATCTTCTCCCACTTCTCGTTCCTTTGACATATTTCAGCAAATATCTCATTGTCCGTATTTCTTTTTCGTATTTTCTGGCTTTCTCACGGCCTTCACGCTTCTTATTAAAAATGAGGGCGATAAAAATGTTTTTCTTTGAAGTGGAACTTTTCAACACGGAAACTGTTTGTTTTTGCCCTAAATATCTCGTGAGATTTACTACTGTTTCCTTCCCGATTGAGCCCTCTTGATGTTTTGCGAATTTATTCTGTATTCAACGACATTTGCTATGGGCTACTTGAATTATTGCCGGGAAAGGAAGGAAGTTGTCAATTATGAAGACGCTTTTTTAGCAATACTTCAAAGATTAAGTTAAAGAATTACTGGAGACAAAATTGGGTTCTTGAAGATATGATGGAATCTTAAGTAATCTCCCGAGTAATATCACCTTTCTAGAAGTATGTTATTAATTCTTTTTTTGAATCAGGAGTCTTATTCATATTACATGAATCGAGCTAAGGATAACTGTTGCTAACACAGGAATACTCAATAAATAAAGCTATCATCTTATTTCATATCATCATTACTAATATGTTAATTCTTCTACACTAAAACCATACGTCGTATACTATCTTACCTCAGTTGCGTAATTGTATGTATCCCAGCCGTTCAACGTAGTGGTCTTGGATTCGAAACTAATTTATACTGTGCTTTTTTGTGCTCTTGAATAAAAGGTTAATTTTATGAGTGTTTTCTTAAAGCTTATATTCGAATTCGATAGTAATAATAATAATGAAATGTCCTTCAATACTTATTATATTTTTGGTTGGCTATATTAGATTTACTTTTTACAAGGATGTAGAACTTCGTTATTTAATACATATTTAAATATGATTAAAGGAGAAGCATATATGTTAAAATTTTAAAAGGGTGACATTTTGGCTGAAGAAACCAACTTTTTTATCCCCATCCAAACATAAAAGAGCATCGGATGTGGGTTAGTAATAGTCGAAGAATTTTTCCACGAATATCTACAGAGGGCCATGTTTCATCGTGTGTTCATTATAGGATGAATTGGGTGAATACAATTTTATTGCGTTGAAGGAGGTTTCTTCTACCATTTCCTTATATTATTTACATTAAAAAGTAATTTTACACTGCATGACTGAAAGATCATCCGAATTCCTCGAAGTTCTACTATTTAATTGTTTCATTTTCAAGAATATGTAATGAATACGATTCCAACATGGTTCGAACGATCTACTTACACCAATGTATCTTAAGAAATCCTTCTGTGTCCCCTCATTGTTTGCATATTTTTATCTAAAACTAAACATGTATTTACTTAGAAAGTAGAGCATTTTCAAACAATACGTTCATCTGAAAAACAAAGTATGTTTCCAGAACGCCAGAATTGTTACTCCTCGAAAATTTAAAAAGTCTAAACGGAGTACCGGAAAATAAAACCGCAGCATTGAAAACGGAATAGTAATTAATGCTTCCTTTAAGAGATGAAAGTAATTTCCTGGAGTCTGCAACATCTGGAAAAAAACAATCTACGGAACTCCGAGTAACTTATAGAGAATATGAGAACTCAGTCTTCAAAGGAATCTTCCATTAGATACATAAGTCGACAATTCATTATGGATGGAAGCTTGGATCAAAGGATGAAGGTATCCTCGCGGATTTATCATTTTGTATTAAAGCCATCTAGGACGCCTGCAAAAAGTTAATACCTCTCGCATATTAACTTGAATATTAATCTTCTCTTTCCATACCTTGCTTCCCTTTAAGCAGGGAATAATTATAGATTGCTAAGGTATCTTATCCCAGACGGATTATATAAATCTGTTTTTTACCATATTTTACTTTTTACTTATTTTATGTGACTCTATTTAAATTTATATCTACGGAGCATTGTCAATATCTTGCAGCAAAATAATAAATGGTTTTAAAACGCATAAATATTATTCATACTGCGTAGTAGAAAATCCATTGATCGTTCAATATCCTGATTGATTAGAATACGACTTTATTATGGATATAATAATGAATTAGTACTTGATAAAAATTTAAGGCTTGCTTAGGCTTTGTACATTACTCTCATTTCAATGCAAATAAAGAAGATAGACATATAAATGCTAGGTTCCTATCATTAAGATATCGGAAATTAATATGTTTGTATCCATCTAGCGCATTAGCGCATTTTGACTAAATACTAAAGTGTACTTATATCGTAAATATGTGACTCCTTTCTGCGATTAGTAATGGCTGGTTCGGAACAGTTTTTACATTATTTTGTTAGATAGATTAACTGTATATAAGTTAACGCTTTTACACCTGAATTTTTACCATGAAGAAAAAAACATTTTGAATTTAGTTGATATTTCCGTTATTCAAAAATCATTAAAATCTCATTACGAGGCTCCTATGATACAAGATTGATATTATATTAAAATAAAAAAAGGAAAACCATGAAAATAAATGTTTAACGAATATGAATAATATATAATATGCACTGAAAACTGTCCAATATATTGCACGCTGGGTCTACAAGGGTTAAAACGATATAAATCCAATGTATTCCCTAATTTCAATCCATATCTTCCACTCAGAGGAAGGACTCATCGTGTAGTTGTTTAATATCTGTGCATTCAGCGATCAGGTACCTCTACCTGAAGATGTCAACGTGTGAAACGGTTTCTTTAGAATGTACATAATCCATAAATTTTCATGAATGTATGCATGATTATAATAATTCTATTTTATTGTCACTGGACTTAAATAATCATTAAGGAAAAAAAAGGAGCAATGAATTTCATTTGTCGCCACCAATAGAAATCAATCATCACGTCCCTATCTTGTTGAGTCTATGATGACAGGCGTCGGAAGCGTGGCTATAATTCATTTCCAACAAATAAATCCACGTCTCTATCCATGTTCCAACTTTGCTAGAACTGCCATTTCGCCGCCAACGCCAAATAAAAGGCCAATATCTCCGTTGAAACAAAGTCCTATCGGCATTAGCTCCGTCGCCTTGCGGAGTGGCTCCTCTGACATTAGCTCCAGAGTTCAAACTCCCATCTCTGCCCTCGGTCACGTACGAGTCCGAGTAACCACCGCCTTTCTCCAACTCACGTAATCTTTACTTTCCTTTCCAATCCAAGTGGAGAGGGTCCCACACCTCCCGTGTGTGTGTTAAATGTCTCAAGAATGACGAAAGAGAAAGGCCCATCGAACGGAAAAATCGGTACAGTAAGCGAAGGATTGATTTCCTTTTAATGGTGGGTACGAATTAGAGAGGGTGCGGGTACAGAACCGAATCTGTACGTGAAACTGACGTCTTGTATCAGTTTCTAGGTAGCCCTTGTAGGTGGGCGAACAGTTTGTGTGTAATACTAAACGCCACAATAGGCATGAAGAAATGATTAAATGTACAATTCTGATATTTTTTGTAATTATAGCTACCGCTAAAGAATTAGTTCAGACAGTCTTATACCTACGAACAACTTGACACATGACGGTACAATCTATGACCCTTTTTCTGGGAGCTTTAATATGCTCAAAGGTAGTCTCTCCTTCACACCATGACGCAGGGTTAAGATGAAGAAAGAAGTATGCTCGACGCAAGATATTCTCGCTGTACATTCGCAGTAATAGTTCATGAAAATAGCAGTAGACTCGGAGCATGCAATGATGTTTGAGGAACAATAAATAAATAAATGTATTGTTTTATCTAATCATACACATCTTTCAGTTTTTTTATAATATTATACGCCATAAAAGGGTATAAATAAAATGACGGACGAGTAACCTTTCTTCTGATAATTTCTGTCGTCATAGCTACCATTTAAGAGTCAATTCAGACTTGTGTCTTTCTATGCCAAACTGGATGCATAAAGGCTCAATTAACAGCCGTTGTTCCTTGTGCTCAAGTGTATTTAAAGGCTCGATATTTTCGGAATATCTCATTCAAACTGTGACACAATAGTAAAATAAATAAGTGTCTATGTCTGATGTTAAAAAAATCGTGCAATACATTCTTAGTAATAGTCCATACGAAAAATCTGTAGACTTTTAGTATGCAACCAATGATATATTACTTCATCCCAGCATATCCAGATCAGAACCAGTCTCTCAAAATTATAATCGTGATTTTTTAATTCCATTCTCATTTTTTTGCATAGTAGAATCGAAATTCAATATTTTTATTAGATTTTTATTTACTTTTGTTGTAATATATTGGAAATACTCGATTTGACTAAACACACGGAGACCCAAATCCACAGATCGGTGACAGATAAATCTGACCTTAAATCAATGGCTAATGGTATATATATATTTCTGAAATAACTCATAAATAAATACGAACTTCTTGTAATTTTCAAACATACGTTGTTTCAAACGCGTTGATTATTGTGAGCGAATGTAATAACTTGAGGTATATGTTTGACTCTCTATTAAACAAATATTTGGAAATATTTACTAAGGTATCGCCAAAATCTCTCAAAGAGTACTTTGAGCTGAAAACCATTCCATATCGTTTGATCTTGTCTTTCGAAATTTATTCTCGTTTTAATTAGTCATGTCGGGACAAAATTTTGTTATCCTTTGTTTGTCAAACATTGGAATACCAGATGTGAATATGTCACGCTCTCTCTAATTTACCATTCTCTAAATGTCTTAGCAACCCTTTAGAATTACGTAACACCAGGTATTGCTTGAGGGGATTGAGTGATTTTGGTTAATGTTTTGTTTCCCATCGTGTAATTTGAATCACCGGTATTTGACACTTAATTAGTCGTATTTAATTAGCACGGAAAATAATGTTGCCCGTTTGAGAATGAAATCACGATTCTGATTTATCTAGCGTATTTAATTAAAGTTAGAAATGCTTTTGATGAAATGATTAGTTACGCCATAAATAAGATGATTAAAAATTTCAATAGCTCTAACATGGGATTTTTCAATCGGATTTATTTTGAATCTTTAAAATAGTATTATCAATAGAAGATGATATTTTTTATATTCACAGATCATAATAGTAACGAATAAAATTAGCTACAATTTAGAGGTTTAAAGATGACAGTAATTCGGACTACAAAGTTGCTATGTCTGAATATATTTATTGTTTTTGGCAAATTAAATTTTATCCTATAACTAATTTAATTATATTTGTGCCATCAATTCCCAAAGAGATTACGAGGAAAAGGTTTGAAAAGATTGAACTGATACAAAGCTAACTCATTCAATCATCTTAGCTATATCTCTATCTCGATCTTCATGTATGTTTCTAACTTAATAGTAAATGATCAACTTCAGCATTATTAGCAAGAAGCTAAGATTTTCAATTGTTATCTACTATTAGGATTTTCATCTTGCCTTGATTCTTCACTTGTACTAGCAGATATCTAAATAAATTAACTGCGTATAGTTTATTCAAGTAATCTTACTTATTTATTTATTCATCCATTTATTGTATGCAACATAAAATGCCACTTTATGGTGAAATTATATATACGATAAACTACCAAAATATTTCAGAGTCATATTAAAATTGGTAAATTGTTGGTATCTAATAGTAATCTAAAGTAATACAGTAAGCAATGATGAAATATTGCCAAACTATCCGAATGTTTCCATAAATACTTGGAAAAACACAAATATCCGAAGGTTTCTTAACATTCTCAAATGAGTAGCTACTTATAAAGATTAAATAAACTTTATTCTAAATGATTATTGACGAAAGAAGCATCACTGCGGTGTTCGATTTCGCTTTCGCATACACTTGAGCATACGCCATCGAAAACTCGTCACCGTATCTTGCAACCCTCTTTGATGGGCTGCTTCCAATCCGCCTTGGATGTTATGGTTAAGAAGTTCTCCTAGAGATTAGAGCCCTTTGGTAAGGAATGTGCACTCAGCTCGCGGTCACCGAAGAAATAGGACAGCACGGAATCACTCTCATTAGGGAAGCACGGACATTTTCTTCTCCCGCCGACCTCTGACTCCTTCGGATCCCCGCGGTCTGCCCGCCCAGCCGTGCTATTATTGGACCCCTGGGAAAAATCAAGAAAAAGCCATCGCTTAGCCATTAGGTAATCTTCTTGTCAGCGCGATTCGATAAAATTCGTCCTATTCAGATACCTCACAGAGGTAGTGCACTAACTCTGGGGCCTAACTTGATTTATTTCAATTGATTGGAATCTTGCTGGTTTTAATCCTTTATTACCCTCCGCAATTCCCTGTTAAATATCAATCCTCATTTTGGTTTTAGAGCCTGATTACATTTCTGAATGCTTCCCATAACGGAATATTAAACAGTTGGGTCCGTCCGGGAAATTTCAATCAATTCATTTTATTTTACGCATCACATCTAAAGAAAGACGACTTCTTTTTAAGATTTAGTTGTAATAAGGGTCACAATACATCTGCATACAAAACATCAGCCATGTAATTTTCATAGAATATATATTTGAGAGAACTAGTTTCGTCTATGGTTTAGATGCCCAGTGATGCCTATAGTTTTTTCTGCTGTGCTACATTTGCCACACGGTTACTGATGAATTTTAAACCTTTGATGAAACCAGTTCTCTTACAAATATATTCTGTAGAAATTTCAATATATTTGTTTGATATTAAATATTACATAGACCATAAAAATGTAGTTCGGATAATTCTGTCCTCATAGCCATTAATGATTATCAAAAGAAAACTCAGTCGGGGAAACCTACAAAGTTTTCGAATTCAAAAGGAAGGAAAGTAAATATGATCTGCATTAGCATACATAAGACTGTTCTGTTGTTACTTGAGTCGGTTTATTCTTGATATGATTGTATTATTAGGTAAGATTCCTAATATCCCAAGGATTATAAATGTTTTTTCTTAACTTCGACAATAGTATAATATGATATTACATTTTATAGATGTTACGTAATGTCAAAATCTCCGATAAGATAAGCAATGCGTTATTAATTTTTACTCGCATAAATATGAGCATATTACAGATATTACGGAATTTTTAGCTTTGGGTAAAAAGCGAGTCTAAGTTTCATCGAGATTAAGCCGTAGAGTTTCAGTATTGCATACTACGATTGACCTACAATCTTGAAGAATTTTACAGCATTTTAATGGCTTCTACGTTTTGGCAAAATGTGACCCTAGTTTGAGCGATTTAATCATCAACTGCTATTCCCTCTCCAGCCTCTTCTACGAATTCATAAATTGCTTAATTTCATTTCAATATTATTCTTCCTTTTCACAAATAAAAAAAATCCTTTAAACAAACTGAACACGATATTTATTCGTATTTGATGGCAAACAGTGGGCCTGTTTTGATAATTAGTATATGCAAATATGAATTACGGAGAAAAGGTCAACCTGTTAATTTTATCGGCTACCTTGCTCAATTCACTCGCAGATAAGAAATGAAATGATTCCATAATCAGTTAAAATTACCCAACCGGATTGACACTATGTTTGATAATTTGACACTGTGAAGACTATTTATGAATTATACATCAAAGCATATTTATTTATAAGACTGAGAGTAATGATCTTTATTTTTATTTGTCCTTTAAGATTATATTTCGGTTCGAATGTTAGTATCAGAGAATAAAGGTAGTTTTCTAAAGTTTTCTACAAACTGTTATATTTACTATTTTTTTCGCTTTAACGTTATACAATATTCATTTCCAGGTTTATTAAAACTTCCCTCAAATAATGATGGGACCAGTCGGCATATTTCCTCCCAGATTGCCGAATGCGTTGAGCGTGAAGTTTTAACTGCAATAAGGTGACGTTTCAAGCAAGAGTTAGTCGGACTTCGCTAAGTAGGAAACCTCTTTAAGTAAAATTATTCGTTAGTTACCGACAGAACTCCCATGTATAAGACGGATATATTTTAAACCCTTTTAACTCGAATAAATTTTGGTTTCAACCTCTCTTAGTCGAATTTTCCGAGGGTTTTCCATTATTATTCTTCAAATATATTTCAAATCATGTGTTTTGGAATACCAAGAAATGGTACGCAAGTTTTCATCTTCTTAATATACTCACATAAAAGGAGGATATAATAAAAATATATTATAATTAAGCCTATAAAACATTGCCCTTAATTAACCTCGCCTATTACGCCGTTTTTTCTGACTCGAAAACTCCATGAGTTGGATATTTTTCAGGTCTCTTTGGATTATACATAGCGAGATCCGACTGTACTAGATTCATATCTTCTCTCGTATCTCTTATAATTCACAACATATAACAATAATAATATTTAATTAGTCGAAAAAGACTTACAGAAAATAGCAATTGAATATTGTCAAAAGAAAGAAACAACATATATAACACTGTCATAAAACTCTCTTGTAGAAATTAATGGATATCTGAATAGCCAAGCTGAAGCCAGAGATTTAAACCCATTAATTTGCTCAAATTTAAATTTTTTATGATGTTTTAATAATTTTATTCCATAAGTTTGATGATGCTCGGATGTTTTGGGCAGTCTACATAATGGTGTATCAATATTATTATGCATTTCTGGCTTTGTAGACACGAATACCACAACTTACCTAAAATTAAGGCTCATCAATGGTTATCAACTCCGATTTTGTTCAAATTTGAAATTGATGACTTCAGTAAGCACTGCATAGTAAATTTATGGGCCATCAACTCGTGAGGCCCGAACAGATCGGCCCACTTAATCCTAATCCTTTTGATCGCAAATGTATTTGTGGGCCGGTAAGAAATGGCAAAAACGTGTAAATCAGCAGAAACTGAAGGTGAAAAAGACGGCGTTTGATGCCAGCTTCCATTCGATACCTCTTAAAAACATGTAATAAACCCTTCCGACGCTTTTCCATGGACCGAAAAGCCTCCCCTTTATCCGCTGCTCGGTACGAAACGCGTCACGACCTGCCAATCCAATCCTTTTGCTCTTTGCTAATACCGCATGCAAATATGTAAGCCTCCGGAGTCATCGGGGCGAAATGTTAAGGCACAGGGTTTGGCGTGCAGGAAAGGGGGTTATTTTAGAGAGGTGTTTTTTAGGCCGAGGGACATTCCAAAGGCAAAATAAGAGATCCCTGATGTTCATGTTTAGCTCGTGTGAAGGGCAAAATGGCGAACTTTCCCTGTGAAAACGGTGAGCTTAATTAGGGATGGCAGGAAATCGGTGAAAATTAGTGTAGTCGCTTGAAAATTGCATGGCAACTGTCCCTGTTTTATAGATGTTTGAGTAATGTTTGATGTATGTAATTCTTCTGCGATAGTGACAAGATTTAAAGTAGGCCAAGGATAATTTGATCAGCTGATTCTTTACCTGGAATCCAATCACCCAGGTGTGTACGACAAACTTCTTTATGGGGACCTAGATGACGTGATAAATGTCTCATTTATGACTTACATAGTACATAGATACTTACATACTTTTTAGTCTCGGAAGCCCACGGTGAACCTTCACGTACGAAGCCTAGGTTGTCAAAGTTGTTGTTCGCTAATTTGGGGTCTTTGGAAGTCATCAACTAACCAAATAATTCACCTCAAATATTTGGTACAGAATCATATTTTGCCATCGCTAGTCCCCGCACATGCTAAAATGTTAGTTAGCTTACTTTTTGTGAACTGACAGCTCTAGAAACGTAGATACCAAGTGGCGTCCTTCCGGAGCACCAAGGGAGTTGATAATTATTTGTTTTCGTAAGAGTTAAATTATACTTTTAAACCTTCTGCTGATGTGTGACACTTGTAAAAATTAAGAAGTTAATTATTAAGTTTATTTTCTAAAGTAATCACTGGTAGTAGTATCACTAAATGTGACTAGTGGCTCCTCCGAGGACAACCCTGAGGTTGGTTAACCGATTTTGTTTTTTGGATGGTACTGCGTATTTTCCTTTGCGAAGCGATTATAGAAAATGTTAAATTAATTTAAACGATTACACAATTAAAATTCTCTGAGAGAAGAAAGTGGAAGATGTATAGCAAGAAATTACTTGATGATGGTCTTTCAATGGTATAAGGATGATAGCTTAAACTCTGTCTTTGTTGGCAAATGTGAGAATAATTCAGATTAGTTAAACATTCTACGTTATCAGAACTTTCTTCAGGAACACATTAGGGTGCACATGGACAGTACGAAATTAATCTTTGGCAATAAATCCCATTAAGAATATAATGAGGTTCAGATGAACCATTTTCAGCGGTTTTTTGAATCAGAAGGAATCTGGACTCTCCTAAATTATATTTTGGTTTACATGTAATAATAATTGTTTAATGCGGTTCATTCACTGAAAGTAGACATTCAAGATTTAATCAATCTCTCTCAATTTTTATGGATACAGAATAAATATGAACATCCAAAGTTTACACAAAGAGAAAGTAATTTATACCTACATTCTGTTTGCTTACAAATCAGACTCCCGCGGACAATTTTAGTCCTCAAAACGCAAATATCCCTAGGGACTCTGTTTATCGTTATACCTGGCTAACGTTTTCTATGTTGGAGGGCATTTCCATAATTAAAAATGCTGCGAAAAGATCTGCGTAATTTTGGCGCAGTGCCCTTGTTAAGTTAAGGCCAGTGTACATTACAAAAAATAAAAGGGAATTAAGTTGGCTGATTAATCATAAAAGGATCTACAAATGCGGATATTTTTAATAAGAATTTCTAACAATACTCCGGAGTTAATACGCACTTCGCTGCATAAAATGATTTTGGAAAAACATTTCATCACTTAAAGTAATTTAATTCCGTTTCGATTTGAGAGCAATATTGAAAATTGTAATTACGGTCAATTTCAATGCGTTGATGGCACGTAAATAGATTAAGTAAATTGCTGTACTTGACTATCTTATCATAATAGCTCTTATACGAAGTTGACAATATTTCTGTCAAAAATCATATCCAACATTGGCTAGGTAGAGAGATGGATTTAAGGGTGAAAATTAATTAGAAGAACAGCCTTATTAGAGTGATGGTAAGTGATTAAGTTAAACTTGGGTAAATGAAGTAAACAGCTTAGGATAAGAATGCTAGAATTTTACCAGCCAAATATTCTACTGTTGAGGACCAATAATGATGTTAATAAACAGTGGATCATTGCAAGAAAACCTTTCCCGTTTCCAACACTAAACAACAATGTGTTTCAGAGTTTTCAGACAACTTTAATGTCAAGGTTTATGAGGCAGAAACCTATTTTTGTAAATCTATTTTCAAAATTCTTTCTTACAACCTGATTTAAGAGACCACGAAAGAAAAGTATTGAAAAAGTTCAAACAAAGGACCGGAATAAAACCAAAAAGTACCAGAAGTACGATTTTCACCGAAAAATATTTTCAGACAAGTACAAAATCTATTCAAAAAGAAGTGGCGATACGATTACAAATTTTGCTTATTTATTCTTCTTCGTTTATGTATCCATGTCGTTTTTCATCGCTCAAAAAATTCTCGGAATTTATAAAATCTGATTATCCTTGTTTTTTTTCGAAGAATAAAAGAGGCTTTTATTGATTAAATTATCTATATGAGACATAAGATGTTCTTTAGGATAGATTCAGTTTTCCTGTCGTGAAATGGAGCATCTTTGCTTTATGTCAACAGCAAGGAGAATTTCGGAAATTTAGTCAAGAACTTGTCCCTCATAAGATAAATAAAATTATCATACGTTGCTTAGTGAATAACTTATCGGTTGCAATTTATTGAGTAGAAGTAAGAATGAACACGAAATTTTATCTTTTTCACGCAGCTTTGACGTGTTGAGCCCACAGTCGTTAACTAAACTGCGGCTTCTCCTGCACAATGGATAACAGTTTTATTTAAAGCGTAGATCCAACTAATCAAGAGTTTTATTCCCCTATCAGAGCAAGCAATACATAAATGATACTTCATTAACTGCCAATAGTAGGTGGGCGACATTTCTTATAAATAAACTTTAAGTAGCTATTAAATGCTTCAGGAAAAAGGATTTATGTATGTAATTATCCCTCCTCTTGAATTGATGGATGAAGAATGGGTCCTTATAAATTGATTCAAAAGCTGTTTTGATTGAAATGACAAGCAGCAAATTCTACCGCAGTTCTTGTGTGCCCAAGTGTAGGATCAGATACATCATACGGAAGGTTAAATATTCTTCGTCAAAAATATCTTCTCCGCGTTGGGTTAGGATGTTTTGTAGTTCAAGTTATCATATAGCTTTTGGTAAGAACTTCAAACTTTACTTATTAGAAAATATACCGTAGATAATAATCTTTTCCTTGCTAATGGGAATATGAGGGAATAACATCAGCATGTCAAGAGGGATGAGTAATTTATCGGTATAGATTGGCCAACATATTTAAAATTTTATTGTTAAGTCATTAAATATGATTTGTTAAATTGGAATGCAGAAGGTACTCCCGATTTTAGACAATATTCCTTAGCGAAAGGTGGAAATAAAATCCTTCCCGCATATTCATAATCACCATAAGTATTGACCAACTGAATATAAATTTGCATGATATTTGCATTTATTGTAAAAATATTATTGAATAAAAAACGACCATATGTTTCTTATAGGATACGAAAGTCAATCGTGTTGTTCGAGAGAAGGTTTTTGGCTGCTTTATGATTTCACGTAAAAAACTTTATAATTCCTCAATTTGTGTTCTTAAACACGAAGAGTTTTTTAGTAAGTTTTTCCATCGTTTTCATATATATTTGATTTCATATAAAAGTTAGGACTTGATGTAGTAACAGTCGACACATTATAATTGTATCCCCTTAACTATTCTTTTAGAATGCATTGGTATTTGTTAATTAGTTCTCGAGTACCTACAAAAAATTTTATTCTTGCTCCTTCAGAAAGTAAATAGTTATTTTTATCCAATTACTGATATAAGTATAAGCAGGGAGTTCTAATGACTAGAGTTGGGAAATAGCGGATTAATTTGCACTAGGCAGATATGAAAAATCCTCGTTATGGATTAGTATTTGCCCATTTGTAAACTTTTCTTTATATTTTGCTAGCTCTCAGTTGAATCAAACAATGCCTGACGTGACTTATTAATAAGATGATCTTGGAAGGAAGCGTGGAAGCTCATTAGTGAAGTACTTAAATATACCTAGGTCTTTGTATTCGTCAGGTATTTGATTCTCATTCTTAATGTTTTCAATCCGTTGCGTAACTTGCCCTGAAAAAAGTTTACTGAAAATAGAGATACAGCAACAAGAACTTAAGATCTTTTTTAATAAAAATAACTTTATGAAAAGTTTGGTTCTTTGAGGATTTGAAATTTGAGAATATCTCTACCTACAATTTCTTCAGACGTTAAAAGCCTATTATTATTCGCTTCTAGCAAATAAATACTACGGCTAATTATCTTCACATATTATTCAATATCTTCCATAAAGTTCGGTATTTTTCATAAGTAAAATCAGTTTAATTTTGCAGACGTTTGGTTCTAGGAGTATTTATAACTCGTTAATTCTAGATATTCAAAAGAGTTCCAAAATTTATTTTAATGATGTTCCTTATTCAGTCACAGCACATTTCTACGGAGGAAATGCAGCTATTCTATTGTGTACGATTTCCTACATTGCTAATTTATTCATTCGTTTCTTTCTGTAGTTAAGCTTTGAAGTCTATAAATAATAGAACATTTATAGGAACCTCCTCCTACTCGTTACGTATGTTAGATCAACAGCTTTCACTTTAAAGTCTTCGCTAATAGCCCCCCCCCCTCCCCAACATTCGGTATGATATTGTTTATTTCATATCACATAGGACAAAAATACGCACTCATAATTTATCTCATCGAACTAAGAATTAGTTAATAAATTGTAATTAATTTTTTCTATCAACCATAGATTAATCCTGATATGATAATGGGCTCGTTAAAATAGATTTTTAAAATACCAACATTTATTACCTGGATTTTAGTAATTTTTGTAAACATATGAATGCAAAATAAGTGTGAATATTGTGGAAAAACAATAGAATAGCCTATGCAGTGACACATTAACGACATCATGTCCTCATTTGAAGATTACCTAAGTCCTCAGAGAGGTATACTTAACATTATGGAAGAGAGAGTAGAGCTTAAACAGTAATATTAACAGCAGTTTCCATATCAAGCGGAAATGTTGTTTTGCAAGATAGAATATTTTCGCGTTTTTTATGAAACATGGTTGTCAAAATAACCTCACTTTACGTTGTATTGAATAAATTTTATTCATGAAGTAGAGAGGGGGGTAGTAGCAGCTATAAATAGCTGAAAATTCCGTACCCAAGGGTAAAAAGAAAACCTGTATTGAAAACGTGTATTTCTAAAGAAAATAATAACAGGAAAACAAAGTTATTTTACACAACTTCCTTGTCTTATATCTCTCTCGGGGCTAATTACGGCTCAGTCGTTTCTTTCCAATATTGGATCCCTCGCATTAGCCGCAAGCAATAGTTAAAAGGAACCTACTACTTCCTCATCGCCAACCACGAAACACCAACAAACCGAGAGATTCTATCTGTCACATTGTAAGGTCTTTGTTTGCTTCCTGGAATACTCGAAAAGTAACCACTTTTAGTACTCATAGGTCAAAGAATTTCAGAAAAAAGCAATAGATAATAATGTTTATTAAGGGTGTTTAACCCATTTACAGTTTGGGAATTAAATGGTTATTTTTACTGTTCATCCATTGTGTATCTAGTGCACTCTGAATGTAAAAGGGGCGTGTAGGATTATTGAATTCCTGGATGATATTTTCGTATCTCCGTATTAAGAAAATCTTCCAAGATTCTATTCTTGAGGATTTTTCAATGATATCAATAGTCATAAAAAAATCAATAGTCGGGCGTATTTATGAATAACAGAGTACGCTACAAATATTTTTGGCTTAAAAACTGAGTAATACTTCTAAATACTAGGTACTGCTGTTAGCATTATATTTACGAACAATCTTAGGGATACTCCTATAGTTATAGAAGAATAAGTGGTAATTGAAACACTGAATTGAAATCAAAGGAGAATCAGTAATATTTTGACCATGTCTTCCATGAAATATTTTCCCTTTTGTTTACATATAGAGTTCATTTTTCCATAGTTGATTCGAATTCACATTCTCAATTCTAGTGCTTAGTTAGTAAAAGTATCTATGAAAGTAAATGTATCACAAAGTTCTTATGACTGATAGATACAATAATTGGCAATCGAATAGATGATATCCACGCTTTTTCTATCTCAATCATAACATTAACCCTTGTGAGTATACTGAATCGAGAAATATAAGCAGAATGGTGCGCTGATATATGAAGTTAAGAATTTTATAGCGAAAATGTAAACCTAATCTCTGTATGTATATTGAGAAAATACCAGAAATCTATCATATTACCGCTAGAGTATTAGAGCTTTAAATTTCAAATAGTTGTCTTTGTCGGGGTTCCTCTTTTCATACCGCAGTATTCCGAGAAAACAAGATAAAAACAGCACTTTGTAAGAGCACCCAATACTTATTTCGAAAGCGATACTATCATTTTCAGATGTGAATAGGTACATACATACGTATTGGGTGCTCTAAAAAATGCCGTATCCTTTCTTTTTTTCTCGATTTACAGGTGAATGCGACGAGAAACGCCGACAAAGACAAAGAATAGAAATTTTAAACCTTCTTTAAGTCTTTAACAGCCGCTTTCCAAATGTTCTTCCTTTACACCACTAGTGTAATTAATTAATTTACTTACTACATGGTACCGTCGCAGTCAGTCGTTAGGGCAATTGGCGAAGCTAACTTATACCATATTCAATTGACAATCAATTCAAATAATATTTCAAATTTATGTACATTACAATATTAGAACTACAATAATTTTCAATTTAGCCAGAGTGCATAAGAATCTACATCAATTACATAATAATAATAATAATAATAATAATAATAATAAAACGGCTTTATTCGGGCGAGATTGAGACTAAAAGTCTCCTCTTCCATCTAACCCATCGTCATACAATACATAAATAATAAATTTAAAGAGATAGTATGAAAATGATATGAGAAGAAATTGTGGATGTAAAAAACCTAAGAAATTCTTAGGAAAAAAATGTATCCACTGCAGGAAAACACCCACTAAGAAGGGGCGTGTGAAAAACCTGCGCGAACCTACCGATAGTATTAACTAAAAAGATGGTAAGAAACATGATTACATTTTATAAATACACTATCAATAGGTACATATATAGGATACATCAATAAACATAGTCATGTTGACTTTTAAATAAATGCCAACCATTTACATTAGAACATAAAATAATAAGGGTATTAACATGTATGACATATAAAACATAACATTAAATAACATATTTCAAAGCATAAATGCATATCAATATTACATAAAACATAGATATCAACACAACATAGGGATAGGAAACCGGTGAGAAAAGACTTTTATTACTAGAATATAATATTACATCTATATCGAACAATTGTTTTAAAAATTCATAAAAGCTTTCAATATACTTAGTACAAATACAAAATATCCGATAGTAAACGGCATTGATAACATAAAATATAAACATACATAAATTAAAATATACGAATATTCAATACATATATAGATAAATATAAAAATAAACTGTGCAGTAAAATAGTTATAAGTGGAAATAAAGAGGGCAACGAGTATTATTTTTTCGTTCTTTTTTCATCATTATGTAAACAAGACAACGATTAATTGAAAACTGTTTCGTTGGAGCACTGCCAGCTAGGCAAGAGTATATTTCTAAAGAAAACTTTGGCGTTACCTCTGTGTCTGATCAGCCTCTGATTTCAATCTACTATTCCCCCCATTTCCTTTGAGTCTAAAGTAAGGATACTTTGAGTCTGGGGCACAGAATTATAACCGGTGAATCTGAAAAAAGAAGTATCTTAAAAATTAAAAAACTACGGTCACACGACGTGCTCAGGCTATAGACATCTTTGATGGGGAGATTAATTAAATTGTCAGGACGTCGTAGTTTCCAGGTGACGCGATCAAAATTCTTCGTTAATTCTATGAGCAATGCACCTGACATCACACGCCTCATTACGGCCTCGCGCCGCGGAATTAATTAATATGGCGAATCCAGGACATCCGCGTTACAAAAGCATAAGCAAACGGAAGGGGTAAACGTATTAATTACGAGTGAAATTCTTTAATCACGTAGTCTAGCGGCTAACGAGTCCTTCCTTTCAGATTATCACCGCATTACGCGCCTCGAGAATTAACCGCGATAACTCGGCAGAAAGTTTTCTTCAATTTATTCTATAACAAGAAGAGCGCACCGTAACCAAATCCGATAATTATGGGTGGTGTGAGAGAGGGAGGCTTCATCTACAGAATTGGATATAATGCGGAAACATATCCCGCTCTAGTTTTAGTTATGTTCGCTATTATTTCTCTCAGACTATGTCATAGCATTAAAACTTGTGTGGTCTGCTAAATGAATGGTTTATTATAGAGTAATATGTAAGTAATGGTAGAAAAACGGCAAAATATCTCATTACTTATCTTGTCTAGTAAGCTTAACACCTCTGCAAGGATTCTTATAGTAAATGTTAGGTGGGTTAGGATCCAGCTAATCTACGTGCTGATGACTACACCGGCAGAGCTAGATTATAATCATTGGTAACTTAAGGACCTCTTAACCAGTTAGTTTACCGGTATATTGGGTAGAATTCCATGGTATTGTATGTTAACAGTGAAAAATTGTAACGTTGTTAGTCTTTCATCTACGGAAACCGAGATTCCTTCGGAGTTTAAGACATTTTTTCTCAATGGATAATTAACATATATAATGCAATGGCTGAAGTACTGGCGGGTTAACTTTGGAAATAATGGTATTAAGGCAAGGTACACATAAGTTTCTACATTAACCAAAGTCTTATAGCATATACTTTTAATTGGTGGTTTTTAACACCATTTATAAGGCTATAGTATGTAGTTTGTAATATTTTTAATGGAAAACGTAAGTTATTTTGCATTATTAATTGTCATAATAATTATTTAGTCATTAAACTTTTTGAAAAGCCTGTTTTAACTTTAAAGGTATCCTTCGCTTAAGATAATTCGTATTAGTTTGCTCTAATCTATATCATCGTTTTTTGGGCTCAATTCAATCTTTTGCTTTTAGTTGATTAGCTTCTTTTAGACCTGAAAGATGATTTTCAGTTCAGTAATAATATGAATAATAGTGTAAATAATTTAAAACGCCTTTTTCTATATAAATTTCAAATTTACCAAACTTTTAATTAAGGAGACCATTATTACATGTAAGGAAAGAATTTGCCAGACATGCTGATTATACTTCGGCAAACATATTTACGAAAGAAATATTAATCGATTTGATTTATGACACATGAGTTTGCATTAATTTTCCTGAGTGTAAAAGAAAGATCTCATTCAGAAAATACCTGTTTTATTGCACCCAATTCGAGATAATTTAAGTTCGAAACCGTCCTTGTAATCGAGATGCGCCTACATTTAATTTAGCCTCGGGAAAGATTTCAAGTTGAAAAGGAAGTGCAAAGGTCGTTGACGTCATTATTCACTTTGCGAGAATTCGCTCCAGATATCACGCCGATGGACACAAAAAAGACACTTAAAAGGGTGCTGAAAACGTCAGAAAGTTTGAAAGTGAATGAATATTCAAATATCTAAAAAAATATTCCTAAAGTTTACTCCTTGTAAAGCGGTGTCGGAAAAAGCTGCCGAAAATGGAGAGGAAACGAAACCAAAAAAATTAGTCCGGCGACTTTCATGACGCAAAATCTGTAAGAGACTTGCTTCGAGTGAAAAAAATCACCAAAGACGAAGAGGGTGTTGATAAAATGATTCACTTTAATAAAGCCGGAGTTCACGGAACCCGGCAATACTTTCAAAGACTCCTTTTCAGCGTGACAAGTCTTTTGTACCTTCGAGACTACTACGCATTAGCGTTGAGACCGATATCAACGCCCCGAGCGGTAAAAACGGAACTAAATATTTAAAAGTATCCCAGGAGAAAAATTTTCACAAAATCCTTTTTTGGACGCCATAACTAGGCAACCATCAACGGAGCACCCTCACAGCTTTTCCGGAGAGCACACAAGTGGAGGGAAAAACTGCGAACAGCTTTGCCGAGTCCCAAAAAGAGAGTATACACAGATACACGTATACGAGACGGACATTGTCACCTCGCTGAACGACAAGAGACGAGCGAAAGAGACGGTCAGGCTATACGCATTCCGAACAAAAAGTCATCCGCTAACTCCGCCGGGAAAAACATTCTTCTCCTTCGTAAAGGCTTCAAAAAGAATGGCGCGCACCGGACTGCGCGATTGTCTTTTTTTTTCCTCTGGAGAATTATTTCCGACGCTAAAGGACGCGTAGGGACGCTGATGACGATGGTGATAAGACTTTGGAAATGGGCGGCGACGCTCTGTTTTTTGTCGAATAAAAGTGTGTGTATCCATCCGATGGTTCGAAAGAAGAGCTATGGAGAGCCAATGAAGGGCTTATTGTAGCCGGGAGCTCTTAGTCGATGAATCTCGCTTCGTTATTTCACTGCTTTACATATCGCGGAGCTGAATCAGAAGTTTGCTTTTCTCTGCGAGTGTACACGGTGCTTGAACTAAGGAATAGATTTACATAGCGTTAAAATCCTGTATTTTTACTTTCTCCCTATACGTAGTATAGAGAAAGTATTGTATTCGCAAAAAAAGTCGACCTCCAGATTTCGACGGAAATAGATGTTTTGGGGCCCATAGAGCATGTTTTAGCTATTTTTCCGAACATGTCTGTCTGTGTGTCTGTCTGTCTGTCTGTGGTTAAAAAGTTTGTGGGCGCTCTATCTTAAAAAGTAATTATCCGATCATTTTCAAAATTCATAATTAGAATTTTGCTAACAATGCCAAGAGTTGATTAGTTTTAGGAGAATATCACTTAACCGGAAGTTACGGTTTATCCGGAACAAAATTTTGTTTCTTAAATATCTCTTTAAGAATGCAATATAGGTATATACATTTACACACAAAAGTTGTAGCTAATGTACTTTACTACAACTTTTGTATAAAACATTTTTTCGTAACACTTATTGTTTAGGAGTTATTCTTGAATAATTGTTAACCGGAAGTTGTTGTTAATCCAGAAATGGAAGTTTTTCATACATATCTCTGTCAAAATGCAATGTAGGTATACACAATTACGAACAAAACTTATTGATAATGTACTTAACTACAACTTTTGAGGAAACATTTTTTCGTAACACTGATTGTTTAGGAGTTATTCTTCAATAATGGTTAACCGGAAGTATTTGTTTACCCAGAAAAGGAAGTTTTTCATACATATCTCTATCAAAATGTAATGTAGGTATATACATTTACTCATAAAAGTCGTAGATAATGTACTTTACTACAACTTTTGTGAAAAAATATTTTCATAACACCGATTGTTTAGGAGTTATTCCCCAATAATGGTTAACCGGAAGTTGTTGTTAATCCAAAAATGGAAGTTTTTGATACATATCTCTATCAAAATGTAATGTAGGTATATACATTTACACACAAAATTTGTAGATAATGTACTTAACTACAACTTTTGTGGAAACATTTTTTCGTAACACTGATTGTTTAGGAGTTATTCTTCAATAATGGTTAACCGGAAGTATTTGTTTACCCAGAAAAGGAAGTTTTTCATACTTATCTCTGTCAGAATGCAATGTAGGTATGTTCAATTAAGTACCAAAGTTATAGATTAACTAATAACTATTAATTTTTACTACAAAGCTTGTATGAAACATTTTCCTGTAACACTCATTGTTTTGGAGTTATTTATATATTACTGGCATAGGCTTATGTTTTCAATAAATACGGAGAAAGTCATGTGTTGGCCACATCAGATTTTTTAGTTATAGTTTAACACTGAGTAACATTTTAAGTAAGGTAACATCAAGAATCTTTTCAATTCCTTAGTCATTAAGCGGTCAAACTAAATTATAGAATCCTGATGCATGTTTATATTCCATTTCATTCGAAGTTTGAAGAGGTAAAATAAAAAAGTTTTTCAAAAATCTGTCTTTTAATGAATCTCTTTAGTATGCACCAAGGCACTTTTGTGTTCCATACTTCGCTCTACTTTCTTACTATTGCCTCAAAAATTTAGTGGGATATTAGATCGCAGGGACTTAATTATTGCAGTAAATATCCCATATATTAAGGAATTTCCACATACAATTAAAATCCCCGTTAATTTCAATAATCGTCATAAAGAATACGTGACGAATTTTTAATGGATGAGAAGATATTGATGAAACTTCACACACCCTTTATAGTAATAAATATCGGCATTAATGTTATTATCATAAATGATTTCTGAAAAGAAATTGAAATGATAAAAAGCTTTGTAAATATTCACAACAAGGAGAGGGTTGAGGTGACTTTGCACATTAGAGCGTGCACCCAGGAATGTCCGTTTTTCCTTGGGAAATTGTAAATATAATTGTCGTCATAGAAAATATTATCTACAATTATTTTCCTTAGTTATTAAAGTCGTTGGTTTGTTTCAGTCGCTTCTAAAGTTCTCTTTCGTAAAGTTATTTAAAAATTAATTTATTTTCCATAGTTATAACTAACTCTGAAGAATTACACAGTATAAGCATTTAGTTGTTAAATGATTAATCCATAAAAAATATGATTGATCCATATTTCCATTCAGGAAATATCTGCAATTTTACGCAATTATAATACATCGAAAATAAAAAAATCGTCATAATTATATTATGGATATTTAAAAAAAACGAGAAAAAAATACAAAATGTACGTCTATAGATGTAATTGTAAGTAAATAGAAGCAGGTCAAAATGAATAGGAATCATAGACTCAGAGACTACAGAAACTATCAAGGTATACATTTCCACCAGTATCGCGAATGTTTTAATTACCCAATTGCACCCTTAACTAATTGTTCTGATCCATTCGCGACGACGTAATCTTTAAGCACCGAAAAATTAGTCGCCCGTCTCCGCACCTTTCCCCCTCTTCGGCGACACTGTATAACCGATCCCTTAACGCGATAAGAGAACAAATCGCTGGCTCAAGCGTTACTCTTTTCATTCCCACCCTTTTGCGGGGATCTCCTTGCGTCGATAAGGAGCGTAAAAAAGTTGGATGGAACAAAAAGGGCGAGACACGCAAATAAAGGAAAGTGCTCTCGTAAATAAAAAAAGGAAGTAAAAGATCCCGCCTGCGATTGCGGAGAGGGGGTACGTCTCACGAGGGGAAATCCCCCTTCCCCTTCTGCTCCCTTATTTTTCTTCCCCGTATTATTTTATATTTGTGAGCCACGGGAGCGGAAGCGTCTCTCTGCACCCGCTCGGGTTTGTATTCGTCTGAGCGCGGACGAGAGGAACCGCTGAAAGATGTGCGTCGGCCGAAAAGATACGGAACGACACGTTACACACTTTCTTCGTTTTTAATTACTTTTGATGGTTCCTAAGCCCGTACGTGCTGTGCCCTGGAACGGAAGGCTATTCTCCGACGTTGAGTGAAAGGAGCGTGTATCACTCGTCGAGTCCTTAATACGTTCGAGTCTTATTGCTTTCTCCGAGGTTACTAACTCGCGACAAAGCGAGAGACGTTCGCCTTCGGATGTGCGAGATAAGCCTGTTTACCCTGCCGTTTTTAATTAATGATTATTGAGCGCCTTGTCCGGGAGTTGTGGTGTGGGCGTAGCGTGCTCTGGGTTGACTCTCTTAGGTTAAACTTACGAGCTGCAAAAGGTTCCATTTCGGAGTGAAACTGATGACATGATGATTAAATACTTTCATTACCTATAATTATGCCTAAAGGATTGGATTCTATACTAAAAGAATGCTTTTCATTTTGTTTAAATATACGTTGTCAATCATTGAAGAGAGGTAGCGTTTATTTAAATTAGGAATTTCTCAAGTCAGGAAATGAGTAAGATATAGAAAAGCCAGAGATTCTTTTGCCAGATATTTAGGTTATTAATCCATTATTTCTGTCTTAATTTACCTAGAGTCGTCTCACTTCCTGCAACTAACATCTAAAAAACATTTCTTTGACCATCCGTGACTTCTTGTCACAGCTCCCATGCAAGGATTCCAGATTATATCCAATCAAGAAAATGATCGTACCAAAGTAAGGCCTAAAACTTTCTATGAGGCCGATCTGCTCTCTAAAGGTGACAAATTCATCACGGAGAATAAGTAACTTAGAGACATGCAAGGGATGTCTTCAAATAAGTATTGGAAGTCATTGCTTGCTCTAAAGAGTTTGCTTTTTGGGTTAAATACTGAATCTTTCGTTTCTCGACATACAACTGGTATGTTTTCAAGAGATTTCATGCTAGTAAAAACTCATGTGCTTAAATCGTGAATTTAAATAACTGACAAAATTGTGAATTTCCTATAAATGCAAGGATTAATGGAAGCTTTACTTGTCGAATGTCTGAGTAGTCCTACAAAATTAAAAATTACTCTCTAAGAGATAAATCCCGAAAATTTCACTGCCAAGCGGCTTACATGCTGTTGTTTCTTAAACAAAAAATATTCCTTCTAAATATCTAACATTTCTGACTTTCCAGAATGAATCACCTTTTCAACAAAAAATCTGTAAACTCTGTCAATTGCTGAAAAAGGAGATAAATGTTCAATCATGTTAGCTAGAAACTGTTTTTATCATATCTTTAAATTTCAGCTTTAAAACATCTTAGCGTATTACAATTAGTTCCGTCACAATACCAATATCATTAGGTAACGATATTGGTCGTGCTTAGTTATTAATTGAACGTGAATTCCCCTTTTAAGAAGAAAGAGCCCATCTATCAGGTTCCTTTCAATTATCCTTGGTTTTGAACAGAAAAATTGTGAACTATATCAAGTTATTTCCGCTCATTTTTCAAACATTACCGTTTTACTCGACTTAGCGCAAGAAGATTTCTTCAACTTCGTTGTAGCCTTATACCATAATAACGAATTTTAAATTAATCTTGTCAACCTTCCCCATGAAAATGTATGCCAAATGGAAACCTTTTACCGAAAAGGTAACCCAAGAGAATACTCAACTGGTTATTTCCTATGGAAATTATTCACAGCACAATACCACAGAAAATAAGTCTAGACTAACCCAACCTATTCACAAATAGAAGTATATATTGGCTTAAATTGATAACAAATAAACCGAAAACATTGGAATACACGTACTACCTATTCGGTATATGTAAATAAGATTTGAGTGTCCATTTATTCACCTTTTGCACATAATTATAGCTTGAACAAAATACGAAACAGGAAATACTGGGTGTGAGAAAAATTTAAGTCGAAAGTTAAGACTGATGTAACCCACATTGCCGATTACAGAGAATTGGATCAATACAAATTCCCCAAAATATTCAATATAAAATTAAAAGATTTAAGTAGGAAATTCAAATATTACGAATTAGCGAAAATTGAGATTGGAAATTGATCAAATTAGACTCATCCAAGTAATATGTTTACCCGTAAGGGGTTGCTGATCCTGCTTGTAAGAATTCCTGCTGCGGAGACCGCAAGGAAATTGCGAGACATTTCCAGTGTACAAACATCCTACAATACCTCCGCAACACCTCCGAACAAAAGGAACGCTTTGCGAGGTCACCTCTTTTCGGATACCCTTTCAATCCTTCTTATTAGATTCCCTTGACGACAGCACATGAGAGAGCAAATGGAGAGGAAAGTAGAGAAGCAAGTTTGAACACCCATTTCCATGGAAATTCGCTGCTCTGCATCCACCTATCGAGGAGCATAATTACGCCCTCCCTTATAAGAGCTTTCTGCATCCAGAGAGGGCGGCAAAATAAGATCCATTATGATGGAAGTTGCGGGGGTTTCTGTGCAGGGGGAGACGTTAAGGGGGAAGGAAGTGGATATCGGAAGGGGGGGAATTAGAGGAAGTGAAAGGAATGAAGGAAGCGAGATTGGGAAAAGAGATGCGAAAAGACTATGGAAAGGAAACTGGAGGACTCTCTGAAATTGAATTCTCCGAATGCGAATTTTCCGAATGTGAATTTTCAATCGAAGGAATTTTCAATGTTGATATTGTAGAGTTAAATGATGGGTACGATGGGGATGTACTTCAACATAATAAACGGAATCTGATTGGCTTCACCTTGTTAACGTCTATTACTGCTGTGTTTTCGCGGGTTATTTTTAGCTCTCCTTCTTGTGTGCGCGTTTTTCCGCATCGTGGGTTTTTCTCCGTCGACCTTCAGTTGAGGGGTGTTCTCCCGACAACCCAAATCTTTAATATATAATTTATATGTAATCGGCATTAGTATGAAACTGTATATGCTGTATATGTTTTTTGTCTATCTTATTAGCATTTAAATTTATTTTCTTGTCGTGAGTTTATTTTAGATGATAATTTTGAATTCATTTTATACATATTATATAATATCGGTAAAGGTTGGGTAAAAGAGAGGCCTTAGCGGCGTAACCCCTCCAAAAGTGTTATACAAGTAAATAGATAAATTAACTTCTGCTAATTTGAATATCTTCTGTTCGTCTAATGACTGGGGCGTATCCTTGACAATAAACGTCTGATATTTTTAATTTCTCCATGTACGTAGTATAGAGAAAGTATTGTTTTCATGAAAAAAATTGACTTCGAGATTTCAACGGAAATACATGTTTTGGGGTCCCTAGAACACGTTTTGACCATTTTCGGAATTATGTCTGTGTGTATGTGTGTATGTGTATATGTGTGTGTGTGTGTGATTGTGGGCGCTCTAACGTGAAAACTGTTTGCCGTATCAATACCAAACTTCATATATAGTACTGTGGTAGGTGCTGTCAGAGTTGATTAGTTTTTGGAGTAAATCGGTTTACCAGGAGTCGAGCTTATGTAATTCTTCGAAGCAAATTTCCGTTTTTGCAAACTATCTCCATAAATATGATATTTAGGTATATTATATTATTTATAAGAGCTTTAGAAAATGTAATTTACTATAAATTTTGTATGAAACATATTTTTGTATAATTGATTCTTTAGGAGTTATTCATGAAATACTGATAAACTGGAAGTTGGTGATTATGTACTTTGCGGGAGCTTTGGGCGCTGTGGGCGAATGGCCAATTTCATAGTTTTTCATCGAACATGTCCCGAAAAACATTATTTAGAATGTTTGTAACGTAAAAGATAATAATATATAAATTAATCACTCATCTTCCAAGTTTAGATTAAATATAGAGTTCGAGAATACTATCGTAGATAAATATTTACATCTTATATATGGAGAAAGTACAATAAGTACAATTTTATACAATCAAATTAGTTTCAATCCATTTCAGTAGTGCATCGAAAATATAATTTTTTGAAAATTCTTCAAAAATTAATGAACATGTCGCTTTTGGAGTATAATAGAATAATTCAGTTATTTTAAATTTGAAATTTAAAATAACATTCTCATAAGTTTTTCGAAAAGAAGGAGGCTAAAAATAAATTCCTGGATAATTCGATAACAAAAAATGGCAAAGATTGTTTTTATAAATACGTGAAGCGATTAAGAAAAGGTGAAAACGAGATAGATAAAATAGAAAACATGAAGGGCGAAAATTTAACCGAACGTTCACGAATAGCAAATGAATTTGGGTCTTACTTTTCAAGTACTTACAAAAAGTCGGTTCGAAATAATGAAATAGTAACTAATAGTATAAAAGTCAATTTTCCGGTTTTCAACATAACTAGCAAAGATATTCTAACGGAAATTTCCAAACAAAAAATAACAAATCCAAAGGACCAGACGGAATACGCTGCGAAGCCATAAAATTGGGTGGACATGAATTAGTACCATATTTAAAAAGAACTTTTAATGTAAGCATAAACAACAATCAAATTCCGGAAGATTGGAAATCAGCTAAGGTGGTTCCCGTACATAAAGGGGGCAGTAAAAAACTAATGAAGAATTATCGACCAATAAGTCTAACGAGCGTAATCTGTAAAATCTTCGAAAAAATAGTTGCCGATTATTTAAAGGATTTTGGGAAAAAGATGGATGGATTAACCAATATCAACATGGTTTTAGAAAGGGTTCTTCGTTTGAATCGCAGATGTTAGGATTACAACGCGATTTAGTTAATCTTCAGGAAATGGGAGAACAGGTCGATGCAGTAGTTATTGATTTAGCAAAAGCATTTGAAGTTGTAGACCATGAAATTTTATTGCAGAAAGTGAGCACAATGAACTTAGATCCAAGAGTAATAAGATGGATAGATTCTTTTATCAAAAGTAGGAAACAGAGAATAAAAATCGGAAATATGTTATCCGATGTAATCACAGTAACATCAGGCGTAGCTCAAGGTAGCTTGCTGGGGCCTTTACTCTTCTTTATATTTATTAATGACTTACCAAAGGGAATAAAATCAAAAATTCGTTTATTCGCAGACGATTTTATTATGTATAGGATTATAAAAAAACGAGAACGATTGCTTGGGACTTCAAGAGGATTTAACTGCCTTAAATGACTGGGTTTTGTCTAATAAATTAGAAGTTAATACAAATAAATGTAAAGTTATGTTTCAATGGAAGTAAATATCAACACGCATATCATCTGGGGGGAGAAATTCTGCCTTGTGAGTATACGGTAAAATACTTAGGTTTAACATTCAGTAGGGACTTGAAATGGAACGAACACATAGAGCGACTCATTTTGAGAGCCAGCAAAGTATTAAACTTCCTAGTGCGTACTCTTAATAAATCAAATAAGAATGTTAAGGAGGCTGCGTACAAATCATTTGTTAGGCCAATCTTGGAATACGGGGAATGCCTATGGGACCCGCATGAGGTAGGTTTAAAGCGAAAAATAGAAAAGGTACAGAGAAAGTCACCAAGATTCGTCTTAGGCAGATATGCAAGGCTTGATAGCGTTACTCATGTTAAAAGAATTAGGTTGGGAAAGTTTAGAGGAGCGGAGATTCAGGAAAAGGCTAGCCATATTTTTTAAAGTATACACAGGAGTTAAATCGTTTGGGGAATTGTCAAACAAAGTCTCTATGATATAAAGATATAAAGTTAAATTAATAAAACAGCGAACAAACATCAGTAAATTCTCTTTTCTAAATCGTTCTGTTAAGGATTGGAATGATTTGCATGCAGGAGTCTTGGAGCCCTTCCCAAAACGTTATAGGGAGTTAGTAAAAAGATTGGGTAAAACTATTAAGGATGTTTACTAGTACATGTGCAGTGAATCAATATATATTTTTTGTAATTCAAAAATTTATATGGGATTTATAATTTTATGTGTAATATAAGTATATGTATATGTGCTACCACCGGACGATTAGTCCACTTGTAGCATTTTTTACAATAATAATAATAATCATGTTCACTATTATTTTCTTCCAAACTTTTATTGTGGTGATCCAAATATTAGTACAAATTTGAGGTTATTTTATAAAGGAAATATATTGTAAGAGATATGTTTTCGAGCATAACTCCTGGATTTTTATTAATGCTGATGAATTTTCTTGCAAATAAATTTGATTATACGTGTAGTTTATTACTTTTACAAAATATGGTTAACATTGAATTGCATAGACTTGTTAATATATTTTTAACCGGGAAAGGAAGGAGTACCTAAGATCTGTGAGTTCAAACCCATATCATTATTTTCGGGATAGTTTAAGATTTTATGAATGGATTCAAATAAAGTACTTTACTTAGGTATATGCGTACTAAATGATCGCAAGGTTTGCAGGAATATGCATTAAATTTACTTATTGAATCATGGAGGAGTCAAACTGTGTAAGTAGAAGCCTAGTTAATGCTACCACATCTTGATGAATTGAATATTTTTTCATTTGTGTCTTGGGTACAGGAGAGAGAGAATGCACTTTCATCTACTGTTATCACACTGCTGTTCATGGCTGTTACTCTGTGATAGCTACTGAGATATGAGTGATGTTGAATAATGACACTAATTAAGGTACCTCCTTATGTAATTCCAAGAAAAGTGTTACTCGTAGAGTCATTATGCTTCACTTACATGGACATGTTCCGCTCGCAGCATCCTGGCTTAGTGGGAACAGCAAAGACAAACTTCCTCACTCCCCACCTTCCCTAGTAAGCCTCATTTCCCTCAATTAGCTCTGGTAAATAATGATAGAGGGGGCGAGTTTCCAACTACCCTTGGGGATGAATATTTTACAGACATAGAAACAGGTAAATGCTGGAGGAAATGGATATAGAAGAACCAAAGGCATTGAAAAGAGCGAATACCTTTTTCTTTGAGAGAGAAGGAAACAAAATCTTCGGAGAGGCGTGGTAAAGCAGCAGAAAGTGAGATTTCGGAGAGTATTGCGAAGCTTAATTGAGAGGTTGGAGCCAGAAAACGGAAATGAGCTCGAAAAAGACGTGAGGGTCCAAAGAAAAGACGAAGAATAAGGATGAAGATAGAGGAAAAGCTTTGAAAAGCCTAAAGAGAGCAGGAAATATAGAAAGAAAATAAATCAGCGAAGTAAAAGGGCTTCATAAGGAGTAAATGGGCGGAGGGGAAAACATTAGTAAGCAGGGAGTCATCATCCTGTTCAAGTAGTTTGATTCCGAGGAGTGAATTCCGCCACTCCCCCAATTTGGCAGAAACGAGATTATTCCTTCGAAGCCCTCGTTTTTCTCCCCCTCGCTCCGCACCCCCGTTCCCTCGCTGCATTTTTTAAACGCGCGCATCCTAATGCCCCGTCCGACGCTAATGTACGCTCCGTCTCTCCAATTCGCTGCGTTTGATGTGATCTTTCCCTACGGTCGCTATGAAATATGTTTCGCTTGATGTTTATGACTCCCCAGACTGCACTCATTTCTCTCTACTTCCATATCTGCTTCCCATTTTTACTACTCTTCCTGCTTCTCCCTCCCTTTCTATCTCCCCTCGACATCTGCATGTCCTTCGCTTTATTCCGGTTATATGGATTTCATGTAACGTTGACGCGATATAGATAGGGAAAAGAGTCCTTCACCCCCCATTGTTTTCCTCTTCCCAGCCCTTTCTCTCTCTTCGCCGTCCATTAACGTAATGCTGCGAGACGGGCATCATCGAGGACTACTTATATCTTATGTTCGGTATTAGTGTTTGCCGTGATATTCCACGAAGCGATTAACCTATGATTACTACGCTTCAGAGTATGATAACTGACTGTTTAGTAGGTTTCAGTGCATGGTAACTGACGTAAGAGTAGAAGGTAATGGTTTCAGGTAATGTTTTAAATGCATTCAGCTCCACATCAAAGATAACTTCCTCACTATGATGTAGTTGGTAACAGAGCTTTCTCTTCAAATCTTTTCCAAATTCCTTTTTATAGTGCGCATATTTATAGGTATTTGCTGACCATCATGAAAACTGTCTCATTTTACGTCTTTCGCTTTTATATCATATATTTTAACTTATATTGCATTTGGAATCGACTATTATATTTAAATTGCTGCTCATAGAGGTGTATAAATATTAAATTATGTATAATAAATTACTGAAAATTTATCATGAACAAATCTAACTTAACTAAAGTTATTAATAAATCATACTTAAGAGACTGCCGACGCTCAGCGCTTAATGTCGCAGTCAATGTTATAACCATTACCCTCATAATTATTAAGTGCTCACTCTGTAGCCTTTACTGCTCGTAATACCTTTGAAGATGGAATACTACTTACCATGCTTGATGAGGAGCGAAATATTTTTCGTCTGCATCACGAGCCAAAAAGCTAATTTTGGAAAACGTCCATGTAACGATCAAATAGGAAAACCTTTTCGCAGTATTCAACGGGGTTTTAAAAGCATGATTACATTATTCAGTATTATTCAGACTCCAGTAACTCTCGTATAATCACATCCATGAGCAAGCTAGCAAAAAGGAAATGAATGATAATTTTTTTCTGTCTTTTGCCGAAAATTTATTACAAATAATCGAAATGATTGATAAATATAAAAAGTTTTTATAAAACAAAATGGCAACTTTTACTATTCCAAATACAGAGGTTACATTGGCAACTAGTTTCGGCTAGTAATAGCCATATACAAAGTCATCTTCAGTCAAATTAGTAGCCAAAACTAGTCGCCACATTAATCTCTGTGTGTGGAATAGTAAAAGTGACCATTTAATTTTTTTAAACCAGTTTTATTTAGCAATCATTTCGATTATGTCGGAATTCCACTATATTTCGGACTCATCCGTGAATTTTAATAAAAATATTCCAATCAACAATAAATTAGAAACTATTTAGTGGGTGACAGAATGTAAATTTCAACACCTCTTCAGTCGGTTATGCTTGTACAAGGTTTTACGGAATTGTTCTTTTTGGGCTCAGAGCCACAGGAAGGTTACAAAGGAAAATTACTTTTTACCAAGTAAAACAAGAATAAAGAGCAACGGACTGTGGTTATCCGTTTCTTTTAGAACGAGCATTGTTTTATAGAATAAATGTCTCCTAATTACATCAGAGACCGTTGAAAAACGATTGAAAAATCAAGGATACTAATTTGAGGAATTAGTTCGAAATTCTAAGTAAGAAATAGGTAAGCAGATGAGAGTTTTTTTGCATCTTTGCGATTAACCATTACCTTGGTCGCTTTCAGATGAGAAAAAATGATTAATGGATTGCCACAATATATATATTAATAAGAAACTGTTATTTAAATGTAAGATGTTTGGTCAATTCAATTTCCATAAAGATATCTACAACCAGGATCTGTGAATGATTAAACCAATAACACTTAAACCCACACTCCACCATTGTCACTGACATTTCAAGGCCAATTACGCACGTATTTATTACTAAGGACAATAAAACTTAAATATCATATCAGAAAACATTTTTTCCATATAGGATTCAGGTAGGACTTGTCATATAAATTAGGCATAATATATTATTTCCCATTTAGGATAAAATTCTGTTCTTCTCAGGAGAACCTAAATACGTTTATGCATGGCATTTGAGCTCATTGGAGATATTCGAGGAATGAATGTAAACAATGATAATTAAATAAAATCCTATAAATGTACTAAAAGTAAAATGAATCAAAACTAAGGATTGGGATGTGTAAGGTGACTTTGCACGTTAAGGTGTGCACCTAGTAAAATTCGCGAGGAGGAATGGACATGAAAAATCTGAAGAACCGGGACTCGAGCACGGTTCTCCCAATTGAAATCTCGGCAATTGGGAGATACGGGTTTGATTCCCAATCTTCTTTCTGTATCTAAAGTGTTCCCAAAGGATTATACTGATAAAGAGATCGAAAATTGGATTCACTCATTTCCTCAAAAAGAGATACCAAATTTACTGATGGATGGGCATTTTATATACCGTAAGAAATTTCTGAGCATCTTTTGGAAAATTCTGCAGACCTTGGGATTGCAATGATAAGGTGTCGCACAGGGGTCAAGAGTTCTCAGAAAAACACTGCTGCACATATACTACAATTTTTTTTCAATCTTTGTAGTTTTAGAATAAATCTGTTAATCATTTTTAATTTTTTCCCTCTTTTCAATTCCGTTAAATATTCTAACTCTCTGAAAAGTTTTCACTTTCTCTCTAAACTTGCTTTGCTTCACTTTTGAGATTCCGAACGACTTTTACTACCCAGGATCAAGTTCATTTGGTACAATTTTCTTCTTACCAAATTACAATACCCTTCTGCGTATGTCTAACTTATTTCCGAATGTTTTTCTTTTTGTTATTTCTTCCCTCATTCCATCAATTCAGGTACATCATTTCCGTCGGATGGTAAGATGTCTTTTTGAAAAAAATTGGCTAATTTCGGCATTATTAATGGAAAAGGTTAATATTTTAGGATGCAGGCGCATTTCTGTAAAATCTTCTTTCCCCTCGGGCGCCCCTCCTCATTTCGTTAACAAGAAGTGCTTTAGGAGTCAATGCTGCTTCTTTTTTCTCTCTCCGTGTTATGGAGACGCTTTCAAAGGAGCCTTTTATTATTCACTATGGCGTCGTGGAAGCGGGGCTTGTGATCTTATTAGGTCTCGTTCATCGAAATAGTGAAATGCTTGACTGGAAACTTTCAATTTTGAAGTTATCCAACTTATGATTACTATAACTATAAATCAGTAGAAAATTCGTTATAAACCTTTTGAGATATTGTGAACATTGAGTGGACATATTTATTTTTAAATACTCAATATATTCACTTATACTATAATTGATGTAAACACTGGTGTTGCTAGTCATATTATGATTTAGTTTGACTTCATTGAAGGTATTTCAATGGTCTCCATAGTCAGTGCCTTAAATTTTCCTCATTTTTGTGACTGTCTGATAGACATTAGCGTCATGAGGTAATGATATTGTATAAGTTAGTGACGTTATTCCCTTTCAAAGAAGCGAAATGTACGCGGCATGCTAGTTCTAATGTTTAGGATATCTGCTCGAAAAGTGTTAGTCCTGAATTTGAGTCCCAGCTATTTCACTATTTTATACTTGTGTTTAACCTTATAGATTTAATTGGGCAGAAAATGAATGGTAAAAACGGCCTGGAAGAGTCCAACAACTAAACTATGTGGTAAACCGAGAATAGGCGCCTCTAGATTATTACTAATAGCTTTTACTCTGTCTTTGCTGGCGTAAAATTTAGTTTATTGGCCTATCAATGCCGAGCTTCTGGATGCGAACCTTGTTTAGGGTATGGTTGTTTGCGTTATGATTTTTCAAGGGTTAATTATAAGAGTGGTCTAATCAGACTAAAAATCGCCAAATTATATTTAGAGTTTACTTTTAATATTATTCCTTGGGGCTCTTTAATTGTAACCTATCTGAAAATGAAAGCGTCCAAATAACATGACATATTTTTCATTTGAATTGGAGATAAGACTTTTGGGCATTCTCGCGCCCCTATTTGAAGAATAGATTCGACCATGTCACGTGCCCACGTGTTCGCGTGGTCGCGATCGCGGCGTCGTAAGCCGTGCAGAGAGTCGCTTTCTTGAAAAGGAAAGAGGTTTGCTTAGTGTGTTTCTTATCTGTGTAAGAGTTTTGCATTAAGTTGATCAAGAATCCTGTGATGTGATTTGAAGGTTACAGAGTTCATACTGCCCCATTTCTATTCCTCCAGAAAAAACTTAAGTAATTCTGGGGTTGGATCTTGAGCAACTATTAAAACGTACGTAGTTTAGAGTTGGCCACAATGGCCAAGCTATGGCAAGCCCTTTCCATTGCGTCGATTATTCTTTTTGTGTACCGCGCGTTCGAGTTGGCTTCAGATAGCAAGCCACGCGATAGCGACTGCAGGTGTTTCCCAGCTTCGCTAGACGATTTAGAAAAGTTCGCGCCTTCGACGATGCCTTTTGTAATGACGTCAGGCGTCCAAGACATCCACTGGCGGTATCCCTTTGGATTAGCTGGGATTTTTGGCGCGCAGAGGCCTTCAGGCGGGTAGCCTTTTTACACAGAAGATAATCTTATATCTCTCATTTTAGCTTCGTTCAATGGGAAAGGTTACCGTAAACGAAACTTTTCCATGAAAATGTCAAAATAGCTCGCTCTCATTAATGTATCTCATCAATGTAGAAGTCCTAAATCATCCTCCTTCGGAGCGCCTGAATTTTTCTGGCAGTAATGCGGAGACGCTAGAGGAATAAGATGGTTAAGAAACAGGAATATTAATTTAAAACTCTCGCTCCAGCAAAACTAAGATTTCCTCACAAAACATTGTTCAAGGGAGGAAAAAAAATACATACGTACAGAAAACATCGTTTGGGTGCCCACCTTCAAGGCAGAAGCAAACGCCTGACAGATGACTTATACTCTCAAATTTGTCATTGGCAATCATTTGTGTTCCAAGTGGCTTCCATTCATTAGCCCAATACTCAGAAAGGAAAATAAGGAAATCGTATCAACCGATATAGCATATAATACTGTGATATCACTTTTTAATTACTTAACCAAGAAGCAAATAGTAAGATTAGTTTGGATATTAAGTAAAGTTAACGCCAATTATCATATTTACTGTCTTTATTTTAGGTTTTGCGTTACTGCTAGACTAGAATATTGATTTAGAAGTGCCAAATTGGAAATTAGTAATTTTTATATTAACTGGAAATTAAAAACAGCCATCGATCATGTCTTCTTCTTGTTTGGAATTCCAGATCATATTATATCATATTTACTTTGATTTGAATTGTTAAATCACTGTCAGCAATGGAATTCCAATTATATTAGTACTGCAATTCTAAGTCAAAAACAACTGCTTGTATAAGCCTGAACAATGCAAGCTAAACACTCAAACATTTTCTGTCGAGGTATCATTCGACCAAGTGCGTCATTATTCTTTTGTTTTAAAATGCAATACATTTGTAACATCCTCATATATAAGAATGCAGGTACCAGAAAAACCTCAATCCTTTTCTTTTATTTCCTTTACATCTTATAGTAGATTTTCAGGAAGTCTACGCTGCCGCTCAAACGGATTATACTCAACAAATGTTAAATTCAATTAATCTCGCACAGTTCTCCTAGAAAATCTTAAGTCTCGTACTTAATTTTAGAAATAAATTGGTTAATAATTCGAAACACCATAAGGTGATACAATTAAAAAAAATAAATGATCAAAATATAAAACTATAGCCTGTTTACTTAACTTGGAGATCCAGCTGACCGTTGTTCCCCCAGCCTCTTCCGTTGATGGTGGTCACTCGCATTTGTAAACAGCCATAGTCATAGCAGAATCATACGGCAGAACCTTATAGAAATTTGAGCAAGTTCACCCTCTCAAAACTGGAAAGAATTAAAACACCAAAATAATTAATAATTTACTAATGAATATGGTAATATAAAGAAGAGAATAATTTTAATAATATAATTGCCGGTGACAAAGAAATGTATCGCAGGTAGCATTAATGTGACGTGTTAAATTATACGCTTATGCAATGCTATTCTCTCAGCAATAGACGATTTTAAATGCAAAAGTATGACTAGGTTGAAATGACATACGTTAAAAATTGCATGATAAAATTATGTATTTGAAACGCGATTATACATCAATATTACTGCAAACCGTTACCACTTTTCTGCATGCTTTAAGTTATATATAGAAGCAGAAGTATATTTATGGACAAGTGCTAATAATATCTGGCATTATGGAAACATCGTTCTACTATTACGACTATATTATTAAAGAAGTAATTTTGCCGAAGTGATTCAAACTAATGCATTGAGAGAAAAAAATTAATTACCTTAAAAGGTCTTTTTTGTGAATAAACTGGTATAATTCTGTTTACTAAAAACTATATTCTCCGTTTGCAAAAGAGCACAGAAAGAATCCCTTATTTTCAGTCAGCGCCATAAGAAATCTTTCACAAACATTTGAGTTGCAAGAGGCATTAAGAAAAGATTTAGGTTATTTTTCGTCCTATGAGATATTTACCGATATCAAATTAAAGTAAAATGTTATCGTCTACATGATACAATGAAATATACATTGAACAATAAAATCGAAGCGAAAGAATTCAAGGTAGATGAAACAAAACATCGAGATAAACGGAACACTTTACTACATATTGCTAGCTAATTTTGAAAAGAATTTTATCGAAAAAGGAACGGAAAGGGAAAGGAAAGTCAACCTTGCTTTTATGTATGCAAGTAACTCTCACTTCTCTTTACAGAGATTTAGAATGCGGTGAAAAATCAAAAGTGCATTCTTACCATTCACATAGCAAAGCACCAAGGCCAATCGGAAAAAAATCATGACTCACGAAACGAAGTACTTCACTTTGACTTGTAAACTGGCAATATATAAAAAAATAACTTAGCGTGTTTAGATTATTAGGAAATGAAAATAAAATAAAGTCAAATAGATGATAACAAGTATAAAGTCCAACAGCTTAGGTTCATAATGTTCAAGAACGATATCTTATGAATGAACTTCAGAATTCAGTTTATGAGAAAGTATAACTATGAAATAATACTCAAATACTGACGAACCCCCAAAAAAATCAATATCAATCTATCTTGCTCAATGTGAAGGGCTTTTCATACCATTACGCATGACAGAGCGCGATACAATTCTTTCTTATGTCGGCGTTCATTAGCATTCCCCATCCTTGTCCACATAATACGAGAAAACTAAGAAAGAGAGGGGAAAATATCGGATTAATCTATAAAACGCGTAAGTTTATGAACGATTGCGTCGCAGAGAATTGACTTAACGACCAAAAAAGGCTCAAAGAAGCAGAAGAAAAGGCCTAGTCTCTGGTATAATTCAATAACATTTCAATCGTTGCTTAGACAGCGAATATATAATTTAATATAGCATGCTTTACCCTCGGATAGCACTAGGGTCACGAATAGTATATGTGGAACGAGTCCATTGTCGACTGAATAGTATGAAAAAGCGTGCAATCGCAAAGTAAAAGTTTGACGTTTCCATTTTAACATAACTTCTTGTGGTAAATGTAAAAAGAAACAAATAATTCATAGCAGGAACGAGGTGTTCGAAATTCGAAAACAGCGAAGACTGAAGGCCACGTAAGCCCACGATAATCGCTTTATCCTCTTCTTAATTGCCATCTTTTTAACTACTGCTGGATTTTTCTCTCAAACGTTGCCTAATCTCTCTCAAATATGACTAAGCGCGTGAAGGTTTCGGCACGATATTTACCAATATCAAAACAATATATGGCTCGTTAATGCCTTAAATTGATCATTTAACATGCTTCAGGTATATCTGAAAAGGTTGACATGGAGTCTATATAATATTCTTTGTAACAATTTTAAGTTGACGGTAAACCTGTAATAGGCTATTTATCCACAGAAGGTGATATAAAGTCTACGCTTATGATAAAGCATCCTTATTCAATAAGAGTACGGTAAATGCCAGTGACAATTTTCAACAGGGATTGTAATTGTAGGTAAAAAAATCTATTAAAATTTTATCTGATTAAATTATCATGATGACGAGTTACATTTACACTGCAAGTTTACCTTGATGGACAGTCAAGATGAAGGGGAAACGAGGGAACCGTTTTTCTATCGGATATTATTGTATTTCAATACGTAATTCGATGCTAAAAACTCTAATACTACAACTTTCAGCAATGAAGAACCATCACCAGGCTATGTCTACCTCACGTTTGAAAAATTACAATCAGCATCAATAAAGACATTGATTTTCCTCTAGGGTTAAAAATAGAGAATAATCCAATAAATTAACATGTTCGTAATACTGTTCCCTCGCGATGTAACGAATTTCTCCTTTATTTTGATGCTAAAAAACGAATTTAGGGACGAAAAATTTGCTTGAGCAGTTTACTTGATAATCTCTATAATTTTTCATGTTATCTCCAAATGTATAAACGTTTCATACAGTAACCAGAGCGTTACTACTAAAATACGGTTGATAAAGTTTTATCGGGAAAATAATAATTATCTCCATAAGTTTGCTGTAATTTGCATCAATTTGTCTGTAAAAATTAATGTTGCTTCTTTTATGGTCATATACTTACACAAGAACGGATCACAAAATTAAGAAAATTATCTTCCGTCTATTTATGATGATTTCATAAGCTCGCAAAAATTAGTCAATTTGTAAACGAGCACAAATCATACAATCATTTATGGAACATTCGAAAAAAGTTTACATACCATCCACAAGGTCTATTCGTGGCCTTGAATAACTAGCTAAAACCAGATTTGGGAGCAGGGTCGTTTTTAGGCATACGCGGTCGCGTAGGGCCCCGTCAACTTAGGGACCCCGCCGCCAAGCCACAAAAAGGACGAAACATTTCAATATTTAAAATTTTTTTAAATAAACATAACGAAAAGCATAATAAATTCAATTTCCGTACCATATTATGATATTTTAACGTTATATAATTATAATAAGTATTCTATTAAATTATTATAGAGGGGCAACTGGGGTCTATAGGGCCCAATACAATAATGTTGCGCAGGGCCCCCAAAATTATAAGAATTGGGCCCGGTTGGGAGCAAAGAGCGGAAAAAGACGAGCATGATTCGTTGGTAGCGAAAATGAGAGATTTTAACGGATAGATTCGGGCATGTCTCGATTTTTGTGTTATAGGATTACAGATATAACCGGGCGCGCCAAGGAAGCGGTTAAATTATACAGCAGTCTCGCAATTGGGGAAATTTTACGAAAGCCTATTATAAACATCTGCATTGCAATCAAGTTACGAAAATCACTGGTCTTTTTCTCCGCGAAGCATCAGAGAGGAAAACACGGTGTACGATCAATGTTACTTCTAAAGCTGCTTCTGCTATACACCTCTGGTGACTCGCTAGGTGAAGATCTAAATGTAAAGAGATTCCCAAAAGTCCGATGGCCAAAATGTGCTTCATCTTTTGCCAGATACGTCATTTGTTTACTTTTAAAGTAACGTTATCAATTATCTGCGAGTTCTCTTACATTTTCGCATCGCCCTGATTTCTGTGCGTCGTGGTTGGAGGTGGGAAAGGTGGAATTCCCACCTCCAACCCGTTCTCACTGCCAACAACCACACCACTGAAGTTTCTCCATATACATTAAAAAAGCTGTGGACATACACCCTTTTTTAAGATTTCTCATAATTTATGAATATATCGTAGTTGAGTCGTTTCTTTATTAAAAAATAAAGAATACAGCTAGGCAACAAGTGAAATTTTATTTTGCTGTCGCATCTTATAGCTAAGTAGCAGCCTTTGCGGAAACCTTGTTGACTGCACGTGATTGTAACATTATTGCTGTGAAAACGCATTAGGTAACTGAATATTATTTGATCAAGAATCTTACAAAATATAGATGTTAACGATATCGGCCGATAATCGTCCTGCTTTGACCTACACCCCTTTTTCGGTACTTACTGGAGAAATGTGCGCTTTTCTCCACTAAACTGAAACCAAATGTTCACCTAAAGATTTACTTAAGAAAACGGAGAAAAGGAAGGCAAGCTCATCTGCAAGCCTAGATATAATGATGACAGTTATGCCTTCTGGTCGAGGAGATTTCTTATTATCTTCTTACTATCACAATAATTTACCTGCGACGAACGACATTTGAATAAAATGAGGGTTTCCCACTGAATGAAGCTTTATAACTTGTTTAAATTCTGACCAATTAAACGTGATTTATACTTCAATTTAAAAATAAATGTTAATATATTAATTTTTCGTAGTCGTCAATACTCAAGGGATCCGGAAATTATGAGAAGGTGGAAAATATTGGGTCTCCTCGTAACTAATAGAGAGGAATGTTTCCAACTTACAGCCACTGCCTCTTTCAAAATATAATACCTTACTATTTAACGAAAAAGTTCCAGAAATTGCTGGTATAGCATTCACTGGGATCTCAGATAAGAGCCAACCTTATCTCTTGGCCATACGGTGTTGCCAAGCCCTGTATTTCAAAGCCCCTCAATCTTATGCAGCTAAGGCTACGCCGTTCGATTTTTTTGTGGGTAGCTGTACCTTCACTTCGAGTACTTGCCTTATTATCTTATCACTTTCCATCCTAAATGCATGTCCAATCTATTTTAGTTATCTTTCCACTATATATTTCACTTTTTCTCTTACCCTCTTATCAGGTACATAGATACTCTACCTCTTCTTCTTTTATCGACCTTCTCAAGAACATAAAGTCATTGGTTTCAAACAGGTTTATCTTTACAGGAATACTTGTTATCAGTTTCAAGATTAAATGGGTTTCTAGAGTATTTTGCACGCCCATTTAATTACTATTGATATCGAAACCAATCTGAAATTTAGTATTGAAGTAAGGCAACGGAATCGAATTCAGCAAAGTGCAGTTCATAAGTGAGGTATAGCATAAGTGAGGTATAGTGTAAGGCAGGTATAGTATATTTAAGAAAAATTAGGAAGAAAATTAAGAAATAATCAAAGATATTTCATGCCTCATTTTTAGAAGATATTCATCTGTTGCCTTATTTCTCCTGAAATTTTACGTGACACGCAATTGGATGGTGTTTTCATTCGGCAGCTTTCTTCCACGAAAACAATACGAAAATGATTATCTCAATGAAAAGGTGTTCAGATGAAGGAAAAAACATCACGCACAGTTGCAGGCTCCCTCGTACTAATTAAATTCAGGCCTCTTTAATGGATGGATTTCATAATCATCGGTCGCACGATAGCGCAAACAGCATTCGGTGAACGTGTTTGTTTTTGGCTAAGCTCGGTAATTATTCTCGCAATTTGAATGTGCCTTGGGAAATTAAAATAGGCAGCCACCATTAATATTCGGCAAATACATTGGGTTAATGCCCATTAGCGATGTGATTCATAATCGCGAAATCATTCTTTAGTTTTCGCGAGCGATACATCCGCAGATGAAATACGAACCGCGAATCACAATGCGATTGAAATGATTTTAGTATATTATTTTTGCAATCTTTGGGTGCCGATGTTTTCACACCGCAAGTAGCTGCTGAAATCTTGATCTCTTGATCTTGTAAGTTGATGAGTCCCTATTGTTGGAATCACTAAAAATTGTTAAACGTATACTTGAATCAAGAGATAAAGTTAGTATTCATTCTGATTTATTCACCGTTTCTAATATATCAACAACATGAAGAATTCAATCCAAAGTTATATCTTTTATACTAACCTAAGTGTACCATACCTATTGAAGAACTAATTTTTTGTATGATATGATATAACTTAATAATTGTTTTGAGATATAAGCATATCCTTTGTGAAAAAAAATGTAAATATGTGGCGCCTGCATCCAATAAACTGTGCCGCTAAACCTGAGAAACGATCCTTTTATTTCTTTATCTCTCTTCCAATTCTCAATTGTAAGCTCTAAGTTTTGAATTTGTTTCTGGAAATGGGAAAGATGACTTTTACTTTCGTCCAACCAACTGTATGTCCAATTCCGTCGGTGAGAACTGCATATATTCGGTCATTTTATCTAGATTCTTTCCGATACCGTATTTAGCACATTGCTATTACTCACTAAACTAACAGAATATCCCCATATAACTGCAACTTTCTCCTGTTTATGATCAAAATTAGTAGTAGTATTAGGATTTTGAAAAATATTTATTCACATTGTATACCATCATAAAAACGAAGCTCATAGTGAAAGTATATACCAGTTATACCAGATAAATCCTCATACTGTGTGAGTACAGTTCCATGAAACCCTAATGGTCTCTGAAGCCCACAACTTACTTCCATGAAACATCAACAGTTTTACTCTTCGTAACCTGGGTGTCGTTAGTGCATCTGATAAGGCTATCAAGTGCACTAACTTGGCTCTCCATGGTTCTGGAGCCCTCTTGCCACGCAGCTTTCTAACGCAATGATTTATTTCTCGCAGCTTTTATCTCAAAATTTTATAAAAATTATGCCGCAGATCCCGGCTATTCCCGTAACACTTTGATAAATCATTTCCTTATCTTTTTAATACACTAGTTAAAACCACCATAAAGCTTAAATGTCCCTTTCTAAGCAAGAATCCAACACACCCCGTTATTAAAGTTCATCTGAACATGATGATGTTCAATAAAGAATATTCATGCAAGAATTTTTATCTTTCGATAGCTTTTCCTCAAGCCGAAGTTGTCATTTAGTGATGACATAAAAGAAGAACAACGAATAGAAATCATCGCAATTTCAAACTCGCATTCAGAAGCTCATGTTTGTAAGTTTTGTACGATCACTATAAACATGGAAAAATATAATTTTAGAGTAACAATATGAAATAGTTTATTAGGTAGATGGGATTTTGAAAAGAATGCCGCGATTGCAATATACTTGAGGAATTAATTAAGATCAGAATGTAAAGAGGCGGCAGTTCTCGGTGGCATTAGATGTAGCAATATTAGCGTGGAGAGATTTTTTCATTTAGAATATACGTTATCTTTTAGCGAAATTACTATTCAGGCATAGGATATAGGTATATGAACAATATTCATGTGAATGATTACTTCTGAATGAAAAGGAAAACTTCTATTATAGACGTTCCAAAAGAATTTAGAAATTGTTAATTTGGATTGTATAAGTAACTTAATCTGTTCTATTCATTTTCAAAACTTGAATGTAATGGTGAAGAAAATATTTACTGTACATTTTTATGGTCATTGAACAGTCAAAATAGTGATTAAATTTATTGATTAGCTCTTTTTGGCAAAATTATATTTTTTCTATTAATCGTATACAAAAATACGAAAAAAATGAATACCTTCAAAATATCTTTTTTGGCTGATCTCCATTGATGTGTTGCAAGAGTGACCTTTTTAACCATCTAGTAACAATCACTTAGAATTGCACTATATTCTCTTTTATATTTCTTTGCTTCATCACTGAAATATCACCGTGGAAGCGCCTACCATGTTCATATAATTTTATTTATTGATATTTTTATCACGTTTTTCAATAAGTATGAGTAAAGCTGAGCAGTGTTTCTTTATGAGCTTAGAACTAAATGAAATAGACATATTTCATAAAGAATGGCCTAGATACGAGTTTTTCTGTAGTTTTTCAATAAAAAATAACTTTGATCAATAGATTTAATCCACGATATTTCTAAAAATATCCAAAGAAGACAATACCTCTGTGCACCGTTAGATTTCAGTGCAGTGAATCTTTTCGTCGACGACTGCTTCATCAGCTTTCCAGTAAGCGTCTTCAGCTCATGTGGCGGGAGTCTGCTTCTGGTCGTGATTGCGTATCTTTTTTTTCTCTAAGCAACGAAAGGGATGATATTCTACCCTCAGTTGATACTTGATAACATTGATTTTATAAACGTTCGGATCATGCTAATGTCTGACAAATGTCATGATAAGGAATTTGTCACTAGTGCAGAGCATTCACGCCGGTATGACTCTTCTTTAAGGATGAACGATCAGGATATTTTAAGCGCAGCAATCAATATTCATATGGTTGGCAAATATTTTATCAAATTTTAAACTGAGAGGTTACCAAATGATTTATTACAGCATATTCAGTAAGCTATTCATTTTGCATTGACTTTGAATCAAATATTTGGAATTACTTAATTAGCTTTAGGAACAATAGTAAGCTTCCAATTGCGCCCCCGTTACATACATAATTAGAAGTCATTATTTATCTACTAAACTAATTACTCATATCATACTCTTTAATTGCAAATCCATGAACATACAATAATTGGTTACAAGTTAATCCTTCATATGTGATCAAATTTGCTCATCCATATTCATAGCGTATTTAAAAAATAAACTCCAAAAACCATCAAGATGCCACCTCTTTGCATTTCATTGACGACTTTAGCCTGATGATGACTTCGTGGAAGTCGAAATACGTATAGCCGCTTTGTAAATTTCTTTATGGTTTTCGGAGTTAATTTTATATTATATTATAGTATATTTTTTTTTCGGTCTGACTCATTTTTCATATTTATTGCGTAGAGTCCAGCGGACTTTTTATGCATATTGTAGCTTTTGTTTTTTTTAAGGTAGAACTTGGTCAATAGACCTTGTGATGAGGGCGAAGGGGTGATTCGATGAAGATGGAGGTGATGGGGGAGTATCGGGAGTCCCGATACTCCCTGAGAACGGAAGTATTATAGTATATATATATATCATTCATTTAAAATATATTTAAAAATAATTATGTAGCTTATAAAAAAATTATTATAAACCAATCAACGAAATTAGTATTCAGGTGTCCCCTAAACTTAATTCCTTTTTGCGTGTGATTCCCGCATAAAGTATGATTGGCCAGCTTCTTTCTAAACCCTACTTCACCCCGGCACCATTAGAAAAGGCGTGAACATTTTTAAACTTAGGCGAGGTGTTTGTTAGCTAACAGAGCCATCTGTTCAGCCACTCGCGAAGTCTTCATCTCCTCCTTCCCCTGCCGATGCTCGCGCCTCTAGCAGGCCGAGCGGCAAACTGCCGGCTTCCGTACCGAAATTGCGTGAAGGGCGCGCAAGGCACGGCTGTTTAGTCGTCCCTCGTACCCTGTACGGAGCAGGTGCCCCGCTGTTAGAGGGACACCCCGCGAACTATTCCGCGTGTCATCCGCCGAGTGAAAACAGACCGAATAGGGAAGTAAGACCGGTGGCGTGGGGAGATAAGGCCGGCGTTCTCCCTCAAAACTTTCGCGACTTCGGAGGTCAAACATAGCGTGTTATTTTTTCTAAGATAACTGGAGTATAGGGGTAGGGTGAGGGGGCGGGTTGGTGCGGGAGGTGGGAGTGAATATGCACAGCGCCCGTGATCGCAAGGAAGAGCAGAAGAGTGTCTCCGGAGAAGTGACATGGGTTGCTCGGTGTTCTCTGACGTCCTCCGCCGTCACGCCAACGGAGAGAAGTCTCCCTTGTCTACCTTGACGTGGTTCGTCGTTCTCTTGGCGCCAGCGCTTTTCGGTGAGGCCCCTCTTCTACCTTTATTACGAAATAAAATGAAACCCTTTCCTTTTGATCGATTCGGGACTCGCGTGTCTATAATTTTTCGCGTCCGTTGAGAGCGTTTTTCGCCCGCAGGGATTCTCGAACGTGTTGTCGTTCTGCTTTAATCGAATGGGGCGCCCGAATTGTGCGTTGAAATGCTTCTCGACGAGTACAGCGTGCCATTGAGGGCCTTTCTAAAGCTTTCGAAATGTAGTTGTTAACTGCCTTCGTGTGTGTCATTTTTATGAATGGGACAATAGGAATAGTGGCTTCCTCATCAAACTCGACCGAACTTATCCTAACTTTACCATGTTTTGACCAGCTGATTGCCTATTGAAGGTTCGAAGTTAAGCTGCACTATTAGACCTTATTTAACTTATATTTTTCCTTTAGAATGAAAGAATAAGTGTTTTTACCTGTGAGACAAGCTCGATAAACAACTCTTAAAGTCTCTTTCCAGTACTACCTGTCGGTGACACAACAGTTGTAAGCAATAGATAAGACACTGTTTATTGTTGAATTCCTTTCGTTTATGTTGACATACTGTATTCTTCGATGCAGTTTAACAATTATAGTACGGACCTTTGTTAATTCTTGACAAATAAAACAAAAATTCTCACGTTGAACTATCTCTAAGTAGACTTTAATTCTATTATTCTACAGGTTTTTTACCCATATAATTAAGTAGCTAGCAAACAAATTACTTTAAGTTATTTATTTTAGCCAACCGGGGACTTGAATACTTAATTTAGTAGGTATTATATGTATATTCTCATAGGAAGCCTATAGTAGCAACAGACTGCAATACAGGTCTGGCCTATGAATTAACATTTACTTATTTTAAGGGTGTTTTAATGTTTGAACGATTTTTTTGATGGGATAAAGGAAATGTATGTCAATTACTGTGTTCTTTATGGTGATAAGAGTTCACCAAAAGTGCCTTTCAGTGCGCAAAAAGATTAAGAAAATCGAACATTGTGATAACCTTAGATGAACTACGACACTAACCGAGTAGGAACAGGAGAAATACTGAATATTCTCGAAGGAGAATTCACAATAGCCCTCGGAAGGCTTAAAGACAAGGTATCAGAAAATTAGATTAACAGAATAAACGTTCGTCTGAAACGAAGTAGGTTTAATAGTTCAACAATACAACGCCAAATATTCTTAGTAATATGCGATGTCAGAAAAATCACAACTGTTTGATTCGAACTCAGTAATATATAGCAATATAATATTAGACAAAACCACTCCCAGTATTAACTTGGTTTATTGGAAAATTCTCGATTATCGTCAAGATATCACAAATCCCAAATTCAAGTTCACACCAAGTCTTACCAATTTTTTCGCTTCATCTCGCGGAGACCATGCGGTCCTCTCTCTCACTCACTGCCGGCGGACGTGGCGTAAAACAACGACCTCTTCCTGGTGGTCTGACAAAATGCATGAAAGGGGAAGGGAGAGTCTATCGCGGTGTCTTTTAAAAACGAATTTTTCCAATTTCGTGAGAGAGAACCTATGAATTGGTAGAATATTGGCTTTCAAGATTTTTCGGCGTTATGTCACGGGAAAGCAAAAGACGGTCAGGTTAACCGATGATAGTCTTCCTCTGGAGAATTCACATAGAGAAATCACTCCACTTTTGAATTTATAAGTAATGCATCGAGTTTTACGAGCTTTGGCGAGTACGAAATTTGGCTGGTCGTGCTTTTGCTGGCCCTCACTCGAAAAAATTGCTAGAATTCTTATCGATTTCTTCCCATTTTCTTATAAATAAGTACATCAAAAGTAAAGATAATTATATCTTGAACAATACTGCTTCATTGATGGAGGAAGCATACAAGCGAAAGAATTGTTAAATAAAACATAGTCTCACAAAATAACAAAATAACTTTTAATCATCCGCACCCAATAGAAACTAGTTTCGGCTAAGCTTTGTTCCATTTAACAATTCTTTCGATTATGTCGGAATTCCACAATACGGAATTTCGGCTCCTCAGAGAATTTTATCACGTAGAAAAGAATCACATGTAGAGTTTAATTGTTAATGCTTAGTGTTACCATTTGTTATCTTTTACCGTATAAGTATTCTCATAATCTTACCTAGACTAGGAAGGTACCTGTATTCGGCTAGGAAAAATCGGCACAACATACAGTGCCAATGAAGCAATAAATGATTACGTTTTAAGCGTAATAGGAAAGGCAAATGGGATTCAAAGGTTACCCAGTAGAAATCTGAGGGAATATTCATCGTGAGTAACAGAAATAGCGTACTTTTCTCTGATTCGACCTCTGCTCGAGTATTGCTGTGCGATTTGGGATCCTCACGAAGTAGGATTAATTTCCGATCTTGAGGTGGTACAACATAGAGCAGCTAGGTTTTACACTCCCTGCCACGCGCCACTGGCGGATTGCAGGGTTTAAATGTAAATGTAAAGCACACATGACTGAAAGATGCATTTCTCAACCAATTGAAGCCTTCACCCACTTTCCGAACGGCTTTAGCCGCAAAAAGAATCGCCCTTAAAGGTGTAAGGAGACACTTCCTGTCAGCCGTCGAGGAATTTCAAGGCACGCGCTTTCTCCAACGTCGGATCACTTCTCCTTTAAGTCTTTTTTAATACGCATTTATTCCCTTTACATTGTGCGCGGAATGCGTTCGGGGAGGCATTAAAGTTTTACGCATCTCTTGGCGCGGCTCCCTTTGATACTAATGAGCAAGGCGAGTTAAATATTCAGAGATGAAATCAACCTTAAAAGAGATCGAGAGATTCCCCGAAAAATCCTCTTCTTTGAAACGGATCGGATTTAATTTAAAGCGAAGGATTTCGCTTCGTTTCTCGGATTCGCTCTTTTAATGCGCACGGCGACTAATACGCCATTAAAAATTCACGTCCACGCAAAAGGCGGATTTCCGCGTAGCGATAACGGAGGTGTTTTGCCGTGCTTTTCGTGAAGAATGAATAAATAATTTCTGCCTTCGTCTTTGTGAGCGATATTTATAGGATGTTTCCTTCATAATTCTCGAAGAATCACTCCGTTACTCTGTTCAATATTGTCGCTTTTCTTTAAATAGCTCTTTAAAATAGCAAATCAGAAGCAAAACATGCTTAGGGAATATAATTCTCATATTTATTGAATTTTTATGTATGAAGGTATAGCTCAACGATTAATTGTTACCTAATGTCTGTGATATATAGATGATGTATATAATAATTTAATTCGTAACAATTGAATACGTCACTCAAGAAATATTTAACTTTGCAGAAGTGAAATTTAATCTGAGAAGAATTTTTACATTTACTGAATTACTTTAAGTTGCATGTAATTACTTGAGTAACTAAAACTTTGGTTCTTCTATATGTACGTTCTAAATACCTTGTTTAAAATTACGTTAAAATAGAGGTAGGATGTATCTTTCATTCTGATTTGATGGATTCTCTTTCTGTAGATTTAAATTACGAGTACTTTACGTAAATTTATACTAAACTATACATTATTTATGGGCGTAACTTAGGGTTAAACTTCCTCAATACAAGTTTCAATAATCAGTGGATCTAGTTGCGTAAATTCTTTATTAAATTTGATTGGATTCCCCCAATGAAAGTGTTGGCATTAGGAGCTCATTCATACTACCTTAACGAACCAATACTTCACGGTAGATTATATTTATATAATCTCGTAGAGCATACTCCATGACCAATATTGTGTTTATAGACAATTATTTATATGAAAAGAGATTATTCATTTCACAACATGTAACATTATAACAGTAGAGCATATGACTATAAAAGTTAAAACATTAGGCAACCAAAAATGTTAGTGGTGTTTTACATATTATTATTAGCAAAGAATTTCACTAGTTTTTTCTGAATGATTCAGCTGCTTTATACCTTATTACCGTGAAATAATTCTAAAACAAAAACACAAAAAACTGTGATTTTGATAGTACTTCTTTATTCGTTTGCTAGAATGCAATTATAATTGATTGAATTGTCAATGTACAAATAATTTCAACGGCTTACATTTTGCTTTTAACGGTGTGACAGTTTAGGATCTCGAATTGATTTTTCCGTATACCTTACCTCCTCCTCCTTCTGTGTAAATCAGCATCACAACTTTAAGCTGTTTATAGATACCAGTTGTTGCAAGCCCTCGCCGAAAACAAACTCGTTACCTCAACCATCAACTCACGTTACCCATAAACGAGAGGTACAACTCTTCAGCAGAAGAAAATATTTGTCAACATTAACCGAGAGCGGATATAATTGAATATTCATCTCCGTTTCGAGACTTATGACGAGTCGTTTTGCGTGCTCTCTAACAGGTGTGTTCTCACGAGCGAAAGGGAGAGGCGCAATATTGCTTCTTTCCTCTCTCTACCGAACGAGCTAAACTGGGGCGGTCTCCTACAGCCATTAATCCTTCCACACCCTCCGTACAGATTGGCGAAACAATGGGCACTGTTCATAACCCTTTTTCTCTGCTCTTTTAATTGGATTCCACCCGTCTACCTTCTGTCTCCCGCTCACACACTCTCTCCTTTGCCCATCCCTGTTTTTATGGCCCTACGAATTAGCACTCCATTTTTGGCGTTTTCAAAAATTTTGCCGTTTCTCTGTATTTTTATTTATGCGTCCGCGATGGAGCTAATAGTGCTAAGTGATTGCTTCATCAGCGAAATACGAACTTCCGTGGTGATTTATTGCTAGTTTGCATGTAAGGTAGTTGAGGGTCAGCTTAAAGAACGAATAAGCCCCATAACTTTGTAATATCCGATGAGAAACTTTCTTGAAGTAATGGCTCCATCTACGAGTTAATTTTGCTGCTGATTTGAATGAGCTTGTCTTCTTGATGCCTTCTCGATTATTTGATTAAGTTCTACTTCGCTGCATTTTTTATTCCTTACATATATGAAAGAATTTAATTTACATGTAATTTTAAGCGAGGTTTATTGGGATGAAGGAATGGATTGTACCTAAAATACTGGGTTATTTAACTTTATAGGCTGAGGATTATAGAATCCTCCAAACAACCATTTGTTTATGAATTTAAAATTACTTACCCATTTTTAATTAGAGTATTCAATATTTTGACCGATTATATTCATGAAAATTATAATATTAATTGAAGAAATGTTTTTAAATAATTAAATTTAAGTTTCTGAGTTTATATTATATTATAAAAAGTTACGCTCCTTTCTTTATATAGGAAATTGTCATCAATTCGTACGTAGCATTCTTTAAGTATCTCATACTACCTTTTAATTCCTTGGAAATAGTTTAATATTTGATTCGCGACCACTAATTGAATTTACCATTCAGGAACTCTTTGTTTATGAATGCAACAACGGGCATGATTTTTCCAACGCATTTAAACTGAGCATTGAATTGCTTTAAGGTACGAATCTTATGAAAAAAATATTCAGACTTTCTTCATGGTACTGTTTCAAGGGACATTGTTTTACTTAAAAATAAACGTCACTTTGATAAGTGAATAATATAGTTATCGAATTTCTATAAATGTCAAAAGAGCATGCATTTTTAAAGAATTTTCGGAAAACAAACTCCATATAAAATTGAATCCACACATTTAAACAAAAATATCAACGATATGAATATGCTTCATCAATATGTATATAAAATATACAGTTTTTTCTTATTTTCATATTTTTGCGCATTCAATGTTTTGCATATTTGTCGTTTATAATAGTTTATTTTTTATTTCAACTCCCACGGATATCGTGAATGTCAAATGTTGAAGACTCCACAAGTGATTTGTAAAGGTTATGGGACAGGTTTTTTTTACAGCCGCAACGTTGTCCCGATTTCCCGCCATTCCCGTTTTCGCGCGAACTTAATTAAACTCGAGTTTTTCTGTCGTTTTCCAACAAAGCTACAGGGAATTTACAACCGAATTAATACACGCGTACAGCTTAATTTGAAATGGAACTAGATACTCATTGGATTTCAACACCCGTCCGAAAAGCGCTACCCCTTCCATCCTCGTGGTAGTTGGGCGGTAATTAGTGCCGAACAAAACTCTAACCGCAATTCACGCAAACTACTGCGGTGACGCAATTTCGAAAGACGTCTCCTTGTCCGGAGATTTTGGCACCCGACCTCTCGATGTCTCATCGACTTCCACGCCCATTCCTTATTCCAAACCCTGACACCTCTTGGAACTCATTACCTATTCCTTTCAGCCCTTAAAACAGTTCCCAGCCGTCCTTCCTCCGCTACCACCCCTTTAGTGGCACCCCTTCCCCAGCCATTTAACTTCCCGCTACTTTATTTCGACTACTGCTTAATTGTTAACACTTCTTCCATCGCGCGTGAGACTACGGAGCGTTAAACATTGGCCCCATTAAGATCTCCCTTCAAAGGGGCGGCAATATAACCTCCCTTGCAGATCACGTACGGGAGCAGTTCATCCTCTTCCCGGTAGATGTCGGGGATAAATGGGAAGAGTGAAGTGTTAGGAAGTGGGTGGGGGCAGGCCACTAAGTTGAGTAATTAGGGGACGGGAGGCGGCGCCGCCCACACCATCTATGAGCGTAAATTGCAATTAGAAAACCCTTTTCTCGGGTGGAGTGGGGGTTTGTCCATTGACTGTTCGATCCCTTTTGCATCGCTTATGCGCTATTATGGGAGAAGTTGCGAACGGGTATTCGCTGTGTGGCGTTGCTTCCGTGGGTTAGTTGCTATACTGCGGGAAGTGGAATTTACACGGTGAACGATGTTAATGACCTTATGCTGAGAAATGCATGCGTATGAGAATGATATGTGAGAATACTTTGCAAAAAGATTCCGGAATAGAGTTTATTTAAGAAGTAGGTCGAATGATAAGAAAGGCCTCTACCTTCGCAATCAGGGCTTTGAAGGGAATAATATAATAATTCAATCGAAATATTAATCCTTAGAGTGTGCTCTTAAATCAATGATGTTTAAATTTACTCGTAATCACCAGAAAACTGTGTACGCTTCTGACAATGATAAACAAGCTCTCTGGGCCCTAAGAAAAAGTGGATGTTCTGTTTCCATAGCCAGCCTTTCACAGTTTTATTTTTTCAGTTTCTAACCTTACTAATCATTGGGGAAATCACGATGAATCTGTTGAAGAAGTTGAGAGAAATGTGAAAGGCTGGAAGTGGAAACAGAGTATAGATTCACTTTTCATTCAATCTTCGCATTATTTTGCTATTAATATCTATTTTATTAACTGATTACTACATTCTGTTCCGGTTTCCCGTTGATAAGGCATATTTCTATAAGCCGGTCATATTTTCAGTTAGTAAATTTTATCTTTAGATGGCGTCAGTATTCGTTTTTCTTTGGAATGACCTTTCTCAGTAAACCCTATTCAATTCCCGTAATATTTCATAGGGAATATAACAGTATCAAATTAAAAAATATTGTTTTGTGCACCGGAAATGGAAAACTGTAAGTTTGTCTGATTGTCAGAGAAATACGATATATAGTTCATGTCGTCAAAGTAACTTTTCTGTCGCTGATAATATTCATTGGCACACCAGATTAAAAGCGTCCTTAACGTACATTATAACATCCTGCTGTAATTCGTGCTAATATTAATTGATAATTTACAGTCATGATCATAAGAAAACAATTTATCCGTTATCCATTCCGCTGTATGTACTATCCAATTATAATATTTGAAACAAAATCCGTGATTTAATAATTCAGATACCTATATTATATAGCCACTTAAGTAATTAAGGCATTTTATTTCAAAAATTTTGATATAATTGAGTTTTATACATATCATTAAATACTTCACTCCACATTTTTCTTCGATGCATTCTAAAGCAAGCGATTTTAATATATATTAGTTCAAGCGTTAAACCATTAATTGATTAATTAGTGGGAGATTCAACTCTATCTTTTTTTCTGTGGAATACATTCTAAAATTGAGTAAGAATATCATAGACATAAATATAAAACGTAGAGTATTTGTTTATTTATGATTTCTATCTCCAAATGTTATATCAGCGAGTGTTAGAGAATAATTAGCTACGAATAAGGCAAGAATAGCAACAGAAACCCATTTTTTGATTGTTTTTATGAATATTTTGGTTGCATACGTCATACAGTTAAATCGTCGTTGGTACCCACCTATTTATGAACCTTAAAATGGCCACTTCAATGTGAATTTTGGGTTCAACTACTGATGAAATGCATCTGAATAAATTCATCACTGTGTTCTATTTCTATAATTGGATTAAGGTAATCACAAATACGCAATCCTTCAAGTCTTCGCTGTCCCTTTCTCAGAGCCAATTATTCCAAGCTCTCGGGGCTAACCCTTGGTCACTCCAGACCGCAGTTGTTAAACATCCGGATCGGAGGAATTCCGGGACCCTCTAATCCGGCTAGCGGTCCAACTTTTCTTCGCCCACTACTTCCAATCCTTTCTCAACAATGTTATCACTGCTTAAGTAGGATTCGACTAAAACATTCGATAGACCCGGAGTCGTACATTACGAGCCTTACTTAGCGCAACTGATTATTCATTGAATAATTCAGATCCACTTTGCACCGAATCAGGGCGCCCAGGAATAAGACGGCACTTTTAAAGCAGGTGAAATCACCGCCGTTCGGTAAACCGCGAAATTCCTGCATTGAATAATTCATCGGAATGATAAAATTAAAACGAGGGGGAGATTGATAGAGCTCCTCCTTGGTGCACATACGATGTTATTGCGAGGAGGAGAAAAACTTAATTACGTTTGAATCGCGTTTAAAGCGAGAGGCCGACCTTAAATCTAGTCGCCAAAAGGTTTGGATTGTCCAGAGCCTGCATTCTTAACAGGGAAATTTCTGTTCTCCGAAATAGCCGCACTTTCGTAAGAAAGGATTAGTCTTTACAGTGGCAACGAATTAAGGAAAATATAGGCAAAAGACGTCGGAAGAGAACTCAATTAAGGTTAGCTCTAATTACATTTTAGGCCGACTCCATTATTCCTCGGCTCCTTTTGCCGCTATGAGCGGAACTTCCGGAAGTATTTCTCAATGTTTTCCACAGCTGCTTTAGTCTTTTCCGTGATTTTTTTCCGAAAGATTTTCTGAACCCTTTGTTCGAAGAATAGTTGTGTTCGGGATTTATCATTCATTCACTAAATCTTTCTGTAATTTCTTTAACGACTCAACGTTTTCGCTTGATAAGTTCCGATTTTTTCCTCCTTTCTGCAGCGCTTCAAAAGATGCTTCTGATGTAATTCGATTACGGGATTAAGCTTTTTGCGACTAATTAACTCCCGCATTCACCATTTACCGCTTCTTTGTCTTCGAGTTGATCGTATAATGAGATCCAATTGATGACCTTGAAGACATACCGTAATGCGGAAACTCCAAAAATCTTGCTGCGTTAGATTAATTCATTGTGAGATATTAGTGATAAACCGCAGAAACTATGGGGCCGTTCAGTCAACGCTCGAGTAAAAAAAATAAAATGTACATCAGAACATTGTACCTGAGATACCGAAACGTTTCACTCCATTGGGTTGGGTTATTATTTCGAAAGATTTTGGGGGAGTAAGAAGTAGAAATTAAAATTTATTCTACTAAATATTTCTTTAAGTTGTTTTTTTTTTAATTTAAAGGATAATATTCTTATTTTCTGCAGAGCTCCATTTTAGAAAAAATCTGTTAAAATGTCTTGTATTTCCGTTGAAAAATTGCAAATTGATAAAACATAACCGCTCATGTGGTGCCTGAAATTTTCGGACCCTAAATTAATTCTGCATTGGTTTACAGACGTTGTTGCATGCTATCAGATGACGGTCACACGATCAATTCTATTTGTTCTACCTTTTCAAATTTCATTGAAATAAAAGAAGGAATTAAGCTAACGAAAATCTATGGTTCTTTTCCGCATAAGGGTAATATATGCCGAATTTAAGGATGAATTTTACTCAAACTCAATATGAGCATATTCATCCTTTCACCAGGTTATCACGATCACTCGTCGAAACTGTCGTAATTGTGAGATTATTTCCATAGTGGATTTCTACCATACTTTGCCTGATTCTGTGAATTTCGCAGTGGTAATTTAACGACTAAAATTCAGAATTTCATGATTATGACCTACAAAGGAAAGCATTTGTACTATAGAGCCAAAACCTGATGGCCATGATTTAGAATCTTTCATATAATTGAATAGAAAGGCATGACTCCGTAATAGGGAAAGGTATTAAATTTCAATATTTAAACTCCAAATACCTATGACGGTTTTCGCTATGGTTCTATATTCCTAATTTAACATATTTCTAATCATAACTCAAACCCAAAATTTCTTAACTCAACAAGTAAAGGACTCGATGTTTTAATGGTAGATTATTTTATGCAGAGAGATTGCAATAATTCCACAAAAAGAGCAGGTTAGTTCAAAATAACAAGAAGCTTTGCTTTAATGTATTTTAATGCCACGCTTTTATGGAAATTTTATTTCCTGATCAAAAACGTTTAGCTATCGATGGGACAATGTGGTGAACGCCATCTGTTTTTAATCACTTATTCATTATCACTTATTTATTCCAATCAGTTTTGGTCGGTGATTTTTAGACAAGTTTGCTGTGAGCGAAGCATATTTAATGCTGGATGATGTATATTTATGAAAACAGATGGTGCTTCAAAAGTATGCTGATATTTTGTATGGTTTAATTTCAAACCGCAATAATAAATATTTAATCACAAAAACACCTTCAGTAAAAAATAGTACTCTTTGCATTAATTTTTATGATATAATGCGGGAATACGATACAAAACTATGAAACGTCTGGGTATACAACTCCTGCTGAATAAAATAAAATCCCTGATCTAGAGTAACTGGTAAAATTGGAATCCTTTGATCCTTTATATTTCAGATTTAAGTGATTTTGATGTGACTATATGGTAAATGCTAAAAAAATATGACCACTTTTCTAGAGAAACTGATAAAAGTATATACCTAGATCCCTAATGTGCCAGATCACCATTACTCTATCTTATATTCTAAGGTGAGGATTTTAAGAAGGGATTTTATGGCTTCCATAGAACTTGTTCCCATAACACATTTCATATAATTTTCCCAGTTTCTGTAGAAAAAGTGGTTTTATTTTATTCACCATTAATCATGGAATACTACGAAAGTTAATTCCAGCGAGTATATGATTATAGAATACTGTGGTCAATGGAAAAATCCGTTTAGAAATCGTTAAGCTAGAATCAGACGCACGGCTACGTTCCAAAAAAGGATCTCGAAGAAAAAGCCTAAATAGAAGAGTTATCACTCAATTATTTCATTGGAATGGGATTTTAGAAAATTAAGGAAAAAATGACAACTTATATTTTGAGGAAACGATCTCTTCAGGAATTCCTCAGAATAAATAGTGCATGCCAGCAAACACGCGCCCGCATGCGCACGTACATGCAAACAGACACGCTAACGAACAAATACACGCAGGTGCAGTTATGTACACGTAGACATATGCGGGGGTGGATTTGGGCTCAGATTCATCCCAATACTTCAAAGCACCTCGGAAGATCGCCGTTACATGATCCCTTAAAAATTCAATTTTGCACAAATATGTTCCCAAGAGCAATTTATTTAATATTTTATTATATAACACATCCTTTCGGATAGGTCAAAAACCTGGTGAATGGGTCATTATAGATGAATACATGCTAAGGAAATATCCACAAAAAGTGAAATGCATGTGTAGGAAGCACGAAACATACAAGTCATATGTATAGGAAACACAAAATAGCATATAAAATACAAACGAAAATCAATACTTTGCTATAGTAATATTTGTATCATATCCGCTCTTCTGCTCTTCGTAGAAACGTATACGTTTCAAATTTAAACCAGTTTACCGTAATTCGTATTACAATAAGTTAATGACATCAACTTTTATTACGCCCTGAATGAATACTCAGTACTTTAGGGTTGCTAACTTATACACATTATAATTGTAGTAAATTTTAGAGCGATTAGAATCATTTTTTCTCTAGAATCGACAGCTTGAGCAGTAACTTCGTGGTATGGATTCATCAAGAACAAAAGTGAACACCAAATTTTACAATACCACAGAAATTTTTATTGAAATACAACCATGGTTTTGACTTCTCAAAGTTTCTATGGTATTGCAAAAGTTGGTGTTCTAATTTTTTCCACATTCTCTCCGAAATTTTGAATGAATAATCAAAACCAACAGAGTTATTTTCAATGGCATTAGTTTGCTCTATTTATGAATTTTTGAGGCCTGACTTCTTATACGGAACTTTTCAATATCACAATTTGACGACTGGAAATTTATTCGCAAATATTTAGATCTCTCTATCCATACCCACTGGCCATGACGTAATTAATTTATCCGTCACGAGAATTCGTGTTGTTGAGTGCATCACTCATCGTTCCATAGATTTCTGGATACGATTAAACTAACAATACTCTCGACGTCCCGACACGCTCCAGTAATATCCGACAGGAATATTCGGGATGTCCCTCACGTCAAATGCAGGGCTTCAATCGTCCTTCTATTGAAGCCATCAATGCTAACACAAGGGAGAAAATGAATCCGTATCTCGAGACTCAATAAGCCGCCTCGGGTTTCCCCGGCAACAGAACGTGTTTGTATTAAGAGTGCAACTGGGACTGATGCAAGAAGAAGAGGATCCAGCGGGAAGCAGAGGTCTGACGAATTCCAATTTCGTAGCCGTGCACTTATCAACTCTACGACCCCAATCCTCTCTTCCCAGGTATTTGGAAGGCCTATCTCTTTCCCTTTTCCTCTCTCTTCCGTTCTTCCTCATTTGTCATGCTTAAGTTCCGATTGAATTATTCCACGTGCAATTTTGCGTAAGCTACTATTCACGTCTAATAAGACAAAGGTTTACGCATTCCAGTCAGTAGTTGAATTCTCATTTCCACACGAATTTAAAACAAAGTGTTTTTAGGAATGGGTTTACGATAAGGCATTTTGTTGCGTACTTTTCTCGACTCTACTTTTAGCCAAATCCTAATATTACTGATCTTAGTGTGCTAAATAAATGAGTAATTACTGCTTTTTGATTACCAATGAATAAATTAAATATAATCGTATGCTACTCAGGATCATTGACGTTCACAATCATGAATTATGATCTATACTTATCATCGACGGTTAATACCAACGCTTTCACTCTGGTTTGTTTTCTCTTTCTCTATTGCTTCAATTCTTAATCAATATTTCAATTCTATGTAAAGAGAGAAGTTACGATTTATCAGATAGACAATATTCATTCATTGTCTTATTCAGAGGAAGATAATAAATTACCCTTATTTGCTTATATTTCATTTTCCTTCTCTATTTAAAAAAAACTTAATATCAGGACTGACAAGATAGAAACGCAATGTAATTTTTCAGCGATTTCAACATGAATATTCCTCCAGTAGGAAATAATATGTCCTACATTTTTGGTTATTTTACAAAATATTTACGTAAATTATTTTGACTTTAACTTCGTGAGTTTCCTCTTGAGCTACAGCGAAGATACAATTACATCCAGAGTGATCTAACAAGTGCACATCTTATTTATTCCAATGGGATTTAGCAAAAACAATTATTCTACGCTTACCTAATAGAAGTTTTTGTTCTTGCTTGAAAATTAGACAATAAATCTTCTCGTTCAGGTAAATTTTCATAAAACGGAAAACATATTTACGGAATATTAGACAGCATAATAACCGGAGTTGAATTTAAAGGTCGTATAGGCAACATATATAGCATTAAACCGCACTTAAACAAATCGATGCTATTTTTGAATTACTAAGTGTTGAATTATAGGTCAATTTCTTCGGAATTTTCCGTTCTAAAACTTTTAACTTTCTTTGCCTATTTCCGGATGTGTAATGAAAGCCTTGATTAAAGAATTCCAGTGTAAGTTATTCTTGGTCCTTCGCCGCCCATCTTCTCTATCTAGCCAATGTCCAGCGCTCCATCCTTCCCTTTGTGTTATTCACTTCCTCCCAAGGAACCCCTATGCGCATACCGCAGGTCGCAATAAATCTCACTCCCTGTGCCTTATTCACCCGATTCCAATTCCGATTTTGTGGACTGTTTTACTGCCGACTTTTTATTTCACCGCTCGCAAACGCCAGCACGTACACGCAGGCGCCCTCACAGTATATGAAGACAGAATGGAATTATAATTAAAATGAATGCCCCGCGATACTTCCAGCGTCCCATGAAATCAATCCCACGAATTCGCTATTCGCTATTTATCAAATTTTCCTTCACTCTCCAATCGGTGTTTATCCTATCCTACTAGATTATTTTAGCATCAAATGTATTCGTTCCATTGAAAATAAACGCATGCGTTAATGAGCATGCAGAAATATATGACAATAGAGGGAAACCGTCGTATAAATGATAAGGCTGCTACTTACATCGTGGTAAATAAACGTCGGAATGAAATAGGTTGTAGAAATTGCTGCAAAATGTTGAAAATTCGTTGATACATAAATTATTAGCTATACCGATAAATATCAAGTAACAAATATTAGAAAGTATACCCCATATGAAACTTGTACCAATTACTGTAGAATTATCATGCTCTTTTCTATTCTTTCATATATCTTCCTTAGTTCAATTTCATCTGAACCTCTAATTGAGACCAATAATTTTAATTCATTATGTTTGAACAGTAAAAGAATTGAAAACATCTCAAATTTTCCTTTTTAGATTTTTTTTTTAAATCAACGACATTACCAAAAATTGGTCCTTGCAACTTTATGGTTGCATTATATTCTTTTGCTTCGATTTTTATGGAAGAATCTAAAAAAATTGCGAATTTATATTTGTCGCTTTCAAATAGATGTTCCTTAAATAAGAGCATTTCAATGTGTAAAATTGGAGCAGAAGATCAAATATTTATGTAGAAGAACCGAAGCATTTAGTAATAAAATACTAAAATTTACATGAAATCTTATCGTTTGAATCAGTTTTCGCATACCAGAATTATAATCACTACACATAGAATTTGGCAGACGATTCGCGCTTTATAATAATTTTGGCGCCAAATTTTTACGGCTAGTCAGACCCTTAATATGCTGTCTATCGAATCAAACTTCATAAGCCAGGACTCTCTAAATAATAGACATTGCATTGTGAGTCACGATATATGAGAGTAAGAATATTAGAGATACGGGACATTTTTATCATAAGATAAATTTTAACCCTCGTAGCGTAGGATCTTGGAATTTGTCTCAGAGCATTTAATTATATACGGTTTTACCATTGTTAATTTAAATGCAATGGGGATGTAATATGTTCAGAAGGCCATAGATATGCTTCCCATTATTCGTCTATATTATTATTTTTTGGGTGCATTCATGCTATTCAATTTACGCCTAAAATATGCTAGGCTTATGCAGATGTAAATTTTTTAACAAGGGTAGACTGAAACAACTTCTACTTCTATTTTAAACGTTATGTTCAAATGAAACGTTAAAGGATTTTTCGTAAATCGTTCTACGTCCTTCCATAGAAAATTCGTTCATTTAAGAGAATTCTGGTGAGAACCCAACCATGTTTTCCTATCGTCGAAAATGTTCCATTATTTCTTCATTTAATTTTCCGGTCTCAAAAGACAATGTGTTAAGCTCCAATATTTGTTTTCGCATTTGCGATCCGGCTTCGGTTAAATTTCACGATAGCTTCCTGGTAGTAAATAATTGGTTAATACCTATTAAGTGCTACTTTGTGGTTAAAGGGCGATGTTTGCTTTGGTATCGCTTCGTCCATTAGCGTCTGAAAGGAGAGCAAGTGACCTATTGACAGATAAAATTTTTGGAAATGGGCCGTGGTTAGCTTATTTTATCCACCAAAGCTATAATCTGTTGAACCAGAAGTTCAACGCTTTTACATTACCCACCAGCATCTATTTACCAAAGTCTTAATGAATGGATTCCCCGTTAATGGAGAAACATGTTTTTTCTGTAAATATTTATTAGTTCAATAATGTTATATTACAGCTGAAAATATGATATCGAAAAGATGTGTAAAAATTTGCGCTAATAATAATTACTAGCAAATGATGTATAGGTACATTTCAACTTAGGAGTGAAGTTAAGCGATTCTAAATTTAAGTGAAAAATGTTGTGTACAAAAACATGTAAACATTCCAATTTGTTAGAGTATGATTTTATAGAAATCTCTAGGAGAGATTTGTCTAACTTGCGATCACTTGATTGATTCTTCAACTTTTTCCTATTATAATTATGACAATAATTTCTCTATAATGGAGATAGAAAGATAAAAACTATCTAAATTTCAATAATTAGAACTATTTACAAACATAAAGCCATTTCCTATCAGGAAAAATCAGATGAAGTGTGTACTTCCCTAGAAAGTGGGAGGCCCAGTGGGTTCGAGTCCCTGCGAAGTCACTATTTTTCACCTCCGTATGACACTAAGAAAAATTCAGATTATCTGGAACTCGAACCCGGTACTTAGGGGTTGGACTGCTTGAACGCTAACCACTGCACTACCATAGCCGGGTGGATAGTACGTTTAGCCAAATTCTAAAGAAACGTTACCTATTCATTGATAAAAATAAATTGACCTATATTCTACCTTATAATGTCTCTTAAGCATCAGACATGGATAAACCATATGATCAGCCATGTCTTAAGGAAAAACTGCGCTTCGCTATTGATTCCCAAAAACTAGAGACGTAATCCCATAATTCGAAAATCAACTTTGCACTTTATATTACTTATATATATTTGGAATCGGAACTACACTGGCTGTAACTCACTACATCCGTTTAATTTCTCGGCGATAATAGGATCTTAGTAGGAACAAAGTAAGCGCATTTCTCGAGTTCCCGTTAGAGGCAAAGGATATTGGAACAATAATGGAACTTCTGGTAACAGCATCGCTAACTTTGCAATTTCGCAGTTTTATTGAAGCTTTCAAATTGCCGAGGATTTCTCTAGTGGCAGTTCGGCTGCAACGGTGATATTTTCTCCCTTTCTGTATTAAAGGAACTTGTTACGCCATCTGGTATTATGCACTAAGTTTTGCTGGGATAAACAAGATATAGCGAGCTTCTGCGATAATGGAAATACCTGCTCTATCAGTAATATGCGAACAACTCTTGCATCATGCTCTCCAGATGTTTTCATATAAAAATGCAACGAGGATAAAAATTTTGCGTTCTTCTCTCCTCTTAAGCTAGAGAATTTTGTTTTTTTCATCTGAGAGGTTCCATACATTGCTTTCTTCATCAGTTTCAAGCGAAGAGCATACCACGCCTAGGTTTTCCAATTTTTCGAGTGCTTCGTAGTTATTTTTCTTCCGCATTAATACTCATGGAAAATTTTCAGTCGCATGCACTCCTTTAATCAATTCGATCAATTTATTTGGTCTGATCGAAGTGCAGCGAAGTAAAGCAAGAAAAATAAGTGCATTTTATTCATAAATGTAACTATTAGACTCAAATCCGTGGTTAGCATGAACATATTATCCAAACGCATATATCTTATCGTACTTCTTTTTCAACATACTTAATCTATATCTGTTCGTTCTAAATAAGGGCTTTTAATTTGATAAATTGTCAATTTTAATTCCTACAACGTACTATGATATAGTATCCTGTTCACACTGATAATTTGCTTTTGCCGTTCTTAAATATTTTATTCCAAACACTTGAAAGTATACTTTAGTACGTTTTTGATATTACTTACTTAGATATGCCTAGTTATTTCATTCTATGGCAGAAGAGGGTTTCATTAATGCAAGCGCTCAACTCAATTACTTTAAAATAAAATACTTAAATGCTCATGAAATCTTCTAATGTTTTAATTAGTTTCAGCATTCCAGACTTATAATTATTTTAAATAGAATCCAATAAGCTATTCGTGATTTAAAATAATTTAGGAAGAATTTAGAATATGTATAGTGAGTCAGACTCATTGAGACTTTTGCTACCCTTAAATATATTATCCCAAACACTTAAAAGTATACTTTACCATGTTCAAGTTAAAATTTCTGACAATTAGCTATGCCTAGTTATTAAGGAAATGTGATTAAAAATTAAATCCAATCAGAAATCAAATTTTCAATGACTGATTAAAATACAGAATGATTTACAGAAATGTATTCTTTCGATTCTCTATGGCAGTTAGATCGATATGAATTATTCTCGGATCGTTTTCTTAAAACTGATGAAATTTTAGTTTCTTGAGCCTTAAAAGACATTTGAGCAAGAGAAAATAATTAAAATGGCGATCTTAGGGCATATTGTTGCCCTCTGTGTTGAAGATCATTAATTACCATTTTTTGGACTAAGTAAAAATATTTAGTAATTCTGCACCATCTGTTTATTGTACAAAAATAAAACGGGTATCGCAACCAATACCCACGAAACATTGATGTCTAAGTTACATTTTAGATAGGAAGACTTAGTACGACCATTAAATTGCATATGTTTGTTGGATTAAAAAGATGTTCTTAAGGTTTAATGACATTTATGTGATTTCTCTGACGATGCGGATTTTCTTACTTGATTAGTTGCAGGAACGATTTCTAATTCTTAATTACTGTGTTGCCAAAAACACTTTTACACATGTATAGAAATAATACTTACACTAGATTTCATTGATTCGCTGGAGTAATAAATACTAATATGCTTAAACGTGAAATCTTATGCCGACATGACTGAGTAATTTGTACGTAATTTACATTCTTTCCTTTCACATACACTTCTACTGATTACCGTATTTTATATATATTAGTACACATGGTGTAATAAATTAATGACGTGGTTTCTATTCTCTCTATCCATTTGTGATTGAACAGTATTCACTGAAATTTTCTCCCAGATAAAGAATGGTTGATTACTAGAAAATGTTCCATTACCAAAAATACATAAATCTCCTCAAACGAACCGACAAATCGTCCTCATTCCTTCTCACTCGCGCGCGTAATTCATCAGGAATAAAAAAACTCGGGATAAGTGAATAAAGGATTGAGCGCTTTTGCAGTTCATTTGCGGAGTCGTATTCGCAACCAGCTCACGAGTTTCGACTCCTTTCAGCTTGATGAACGCCGTTATTTCTTTATCCTTCGAGTTTTATCTCCGCTGCATGAAAACGCATATAATTGCGAAGTGGAATTTATTTTCCTCAGCCGAAGTGAGAGAATATTGCGAAAACAAAGGTCATCACGTTTTCTGGCTTCGTTAGTTCGGATGGATTTCAGAGTTAGAAATTCCGCAGTTTTGAAAATACCACGCAAAACCCTGAAGCTGTGTAGAACTTCGACCTTATTTTTCGATGGTCAATTTGCGAAAAATTTGATCGATTTAATGATATCAGCATCGATACTAGGTTCGAAGGCCTGCCGTTGCTGGTTTCATTCCCTGGTGTGTTAATCATTTACCTTAACACTTCCCTGGTAATTAATCACATCTTGTCCAGTGATATACCGTATATAATCAGGTATAAGCCGATTTTTTCATTACATCTTTGAAGCTCCCTCAATTCATGCTCGAGTGATAATCTCACATACCTGTTCTCCGATGGAAAAAGTCTGCCGTTGCCAGAAATCAGCTTGTAAATTCCTCTCATAGGCACTGAACAGTTCTGTGTCAATTTTCTCCTACTAACCTACTGATGCTTAAATTACAATTTTTTCGTCCTCTATAATTCATTTCATGGGGTAGACTGACGAATAATGGATTGGATGAATATGAGGAAGAGGTCGGTTTTGGCGATTGAGTGAATTTTACGGCCAGATGCCTTTCCTGCCACCAACCATGAACGGGAAAGTCAGACAAATACACATAACCATTCCCTGATCAGAAAAATCCCGATCAGCCGGGATTCGAACCCAAGGCCACGCGCTACTCGCGCTAACCACTCGGCCACAAAGGCCGGTAATTTTGAGATTTATCAATATCTGCTGCAATTCTCATCCTAGGCTTATACTAGAGTCAATTTTTCAATTTTAATAGTGCTACGCCCAACGTTATTTGATGGAAATGCCGCGAACTATTATAAATACGCGACGCGGCAGTTACTAAGGACAATAATGGTCGCGAGAGAAAAATAAATAAACAGTTTGAGTTGTGTTTGGTGTTGAGCGTGTTGATGAAGTAAAGTTTCTGTATATAATATGATAATACGTATTAGGAGCCTCTATTTATATTTTGGTGGACTTATACTGGAGTATATACGATAATTCAAATACGAAAACAATCTACTCGAAAAAAAGAGGGCGTGTAAGCAACACAACAGTATTTTTCATATCATCCTTTGGTCAATTCATCAAAACGGGGGACAGTTTACTACGGAATGTAACTAGTTTTATTTCTATTGGGAACGCATGATATTGAATTATGAGAGATTTTAAACGAGTTAGTTTTTTCTTGTGATGACTGTCCTCAGCGGAAATTGAGAGCGAAACGAATATTAATAGATCCCTTAAGTTGGCAAGCCTGGTTGACGGGGAGGCGAAGAACCAGGGGCCACGTCAGATTAATTAAGACGAACGGACAACAAGCTGCGGGGAGTAATCCTACGGGCTTAAAAAAAAACTTCTGCCGTGTTTCATTTAAAGCCCTTCGCCCCGGAATAAATTTCTACGCCCTCTCTGGTCAGTTCCGCTCTAATTAAGAGGAATGAGGGTTGATTTTGTGATCTTTAAAAGATCTGGTTAGACTACGTACAACAGATCCGATCCTGTCTTGGAAAATTAAGGAATGCCAACGGAATCAATCCGATGGAAATTGGGACAATCTCGGAGAGGTTTTCCCTCAAAGGGACCCACGACTTCAATTTCCCGACGCTCCGAATTCCTCGAGAGCGTGCCATTAAATTTTCCGTTCATTGATGATGAAAAGATAACGAGGTCTTTTGGTTGGTCCAGAATATTTGAGTCAGTATTACGCAACGATTAATTTTCGTCTTGAACGTATTTCTGTTTTTCAGTGTTCATTAAGATGAACACAAATTTGAAGCTAAATAATTCACGGATGGGAAATTCGTATTGGAATGCAGTATGAGATAATAAGCGGTCAAACACAGATGGGATAAGGATGCAACGACAAGCGGCTAAGACAGGCAAAATAGACAAATGCCTGTTGAAAAACAATGAGGAACCACATTCTGAGTTCAAGAAAGGCATCATTGCGTTGGAGCTAATACATATATCCTTCAATGTGCTTCTCGCATTGCTCTCCAATGCGCATGAAATTCTAGATTTATTTTTTTTATAATTAGGGATAATCATATCTTTTCAGGGATCAATCCTCAATGTATCTTAATTGATAGATAGGCGGCCGTTGCTGACATTATCTGCCTACTTTTATCGACATTCTTTGCGAAAATATTCGGCAAAGTAGCAAGTGGAGAAATGTTATAGCTGCAATTCATTTTCAAATCTTTTATTAGTCTCTGGTCTCTATATTTTAAAGATAAATCGAAGTTTAAAGCCATCCTTTTTTAATCATCTTTCTCATCTGCTCTTTATCGTTCCTTAAATATACAGAAAAGGTATATTTAATCCTCTTAATGTTCGATAATTTTACTGGGCTTTAATTATCATTTAAATTACAAAGAAATATGGTTTGTAATAACGTCTATAGTCTACCGAATTACCATTATAACGTCTACAGCGTCTCGGTATCAGTTAATCAATAGAGTTAATCATTTAAAAGATCAGAGGTAAGAGACTTATCTGTGAGTACCATTAAGTAAATCATAACAATAAATAATTTGCTTTACTCAAAATTTCTCTGTGAACCAAAACTATTTCCAAAACCCTTTACTTCTTGTAAAAGTTGCATTTCATTTACTGACGGGAGTTTGAATTACTTAGGTGACGGGAGACTTTTTAAAATGTATGTACGTTAATAATTCAATATAGGATTATTGATAGATATTACCTATTCATTCCTTATTATATGAAATGCGGATTGACGCAGTTGCACATTAATTAATCAGCCGCAAAGGCGAGAAACGGGCCTTATTAAAAATTCCCTCTGTTGCCCATTGATTGGCTGTCATAGACACTCGAGGCCTGCGGAGGACGACCGACCCGCATCATTTCAAGTGCGGCCCTCGGAGTCCATTGTCCCAAGCGAATCGCCTATCAGTAATTCACCAATTCGATGCTTATCGGTGAAAATAGGCCTTCCATTTTCCAGAAGTAGGTGCAACTGAGGAACTTCGGTTTCCATGCTGAACGGGGAGCTGAATTGAACCGTGAACCCTTCGGGAAAGTCAAACAAAATGAGAGCATCGCGGGTATTAGTAACATGGTATTTCCGATCCTAAAATATTTCAAACGTAAAACATGAAATGCGTGGTGTTCCTTTTGGGCGTAAAAAGTCATTCACCTTGTCTACCCAGAATAATCCACCGTAATTTTTCGCTTGGGTACTTCACATTTAATCTTCTCATACCGCAACTTTTATTATTAAGATCCAAGTTATCTATTCTAATGCATCGATTCCATAACTCTTAATCTTCCTGCAGAGTAGCAACAAATAACTAAGATGCGCTTATTTTTTTCTCATTTGTGATGCTTTTCCTGAAGTATTGTATTAAATCATTAATAGACTTACGTAGAGAGGATTACTTTGATCCAGTAGGAGTTTCTAGTGTTGACTTTATTCTTGCTTGGAATATTATTGTAAGGAGTCACTCCATCTCAGTTTTTACCTACTAATAAATTCATATTTTCACTGTATTTTTTGTACATCAAAACCGAATAAATACTGCATATGTGCTGTGCAATACTTACTAATATTTATTAATAATCGTCACTGGAAATAATTCATCTCAAATTAAGAGTCAGAGTCATTATTATCTAAATAATTCTTTTCACCTGTAAATTCTTAATACCGATGAAAATAATTAAATTAAATTAACCATATTTAATAATATACCTACAGTTGATGGTGGTAATATTAAAGATACCGATATATATATATATATATATATATATATATATATATATATATATATATATATAGTGGTTTCACCGTGAAATTGTTTAAATACCTATCTAGATAAAATAGTTTAAAGCTCTTCAATTTTAAATTATTTTTTTTATCTCGAATGAGTAGGCATTGATCTACTTTTAGTAATTAAGCATCAGAATGACTCTTAAAGAGGTTATTGATACAATAATTATCTATAGCATATCTTATAACTCATTTAAAGCTCAGTATAGAATAGTTTAGTAAAAATTTCGCCTCAATCACTCCACGGAAAATGAAATCATAATGTGGGGAAGCACTTAGGCGAAGGAGAGATGCTCGTTATAAATTCAATTGGTCCATCAGAATCCCAACTCACATTCCTCATTTCGGAAATTAATTTCCCCTGCAGTAATCCAAAACTTAATTTAAATGTTTTTACGGAGATTGTCCGATTGTATGCGCAGGGAAAGAAACGTCAAACCGAATTCCGCTCGATGGCCCAGTGCGGATCGGAGATTAAAGGTCGATCGAGTTGGGGCTTATAAATAAAAAAATGCGATTTCGTGAAAATGCAATCTATCACTTGCATCGGAGAAATCAGCCATTATTAATGTTATTCACTCATTGAAATATAGGTTGACAGATATTTTAAGCTCTGAATTCCGCGTCGATTTTTACGTTAAAACGTCGCTGATGAACGAGCGAGAGTAAAAATCTGGGGGAATAAGACTCGATTTTATCACTTTTGCCATAAATTGATTATGAATGCAGCGCCATTCGTCATTGTTGAATTGGAGCGAAAATATTTTCGGGCGACACATCTCTCAGTGTAATTAAATTCTCGGATGCGCATGTTTTCCGCGGTCGTTTTTTTTTTAAGCGCCGATTAAATAAAACGTCCGAATCATTGGGCTCGAATCACCCACCGCAATTACACCGTCCCTTCTCCCCTCTCATAATGTAACCGACTCTGTGTCTCTGTTTCAGCGATACAAAAAATCCCAGCGCAGTGTAAAGTTGTCGGAGGAATCCATCTGCCAATCAGCTTAAATAACTAATTCATGAATACCAATCATTTATGGCGACCCCTTCCACGTTTAAATCTCGACTTTCACTCTCTTAATGGGATTCGATTCAATCGATTTTTGATAAAAAAATGAAAGGGTGATTTTGGCCGGGTTTTCTGATCTCCTTCTCCCGCTCCGGATCAAGTATTCTTGGACGGCAACCAAAGAAACACTGCGATTCGATAAATTTAATTGGATATCTCCCTAACCCCCCAACCCTTACCTTATCTCTGAGGAATGTTTACATTTCCAAGGCAACTGACGTTCCGGGAAATATATTGCTCCTAGGAGCCGAAATTCTTCGCTTTTTAATCCGAGCCTCGGTGGGAATATTTCTCTTCCGCGCACAACCTCATTTTTAATTAGCGGAGTTTCAATTAGAAATTGTACTTCAGAGCTATGGAGTTCGTGGCTGGAGACTTTGACGGAGAAAGGCGATTTATATTATTGGTATTTGATTATTGTGGAAGAGATCTATTGAATTGGAGTTGAAAATAAATAATATTATCTTTCCGGGAGTGTTTCTACTTAATTGATATTATCGAGATGTATTTAATTATCCTGGATAAGAAAGTTCAATGGTCGAACGAAAACATAGCATGCATTGAATATTGGCGATGTAGCGTTCTTATTAAAATCAATATGCTCAGGTGTGAATTTCTGGAAAGCCATAATAAATTAAGATACTCCAGAATTTTCCACTGCTTTTATTGTGCCACCGGTCACGTAAGCATTTCTTGCATTTTCAGGCAGATCTTACATCTGAATAAAATCTGTGGAAAATTACTAAGTATCTTAATTTATTATAGCGTTTTTATATTTATTTATATATGAAATTGATGTGGTCAATCCCAACTTCGTTAAATTTCTTTGAAACTTTCTTAAAAGAAAAACATTCGGTAACTTTCAGAATATATATTTCAGTCGACCGGTTTCGTCAACGCATTGGCATTAATATCTATACTGATGATGTCAAGACGTGGACGAAACAAGTGGATTGAAATATATATAGTCCTTTTCTATTGTGATGGCTTTTACTTACTTATATATTTAGATAGATTTCCACCCATAACTTTCAAATAAACCACCCTAAAATTAACTGTAATCACTAAATAGTGTGTAACTCGCATGATTTCCATCTATGTTTTTATAACAAGTATCGAAATTGTTTGATATAAAACTAGAGGGATTGAAATAGTTATATTCAATGTTTGTATTTTGATTTTCGAGTTTTGTAATTAATTTTTACGTTTAATGATATAAAATCCAGATTTTATGAAGGGAAAACATTTAGAAATTAAAGATGTATGTATAAAAATCGATCATGAATGTTATTCGTTCTTGAATCGTTATATATTCAGAAATTAAGAGTTACCGCATTTATTAGTCTGCAACTGAATTCCTGAGACAACTTTTTGTGCGTGTTTAAAACAATATTCACATTAATTACTAGATTGGTATGATCTTGGAGGAAAAGCATGACAATCAGCTAATGCGAATTATAATATTTCAGACACGGTATATCTTGCTCTTCTTTTTAGTCTTCCATCTTTAATTTTCACTGCATATGTTGGAAATAATGGAAACGTGTTTGATAAACATGAATTCTCCTCTAAATCGTTTTAAAAGAGTTTCCTGTATGATAAATCTGATGAATACTTTCGGTCATACTGGCAGGTAAAAAACTACAATATCTGCAATCCCAATAACAAACATTAGGCCAATCATTAATTTTCTTCGAATAATTATTTAACAAATTCGTAAATGTTTAATATCCATGGAATTGAGCCAGTGATAAGGACACAAATTTTAAGTTACGATGCAACTGCTATTACATATGATGTGGGTTGTTTATTCGTCAGTTATTGTCCCCAACCTTTTTTCATTCCCCATAATGCTTTCCCTTCATTTCATTCATTTTGACTGTAAACAATTTCATTTTTGATTTCTCGTATTTATATTTGTAGCGATGCTGACTGACTAGGGAACGCTGGAGCTTTGCGTGCGATTAAAACAACACTGCCAAAGAACACAACAAACCCATCAAAATAAATTGAATGGCAAGAAAGTCGATAAATTATTCAGGCATGCATAAGTGATTAGAGGGCCCGAATAAAATGTTTCTCCTTATCAAAATATTCCGAAATCGTTTTGGGATTTTTATCTAAAACCCTAGCGCCCTTCCATCACCAATCAATCCAGATATCCATCTTTAACAAGGGCCACCGCCGCTGCAGTCTATTCAAATAAAGGAAACCCTAACTCGATTCACTTCCGCCTTTAAGCTTCCTATTTCCTTCACGAGCAAAACGACCCCCGCGATTTCCGTAATTAATCGAGAGTGCTGCCATCTCCTGGAGAGACGGAACAACGGTTCTCCGTCGGTGCTTCGCATGCAACTTTTTTCATTTCCCCCCTCATTCTTTACTCCATTTCCCTCGACCGAGAAATAATATCTGTGCATAAAAGGTTCTTCCTTTCAGAAGATCCGTGGAATCTCCTTCCGCATTGAAGTGGGCTCCGCATTTTTTGCCCTCGGTTTGTTTGAGTTTTTGAACGAGAGAAAGAAAGTGATTGAGACCTTTTTATTTTATATTCACTCCCCTATTTTATTCCGCGGTATCTCATATTTTCCATCTCCTCCAGAACGTCCACTCCTTTCTCATTCCCTCTCGAATCGATTTCAGAGCAGACTTATCACGAGACCCTTTTACAATCTCTCCTCTTCGGCTCCCTTCTTTTCCAGTACAAACCGCCGTCTTCTCGACCTTCGAGAGACTGTGTGCGCGAGCGTATGATTTTCTACCGCCGGTTTCCCTTTCCCACATTACCCGTTCGATTCTTGTCCCGCGATGAATCGATGCCCCGATGACGTCATTCGAGGGCCCCTTTCTTCCTTGTTTTGGTCCGCGGTGCAGAAATTGGGTTCCTGGCATTTTCTTCCTGCATTTTACATAAATTTTCCTCTCCCCGCTGTTGTAACGCTTACAGCTCACGAAGCCGCTGTCGGCGCATTGAGGGAAATCGAATTTCCTTCGGTTGAATTTTCTTTTCACGGAATTTTCCATGTTGGCTTACATCACGCGGAAGTTGCTATTGGGTTAATCTCATTATTATTAAATTCTCGAATTATCTCAGTGCTACGTTCCCTCGAATTCGTTTAGATATGCATATAACCATCGATGAATATATGATTTACGTTCAATGTGATTAGTGTCGCATATTTTTGTGTTATCGTTGATATAAAATGGCTCTGATTCGCGCAATTGTAAGTATAAGTAAGAAATAGTATTTTTTCTATAGTTTATATTTATATCGTAATCTGTAGTCCATGACTATCAGTATTGGTTTCAGGAACATTATTTTAAGCATGTACCTATGCAATTTTATAATATTTTTTTGGATTACATATCCTTGAGGTAGTTGCTAACGAACCTTAGATAAGATGAGTAAGATAAGTAACAAAACTAATTTTAACGAATTGCAGTCTGCTAACGAAGATAAAATCATCACATTTTCAATTTGATATATTATTTGACACTGAGAGAACAAAAATTATTGAATATAACGATGAAGATATTCAAAATAAAAATACGTAAGGAAAATATTTTTGCATAGACATTTTATAATCCAACTAATTTTCTTTTCGAGATATTTATGTTGTACTAATCGCATATCACGAGGTGATTTTTGTTTGATTACTAAGACGTCTGATTCTTCAAAATCACATAATTTTTTGTGAAAACGTTCTATTTTTTTACACACAGTATCTTTCCTTTAATTACTCAATTTGGAATAATTTCGAAATTTTTAACTGTCCGAAGGTTCATCTTTATCAACATCTTTAACGTAAAATTGTTTAAAGTTTTAAAGTTTAATTATTACAGAAAAATGTTAATAAAAATATGAATTAAATCTATATAATACTATTTGTGTATTTGAAAAATAATTAAATATGGACTTGTTGTAGATGCCTGCTTCAGTATGTAAGCTAAGCAAACTAGACATCGCTTAGGTAACTTTTGGCTATATTTCATGAATTTTATTTTTAAAAGGTCTTCTAAAAATTTCTTCACGTTGAAGCTATAGAAACAAAAATCTCGCTTCGCTTTTAAATTCATATAATATCGCTGAATGAAAAAAAATGTATTCATAAAATATAAATCCAATTGGAATAAGAAATTTTAGGTATATTTATGACAATCTAATGCAGTTGATTTCTTAATAGTTGATAACAGGAGAACACCCACCAATGAAGGCAATCATGAAATACTGTAAACATAATGACTTCTGAGGTAAAGAATGTTGATTCGGAAGATAATCTTCCGGTATAAGATGAATATAATTTGAGTTTACTTAAAATTCATTCATGAGTTGGATATGCGGCTCCGAGCTTTGCCTTCTTCATTTTTATCGCCACCCATTCGCTATATTTCAAGAGCATGTGCATTTCCGCACAATATGTTACAAGAGGGGATTATATGGGGCCGAGAGGGATCTATTTCTTCACAGGCTTTAATCGCCTTAAGCGATGGACGCTCGATTTCCCGAACGCGCATCGCTGACTTATTCATTCCTCTCGCCACGGCGACGCGCCGCGGTAAACTTAAATTATTTAATCCGCTCAGGCACAAATTGGAAACCTGTTCCCGCCCGAAAATCAAACAAAACCCTTATAATCGATTTCTCGGTAGCCCTAATCCATTTCTCCAACGTTCTCTTCGTGTCCTTCTCTGTAACTTCTAGCTTTCCGAAGCAACAGTGTTATTCTCGTTTCGGTGAGGAGGTTTGTGACGATGCCACTTCAGTCATTTTCGACAATGTTGTCTTGATGATCATAATTATATCTTAATAATCTTGAACTACTGTTCGAGATCGAAAACAACATTCCCTTACACATCTTCGCAACCTTTGGTTATAAGTCTCAAATTTAAAAGGTTTTTCCTTAGACTCCTACTTAGTTAAAAATAAGTATACTACAGTCATTAATATTGATAAAAATTAACGTTACTTATTATTTGCATCCTAATTTTCTTATCGTTATTTATTGATTCGCTCTAATTATTAGAGATATAAGGCGAAGAAGATTTTGCGAAAGAGATAAAATGACTCAGATGCCTTATATTAAAAAATAAATTAAGAGTGATCTTCTAATTCATTAATTAATTCATTATTAATTCTCTATGAAATGATAGGATGAAAAATATTTGGCAAGAATTGTAAATACAACCTCTCTTACGTGTGCATCTTACTAACAATATCAGCTTCTGCATCAACATATTTAGTGAAATCTGATTTAGAGAGATGAACGCAAAGAAATACTCTCTGTTTAGGAAGAACACAATGTTAAAATTTACAGTATACTGTAAGGAAAGAATAAAAAAATCTTCTCGAATAACGGAAAATATTTTATTTCGATGTACACCGAAAATATTTTTGTATGACAAAAGTAGTTATTTTAATAGTATAAAAGTAAGTAGTTATAATATGTATATCAATACATTATTAATATCGTTTAGAAATTAATTTTGCCAGTTTATCAATCTTTTTGAGGTAAATATAAGCAACGAACAGTAGCAAGAAAAATTCACATGCTACTTATTTTAATTATAATACGAAATCATGAACTCACTTTGACTTGGAACAGCATTATCGAAACAAGTCCGAACTGCTAATTTATTCCTCTTGAATAAGTCAATTATAAAGAGTCGAGATGAACCTTATCGAAAGGCAATCATTAGCTTCACTAGCAGTAATTCTTAAGAAAGATATCTTACCAGGATTTTGAGAGCTAATTGACGTCCTTCTTGGAAAGATCTTTAATTGCTCATTTCAAGTCATACGCCTAATTTTCCATCATTCGGATTTCCTTTCCGTTCTCCCACCGAAGCACCGATCTTTTCAAACGGATTAATAAAACTCAGAGCGCCATTCAATCGGCTCTAGATTAGTCATTTTTCTACGGAAAAAGAGGTCCCAGCCACGAATTGGCGTTAAATAAAAGGTAACAAGAAAAAAAGAGACAGAAACCGAACCCTTCAACCCCTTCCCTCTCATCTGGGGAAAAATAACGAACTGCTTCGCCTTGGAATCGTATTTAAGGGACAATTTTTAATGAGGATTACTTGACGCGGTATTAATGAATGAGTCCGGGAACTCTGGGAAAGGAAGAGGCCGAGGAAAAGGCGGGGAAAAGGATGGCGGGAGAAAAAAGCGGGAAAAGGAAGGCGGGAAAGAAAAAGGCGGGAAAGAAAAGGCGGGAAATAAAAAAAAGAATCCCGTGTCATCCGCAGCCAGCGCGGAGGCTCATGGGATTTGGTGGAAGGAAGAAGTGGAAAAGGCTCTATCTACCGAGAAGTAGGGTTATATGGTAGGGAGGGAGGTGAGACGGAACCCCAGAATCAGAAAGGACAGAGAGAGTAGGCGGGAGATAGAGAAAGGAATTCTGATAAAGTTGCAAGTTACGTTAACGAGGTTTAGAGACGAGGGAACTGAAAAGATAAGGGGAAGTGGTGCTCCGAGAAAGAGGAAGTAATGGGGAGGAGGTTTCTGTCAGGTGAAGGGGGGGGGATAGGTATGGGGAGCTTCTGGGTGGGAGTGGTGGCCGCGTTAAAAAAAGATGGCGGAAAGGGTGCAAAGAAGAGGGAAAAGTAGAGGAGGGATGTCTTGCGGGGATAGGGCGAGTCACTTCTCGCAGGGGAAGGAAAGGAGGATGTCCGGTGTTGAAGAGAAAATAAATCGGGGAAAGTTGGGCAAATCGAAGACGCAGGAATGGAATGGGGAGGAGTCCTTTTTTGAAACGAGACTTGGTGCAGGAAAAAGAAAGTTGAAAGAAGTCGGAGATTAATTAGCGGTGTATAATTGGCTCGAGACAATAAAAGCCAGAACTCGTTCTGAAATATTATTTTTTGCCGGAGTAATTCGTTTTGAGGCACTTAAAACCCGATTAATCGTCTGCCGATGGAAACATAGGATCAATTTACTTAAGAGACCATCCTCATTAACCAACTCTGGCATGAGATACGTCAAATTTTCTAATTACTCAATATGTAAAGATCTGTCAGAGAAGCTGTTTAATGTATTTTGGAAAATTCTTATATTCACTGCTCCTTTTTGGAATATCTACAAAATTTCATTTTCATAAATTGGAATTTTTCTGAAAGCGAAATACCAATATGCCAGAATTATCTGAATCAAACGCCAATTACCAAATCCAATGTAATATGTACATACATTGGTTTAGTTTAATAATTCATCTCGTATCTTCTCCTAATTCCCTTCTTTCAAAGGACTTGCAATAAGAATTTAATTAATACGTTAACAAAAAAACAGAAAGGAATTTTATATAGCTCATAGAATAATACAAAACGATATGTTTAGTTCTAAACCCTACACTCAACTCTAAAGTAGGCCATTCATGCCAACACTTTTACATAATTTTTCTCTTCGTTATGACCCATGTGCATTTGGAATCATGAATCATTTATTTTTTTTCCTACCATTTCTTTGATTTTTTGTGTGATAGTTATTTTTTTATTTTCTCCACATACTGAAGATATGTATTAAATTTTAAGTTCCAAAATGAATTAATCAATGTTCCATCTAGTTTTACGAATTCCGTTTGAACTAAAATTTGCAGCATTACACATGAACTGTAATAATAATCAGCGAGGAGAGAAAAAAACGAATTTAGGCTAGAAATAATAGTGAAAGCAAATCCTAAGTAAAGAAAACAGGAATGTTATGTAACAGTATGCTTTAGATCTCAGAGCTGCCAAAATGAACACATCATTTATTCTATAAAGGAATTGAACCGAAATCAAATATCGTTAACCATTTTTAAATGTCAAAATAATTTTGATAAATTGGTTACTTCACGACCGATTTCGTATTCGTGTGCTGCTCATTTGAACATATCCTTAATGTTCTTGCGTTCCGCTAGAAAATTTGGAGAAGTGGAGCAGTAGCGTATCGATTCACTTCACACTGTTAATAAAAAACCACACATGTCATCGATCCTCCTTTCGCCGAAGAGCCTAACCCAAAAGTGGTTCCATTCATTATATCGCCGGACCCACGCGCAATTCGGGTCTACCACAAACCCGCGGATATTGCTTTAAAGCCCAACCTTGTCGGATATAAAAGAACGGCCATAAAAATCCCCTCCTGCTTGGCCTAGTTCTTCCGACGAGAGCCCTCATCTTTCTAAGTCTCACTTGCATCCGTCGAAAGAGAGGTGCGGCAGACAGCGCTATTTTCTCTCGGGGGCTTACTCTTCCTCACATCGATTTGCGATCTCTTACCTTCAACTTTTCCTCCCGGAAAAAGATCGGAAAGAAGAATCCGGGACGCGTTCACTCCCCGACTTTCCGAAGGTAATTGTTTAGTGCCGCAACTTGGAGAAATTTTGTTTCCGTCAGATTCTTACTCGTGGAAGATTACTCTGATTAAATGTATGACCCCGTAAGAATTCCTGCAGCGAAAGACGGCGAAAAAAACGGGCTTAAAGTGAAATATTCAAGTTTCCAGAGTGTGTTTACTTTGCTCGGTGTTTTGAATTCCTCGCCGTAAAAACTGGGACTGTTTTAATTAAACTCATTCTTTGGGAGAATCCATTCGAGAGCTAGAATAATATGCTTGGATTGGAATATTAAATGAAGTAGATACTTTTAACGCTCAGGTATTTTAGCAAATATGTGTGGAGGATTGCATGAATAATTAATACCGTTTAGTCATAAAGAGAAGAAAGGATATGCTGAGTGTTTTTTTACTGTTTCTCTAAAGTTTAGGTCTATTTTTCTCTAGGGATTATTCTGCTGAGCTCCTTGTTATCTCAGCTCTAACTGTAAATGGAGTACTATTCGAGCATTCCGTTTTCAGAACTTTGACTCCTTATACTACGAAACTGTGGTTAAAGATTACGGAAACTGTATTTTCTCTATGATTTGTTATACTGGATACTGATTATGACACGATATATTTTACTATTACTGGATTCGATATATTATTTCATTTTTTGTATTCGTAGGAGCTGCAATCCAATTACAAGAAGATAAATGTAAATTTAAGGGTATAGATTTTTTAAGGCGACACATTTTGGGGAATATTTTTACTCTTATCATTTTAATTTAATGTGAAGGGAAAGTTTTCAAGGAAAAGGCAAATCCTCTCTAAAATTAAAAGTAGTTCAAATCACCAGCAGGCTAAGGGAGACCTAAAACATGTTGAAACAGCTGTGATAACAGCTCATATTCAGATTATATTGACGCATGTTATATCGTAAAATGTTTCTTTGTGAATGTGACTTTAATTATTTATCCAGGAAAAAACACTTAATTGCCTATATAATACATTGCTTGCTTTTTATCTTAATCTAAAGGAATGTTAGAGCATGCAGTCATATTGCAGTCTTGATTTACTTGCTAGTATTTTTATATTTAGTATTTTTATTTATCAAGAAATTCGAAAAAATAGTCTAATTTTATGATGACAGAAATTTTTCATCGATGTCTGAACATATTAACACATATTTAGTTAATATATACCACTCTAGAGAGATTCGGAATTTCCATATTTTCAAACAGCGAGTAAAGTGAGATAAAATTTGTTTCATTAAAAATAAAAATATATATTTATCAACCAAGTCGTTCATATAATAACATTTTGCTTAATTATACCGAATATTGGGTTAAAACATGTTCTCCATTGTGACCCAGTATCAGTGTTTAACCGAGACGAAAACGTTCTTTCAGCTGCGCACCCATCTTCTCGCGACGGCTCATCACAAACAACACAAATCCCCATCTCCAGAAAAGCCACCGCATAATTCCTACTCTCAGGGAAATCACGAAATGATTTCTAATACCCCATAAGCCGATTTGGACGAACCGCCCTCTTTAGCCCAGTATGTCAACTCTCCGTCATTTTCCAAATCCATCTCCTTAACCTCATGAAGGGGAAACGGATTAATTCCGAAGCTATAGACGCGAAATCCCAAAGCGCCGTTGAGTGGAGCAAGGAACGGAAAAAAGAGAAGGATTTTCCGCGGACTTTAATCAGACAGAAGGAGGTTTGCGTGAGGAGGAATAGTAGGGATGATTAAACGGGCGCTCCTCTCCCTGAGGAATAAAAGAGACGAAGGGATGATAAGACGATTTCGAAGAAACAAAATGGAGAAAGAAACATCGCCGAAGGAAAGTCACTTCTTTTCTCAGAGACGCTCTCGGTCGTACTAGATCAAAACTGAAATGGGCTTAGGGAATTTTTACTTATTTCCAGCTATTACTTGAATGGTGAGAGTGAATGGAGTAATGAAAAATAGGATGATTGCTACCACGCCAATGAGCGTACATTTCCAATTAATAAACCTAACAATAGGATTTTAGGTTCCGGTTTTCCTTCAGTTTCGGTCGAAGAAACGAATATTAGTTCAGCTATGGTTAGTGGGGTGGATCGAAAAACTTCTTATTCGAAATCGGTCTTCGGCTGGTGCTTAAGGTTTGTGGTTGGTGACAACCCACACAAATTTTAACTCAATCTGATTATGTCCTGAGGCTGCGATTTTTAGTAAATATTTAAATTTTTTATGAAAAGAATGGTAAAAATTTGTAATTTTTCCTGATGGTTTTTCGGTACATCTGAAGTGATATAATGGCAAAAATTACTCATATTGCTTAATAATTAACAATTTGATGAATTTTAATAACAAAAAAAGGTTTGTTATGTGTAAAATGGTAACCATTGGTTACTCTCCATGTCAAAGTCGAAATAGCTTCAAATGGTTTCTTCTCCGTTCATCTTTAAATATGATGTATTTTTAGTGCATAACTCGGTGCGTATCTACCTTTCAATTTCTTCATCGTTTAACTAATTGTATAGCAAAAATTTTATTACAATAGAAATTATGAGTGAAATACTTTATAGGAAGAAAGTGTCAATCATTTACCTTTGTTACCTGCAAGTTACCAACCTGTTTAGGAAAGTTTCCGTCATTTCTACTTAAGAGAGGTAGTATTTGGTAGGAATGGAATAGCTTAATGTTATTTGGTGTATGTTTTAGTTTTGATTTCAAAATTTCTATGCCAGTCCGGGTTCTTCTTCAAGTTTTAAGCACAGACTTCGGTTTCCTATCACCCATGGATTGGAGGTCATTTGAAACACAATGGCCTATCTTTCAGTTAGTCATTGCCGAATGATTTTGAAAGCAGCGAAAGTTTTACCATCAATTTTCCATATTTTTTATTTTAAATAAATCTTTACATTATAAGTATAACCTTCTCATAATATTCCTTATCAGCGGCACGCGATCACTTTTAGCCAAAGCCTTGCGGAAGTTCCCTTTTTAGTTCCCGGATAGCCAAATGGGCGGCGCGTTAGGTTGAGAAGTAAGTGGTCACGAGTTTGATTCCACGTGGTAGCCCAATTTTGTGAAATGATCTAAGTTATAGGAGCAACAAAACCACTACGATTCCCTTTCAGTATGTTGAGCAGACTTGCCCTAAATATCTCTTCGTCTATCCCTGGACTACACAATATTAGTGAAATAGTTAAATCCAGTGACTATGAAATATAGGCTGTCTCCTTTCAAAAGAAAAATAAGTCATGTTTAAGTTAATCCTGAGAATGTAACCAAAGGAAGATGTCAGTTGAAGCGATGGAAAATTCCCATATCTGAATTCAATCGCGGATTCCGGTGACGGAAAGTTATTTCCGCCCACGACCTCGATGAGGGGAGACTGTAAGGTTTTACATTTCCTGTAGACAAAAAGGAGTGAAACGTCGAAACTTTTTAACGAAAATATCATACCCTTATGAAAATTTATCGGAAGGGCATTATATAGAACAATTCGTGAAGAGTTTATTTTTCTGAATTTCTAAAGAGCAGCAATGGTGAATCGAGTTGAATGATTTTGCATGACGAACAAGGAAAATATTAAACTTATTATGATCGTTTTGTTCCTCTTTCCTCATGAAGGGAAACCAAAAGTTTACTATTGAAACAGTGGATTTTGTGATTCTGTAAATATTTTACCGTAAAGTCATTCCCGCCACCCCGTCAGAAAATGAACAGGTCTATTCGAAAGGAACACTTTAGGAAAATATTTCTTTTAATTTCTGGAAGCTACGTTAATGTTTAGAGAGAAATAAACTTGTTGGAGACTACAGTTTTTGCAGTCTTTCATCCATCTCTGAAGCAAAATAATAGCCCTTTTCCATCAAACTATATATCTGGATAACTAGATATCGAGCCTCAGTTAAACGTTTATTTTACAGCAATTTGCATATTCATTCCTGTTTTAAATTCCAGAAAAAGTCTTCTTAGGGATTATGTGAGCTAAATTTGAGTTAAACCATTGTTTTTTTGATGTTAATTAATCCTGAAATTTCTGGGAAGTAAGAATGCCTGTTAGTAAAAAGCATTTACATTAAATATTCTAGTTTTTTATAACTTTGTGTGTAACGAGATCCCTCCTAGAATAAAAAAATGTTAATCTAACCGATATGAAAAAAATTGCACTTATTATGTAATAACGTTTGCAAAGAATCATTCTCTACCAAGAATATGAACCCAGACCTTTGTGTTTCTATACTATCCCGCTAACTCTTTCGCTACCGAGATATTATAAATTACTCAGGTACATATTTTACTCTCAACTTTCTCTAACCCAAGTCAAAACTCTTAAGAGACCATTGAATATCATTACGATAGTTGTTTATATCTCACGATATTTATTATCAACCAAGGTTTTGTATTTATGCTAAAATTTAGTACATCTATACTACCTAATCTATCCAATTAATTTTTAGTAAAAATCTCTCAAAAAAACAAAACTAATTGTAACTCTAGTGTAATTTTCAATAGCAATTATAATTCTAGTGTCAGCAGACGCTAGTACGCTTTGAGAAATTCGTTCGCATCCAAAACAACGATGAAAATGATGATCCAGGCATGTCGACATACAAATCTACATTCTCTCTTTGCCAAAACGTTCGTTCGGAGGATTCAAAACTCGTTCCTACTTTTCCTCATTTCCTTTCATTATACATCTGCTCTGTCTTCTAAGAGATGATTATACCCTTACGGTGGAAAATGTTCAGTTTTGTTTCATCTTCCAATGCGAGCTTTGAGAAACGTGGTATCCGAGTAACATTTGCGGGTAGTGGATTATTCCTGCGGAATAGCTTCGCTTATTTTTCCTATTCAAATACACGCAGAATCCTTGCAAGCCGGGATAGAGTGGAAAGTTTTCTCATGTTTTCATTGTGAATATAAATGCGAATTAAAAATAGATACGGAACGCAAGCCACCTTCAAATGAAGAGATAATGGGATTGAGGCCGTAGATGTTATGCATGGCTGCGAATAAGCTGCTATGAGTTACATATGCTCTCTTTCGGTTACAAGGGGATACAGTTTCTCATTCGTAGTGCGGGATTTCGTTATCAGGAATTTTAATGCTGTAGGATTTTATAATGTGGCTTTCTAACACAAACATCTGCTCCACATAATTTGCAATATTTCGCGTATTGTATTACGAATCATATTATTTTTCCTCCATTATTTTTATGACGTCTCAACTAGACGCTGGATGAGGACAGTCGATACAATGCATACGATGTGAAAAGAAAACCTGATAGTTGGAAGTTAACGGACTTTGTTTATTAGTATCTAATATTGTTGGCTTTGATAATATTAATTAGAAACGAGATGCTATTTTTTAGTATTCTGCAATTCAAAGTTGATAAAAGAGTAAGAGTTAAAAATGTATGTCTTCAAGGTCTTTATAAAAGCAATGCTCAGACTTAAAAGTAATTTTAATCTAATCTGTTGCCAACGATAATAATATAAAACATTAATAATGCATAAATGATTAAAATAGTGAGGAAAACTGTAGAGGGACGTCAAAGGAGCTTATCCGATAACCCTGAGATCCTAATCTATAAATTAACTAGTTATTGCGTTTACACTAATATATGAAGAATTGCATAAAGGAGAGTTTTAGCATTTTTCATTGATACTATGTATTTATTTTTTTACTTTTAAGAAAACTAAACCTATATATCCGCATACTACTACATTTAGGATTAATAGCCTTTACTTATCTACCCGTAAATATTTGGAATAAATATAAATTGCTCATATCTCATAGTTCATTAATAATTAAGTCTCTAATACCGCATTGTCTTTTAATCAACAGATATCGCTCCCAATTTTCTTTATAACCATATCTGTGAGTATTTAGAATATTTCTTGTTCTCACTCACACAAGCTACTATAAATGCTTGTCTTTTCGCAGCAGTGAATCGCCTCTTAACTTCCCTGGTCTTTGATCTTCAGCTTCATCCTATTTAAACTCTTTTTCAAATGCCGTGCCCTATTAATTATCTTTGTTAGTCGTTTTTTCCCTGTCCTTTTTAATCCGGATGCTTTAAAGGTTATGGATTTTAGAGTTTGATTCTTATTTAATAATGGGCATTCGACCGAAATGTTAATTGGGAGCCTGCGCCCTTTGATCGGCAAATTGGGAGCTAATGACTTTAATCTTCCATAAAGTGGGAAGACTGAATCGCTGGCTGAATACTCGACGAGGGATCTTAGAGCCGCCGTAAAGCTGCGATGATTGATATTTGTAATTCCGAGCCCTTGATAAACTAATTAAAAGAATTAGTGATTCCTGTTATTTGGGAATTAGAATAAAACCGATACAGTTCCAACGTTTCGGAAAGACGATAAGGAGTAATTAAAAGCTCGCATCAATCGAAAATAAGAACGGCATACGAGTCGAGAAAAAACGAAATTTCTGTAATGGGCAATTAACATGTTTCGGCAGCATGCTACATTCCGTACGCAGGTAACCATTAATTCAGAAAACCTGACGTAATTAAAACCCGGGAATGAGCTTTAGCATCACGTACTTACAATAATCGTTCAACACACCGAGTAGCATAGCAATTGGCAATTACGCAAACATCGATGCTTAAATCTCGTTTGTCAAACGGAACTTTTTTGTTTCAATTAATTTAAGCTTCTTGGGCGCCACAGAGCTAGGAAAAGGGCTTGAAGAATACGTCGACACAATTAGTAAAAAAAAAATTAACGGTTAACAGCTCGTTAAGCAGTCGTTCTCTAGAATTTTAATTACTGGCCTAATGTTTTCAAACACTATACCGTGAATATGATGATAGGGCGCAAAGCTACGTAGCTAATTGTTGTCTTTAACCTCCTCGACCCAACCTGCGTTTTTGAATTCTTAATTAAAGGTTCTGTTTGGTAAATTTCTCTAAAAGAAACGTTGATAACTTTAACGTTGTACATCACAGTATTTTCCAAAAGAGGCAAGTAATTTTTTCTTCTGTATCCTTTACAGGTTATGATTAGAAAAGTTTTCTTATATTATAATAATAACTATTCATTGAGAAGTTAAGTTTGATCCGGATATCGTAAATCATCATCTGTATGGATCTTTGAATGTCTTCATAATTGCTATTAATTTAAAATCTCGATCTTATAGCTTAAGAACTGCATTTTATTTACATACTTATGTCCTAAAATCTTTCAGGAAATTCTTAAAATATTATCAAACGTTTTTATTGCAATATCTTATTTTTGTTGTATCCTTCCCATATTTTCCTTAACCCTCTTCTGAACTACCTTGATTAAACTTTATGGAAGTAAAATACATTAAAAATAATAATCTATTTTTCCTACCCATCGTTAAGAAAGACTGATTTAGAGAGACAGGTAATTTCTCCTGGATCGAATTCTCTCTGTTCTAATTTTAACTCCAATGATAAAATGTTTAACACAAAAATCACTCCAAGGAAAAGCGGACTTGAAATAAGTCTGACAGGGCCGGGAATTGAACCCGGGATATTCCTCTATCAGGAAGGCTGCCTTAACCATATAGACTACCAGACCAGAACATTTTTACAAGCCGTTTTGGGGACTTCGTGCGCAATGTCAAGTGTAGTTCGTCCGACTGAGCGGCATCGTCTACAGCCCTGGCCTCATCGAGGTACCGGCAACATAAAGAGGTGTAAGGAAAAACCCCTCTAAGGATATACATATAAGGAAATGGTTGAGGTGACTTTGCACATAAGGGCGTGCACCCAGGAAAATTCCCAAGGAAAAACGGACTAGAAAAAATTCTGACAGGGCCGGGAATCGAATTAGAGAGGAATTTTCCTGGGTGCACGCCCTTATGTGCAAAGTCACCTCAACCCTTTCCTTATAATAGATTACGTTGGTTATTCGTTATAGGGTTCTTTAATAAAATATGCGGATATAAAATACATCGTCCCTCATTCTGATCAACAGATCGAATATTGGGCTTCGCAGTCATTTATCTACCTTTATTTCTTTGTGCTGAAGTCAGATGTTTCTATTTTCTGCTAACCTTGTCATTTTTACTTCCCATTTTTCTTTCTCCTCTCTATATTTTTTAGAATACTCACCAAAAAAGGATTTTCTAATGATATGTTAATCCATGAATGAAATATTAATTCTTACCGTTGTTTTTATGATCAAATGTAATCCTCAGTCTCCTTTAATACTTAATTGCCTTTTTCCTTGAAGTTCATCTCAATTGTATCAATCTGCTTCATATCCAAATCTTTAACGCTTCTAATTTATTTCTCTATAATCCTACTCTCGCTTTTGTACTGTAACCTGACCCGAACGAATCATTCATAAACGTTACTCGTGTTCATCTATCTATTAGTATGATAGCACGTTATATCTATATCCAAAGACTTAATTGGTAAATCGAAAGGATTGTTAAATAAAACAGGTTTTTTAAAAAAATAACCAGTTTTATTTAACAATCCTTTAATTTCGGCCTCCTCCATGTTTTTTTTTCTGACCAACTCAATCTCATCAATTTATCAAGTCAATCCATCTCGTTATTTTAAAATAATTAGAAAGATTGACCCAATTATACTAATTTTCTTGATCATACTCTCATTGGAATAAAATAATCTCAAATAATATGGAATATATTATATATACGGTATTTAACGTTTCGCTGATGGTTCTTGGTTCAATCCCAGAGAGTCATTTACATTCCTCAATGTATTTCTAATGGGGAAAACGGTGTCCTATTTTTAGTTCATTCCCGGCCGGATATCGACTTCAAACTTTGCATTTAATAAGTTCACGTCATACCAAGCTATTATGTGTATTCACATCTGCCAATAAAACCTGGGTTCGACACTAGGCATCCCTAAAATTAAAAACTGATACGATTTTTAAGATTATTTTGAACCGTTTCCCGATATCATAGAAACTTAAAACTCGGCAAGAGAATCATAAATACATTATGTATAAGTTATCGTTTCTCTAATGGTTCTTGGTTTGATCCCAGAGAGCCATTTACATTTTTCTATGCATTTAAAATGGGGATAACGAAGTCTTATTTTAGGATCCTCCCGGTATGATATAGAATTCAAAATTTGAATTAAATGGGTTTTATTTCTACTGGGGCGTTATATGCATTCGCATTTTGCAGAGGGTCCTGCGTTTGACACCAGGTAGCCTTACTGTTTTAAACTTAAGGTTGGAATTTAAAATTACTTATGATTCATTTACCGAGAAGGTGGGAATTCTACGGTCAGGCATGTGAACAGAAGATATACATAGTAATTCTTTAAAGATTTTTGTTATGTCTTTGCAAAGTATAGTACTTTTTAAATACACTTGCAGTGTGCAAGCAAGTTTTACTCGTAATAAAATAAGTATTTAATAGCTTAATAATTTCTGCTATAATCTTATATATAAAAATTAAATGATGATTGTTACGTTGTCTAAGACTCGAAAACGGCTCGACCGATTTGAATAATTTTGTTTCTTTTGTTCGCCTCGGTACGGGGGTGGTTTAGGAAAAGAGAAAATTAGGATAAACCTAAAAGGAGTTGCCGAAAAATCGAAAAAGCATTTCCATAAGAAATGAACGTAAAGTTCATTTTTCTTGCTGCAGGCCTTATTTCATTTGAAAATTTGAATTAGAAATAATAGTCGTACAAAGCCGAATCAAGCACTAAAAGAAGGAATATAGAATAAAAATTCTTATTTCGGTCGTGAAATATCGTTTACGATTCAAAATTTCGAGAGTTTTGATAAAATGCGTGCATATTTTATCAAAATTTCGAGGTTGTAAACAACCCATCCCTCTTGAAAATGAAGGCGATTGTTGATTCCAAGTTCATATTCAAAATCAAAATGCATTAAGAATATGAGTCCAGCTAAAATTAATCCTGATAATAAGCGATACACTTTATGAAGAAGAAAAAATTCCATGAGATTTTAACATTTGCTGTTACGAACAATATCCTGGGAAGAATCGCACGGAAAAAAGTACGAACATTTAAATTTTAATATTTTTACAATTTTGTTTAATCGTCAGTAGCAACCAAGTTTTATTTACAGCAATGTAATTGTTTACTGAAATTTTAGTTAGAGTTTTAAAACGGTTTTACTCTCTCTACTCGAGGACATAGTGCGAGGATTTCAATAATGTAAACTTATGATGGTAAGTTCGACATATATAACAAAAATATGATAAATAAATATAGATACAGTATATAGAATTAGGTGGTACGAAGCTCACCACGTCATCTAGTTTGTAGATAAAAATAACCCTGTTCTAAATTTGAATCTCTATTCCCCATGATCCCCCAATGGTGCGTATATACATCACCACTCTTCGTGCATTTCTGTCTTAAAAATTCGAGAATAAAAGCAAAGACGTTGGTTGGAGGTGAGAGGGATGAGAAGTGCGAGGAATGGAAAAGAGAAAAAGTGGTGTTTAGAGAGAGAGTGGGGGGAGTGTGAGAGTCTCTTCTTGCTCGAGTCCCTCTCCAAGCTCCGAGTGCTTGATGTTTGAATGTGTTGAAGCGTTTAAGGGGTTGGATGACATTAGTCGTAATGCTTTCCACGAGAAACATTTAGGGGTTGATTCTGTAAATGCAGAGGGATATGGAGTCGTTGAGAGCGAGACAGGGATTCAGCGAATGGATCGATAGTCATTTCACTGTACGCACATGCTTTCGTTTAAAAAATGATTATCCTCCTCTATACGATGCTGTTTCCGATGAGTATGAAAGATGCGTATCTCTGTTGATAGTTTTTTTGTTTTCTGATCATGAATAGCTGTGGAGCCCTCCAAGCTTATTTTAGATTCGAAATTGAGTTAGTGATCATATATTTTTTAAAGCATTATTTTAAAATTTTTGTCCAAATGTAATAAATTAGGCAATAGTTCAAATAAAAGCCACAAATTCACTATTTTCAATAGATAAATCGAAACATTAAGAGAGATTCACTACTTGGGACTCAATAGAACCATTTAAAGTATCCCTTGCACGCAAACTGCCAATCGTTTGTTATTCAAACAAAAATTCCCTTAGAAACGCTTACAACTAATTTATTCCGATTAGAATTTTTTTAAAATGAATAAATACTTTTGTGTTGAATTAATATACGCATTCGCCATGGCGTGTTAATTAAATAACAATAAATATGGAGCGATATTGTGTGTTAGATATTTACCAAAACGGTAGGGATAAGGAAATAAAACAATGAAAGGAGATGGATGTCTGGTAGGATTTTCTTCAATAAGTTGTTGTAGTTAGAAATGAAAAGTACTCGAGTAGAAATAGGAATTCTGAGAAGTTCAAATAATGCATTCAGAAACAGATCTTGGTGTTTAACTTATAGCTTGTAGCTCAGCTATAAAAATGTGTGTAACTTTGGTCATAAAACTACATTTCTTGTTTCTACCTTAAAAGTCGATGGAATGCAAGTAAACGTTTTACTAAATTTTCTGTTGAAATTTGACTATTATTCTTTACAAATTGGAAAATTTTCACTAAATTAAAAAAGAGATATCGATGATAATTTAAGGAAATTCTAAAAATTCGAAACATATATACATCGATAAATTTATTTCTTAGTTGTCAAAGAGATTAGTGATGAAGATAAGTTTAGAAGGCAAAGTTCAAATGAAGTTGCTTTCTTCAAATGAATCAAACTGTTCATATTTAGATCGGATATCACTTATATGTTATAGATTTATTTATTAAATTTGGGACTACAGGGAGTAAAGATACTTTTTGTTATGTTTTCAGATAACGAATTGAGCACAACACTTTTGTAGAATTTCATTCACAGAAGTTTAAGAAGAAATATCTGGAAATCATATTTTTTCAAAATAATACGTTCAAAATTCAACAGCATTGATTTTCAACAGTATTCGTTTTAGTTTTTCCACTGTGTATATGAGCTAATAAAAATCGTAATTCTTGAAAAAAGAATAAATCGAAGTTACCCTTCAGATTGTTTTTATAGGGCAGGACTGGGAAACATTCAAAGTCACGTATCCCTTCTGAATAGAAAAATCACAACCTCCATTTAATTTTTCATTTTTGCTGTTAGCGGTAACTTGTTTCGAAAGGTTAGGACAACAGATGGCAGAATATTTTATCTCTATTAAATCTCGGACACAATGGATTTGTATTGACAAGTCTAGGATATAATTAAGTCCAAGCGTAGACTTAAATTTGGCCGTAAACTCAAATTCCCTCTTTGGAAACCGCGCAAAATTTTCTGAAAAAGACACAAATGTTTGGCTCAAAGTACTTCATAACAGATGTCACGGAATATCGAAAATGGGTCAGTTCTAGTCTAAGGGGATACGAGAGCAAAAATATTTTCTGAAAAACGTATTTCAAATAGCACCGCATTCTTTCCTATCTGAATTTATTGATACTGTATTATCTCCATATTACCGCTCAAAATAAAATTCCTGGAGCATATGGGAAAATATTTAATTTTCTCCAAAGCTTCCAGATGTTATCACAACCAAAGACACAAGTTTTTTGTCAGTTATATTTTACATCTTTAATGGAACTTCATCCTTAACTTATTTATTTCGAGTGTAGTGCAGTTTAAAATACGCTCTCTTGACAATGTAAGTATATAAAACAAGTCATGATGGTTATAGAGTTATGAAAGTATTTAGCATATGGATAACATGCACCTGCTAATTATGTTCGTGTCATTAGCTTAGTAAATATGCCTAAAAAGCAATGAGATATACTTGCTTCTCGTTTACTACGTAGCATTCCTTTGCAATCTAGAGTCAGTTCATAATCAAGGGTTGGATGTAAGAAGATAGGTAATAGTCTCAATAACGAGCTAATAAAAGTTTCTTCTGTTGTTTTTTATTTGGATGAGATCAGCACATTATGAAACCTTATCTGAAATTTAAATTCACAAAAAAATTCTGTTTATTGTTCAAGTTCTTCTCTGAAAGTAATTACCATGTATGTTGGACCCGAGATTACCACCAAATGATTGATCTACAGGTATATTACGTATTAATTGCTTCCAGCTTATAATATCGCTTAATATCTCAATTGATATGCATTTTCGGTCTTGTCTTTTAATAATTTCTCTCAATAAATTATTAGAAAACAAAGATTTTTTGCTATGAAATACTTTTCTTTCGGTAAGGTGTATTAAAGATATTTCATGAATAGTTTAAAATTATAATTTCGCCTATTATCTGAAAAAGTATTTGTTTGTTGGCCTTATCTTTGAATTTTTCTCTCGATAAATCTTTTGAATGCAAAGATTTTTTGTTAGGAAATAGTTTTGTTTATATTTCTGGTATAATGCATGGTGCATAGAGCCATTTCCACCTCAAAAATATGAAAGGAGAATAAAATAAGCCATCCAGCGATCTCAATCAGATAAGGCTCTCCCAGCATCCCTCCCTCCCATTTCCTTCCCCGCAGCTGGACCGTAACCCGGCGTATATCACGCATTTTACAGCGTATCGATGCATACGCTCCTCGCTTTCGAATCCCGTTCTCCCTCCTAAACCGTATTTTCCCTATGCCCTTCTAGAAGAACCGCAACCCAGTTTTCCTATTTCCCAAATGAAAGTCCCAATGCTTTACCCCCGTCGGTAAAGGGTCCGATCGCCACTTCGAGGAAAGGAAAAAAGAGGGCGAAGTCGTAGAGGAGGAAGAGGGAAGAGTTTACTGCTAAGGGGAAAATCGAATTCGAATCCTGGTTATGTCGTACTTCCACTGTTTTGACAGTCAAGTAGTTCGGGGCGCATTTGACCGCCGGGAGGTCCCGCCATTCCGCCTTCATTATCTCGAAAGTCCGAGCTCGTTTCTGAGGCGTGCATTTTTTCCGGAAATGGCTGCGGGAACGTGCGGCCGTGCTGGAAAATCGTTTATCGCCCTTGCAACGTACCTCGGAAGGGGAGTTTTAGCTCGAGGGAAACAGTGACTACGAGTTCCGGTTACCACTGATACGATGATAGGAGTGGGGGAGGAATTATTTTCCCGTTCGGTGGCGCTCAAATACATATGCCGCCGTTCTATATGCTCGTGGGTCGAGGGGAAATAAGTTTTGTGGTTTAGTAACGCAATGTTTGTCGGAATAATAATCGATATGAAATTAATATTTAATGGATATAGCTTGCAACATTAACTTGGTACGAAATTGGTCCGATTTTCAAATTGTGTGCGTTGAATTTGAATTTGCAGGAAGTGGTGTTCGTTTCGCAAATAATATGAGAGTAGCAGATGTCCGCAAGGTTTTGTTAATCGTTTTTAATATTTATAAGCCAAATATGACTCCTATATTTGTATTTTCGTTCCAAATATATTATTATATGATTATTGCTTTCCCACGCTTCAAAATATTTTAATTGTATTTCCAAATTTCCCATAACTGTACACGGAAACTTTCAAAATTATTTCATAAATTTATTATGCTGCATTACTTCGCTCTATCAGTAATTTGTACATACTTTTGTTATCACTTAAGTTTCAAAAACAAATAATTTTGTTTAAAATGGAGGATAGTGCAGTTTGCTAATTATATTTTGATTTATAAGAGACTGATTGTTTGTTTTTTTCTAACAAGTCACTTCAGATATTTTTCAAAATTACAATATAATTTTCAAAAAATGATTCATCATACCATCTGATGAATATTATGTCCTGACAAATCATAATTGTTGTTACTGAGATCAGTATATTGTATTACTGTGAATGTTATTATGTCCTTAATATTAATATTGTATTAATAGTAATATTACATATAATATATACAAATATTATGTCATATGTTAATTTTAGAAAATAAATGAGGCAATCAACAAAATAATACATACTAGAACCTTTTTATTTATTTTCGCTCTGAGGGCAAATCATTATATTTAATTTTAAACTAGTGGCCGATTTCAAATTATTCTGCGGTAATTTTGAATTAGCGAAATGAGAGGAGTTGACTTTTATTACCTACAGCTTGGTCTCCAATGAGAAATTGTCATTCGGGATCACAGTTCAAAAATATTTTCTTTCTTAAAAATTGCAATTGGGGACGTGTGAAAGCAAATTTTTGTGGTTTTTTGATACGCTGTTCGTTAAAAAACTTTAAAAATCATTAGGATGCGGTAGTGTAATTGTGAATTTTAATGAGCACCTATAAATAATACGTACTCGCTTTCATACCGTTAAAATGTGTCATGAAAATTTAAAAAACACTTTTGTATATTAAAAATTACTAGATTTTTGCGTATTCGTTATAAATTATGGAGATGCTTCTTATTTATTATTTTTAATTGGAAACTTGCCATTTGTGGAACATTATTTTTGTACCATTAATAAAAAAATGTACTGTATGCTGAAAGTATCAGTAATCAGTTGCAACCCTATAACCTAGAACATTTCAGCTAATAATGTTTATACCTCACTTTCGGACATTCCAATTTTAATTATTAAACAAACCCATTATATAGTTATAAGTCAATGATAGAGCGGCTGGTCAGCATCTAATGCGACTTGTTTGCAATTCTTAATTGATTGAATCACTTTCATAGAAGCGTCAGGTTCATAGAAAATGATTCATATGATGCATAGGAAGTTATTTAACTAAGGATATATTAAACATTAATTCTGTAGCAAACTTTGTGGAATTGTTACGTAAATAATTCGGTCACTTGATCTCGTGAAATTCGTGTTTCAGTAATAAGACGAAAATTAAGCTTATTAAAGATGCATGCAATTTTTTCATATCCATATGCATTTTCATATAAAGTGAGAGTAGTTAGTCGTAATGTTACTATTATTTTTATTGATTATTTTACACATCTAAAATTCTCTTTGGTCCACTGATCTAGCATGACTAACTTTTATTTTTACATGGAAACAAATAAAACCTTTATTAAATCAGCTTAGAACTTCACTTCAAGTAGATGAAAAAATACACATATTTTCACGATGCCTCTTTAGTGCAGACAAAGTAGGAATAAAATAACTCTAAAAGCATAAGTCGGGTTTGGGCTGATCTGTACTAAAAAGTGTAGCATTTGAGAATATATATGAAAATAGATTGAGTTATTTCATTCTTACTTTGCCTTGTCGTAGATTTTTACTCAGTAAAGCCTTCTATAATAGATTTTACACCTCGCATCTTTACACCCTTATGCGCAAAGACCCTTTCACATTTCCTTACCATAGATTTTTTATGCGTCTTTGGTTTGCTGTTAAATTTATGCTAAATTATGTTGAATTTCGTGAATTTAATTCACAGTTGAATGATTATACCACAGCTTTATCTAACCATGGTTCACATTCCGTACAAAATGAATCCAACCAAAAACGAAAAACAACAGGAATTGGGATACCCAGGGGCGGGATCTTCCATAATCAAATACACGAAACCGTTTATACAGGCACTTGTTGTTTTTCGCCAAACCAACAGTTTCTCGAGCGCGTATGCGCGACTGAGTAAATCAGAGGGTTGGTGGAAACACTTTTCTCCAGAAGGCTGCCCCGATATTTCACGCTTGTGGAAAGGGGATCTAGGTAAGGAACCCTTACCAAAACACATGCCGAATGTTCGAAAGGGTTTGGTTGCTGCGGTGACCACCGTTGGTGAGGAGCGGATGGAGATATGGTGTCGGGATGTTTGCACTCGGCCCCGCGCGGAATTTGCCTTTGTGATGGCCGACGGATTGGAGATTGAATGGGGCCCCACTTCTGTAAATACTACCGCTTTATCGGGAAAATATGAGTAAGGTTTCCGTGCCCAATACTGCTATGGTTTCTGTACTTTGTTTGGTTTCAAGTGAAGTGAATGGATTGGTAAAGGCGGTCCTCTAAGAGGAGTCTGACAGGAGATGACATTAAAGAGATGGAGTGCGGAACTTCTCTATTGGGGAATTTTATTCTGGTATTTTCGTTTTAAGAAAACCAATACTCTATGATCTATCTCCTACTCGGTGGATGAAAATGAAATCAGCTCTTTGTCCTATTCTACATTTCGAGTCTCCTGATTTTTTAAACCTTTATTTTACTCCAAAAATAGATGGTATAAGTTAAATAATAATTTTTTTCTGAACAAAGGTTAGTAAATTCAGCTTAGAGTTGATAAATGCCAGTATGAATGTCTTACTTTTTCATCTATTCTGTTACCCTTGAATTTGACGACCTATATTGAAAGGAATCATCGCAAAAATTCAGTGTTTTACACCTTGGACGTGTGACGAAATATCAATCTGAGATATTACCCAAATGCGCAATGAAAAGAAACAAAGTAAATGCAGACTTCGGTGACAGAATGGTTTGTAACTCTGAGGTCCTGGCTTCTAGTCCCAGCTAACCGGAATCTTTCGGGTTGGGCCATGGGTGATTGTGCTTGTCGAATATGTGTGTATGTAATTTTATGCAGTTATCAAGTGTCAAGCGTTAATTATAAGTTTAGTATTCTGAGACTAAATTTCGCCCTAAAAAGATAATAATAATTATTATAACATCTTAATTCAATGATTGATACGTAACAATGATGAAATGCATTATGTAGGATCTGAGGAGTGTGAATATATATTAAGCTAATACGGTCCGATAGGGGTAAAACCCGTTAGTAATACGGTTCAATTCTAAGACGCAATAGGTATATATCTTTACCATTGAAAAGAAAAAATAAATCATTGCGATCGGTTGCAGTTAAAGATAGCAATTCAGGCTTGAAGCTTTAATCTTTTTAATGACATTTTGAGCAAGTAGAGCACAAACAGATTTTAGAGTCATCCTTCTGCTACAACCAAATGATCTCTTCAATTTCGTTGATCTATATTTCCTTGCTCGCATTTATAATCTAATTTCCAACCGTCAACGCAACATATAGGACTTTTTATGGAGTCGTAAAATGAACGTCACATGATGTTGATTGTTGGTCAAGATAATATATGCAAGTACGAGAGGGCTGTTTGCTCCCTCAATTATAAGTTTGAATTGTTTGAGGTGGCCTGTTTAATTTCCTACTATTGGCAAACATTTACCGAATTCGATAAAGTTAAATTCGCAAAATTTAACGGCGTATTGGTTTTATCAATCCTCTCATTGGCTGTCATTTATCAAGCGAAGGACTCTGTATTTATTTCCAAACCTGTTATTTTGACGCGGCTGATGGAAGGAAATTTATGGAAAACAGCCTATAATTGTATTAAATTAAATCGTATAAACGTGTTTTTGGTAGAATGGGCGAGGCAAAATTTCGCTCAAGTGTTAGCGATTTCGGTTTACTTTCACGAAATGCTCTGTTTTTCCTGTGGCGGGTAAACATTTACACATATCGAAATTCAGTTGATTTCAATTTCGCACAATTAGCTAAAATATCTCAATATTGAAGATTTAATTTTTAGCTTCAGCGGAATGTACCTGCATAATTTCAATGACATCGGGTCCTTTTCATTTTCGTCGTTGATATCTTTTCTTCTGACTAAATTTGCTGCCTTGATTTACACTACGATTTATCCACTTTTCCATTCTTTTATCTTACTATTCAAGACTTACTTATGACTGATAAAGGGAAAAACTTCGCAGAATTAGGGATATGACTCAAAAAATGGTTTTGTGTATATATATTGATAGTTATTTCCTTTTCCAGAATAAATGTCACCATTGCTACGTTACTTCGTCCAAAATTCATAGCCCTTAACTTTTACATCTGTTTAGCTGTCCCATACATTCTGAATCCTAGAAACCCTTTTAATTGAATTCAATTTAAAAACATCTACATTAATACTCTTTGGGCCGCATTTCTGCGTGAGGCAGGGGATGTAATCAGCTGTAGATATAAACTACTTCTTTGCTCTGCTATTATTCCTTATCGTTTGCAGAAAGAATGAATTTTAAATTCACGTTTTTGGTTATCTTATAGATAAAGATATTCTATAAAATCATTGTGTCATTTTACCTTTAATATCTCAATTACTTCAATTTATAACCCCAAAGTTTATCTATTAAATTAAGAACTATTTAAAATCAATGTTGCAAATATATCAAGCTTATAATTAAGTTTTAAAAAATAATAATATAGTAAAACAAAACGAGAAAATCAAAAAGAGTAGGGAAACAATATGCATAGGTATGTCTATAAGCTAAAATCTATTCATCAAAGATACATAAGAAAAAATTCAAATATCCAGCAGAAAGACAAGTTCTAAGTATCCGAAGGTATATCCGAGTAACTTAAGTTTAAAAAATATGAAATCAAGTGATATTTGGCATATTTTCAAATACTTACCATGTGAATGACTAGAGTGATCTCCAAAAATTTTCTGTATTCTTATTTATTCTTGCGAGTATTCCTTCTTTTCCGATCGTTTTATTTTCGTCATTTCTAAAGACAGAATCTTTAATTTGATAGAATGTTGAAAGCGCCTTTTACTACCCTGATGACGTTTCAGTAGATAAAGTAGAAGTCGCAATGTTCGGATTAAAAATGAGGTTCAACACACACTACAAGAGCAAGCGGAAGTTCAACAAGATGCGAGTACACCGTCTTCGATCCCAATCTCCAGACCACGAATTTATGTTCCATTCGGGATTATAAATGTCCCCCAAGATCGCCGCTATCCTTCGGGTGACGTCCCGAAAGAACGCTGTCATACATCGCTGAGGGCTATCGCGGTTAAGGATCGACATGGGCGTATTTCACCCACTCCACGAGCGAATTTTCAGGCCGGGTTATGATGGTCTCGCACGGCCCCAATAAGTTGGAAAGGTCGCACGGTGGGAAGACAAGAGGCCGAGGTGAACCTCGACAAAGGAAGTAATACTGCTGTAACCCGCTCGGGATTTCCGTTGAGGAGTCCCTGGGGCGAATGGAGTGGTAGTTGGAACTAATTCGGTCGGCGTGTTTCCAAAACGAGTTCATTATCCTCTCGGTCCCCAAGGGCTGTGTGCCGCCGGAGAACTTCGCGGACTGCACCGAGAGGCAGGATTTGTTTCCGTCGGTTTAGGATAAACACTAAAGCACCTATAATCCGCACTAATTAATGCTGGGCTATGTTCGGATTGCTAACGAGTGGCTCGGTTGGTGGATTTTTTGACGTTCGAAGATTTATACGCACTATTCTCACTCGGGGAATGTGCAATGAGATTGCTAATGTTATGAATAATGATATATGAATGTAGCGAATGTTATTGATAATGACATATGAATGTATGGGCGCTCGCAAATGAGTGAGAAGAATTGCAAAAAATTAAAATAATGTACTGGATTCCTCCTATTAGTTTTGCAATATCAAAAGAAATACCAAAGAATTTCCAGCAACATTTTTTTATATACGCAAACCACAAAACATATTTTGTGATTTGGATAAAATAAAATAAATTCTTGCTTGAACTTCTTTGGTTTTAGTAATGGGATACTAAAATAAGCCCAAGATAATTTTGTTTAATTACTAAGGAGTAAGTTTTTATTATTATCCATAATTCGTGATTTTTGAGCTGATTTCGGCAAATAAATTTAATTCTTGAAACAGTTAACTTCACTCGCAATGGGATAGAGCGTATCAACCCCAATACTTTTATGGACACGTATTTAAGGGAGCACGGAAAATAATAAAAATACCAAAATTTATAGGATTTTTCATAAAAGTTTTGCGGTATCAAAATAATTAATTCTTGCAGAATGGAAACACTTCGTACTTTTCCACAGAAAATTTATTTTGCGACCGGTTTCATAAGCGAGCTTACATCTTCAGCCTGATGTAAGCTAACTTATGAAACAACTATGTTGAACATAAATTTTGACGATCAGTTCCTTCAAGTGTCAAATAATATCTAGCAGTGGAATCCAAACAAACTAAATTAAGGTCGATGTTTTTATATGCATAAACTGTTGGATATCATCATGAAGAAACGTATCTAAGAATGTTCTAAGTTTAATCATGCAATGTGAAAAATCAAGTAGAATTCCTTGAGTTCAGAAGAAACTACACAATCAATAAATTGAATAAGTGGAATCGATTCTAATTAGATGAATTCTTAAGGGTGATCTTTCTTTGCTATCCAATTAAACCTTTTAAGATTTCTCTTTTGAATGGTTTTGCTCACTCAACGAAATTAATGGGCATAACACAATGTTTTATACAAAAATAAATCCTACTTTCATAGATTTAGTTTCAAAGAAATTTGTATTGCAGTTCATAAAATTACAGCTCGAGGGGCAGTTAATTGTCTCCAGCTGTTCATCTTGGATGAAATCCGGAGCTCACTAAAATAATTCATAGAATTTAATTGATCCATCTCTCATTTTATATATTCATTTCTTATCCAGAATATACATTGATACTTTTACATTTTATTTGCGTTTCTAGATGTAATCCCTGTTTAAGTTGAATAGGAACCATTTCTTACCTCCCTCCTGCCTTGCCAACGAAATCTGCAGAATAAACCTTCACATGGAAGTGAAGAGATAAAGCAGTCCAATTTAAGAGTAATGCTCTGAATCCTCACTTGAAAACTACTTGGATGAACGGGCGAGAAACAAACGAGTTAACAAGTATTCTAGGAAGAATGGAGAGCCACGAGTGTGTGGAGGAAGATAAGAGTTACTATGAGTGAGTAGAAAGTGCACTTGATGAGAACAAATTGCTTTAGGAGAAAATTCAGCTATATTTTTTAAAGAGGATAATCAAATTATGAAAAAGTAACTAAGTGAAATTTAATGAATTTCCAGTGATTATGCCATTTGCTGTTTCCATGAAATTCATCATCAGAATAATTAAAGAAATTTATTCCTTTAAACAAGTGATGGCTCTTATACCGACCAGAAAAGAAAGGGAAATATTGTCCATCTATTTCATAAAGATTGTATTGATTCAGGAGAACAAAATTAATTTTTCTCGAATCATAGAAAAGTAGACGACTATCTTCAAAGGAAAAAGGAAAGGACTTCCATGGGATTTCCTTATTGTATTGATTATGCTACTTCTTGTTGTATGCAAGGAGGGAAACTACGGTTATGCCATTGAAAATGGAGGATAGTTTGAATGATTATAGCATAATGTTTGATACATAGTCATTCTTTTACCCTTAAGAATGAGTAATTGGTATTTGTGTCGATAAAATATTTTATTTTATAGGCACATTTTTATCTATTACTTTTTATAAATCAGGAATGGTTTAGATACTAGTTTCCCTAGTAGTATTTCCACTTTCCGTGCACCTCCCAGCCTGCATAATATTGAATTTTCTATTCTTATTAACTTCAATGTGTACACTATACTTACATCGACACATAGTTTTCTGCAACCAAAAACTCCGAGGAAGATCTTATATATCTTGCTCATTAACTAAAGTTGATTATAAGGAACAATGATAGGAACTAACTTAGCACGTAAAGTCAGAGGTGAAAAATAGTAAATATTATAATACTAAACTCAAAATTAAGAGAAAGAATCCAGAGTATTAATGTTTAAATTTAAGACTTCAAGCAGCTTTAATAAAACATCCAAATTGATGTGGTCATAATATTCTTATTTGCAAACAAGTGAGTGTATATTACTAGATTTTGTTTTCTCCAGACTGCTCAAAGATCAACCATGCAATACACAATAAAAAGTAAGGGCTAGTTCGAGATGACTTACTCTACCTTTTCATCATGATGCTGTTGCTTGGAGATTTTGTTCTGGTTCTCCGTAGATTTTGAAGGGAAGGTCTTCCATCTTTGTTCTCTACACGAAACAGTGATGCAATTTTTTCATTCGATTCGCGATGTTTTGGTTTCGAGTCTTCGACAAGATCTCGTAAACTCCTTGACAACCGCTGACGCTATAGGTCACGTATCTCTTGGGTCGTGGTAACCTACTTTCTATCTCGTCTCCTCGCTCTTGCCTCGAATATTCTCGTTTTTTCCATTGTTCCCGTCACTGCACCCAGTGTATGAATTGTTGTAACATGACTTCGTTTTTTCATCACAATAGGACGGTCAATTATTTTTTTTCGATCCCTTACTTATTCTCACTGCTTTTTCTCTAGGGGCTTGAAGATCTTAAATTATTAGAGCGGAAATAATTGAATTCGTAATTTTCCCACCGGAAAATAGGGAAGATAAAATATGAGCAAAATAAATTTTTTAAATGCCATGAAAAAACAGATTTGAAAAAAAAAAAACTGACAGATCCGGGATTTTTTCTAGGTGCACGCTTTTATGAGCATTTAATCGTTAACCCTTTCATTAAAATTAAACAAGGTATGAAAAACATTCCTGAAAAATACTTAATATGTTACATGATGTACAAAGTAACCTATTTTTAACCCATTCAAGTGAGGATAATTGGTATATATTCTTAACCCATTTGCATCGGAGGCCACTGATCGGTTACTACTAAATCCATTGCTCTTTCTAAGCGCAATTTTCCTTTTATTCATATCCTTTCAAGGCAAATACTTAGTTTTGAATACAAATGGTGGGGTCATCTAGGTAAAACATTATAAAATAGTTCGTAATACATTGCGAACCCCTGAATACTAAACTAGCCTTTTAACACGATTCGTGCGGAGAGCGGCATATGCCGCTAACATTGGTCCCATCCTGTGGCCGAGAGCGGCATATCACGCCGTAAATATTAAAGAAAACGATAAATGTTAGCATTAATTTTTTAAAACTTACTGTAGCATATAGAGCTAACATTCAATGAATAATTGAAATATTATTTATGTATTTTTATTATTATTATTATATTATTATTTTATTGAATATATAAATATTATAATAAAAACATTCAGTTATAGGATAGCAACCAATGAAATCGACACCGAACGGAACGTGTTAAGGTAATAAATACTAAGTTATCGAAAGAAAAATATTTTTAAATTAGATTTTTAGTTCGATTATTTTTTCTAAATAATATTTATGATATGTATTAAATTTGGCTGCAAGCATTCAATTGGAATTTGGTTGGATTCCGAAAGAGGTTATCGATTAAAATTAATTCTAAGCAAACATTAAAAATTTCCCGAGATTTTTCCCAATTTATATCAGTTTAAACATATCTAATATTAGGGTGATAAAATCTTCAAATCTATTTCTTCGTTGGTTCAATTTATTTAATCCGATTCTCCATAATCCATACCCTTATCATTCCACATAACTAATATTGAAGGCAATTATATGTAGATAAAAGATTGGGATAATCTGAACTCAGTGGAAAGGTTTATATATTAATTTACTTTTTCATGGTGGTTCATACTTTAATGCTCGAAGTCCGGTTATATGGAGGAAGACACTTCTCAATCTCAATCTTCCCCGAATATTAAATATTTTAAAATATAGTATAATCACAAAGACTGTGATAGGGCATTAATATTTTTCTTCAAAGTTAAATTATTATTTAATCTTCACAATTGAGCATTAAGTTTTTCATTATATTTGAGTATACATTTTTTACGTCTTTAAATTTAAAATGAGAATGAAATCAATCCTATCATATTTTTTGTAGTTTTGCGAAAAGTAAGAAAAAGAAATAATCTAATGAGAAAAAATTATATGTCTCCTTAAAGACAACCCATTTGATAGAGAAAGGAACTGGAAATGTATATTCTATCTTAGAACCCTTCCCTCTCATTTCATTACACTTGAACATAAGACGTTAGACAATAATCACTCCGATTCCTGCGATTGTCCTTCCCTTATTGAAAAATTCCTCTTCATTAAGGAACGCAGCGAGCGATATTTTACCTTTGTAAACAAAGGTTCCTTGGATCTCCTCGTTGATCTTCGCAAATAAATTCTTTCTCTTTTGTGCCTAAATCCTTCCTCGCTGCGAAGTTTTCCATTCCGACGGTTTTCCTCCAGACGCGTTCCGTTACATCCGATTGTCCCATTTAGCGCAAATTTCTCCCTCTCGCCTCCCAGTTTCTTTTCCCTTTAAGTTGTCCTTTCTCTCTCTGCAGGGAAGCGAAAACTTTTCTCCTCTCCCCAAAAGAAATTAATTCCCCGAATGAGAGATCGTTGAGGTGAAGCTCCGAGGGCCGTATTTTGATACTTCCCGAAAACAAATGCTCCAGAAATTCCGCCGAGTTCCGCAGCTTTCGCTCTCTCCGAATCTTTTTTGTTGCGCTGAACAAACTGTCACTCTCCCGCTGCAAGATTCATCCTCCCATCGGCGCCATTCCTCTTCGCCCGTCTGCGTTTGAGAGTTGATATTAATTAGCCATTTGAATGAGAAGAATCGGGCGAACGCCGGCTCCTTTTCCGAGTGAAAGGAGCATGAATATTCTTGGTGTCAGAAAAGGAGCGGCTCTTTTTCGAGAACGAGGAAACTCGGGTGAGGGGAGTTGCACCTCGAGGATATTAAAACTTTTCCCTTTAATGAATGAAAGATTTGCATGCGACATTTAAGAGTATGAGCTGTGTCAAGAGTTTCCTTGAACTTTGCACCCATTCAGCTGATCAGGGTTAGGGTTCCTTCAATCCTATCTGAGTACGTGAAATTTACCTCGATACTCTATTAAAGGCTTGTTCCATGATAATAACAAATAGTATGATATGTGTAAACCACATTTTCCACTATTTTTCACTTACAAAGAATTCGTTGAGTGAGGTTTAATTCAAAATTATTCTGCCAATCTAAAATATACCTAAGCTGGTGAAAATTCTGCTATTAAGAGAGATAACATTTCATTTCCAGGCTATTTTGAATAACATATTTTTACTTTCTCCCTATACGTAGTATAGAGAAATTATTGTATTCGGAAAAAAATTCGAACTCCAGATTTCGACGGAAATAGATGTTTTGGGGCCCATAGAGCACGTTTTCGCTATTTTCCTGAACATGTCTGTCTGTGTGTCTGTATGTCTGTGGTTAAAAAGTTTGTGGGCGCTCGACCTTAAAAAGTAATTATCCGAACCTTTTCAAAATTCATATTTAGAATTTTCCTAACAATGTCAAAAGTTGATTAGTTTTTGGTGAATATCGCTTAACCGGAAGTTGCGGTTCATCCGGAAAAAAGTTTCGTTTCTTAAATATCTCTGTAAAAATGGAATATAGGTATATACATTTACACACAAATGTTGTAGATAATGTACTTTACTACAACTTTTGTGAAAAAACTTTTTTCGTAACACTGATTCTTTAGGAGTTATTCTTGAATAATATTTAACCGGAAGTTCTTGTTTATCCAGAAATTGAAGTTTTTCATACATATCTCTGTCAGAATGATATTAAGGTATATACATTTACATACAGAAGTTATAGATAATGTATTTGCTACAACTTTTATATGAAACATTTTTTCATAACACCGATTGCTTAGGAGTTATTCTTGAATAATGGTTAACCGGAAGTTGCTGCTTCCCCAGAAATCGAAGTCTTTCATACTTATCTCTCTCAGAATGCAATGTAGGTTTATACAATTATGTACCAAAGTTATAGATAATCTTTTGTACTACAAATGTTGTATGAAAACTTTTCCCGGAACACTCATTGTTTTGGAGTTATTTATATATTACCGGCATAGGCATCTGCTTTCAATAAATCCGGAAAAATTCATGTGTTGGCCACATCAGATTTTTTTATGTTAACTTGTTAAGGTCCAATTTGGAATAAATATATCCTGGGACTTTGGGCCTACATAGCTCTCCTCCGTGTGAAGCTACAACAATTAACTATAATTGTGAATATGATAACTTCGAGTCATTTCAAGCAATATAAAAGAATAAATGATCAGTCTATACTAATGATTTATATAATGCTTACCATTTACTATAAAAATGTCTATGGTATTCTGTTGAAAGAGATTCAAGTAGTCCTTCGGTACAGGATAAATATAATGCATATATTATTCGTATATTATTTCTCACAATCAGTATTGATCATGGCTGTGACGATATTAAAGTTACTTTGTATGAATTATGCTAATTAATGACACAGCAATAGGTCATTTCTTATAGAACACTACGAGAAGTGTTACTCAAATATTCATGGAAATTTCCTCATACATGGAGATTTCTCGGTCTTAGCATCCTGACTTGATGAGGAAATAATCTGATGTGGCCAGCACATGACTTTCTCCATATATAAGAGTAAATATTTATCTACGACAGTAATTTCGAACTCTATATTCCATCTAAACTTGGAAGATGAGTGGTTAATTTATATATTATTATCTTTAACGTCACAAACACTATAAATAATGTTTTTCGGGACATGCTCGATGAAAAACTATGAAATTGGCCTTTCGCCCATAGAGCCCAGAGCACCCACTAAGTACATAATCAGCAACTTTCGGTTTATCAGTATTCCATGGATAACTCCTAAACAATCAGTGATACAAAAATATCTTTTAATAAAAAGTTATATTAAATATTATTTTCTAAAACTTTGATGGGTAATAGTATATACCTAAATATCATATTTATGGAGATATTTTGAAAACCGGAAATGAGCTTTGAAGAATGAAGCTCAACTTCCGGTTAACCGATTTACTCCAAAAACTAATCAACTTTAACGACATCAAGCAAGATACTATATATGAAATATGGTTTTGATACAATTAATATTTTTCATGTTAGAGCGCCCACAAAGTACATAACAGCTACTTCCGGTTTATCGGTATTTCACGAATAACTCCTAATCAACCGATGATACAAAAATATGTAAAATACAAAAGTTATAGTAAATTACATAATCTAAAACTTTTATAGGTAATACAATATACGTATATATCATATTTATGGAGATATTTTGAAAACCGGAAATGAGTTTTGATGAATGAAGCTTGACTTCCGGTCAACCGATTTACTCCAAAAACTAATCAACTCTGACAGCACACACCATAGTACTATACATGAAGTTTGGTATTGATACGACTAATGGTTTTTACGTCAGAGCGCCCACAAGCACAAACACACATACAGACACACACACACACACACACACACACACATACACACAGACATCATTCCGAAAATAGTCATAACGTGTTCTAGGGACCCCAAAACATGTATTTCCGTTGAAATCTCGAAGTCGAATTTTTTCATGAAAACAATACTTTCTCTATACTTCGTATATGGAGAAAGTAAAAATCTGATGTGGCCAGCACATGACTTTCTCCATATATATGATGTAAATATTTATCTACGACAGTAATTTCGAACTCTATATTCAATTATTCCATCTAAACTTGGAAGATGAGTGATTAATTCATATATTATTATCTTTTATGTCACAAACATTATAAATAATGTTTTTCGGGACATGCTCGATGAAGAACGATGAATTTGGCCTATCGCCCATAGAGCCCAGAGCGCCCTCTACGTACATAATCAGCAACTTCCGGTTTATCAGTATTTCATGAATAACTCCTAAACAATCAGTGATACAAAAATATGTTTCAATCAAAAGTTATAGTTAAATACATTTTCTAAAACATTTATAAATAATAGTATATACCTAAATATCATATTTATGGAGATATTTTGAAAACCGGAAATGAGCTTTGAAGAATGAAGATCGACTCCCGGTTGACCGATTTACTCCAAAAACTAATCAACTCTAAGGACTGTAATAAAAGTACAATATATAAAATTTGGTGTTGATTTAACAATTAGTTTTCATGTTAGAGCGCCCACAAAGTACATAATCATCTTCTTCCGGTTTATCGGTATTTCACGAATAACTCCTAATCAACCGGTGATACAAAAATATGATAAATACAAAAGTTATAGTAAATTACATTTTCTAAAACTTTTATAAGTAATAAAATATACGTATATATCATATTTATGGAGATATTTTGAAAACCGGAAATGAGCTTTATTGAATAAAGCTCGACTTCCGGTTGACCGATTTACTCCAAAAACTAATCAACTCTGACAGCACACACCACAGTACTATATATGAAGTTTGGTATTGATACAACAAATAGTTTTCACGTTAGAGCGCCCACTGTCACACACACACACACACACACACACACACACACACACACACACACACACACACACACACACACACACACACACACACACACACACACACACACACACACACACACACACACACACACACACACACACACACACACACACACACACACACACACACACACACACACACACACACACACACACACACACACACACACACACACACACACACACACACACACACACACACACACACACACACACACACACACACACACACACACACACACACACACACACACACACACACACACACACACACACACACACACACACACACACACACACACACACACACTTTGGACTCCGTAGCGTTCGGACGTGTTTCGGCTTCGCTCCTGTTCTTCGCTTTGTGTACGCTTTCTATCGTTTATTTCATCGTTTCGTCTCATCGTTTTGTGTTTGTTCGCTTCGTTTGTTCATCGTCTTCATCCGGTGATCGTTGGTGAGTGTCGAATTTGTTGTTAATTGGTTTTCACCACGTTTTTGTTCACGTGAGCTCGCGATCGACGTGAGACTCACACGTTTGTCTTCTGCCGCCTCGGTGGCGGCAGAGATGGAGCTTTGCTCCCCTCATAGTTCAACTGTTCCTCCAGTAATGCCTCTAACACAGAAATCCCGTTCTGCTGAGTGTTTAAATGTTCTAAGTTCTAGATATACCTTAAGCAAGGCTTCCTCTCAAAAGAACATCGCCATGCGCGATTCTTCTTCTTTGTCATTTTCGGATGACTCATTACAATGTGGTCGCGAAATCCAGCCTTCTCCTACCTCCCCTCCAATAAGGCGACCTGTTCAGCTCCCACCCCTACGGTCGGACGGAGGAACGAAGGCCTCCGCCCCTCCTTCCCCAGCCTTAGTACTCTCGCCCCCTAACTCTCTGCCAAATGCGCGCGCAGTTACCTCTCCCCCTAGAGCGACCTCTCCCTCACCGCCAGCTACCCCTTCCGAAATAGTGCACCCCCCCACCTCTCGCGGCAACGTGAGAACGTACGCGCAGAAGGTCCAAGGGGAAACATCTGATACTAACTCCGCGGCCCATCTCCATCCATCGCCTAATGGCATTTTTACCTTCACCCGCAAAAGGATCGTTTCCTCTCATTCCGGGCCAAACAAGAAGAAAGCAATAATCCTCCAATCCCTTCCAGACACCTCTCTACACCTCTATGTCCTTGCGGTCGCCAAAATAGTCGGCGGAGACAAAGTAACTCACGCTACACGCCTTTCTAACCAGAGGGTATGTATACACCTTTCTTCCGAGACACTGCTCAACTCCTTCATGGCCGATCACGGGGGCGTCGAAATAAACAATACGTGGGTCGAGGCAAGACGAATGGTGACCACGGCCACCAAAGTCTTTCTAAACAACGTTCCCCCAGACGTTTCAAACAATGATCTTCTGGAAATTTTAAGCCAGGCGGGGCGGGTGGTATCCCCCATATATCAGCTCTCCTTAGGACTGAAAACCGAGGGACTTACCCACGTTCATTCTTGGCGGCGACTCACTTACATGGTTATTCGAGAAGGAGTCAGGTTGCCGGACTCGCTGGTGGTCGAAATTGACGACACACCGCACCGCATCTTCCTTCGTGTGGATGACGGGAGGTGCTTCAACTGCGGAGGAGAGGGACACGCGGCTAGCGCCTGCCCCAACAGCAGTGACATTACCCATTCCCCTGTCATGCCCACCGCCAGGATTCCCCTCACGGAGGAGACCCCTTTTTCTTCTTCGTCAACGGGAGCCGCAGGTGCCGCGACTCCTCAAGTCCCCGGTTCCCCCGCTGTGAACAGTGCGGAATCTCAAGACGTAGCTAGCACCTCATCACTTGATGCCCCTTTCCAATTACACTCAACGTCGAAACTCCCGACTTCCACAATACCGGAGTCATTAAACCCCCCAGCGGCGATGGAAATCGCCACAGATCAGGCTTCTTCCCATCAACTCGCAACACCGAAGCCCACAGACTCCGCTACCCCGGAGTCTCTTAACCTCTCAGGGGAGATGGAAATCGACACCGATGAGGCTGGCAAGAACACTTGGACCCCAGTGCGCCAGAAGCCCCCCAGAAAATCTATCGACGAACAGGGCTTTCGGCAAATCGCCGAATTCTACGCCAAAAATCCCTCGCTAAGCAGCGTCCCCTTCTCCGCCCTCAGAAAATTTCTCAACGAGGTCAAAGGACGGACGGATAGAGTCGCCGCCGTCAAACAAACGTTCCAAGACCCCGTTGAGGTTTTCAAAATCCTACGTATCCTAGACCGGGAGAAAGTCGTGAAAGAAGGGGCGCTGAAAATGCGGATCAGGAGGCTGGTCCAGCATTCGCTTAAGAACGACTCCCTTAACAGGTAGGAGGCTTCCTCACCTCCCTTATCATACTTTTATTGCATTTAACCTTTTATTTAGTTTATTGAAACATACTTCATTGCTTCAAGCATCAAGGACATGGCACACCTACTCCTAATGACGGCCAACGTCCGTTCCGTCAGAAGTGAAAGCAAGTGGGCCCAACTTACAGTATTCCTCAACCTACATAAGCCTGACATAGTCTTCCTTCAGGAGACAAATACAGAGGAAGCTCCGTTAGATACTCTAACGCAGTATGTCTTCTTCTTCTCCCCCATCCCCGCACGTCAGTCTGGTGCTGCGATAGGCGTTCGCAGGAACCTCCTGACGGCGGCGGGCCCCCCAATCGTCATTCGCGAGGGATACGCCATTGGGATCACACTTAGAGTCGGAACCCACGTCCACACCGAATTAACACTGGTTTCAGTATATGGTCCTCATGATCAGACGGAAGCATTGGCATTAGTGGGGGCGATCAGGGCTTTCCTCGAAGCGCGCGCAGCATCAGATCCTACCGATGGGGGCATAGTGTTGGTCGCAGGGGACTTCAATGTTACTCTCACTCCCCATACTGACCGTACATCCGGCAGAGAGAGGAGACCAAGATATGCGGCATCCCTCAGATCAATGGTAGAAGACCTCGAATTGGCGGACCTGTGGGAAAAACTGAGGTGGGGGGAAGAAGGCTTTACCTATGGGAGAGATGGTCCCACTCGCTCGAGGCTAGACAGAATTTATGTTTCTTCAGGGCACATCTCGAGATTTAAGGGGATTCAGACCGTTCCCTCCTTCACAGATCATGAGGCCCTCCAGGTTACTCTCGGCCTGTCGCATCCCATCCCTAAGCCTCCATATTGGAGGCTTTCCAACGACATACTGCAGGATGAGGAATACAAAACGTGGACCAAAGAATTGCTAAAAGCCGTCACCGAGGCGCACAGCTCGGAGGGGGGGGCTACTAAGTGGGAGCGCCTGAAGGAGGAGATCAGAACGCATACCATCGTATACTCACAGCACCAACAGAGAGAGGCGAGGGCCATGTACTCCGCTGGGCTGGACATAAGGAAAGCCAAGACGACCCTGGCAAAGATGGGGTGGCAGCAGATCATTTTTAACGACGCCCCCGCGGCGCCCGCGGTCGCGAAGTGGTCCCGCAGGGTGTTACCTAAACAGTTGGAACGACTTCTAATCGACGGGCGGATGGTAGATGACCCGGTGACCCTACGAGCATATATTCGTAATTATTTTAACGGAATATATAACGTGTCGTTCGCCTCGGGCCCAAAGTCGGAGCTCGAAAGAATGTTGGAGCCACTAGACTCCCTTTCTGATGAGATTACCGCTGACCTTGATGCCGAGTTTACCGCAAAGGAGCTTCATGCAGCCCTAAAATCCCTAAACAAAAATAAGTCTCCTGGATCAGATGGTCTTACTCCAGAATTCTACCTGGAGTTTTGGCCTGAACTCCAAGAATCCTTTCTGGATATGGTTCGCTACGTTCTTCGGACAGGATGTCTGGCGAGGACTACAAGGACCTCCATAATATCACTAATCCCAAAAGGCGGAGATGCCTCGGCCCTTGACAACTGGCGGCCAGTGTCCGTGTTGAACACGGACTACAAAATTATAGCCAAGGCACTCTCAAAGAGACTATCGAGGGTGATGAGATCGCTCGTCTCTGTAGAACAATCATACTGCGTGCCAGGCCGCAGTATTTTTGACGCAATATTTACCATTCGAGATGCTGTATATATCTGCAATGACGATCAGAAACCCCTCGGTTTATTATCCCTCGATCAGTCGAAGGCATTTGACCGGATTGACCATGACTATCTATGGGCCGTTCTAGAGAGGATGGGCCTTGGAAACTGGCTCCTAGGCGCACTAAAATCTCTATACGCAAACGCAATATGCCACGTCCGTGTCGGGAGCTCCTTAACCACCCCAATCACATACAGGAGCGGGATAAGGCAGGGTTGTCCCCTTTCGGGACAACTGTATTCTCTTGCCTTTGAGCCGCTCATCCGGAGGCTGAAATCCACCCTGGCAGGACTTTCCCTGCCAGGCGCCGATGAGAGGTACTTGCCCCTGGTTGCCTACGCGGACGATCTCACCATATTTGTCGAAAGAGAGGAGGACTTTAGAAAGGTAGTTCCTATCTACGACGAGTACGCTGCACTGTCTGGGGCAAGCCTGAATATTAAGAAGACACGGGGCTTATGGGTAGGTAGATGGAAGGACCGGCTGGATTCCCCCATGGGTATCCAGTGGAGCTCCCACCAGGCCAGATATCTCGGTAGGACTGTAGCCAATGACCGTGATATGGAGAGAGCGGTCCTGGAAGATGAGCTTCAGAAAAACCTCGAGAAGGCACTCCGCTGCTGGTTGCCGAGAACCGGTCCAATGTCACTCAGGGGGAAGGTCAGTGTTATCAATCAATTCGTGGCGCCGAGACTTTGGCACGTTCTCCAAACTTACGAGCCTTCCCACGAATGGCTGGACGCTGCCCAGAGGCAGCTCGTCGACTTCGTGTGGTCGGGTAGAACACACTGGGTTAAGTCGGATGCACTGACGGCCCCGGTTCGGGAGGGGGGCCTGGGGCTAGTGGACCTCAGGAGAAAGCTGAGGGCCTTCAGATTTATCTCAGCACAAAGACTGCTGGCCGACGTTGACAACCCCGCGACACCATGGAGATTGCTGGCGTCTTCCATCCTGGGGAGAGATGGTAGCTCTGCGTCGTGGACAGAGATCTTCACCAGAGTCCGAAATCCACCCAGGGACGGGTTCTATGCTTCGGTTGCCAGAGCCTGGCGCTCCCTCTCACCTGCATCTTCGACCGGAGCCTTGGGTGGCGGACCACGCTATTGTGTCCGCAGCGAGAGGCTCAAATGCAACCTCCCTCTCCCTGTTCCAAAACGACAAGTCTACATAGAGATGGGATACGCGAGCAAGGCGAATTCTTGGCCCATGAAAGGTAAGCCAGACGAGGAAAGTGTGTGCTGGGCGGCGATGAGAACGGCGCCGACCCTCGGAAGAGATGCGGACGCGGCTTGGCGTCTCGCACACAATGCATGGCCGGACTGCGTGTTTCTGAGGAGAGCAGGAATCAGAAGTGACGAGTACTGCCCATGGTGCCCCGAAACGGTCGGCACCGGATGGCACTTGGCATTCCAATGCAAAAAGGCAAGGCCCCTCTGGACCGCCATCACTAAGGCTGTTAAGGGTATCACCAACAAGCCCAGGATCCTGGTAGCCGATATATTCGGGGGCCTCGACGATAGAAACACGGCCGCCAGACTGTCAAACTACCTTATCGTCCTCGCGAAGTCGGTAATCAAAATAGAACTTGACGCTTTCTTCAGAGGCAAGAAGGCGGAGGTCAATTACGAAGAGGCATTTTCGGCAAGCCTAAGGAAGAGAATCACCGTGCAGATCGACTTCTCAAATGCATGCGGCAATCGGTTCCCACTCACTGTTCTGGGACACGCAAAATTTCTGGTTAATCCAGAAGAGGCGGTCCTAAACGAGGACTGCCCTCTGTACTCTCTGTCACGGGTGGAACCTTTCTGACCCTTTATCCCTGAACAGGACTTGTTTTCTCCTACCACACATACACAGGAAGTAGAGTTTTGTGGTGGTGGAGGGTAAGTTTCGGGTGGTCCTTGACATTGCTTGGTTTGCTGTTGGATAGATGTGTGTAATGAGGTAGTGTAAGAGGGTGGTGGGCCTCATGCTCAGACCCCGGAGACCTACGCCAGTTACTAAATTTGAATTCAGTCTACTCCCCTAATTGGAGGCATAATAATAATAAAAAAAAAAAAAACACACACACACACACACACACACACACACACACACACACACACACACACACACACACACACACACACACACACACACACACACACACACACACACACACACACACACACACACACACACACACACACACACACACACACACACACACACACACACACACACACACACACACACACACACACACACACACACACACACACACACACACACACACACACACACACACACACACACACACACACACACACACACACACACACACACACACACACACACACACACACACACACACACACACACACACACACACACACACACACACACACACACACACACACACACACACACACACACACACACACACACACACACACACACACACACACACACACACACACACACACACACACACACACACACACACACACACACACACACACACACACACACACACACACACACACACACACACACACACACACACACACACACACACACACACACACACACACACACACACACACACACACACACACACACACACACACACACACACACACACACACACACACACACACACACACACACACACACACACACACACACACACACACACACACACACACACACACACACACACACACACACACACACACACACACACACACACACACACACACACACACACACACACACACACACACACACACACACACACACACACACACACACACACACACACACACACACACACACACACACACACACACACACACACACACACACACACACACACACACACACACACACACACACACACACACACACACACACACACACACACACACACACACACACACACACACACACACACACACACACACACACACACACACACACACACACACACACACACACACACACACACACACACACACACACACACACACACACACACACACACACACACACACACACACACACACACACACACACACACACACACACACACACACACACACACACACACACACACACACACACACACACACACACACACACACACACACACACACACACACACACACACACACACACACACACACACACACACACACACACACACACACACACACACACACACACACACACACACACACACACACACACACACACACACACACACACACACACACACACACACACACACACACACACACACACACACACACACACACACACTCTCTCTCTCTCTCTCTTTGGACTCGGTAGCGTTCGGACGTGTCTCTGTGAGCTCCCGCCTACGGATTTGGTTTTCTCGATCTTCTGATCGTTTTCCTATCATCTCATCATCACCTGGCATATCACATCGAATCACATCATCGTCACTCATTGGGTGAGTCGTTTCATAAGCCATTAATCCATACTTAATCACTTTTACGTGATTTCGCGTAATTCATTTCGCGATCTCGAAGTGTCCCTGCAGAGATCTTCCTCTGCCGTCTCGGTGACGGCAGACGGAGCCTCTAACGCCATGCAGATGGATATTTCGAACTATTCCCGATTATCTGGTGTCAGTAACAAGCTTAGTAATTCCTCGCCCGATTTATTAACAAAAATGATTTCGCCCGTCGAAGCAATGGCTCCGCCATCTTTGCTACCATGTGCTCCGTCTTCACCGCGACCTTCACCAGCGAAACCGGTTTCCCCGCCCCCTGCGCCCGCTTCTTCGAGGAAAACACCTTCCTCCCCCCCTGTAAGAAGGCCAGTCCAACTACCGCCCCTACTGAGTCGGCAGACGGACTATCCGCCCCTACCGTCTCTCGCCACCCCCACCTCCACAGGCGCGCGCATCGAGGGAACACCGGCGCCGCCCGCCGAAGACTTCTCAGCGGGCCGGAGGAACCCCCCTCCCCCGCAGCGCGACAACCCTCGCCCCTCTCCATCCCCGTCTCCCAGCGGGTCGAGCACAGCGCCACCAAGCGCGTACCAAAAACATCGAACATACGCGAACAGCGTCAAAAAACACGCCGCGGCCTCTTCAAGCGCCCGAGAAGACGCGCCACCGGCCAACTTTATGTTTTCAAAAAAGATTATCTCCCCAAACACCACCGGGCCCAACAGGAAGAGGGGTATAATTTTTCAGGCGCTCCCGGATACCCCTATCCTCGAGTACGCGATGGCCGTGGGGAAACTCGTGGGTGGAGGCGAGAAAATCACGCACGCGAACCGCCTCGCCAACCAGCGGATATGCCTCTATCTCGCGAGCGAGGCCCTGGCGACCGAATTTCTGACGGTTCACGGCGGGATAACGCTAAAGAACACATGGGTCCCTGCGAGACGGATGGTCACCGTCTCGCAGAAGATATACCTTAGCAACGTGTTGCCTGAGATATCAGATCAGGACATAACTGATCTGATGTCCGAAGCCGGGAGGGTGGTGTCTCCTGTGTACAATTTAGCGATGGGTTGGCGTTCCGAGGGGTACGCCGGCATAACATCCTGGAGGCGGATGGTGCACGTCGTGCTGCGGGACGGACTCATACTCCCCGAGTCCTTCCTCGTAGAGATCGGTGGAAGCCCGCATCGCATCTACGTAAGAGTAGACGATAACCGGTGCTTTCACTGCGGAGTGGCCGGCCACGTAGCCAAGGACTGCCCGCAGAGAAGACAGCATGAAGAGAACATCGCGACCGGCCAGCGCGATCATTCAGCACCGGAACAAAGCGACCACCACGGAGGCTCAGTACAAAAAGCGCAGACATCAGAACCGCCTACCGCGCCAGAAAGTGAGACGACGCCAGCCCTCCCGGACACGCCCGCAACAATGGACATCGAAGATGTACCGGAAAGTCAAACTCCTGCTGTGGCACCAAAGAACCCCCTTTCCCTCCAGGCTCTCGCCAGGTCCGAGGGGGCGAAGGTCGAGTCGAACATGCCGGTGTCCGATAAAACCGTCCCTGAAACACCAGCGGCGGTCAAAAGGAAAACCTACGCAACCGTAGACCGGGACTACCAGTCCCCGCCCAGAAAAGGTCATAGCAGCAAGCTGCTGAAAACCGACCCGGCTGTGGGAAACGACGACGAGGGCTTCAGGCAGATCGCCAGGTACTACTGCTCAAACCCCGGAGTAGCGACGATAACATATATATCCCTGAGAAGATTTCTACAGGAGGCAAAGGGCCACACCGACATGGTGAGCCTCGCGAAGGACTCCTTCCAAAACCTGGAGGACCTCACCAAGCTGCTTGCCCGACTCTTGCACGACAAGGCAATAAAGGACCCAGCTCTGAAGATGAGGGTTAAGAGGCTCCTGGCCAGGCTCCGAGACTCGGAGTCTGACTAAGGGAAACGCCACCACCTCCATCCCCTACAAACATGGCGTGCGACCGTGCATTCTGGGAGAAGTCGGGTCTCTCCATAACATCACTTAATGTACGCTCGGTGAGGAGTAGACGAAAGTGGGCTCAGCTGACGGCGTTCCTGAACACCTCGGAACCAGACGTCGTGTTGCTGCAGGAGGCCAACACCACAGACGTGCCTCTGCAGACTCTTCCGCAGTACGAGTTTCACTTCTGCCCACCCACGACTCCACAATCCGGCACTGGCATCGGCATAAGGAAGAATTTGAGAGCATCCGTGGGAGCACCGACGGTCGTGTTTGCAGGGCACGCGCTCGCGGTCACCCTGGATCTGCCGCAGAGCACGGGAGGAACCTCCATCCTCCTCCTCTCCGTTTACGGGCCGCACGATCAGAGGCTAGCCCTCTCCCTCGTCGACGCCCTCAGGGACCAGCTAACGTTTTTTGGGCAAGTCAACAGACGGCACGACGCCTTCGTCGTCATGGGGGGCGACTATAACGTCACCCTTTCCCCCAACACAGACAGGTCTTCGGGCAGAGAGAGGTACCCAGCATTCGCAGCCGAACTACGCTCACTCGGGCGGGACTTCGACCTGGTCGATGCGTGGTCCGAACTGAGGCCCGGAGAGCCGGGCTACACACACGCCTCCGGAAGATCGCGAGCCAGGCTGGACCGCTTCTACGTATCTGCGGACAGGATCCACGCCGAGACAACGATCAAGACTCTACCCTCCTTCACGGACCACAGGGCCGTCTCCTTGACGGTGCCCCTCAGATTCGAGCGGTCGAGGCGTCCCTATTGGCGCTTCGACAACACACTGCTCGAGGACGAGGTGTACGTCAAGTACGCGAGAGAGCTCGTCCGAGCCCTCTGCCAGGACCGACGCGACCCCGAGGTGGACCCACTCACGGAGTGGGAACTCGTAAAGACCGAAGTGAAGGAGCACGCCATCGCCTACGCCACCAACCGGAGAAGAAATAGGACGAGACCCGAGCAGACCGCTCTCCTGCAGGAGCAGGCCAACGCCATCGTGGCCAGGGCCGGTTGGGAGTCCATCCTCGCCAACGACCGCCCTGCCGCCGCTCACGTCGCTCGCTGGGCGACCATAACGTCGCCGAAACCGCTCGGCAAACTCCGCATCGACGGGCAGACCGTCGAAGACCACGCGGAAGTCGCCCAGCACGTCCGGGCATACTACACCGAAATGTTCAACCCGCCGGACGACGGCGAAGACATTGACGTCGAGCGAGACGACTACTTCCGGCCCCTGGACCGCCTGCAAGATCTGGACAGAGAGCGGCTGGACCTACCCCTCTCCGAAGCCGAACTCCACGACGCACTCAAAGGGTTGCAGCGAGGCAAAGCCCCCGGTATAGACGGCCTCTCCCCGGAACTCTTCCTCCAGCTGTGGGACGTCCTGCGCGCCCCCTTCTGCAGGATGGTGGAGGCGGCCCTGCGGAGTGGAAGGCTTCCCAGGACGACGAGGACGGCGGTAGTCGGGCTCCTGCCCAAGGGTGGCGACGCCCTGGACATCGGAGGATGGCGGCCGATCTCCATCATGACGGCGGATTACAAAGTCATCGCCAAGGCGATCGCCAACCGGGTCAGGACCGTCATGCCAGCTCTCACGTCGGGGGAGCAGAGCTACTGCATCCCAGGCAGAACCATCTTCGACCCGATCGCCACGACCCGCGACGTCGTCCGTCTGAAGAACCGGAGGCACCAACCCCTGGCGATACTGTCCTTGGACCAGTCCAAGGCGTTCGACAGGGTGAGGCATCGCTACCTCTACGCGGTTCTGGCGGCGATGGGAATGGGAGATAAATTCCTGCATCTGCTGCGTACCATCTACGCCGACGCGACATGCATGGTGAGACTGGCGGGGGGACTCACCGCTCCCATACCCGTCACCTGCGGGATAAGACAGGGCTGCCCACTGTCCGGCCAGCTGTACTCCCTCGCGATCGAGCCCCTGGTGAGGAAACTCAGGTCGACCCTCGCGGGAGCGGCACTGCCGCAAGACACGCGCCTAGCCGTGAGTGCGTATGCCGACGACGTGAACGTCTTCGTCGACCGCGAGGAGGACTTCGACGAGATCCTGCCGGCCTTCGAGGAATACTCCCGAAGGAGCGGAGCCCGCCTCAACAGAGAGAGGGGGCTGTGGGTCGGCACGTGGACCGCCCGAGCTGACCGACCGCTCGGCTTTGAGTGGCGTAGAGACGGCGCCAAATTCCTAGGGCGCTACGTGGACAACTGCCCACGGACAACTGCCCACGGGCCGAAAAGACAGCCGTGGAGGAGGAAATTACCAGGAGAATCGACGCCGCAATAACCCGGTGGAAACCGAGGATCGCCTCCATGTCCCTCCGAGGCAGGGTCCTAACGGTCAACCAGTTCGTCGCCCCCACGATCTGGCACCTGGTCCAGACTTTCACGCCGTCCGCCGCCGCCGTCGAGGAGATCCAGCGCAGACTCGTCCGTTTCGTATGGAACGGGCGGAAACACTGGGTCTCAGTCGATAAACTCACGGCACCCGTCGACCAGGGGGGGCTGGGACTGGTCGACGTGGAAAACAAAATCATGGGGTTCCGCTTCCTAACGGCGCAGAGGTTGCTCCTCCACGACGGCACGTCAACGTGGCAGCGCGTGTCCTCCGCGCTCCTGAGCGACATGCTAGCCGGACCGGACATCATTACTTCCCTGTCGGACAATAGACCGTTCCGAGAAGTTGCGCACTCGGACGGTTACCACCAGTCGGTGGCCCGAGCCTGGAGGCTGCTCCGGCCGAGGCGTCCTCGGGCACCGATTGGCCAGGAACCGACCGAAGGGCCGCCGGAACTCCTGTTCCACAGCGCCCTCTCCAAGACGGAGCGCAGATTGCCCCTGTCGAAGAGAGAGGCGTACAAGGAGTTCATCCACCTCCGAAGCAGGGACGTCTGGCCGTTCAGGGGAAGAAGAGATGAGCCGATCAGGTGGCGGGAAATGAGGGCTTGGCCTACCCTCGGACACCACGCCGACGCCGCCTGGCGTTTCTCCCACGGAGCTTGGGCGGACGCCGTCTTTCTACACCGGGCCGGAATAAGGCCGAACGAGCTCTGCCCGTGGTGCCCGGACGAGGTGGGGGACGAATGGCACCTGCTCTTCGGCTGCCAAAAGTCCAAGCCCGTTTGGGGGGCCGTGGTCGGAGCGATAAAACAGATCACGGGGAGAGCGATCATACACGTCGCGGACCTGTACGCCGGCCTCAAACCATCGGGCACCGCCGACAAGAGACGCTGCGCCCTCTCCAACTACCTCGTCACCCTCACAAAGGGAATCGTGTACAACGAACTTACGTTGTACATGAGAGGAAAGAGGACGCAAGTCGACTACCTCGTCGCCGTTAGCAACGCCCTAAGGAGCCGACTCCTGTCCGAGGGCGGAAGAGCGGACTTGAACGGAGCCAGAGCGGCACACATCAAATTCTGGGCGCAGGGGAAATACTTACTCGACCCCGAAACAGGTACCATGAGGACATCCAGCAGGCTACTGGCACCATCATCATCATCATCATCATCATCATTAACATCTTCATCGCGCACACCCGCACACATCGAGGGTTTGGGATAGGGTGGGGGCAGAGGGGCAGTGGGGCAGAGGGGCTGGGGGAGCGAGGGGGGTTTGGGGGGGTGGGATCATCGGGAAGTGGGTTGGGTGAGGGTTAGGGTGGAGGGTGGGTGAGGGAGGGGGGTTGGGAGATTCATTAGGGTCGATGTCTATGAGGGCCCTGGTGCTATCGACAAAGAGGGCGTTCGAGATTTTATAGGAAGGTAGCGCAGTTTCGCACTGGGAGAGGGTGCGGGCAGTGGGCCCGTCACCGCTCTACTTCACGCCAGGCGACTTCTGTGGAGGAACTACGCACACTCCCTACCTGGTCCTCAATAATAATAATAATAATAATAATAATAATAATAACACACACACACACACACACACACACACACACACACACACACACACACACACACACACACACAGACATCATTCCGAAAATGGTCAAAACGTGTTCTAGGGACCCCAAAACATGTATTTCCGTTGAAATCTCGAATTCGAATTTATTCATGAAAACAATACTTTCTCTATACTTCGTATATGGAGAAAGTAAAAAGGGAAAACTACTTCATGTCACAAATTTACTACGCGCTTCATTCTTTTTCCCAAATCTTCTTCGTAGCTAATGGTAGAATGGAAGGTTCAAACCAGCCACATAGAATAGCCAAGTGGGGTGTGTGTTCCCGGGTTTGAATCCCAGTGGGGACCCATATGTGTGAAAATATCTCAGCTGCATAATAAATTTAAACTGTAACCTAACAGTAGGAAAAAACACAAAAAAATATTGTCAACTTTTGGGATCTGGTTTAGAAACCTCCAATCTTAGAATTATGATTGCCCTAAATATTTGCTTGTTTTGCTTCGGTGAGTATATTTTTCACATTGCTTACTTGCTATTCTGCCTTTGTTGCCAAATCTCTCTCCTCTCCATTCGCTCATCTTCCTCTTTCACCCACGCTTCATTCCAGTCACGTATTTCTCCTTTTGACCAGTTCCTCTGCCCTTTCCCATAAGCCCACGCGACCTGCCCTTTCCTCCACTTTCTTCTATCATCCTTGCTTCTCGCTCATTTCCTCTTCTCGTTAAACAGACCCTTCATTACCACTCTCTTCCTACCTCTTACTAATAAAGGATACTACGATCGAAGTAACTGCGCTCACCCTCAGCATATTCTATCGTTACCGCTCTTTTAGTGAAAATTCTGCGTAGAAACTTAAAATTGCTAATTCTTATTCTTGCCTAAATTAATGAGAACTATTTATTCCTTAACTAGCATATTGATTTCTTTTTTAGTTACATAAAAAGGTATATCACTACTCCTTTCCCCATACCAAACTGGAAAGGCGGCATACAAGGCCTCTACATAAAAATGTCTGTCTTAGGTTTACTGTTCAACAAGTTCCCTTAAGCTTGTTGTTTCTGTATACAAAAGAAAATAACACAATTGATCAAATCATATTTGGACATTTTTTGAGACAATTGAATAATACTACAGCTATCATAAGATTATGAATCCGTCCAGATTCTTTTGGAAAAATACTAGAAACTAAAAATGCAATGAAGTTGTTGAATTCTACAAATCTTTTCAGAGCCTAGAAATTCACTGTTCCGGAATAGTCCACAGATATTTCACGACGGATTTCCATAATTTAGAAACATTCACTGTATATCAAAACTTGACTTTTGATTTAGAATTGCAAAGTTCAGAATTTAATTCCGCACGGGTTCTTATTTATTGTATTAGTAATAGACGTAGCATTTTAGCAATTATTTCTCTTTAAGTATTTATTTAAAAATTTAGAATAAACGAGGAAACGTTCCTCTGTTTACGTTCTTGAGACAAATCCTGGGCAGATGATTTGAAAACGAATGTTTAGGAACGGAATATTGGTTTTAACTGCGAGCGAAGTTGTTTCTGTGAGTAGAGTTTAATGTTAAAATTGAGAGAAGAATACGCGTAGCTCTTGCTATTCCCGCTGTTTTGACAGAAAATATGAACACATGCAGATGATTTGTAATCCACAACAAGACAGGCGAAGGTATTCTTTCAAAAGCAGTATTTATATGATCATTTCTTAGTAGAAGTGTGTGAAATACTGATATTTAGCATGCAATGAATTTCTCCGTAGTTCCAGCTAGTTGGAGACAATTTTATGAAACAAGGTTACAATGGAAACTTCGCCGTTTTCAAAATTTTAAGTTAAAACCACCAACACCCTTAGTCTTTTTTTACATTCCTTACATGTATTATAATTCCAATTTTGTCTAATCACATCTATTTCACACTCTCGTTTATTGTATTTTTATACACTTCTTTTTCGCGTTTGATTCCTTCAAATTTACAGTAAGTATTGCAAGAATAACTTGTTATCATCTTAAGTAACTGAGCTTTCTCAATGATTGACTGACTCTTAATTTCCATTCCCAAAATTTCACAACAGCAATCATACCAACTGATTTACATGGCGATTCATTATCGACATGCTGTGTGTCCCACGCAACATGCTGTATCTTTCCAAGAAGAGTAACAGCAAACAACTCTCGGAAACTAACCCTTTTCATTCGCTAACCATTCCAGTATTCGTCTGGAATACACGTGATTGATCGCATATCGTGCATTTTAATTGGATCATTTCAAGAAAAACACGATCAAGTAACTTCGCTCGGAAAAAAGAAGTCCAAATTGCTCGTTCGTTGACTTCACACTTCCTTCCATATGGACTCTAATTGAATTGCTCCCATGACGACGGAAATAATAACACGCGGAAGGGAACAAAAACGAATCCCGATGTGAATGATGGGAGATTTTTTAGCTTCCTGTTTATTTATGAAGAAGCGTAGTGATTGAGTCATGTTCACTCAATCCAGATTCAAAATTGAATGAAAGATTGGAAGCCGGAGCGCCATTTCAATAATCCTGTAATTCTCATAAGGCATTACTCATTTGTTTATCTCCTGGTTTTTCAAAATACACTGACGGATTATTCAGTTAGAGAGATCGCTTAATTTTTGTGTAATTTCACCTCTAGTATAAACTATACTTTTTAAATTTGGTATTCATTACGTAGGTATAAACTGAAATATTGAAAATTGAAACACAGGAGACGGCTGCATAAAAATGAATTTTCTACGTACATGAAACCGATTTGTATATGCTATATAACTATATACTCTCTACGCAAGTTTCTAACGTTTTTTCATTCCGCTTTTCTGAACAAATTTATGTATGCTATAGGGTATTTTTCACTTAAATAACAACTAAAGAGTGTTATCTGAAATTGAATCCCTGAGTAATAACTTAGGCTGAATCAAGGTTCGGAAAATATTTTCTTAGGAAATTATATTAGTGTATTCAAAATGACGGTATATGCTTGAACATTGTGAGAGTTTTCAATTAAATATAAGATCTTCGAAATTAATAGCGCTACTGCTTCAGAGTAAACTTCTTTGTAGATTTAAAAGATATGGTAGCTCTTGAACAATTCAGAAAATAACGGAATATTGATGCGCAGCGTTATAACTTCAAATTTGTTTGCTGTAAGCGCTGATTTCTAAAATTCTTAAATTTAAAGCTTATCCACTTCTACAGTGAAATCCTATAAGCGGCCTTTAGGCGTGTGGCTGGGGATGTAGACACAAAGAGTTTTGATAGCATGTTTATTATTTCTGTTTGAGATATAATAAAATGTTATATTTTTATTGCATTAAAGTAGCTGGAACAGACATAAAATCGAACAATTGGTTCAAAAAACTGGTTAAAGGTAAAGCTTTATTATACGAGGTTTTGTTTACAACTACAACCAAACCATTGTTGTTTGGCTGTACTATCTATTATCCTCACCCATTACAGATTTCCGATTTAAATGGATATTCATTTAGCTATCTCAATAGAGTTAGATGAAATCTTCCTTCCCCTTTAATAGAGGTGCAGTTAAATAAAACAAAGAGGCACCTCAACCCTCAGACTCGGAATCAAGGAGTCGAGAAAAAAATTAGGGATGAAGATAATTCCCCTGATAAGTCAACTTTTCTTGTTTCGCTTAATGCTCCGAGAGTTCAGCGATACCACAGCGATACCGAAAAGGGGATTTTTCCACCATCCCATTTCCCCTCCATGTCCTCCCTAATAAATTCCACCCTAGCGTACCCTCTATGCTCGACCCAACTCCGGCTAACTTCTTCCCATTTCTTCCCTAAGACCACCGAACACACGCATCCTTCATTCCGAATCACCTAACAGATTGTTTCCCGGGAACTTCTTTATACACTTGGACCCTCCTTATCCCGCTTCGTTTTCTTTGAGCCGCCTAATTCCCTTTTCCGAATCCGCTTCCTTCCCCTCTTTTGATTTCAATCCGCCTCCGCACGCACGTTCATCAATCCGATGTGTACGCATCTTCCGATATCACCCCATCGGCGTTGCCCCCCGTGTATTTCCGATCGCGGACACCGAATACTTTCGATCCGCAGAGATCAGATGCGCCCTCATTTTGGACTCGTTTGAAGCCGGAATTGCTTCCGCGTACAGACGCCAGCAATTCCATCGAGGTGTCGGAATCGAAAATAGATACATATGCTTGGAAAGTGGCGGAGATAGGTTTCCTCTGGGAACAGATTTACTCGGAACAGCTCAAAGGCAACGCCCTCCTCGTTCGCTCCCCAAAATGATGTTTTCTCTGGGAGGGATGTTTCTGTGGTGGAAAATCAATTTCCGGGAAACACAAACAAAGAATAGTTAAGAGGTTTAGGGAATGTATTGGATTTATTTTAAGTAAATAATATTTAGAATACTATAACGGATTTGGACTTTAATGTGATTTATATTACATTAAAACCGATTTTGGTGGACTTTACTGCGTGAAAATCTTATGACAGTGAGACGTAGGAATAAAATTATTATCTACGTATTTCCTCATAAATTTTAAAACACTGTCGGTTTCGGAAGTAGTCGGCTATCAGGTGCGGTAGTGTTTAAAAATATATATTAGGGTGGAAATATGAAAGGGGTTTTTGTATTGTGATGTTTCTATTTCATCAAAATCCGAGCAGAGAAATTATAGGTAAGGGATTGGGCGATTTTAAGATTTTCGTTATCAAATATGAGAAGATTTGCTTTCTCTTGGAATTTTAAAAAATATGAAACTTATTTTTCTTTACATGGAGTTTAATCTGAATTTTCATATACCTTTAAGATACATATTTGGTTTCATTTAAAGATATGTTCAGCAATAAACCTTAGTGAATCATTATCGTGCTCGAACAGGAAGGTCAACGACATGCTGGTGTATGTTGAAACGCCCTCTGTTGTTTAGTAGGAAATCATTATGCAACCAAAGCATAAAAACCTTTAGTAAGATACTACAGAGATTGGGTTAATTACAAAATCTCTTATTTCAATTCCATGGTTGATTGGTGCTATATTGATATTGCTTATTGATATTGTACTTATTTATTAATAAAAGTCTCTGAGCGTGAGTAAATCCGTAGTTTGAATTTTACTAAATATTTTTGAATCATCCTGAGCATTTCGTGAACATGATGGCAGTGATTAAAATACTATCACCACTGTAAATACTTCCGGTTACTCCATATAAAAGCCGATTCACATAAAAAAATCAATAAATACAGTCTTAATAGTTGTAATTGAAAATTGTCGAACGAAATTGCATTCAATATATTGCGCCGATTTGTTTTCATTGAACAAATGATAGTTTTTAATGACAGGATTTAAGATATGTTCGATGTGAAATATTTTTGTGTTTGCGATAGCATTTCCTCGCTCACTGAAGTGTAATATCGTCCTTTTTCAGCACCAGTTTTACCGCGCCATTTTTCTAGAGCCAATTAAATTCGCACTTTGTTGGACTTCGAATCCATTCATCTGCCCTCATATACTTCGCAATCCAACGCGCGATTCTTCCCTCACTTTTTCCGAAGGCGCCATTTTCGAATAATCGCCATACAGCACTCAGCACAATGCCGAAGCTCTCAATAAAAATTCCTTACGTTCGAAACAAACCATTCGATTGATTCACTACGGGTAAGCCGCGCGATCCAGATTACGACTGGAGAAAGAAGCTAAAAATTAGCGTCCAAAATTCCGGTCCAATTAAAACGGGCGATGAATGCATTTAAGCGTCCGCTCTATTTGTAAAAACAGCGCGGGGAATTAATTTAATGGCGCGATTTGCATTTAACAAGTTTCCCGGTTGGGGCGCTCTCTTCGCTTCGGGATCGTTCATGTTTGGTCGCATCCGTGCCATTTGTCACTGTTTTCCCCTCTCGTGAACTCAAAGCGAATTAATTTTCCAATCGAATCTCCTTTAATTGAAATTTGCGTAATAGACTCGCGCAATATTTGCAGGTCGACGGGGAAAGACTGGTTAAATGAGTTGCGTTATTTGGGGAAATGCGAGAAAAAATGGTGGGGCATGTGGCCTAAATTTTAAGGCCGAATACCTTGCTCGAATGCCTCTTTGCGGGGTAATGAAATTTAGGAGAATAATGTGTACTGGCGAAAAATCCGCTCGGTCCCATGGTTGCTCTATGAATGTCAACGCAGTCCCCATAAAATAAACCAATCGCCTCGGCTGGAACGTTAAAATCTCGGACGTCGCTTTGAAATTTAGCGAATTGAGGACAGGGGACCGATATTTAACGGATCTATTGATAGCATGCTACTTTATTCTCTTTTGGACTAATGAAAATTCCTTTTTGTATACTTCAAATGGTATGGAAGATAAAGCAGGGCTTTGTCATTTGAGAAGAATTGTGGTATGTACATCAATGTGCTCTATGAAAACTAATGAGTATTAAAAGAATTTTTGTATAGCAATCCAGCCTTGAAAATTGTGGTAACAATTGCTTGTTAAACTTTTGAATTCTGTTTCATTAGCTCAAATACGTTTTTAGAATTGTACCATCAGACTTGTATTACCAATATTTAGATATTGAAGTAAATTAATTATCAAATTTCGAGTATTCATTAAGTCAAATATTCGTAGAGAGAGAAATTATGGAGTTATCCCTCAACAATACATTTTGATGTTTGTTTTACAATTTACATACAAAAGTAAAAAACTCAGACTAATTGAACCAGTTTTTTCCCTGATGAAAAATTTCAGTTTTGCATTTTGAGAAGCGGCTCTCGACCTCATTATAAATGCTTACGCATGAAAGTAAGTGTTAGCTGCTATCTTTAAGCTATTTTTCCATTCACTGTAACACAAAAGTTTCTCATCGGCCGAAAAGTTCCAATTTTATGCTCCAAATTAGGTTGCTCGTTTATGTCACGTACGTGATATATAGTGACACATCATATATCACGTTGATGTCAAAGAATGTATTTTTTATGTTTTTTAATTTATCAGAATAAATAGTACCAAGCTCTTTCAATTTTTTTCAATGCTAAAAATCATAATATCACAGCTCTGATGTCACCCATGAAAATTTGATTCAATTCATTTTGTTATTATAAACAAATCACGTGTTAACAGTGTCAATCAAATCTTCACAAAAATTAGTAAATCGCCTACATTTAAATCGCGAGATGGCTAGTGTCAATTTGATTTTCAAAGGGTATTTAAAGCATGAAATAAATTTATTCGAGTCGGCGATATAATGTCTCCCAGTGTAAGTGCTGTCATCTGGCGGAAACGCCTTCCAAAGACACGCAATACTCAGATCTGTCGAGCCAATTTCAGCGTGGAGTTGAATTAAAAATTGCGCAAGTGTGATAACTTTGTCTCCAGACCATCGCATTTTCTTTCCCTTGTCCAATTATTTTCGCATTACCTCTGCCCTCTTGTGTTATTCCGAATACGCTATTTATTTTCTCGTAACGGTTGGAATCAGAAAATGAAAGTATTTTAAAACTGGGTACAACTGCTAGTGTTCTTGCAAAGGTGATTTATGTGCCCACGAGTACTACGTCCATTTAAAATTTTAGAATACTATACGGTTTGGAATATGAAAATGGGAGTTTCCCATTAAAGGAGGATTTTCCGACGTAGAGCTTATTTCCACAATGAATTTTCCACAATTCTATAGGTATATGTGCCTTACTATTCCCTTTTTAATGCTCCGACTTTCCTTTCTTGGTAACTAACCCGATCCTTAATGATATCTAACATCTTCATTATTTCCCCCTCTGCATTTTCCCTGATATTCTACCCAGAATTACTTTCTCTAGCAATCCCTCTATTCTCAATATCTTACCCATCCAATCCCTCGAAGGACTTCTTTAGTTAACACCATCTCCTCCCCAACCGTCTCTACCGTTCCCGCGTTCGTTTTTCTACCAACCTGATTCACTTTTCAATTCTACGCTACGTCACGTAAGCCTTCTGCTAAATAGTTTAAAACTTCTAATATCTTAAGGAAAGGGTTGAGGTGACTTTGCACATAAGGGCGTGCACCCAGGAAAATTCCCAAGGAAAAACGGACTTGAAAAAAGTCTGACTGGGCCGGGAGTCCCCAAAACGTCTTGTTAAAATGTTCTAGCCGGGTAGCCTAGATTTTTAAGGCAGCCTTACCGATGGAGGATGATCCCGGGTTCGATTCCCAGACCTGTCAGACTTTTTTCAAGTCCGTTTTTCCTTGGGAACTTCTACTATCTTTTGATTCCCCATTTTTTAAGGTCTAAATTTTATACCCATGCAGCAAAATAGTCAGATAACTAAGTATTTCATTAGTCTTTTCCAGATTGATTAGATACTCATAGAGACATATGAACGACACTGGTCATCAAATATCTTTTAATGATTTAAATCTTTCACATTCTTCACAGACTCGTTTAAATGCCTTGGAAAATTTGTACATTTATAAAAATAAAGATATATTAATGAACCAGGATTTAGAATTTAACCAAACTCTCTTCAAATTACTTGACACATAGTCCTTCTACGATCTCATAATGACACATAGTTTCTCAACGTTCTCCTCTTGTGACACTTTGTCTCTCTGCGATCACAATTTTTTTTCTTCCCCTTGCCGTCTCTCCTCCCGACTTCCTTGCATTTCTTTGCCGACCTCTGCCTGACGATGACTTCGTGGAAGTCGAAATACGTATAGCCGCTTTGCAAGTTTTTTGATGGTTTTGGAGTTGTTTTTTATATATATAACATAACCATCAGCAGCCGCTTTCCTTATTCTACTCATAGAGACCTTTAGTCATCAGTTCACTTTGTTACAGAAAGGTTCTTTTCCCAAGCTGAGCCAATCTCCCATTCCAAAAAAAGAACTCTACCCAAGTAAGAGTATTTCTTCACCAACTCTGGTTTTTCATCATCCACTTACATGTTTAACTTAGGCTTTCTTTCGTAGACCTTATTACCTTATTCTTCTTACGCGTATTCTTCCTCTGTTTATTGGCTTATCTTTCTGACTTCACTATTTCCCCACCAATTTTCTCTCCTTTATCTTCCCCTTCTTCCTTCTTCCCAAACTTCTTTTGCCATTTTATTTACCAGCGTGTTAAATGCGATAATGATAGGGAAGTTTGCAGCCTTGTATTACTATTACAATTCCTCTCATCCTGATTCCGCTTATACCTCTAGCTGTTTGATACGAGTTCAAATTTTGCAGCCTTTTTGTATCTTTTCAGCATCTTTACACACAAACTTCAGTCTAAGAAAATCAAGAATAGTGATTGGTCCATGATATTAAGAGAGCTTATTTTACCAGGAAGAATACTAAAAATAACTCATAGTTTTAATTTTATGGCTTGCAATCACCGACAAAAATTAATCATGATTTATTCCGAAGAAAGTGATAATAACACTCAATAAAAAGTTATGAGCTAACTATGTGTAGTATTAAACATGCGATCTATGAAATATATGATAGGAGTACTACAATTAGCAATCTTTTATGGACGATTATTTATTTATTTACATTTTTATGATGCAATCACAGTGATCATTCCAATTTTGCTTGCAAATGTCCTTCTACCAAAATATAAGTTTAACTATTGGGTTTAATCAAAATGGTAAGGCGACATCAATATTAGAATTTAATTTTCTTCAGTATTCTAGCAATCATTCCTCACAATAGCAAGATCTAAGAATTCCTAATTAAAGAATCCAGTGTCGCTTTCTTTCATTCGCTAAAAATTCTTCAATTCACTTTTTCCATGATAGCAGTGGTTCACAATTCATACCTCGTCCTTTAATTACTAGCATTGGTTCTAGCAGAGCTCTCCATTTAGTCTTCTCAATTAATGTCTACTCTTCCCAATTAAATATCAATATTTATGCTACTTAATATATGTTATATTCTTAGCGAAACTATTGACTATTGTTTTATCTTCACTTCGAGATCGCTTTTGATGTAGTATTTATCGCAGCTTATATTGTTATCCTTTCAAAAGGAGGTTACAAACTAAGACCAAGAACAATAAGCGTTGAGGCGGTTATATCTTAGCGTGGGATTGATAAATCCTATTTATAAATAACAACAGAGTGAATAAAGCAAACTGCCGGAGATCAAAGTTTATCTCCCTTTTCTCTTAGCTCCTCTGATATATTTCAATCGATACATCGAGGTTTCCACAGTCATTTCGAACTACAATGTCTTTTCTAACAATTACGCCTGATCCTTCTCTTTTATCGGCTTTGCTCCCTCGGGAAACATTCCCAAGAGAGAGAATCCTCTTCTCTTCTTCAATCGCGAATAGGATCAGAACTCCTCTTTCCACTTTCTTTCCTACTTATCCTCCCTCTTCTTAGGCTCCCATCGAAATGACAATGGCTTTTCCTCATCCACCCACCGCTTAACGTGAATAATATTTTTAGTGTTTACTATATTCGCTCTCTTGTAATGAAGCATTTCTATTAAGGCATAAAGTACATAATTGCTCATAAAAGGTTTGAGTTAATGGGAAGGAAAACAAAATGCCATGCATGAACTTCCCAAGGAAAAGGACACACATAAAGTTTAACAAGATTGGGTGAAAGGAAGAATCCTAATCATCCTGTTCCAGGACGTATATTATAACCACCCTAACCAACAGTCTCTTAAAATACAGGTACCTGTAGCATGTTTGAATTCCATGCAAGAATACATCAACCATTTGTAGAAACTATAACAGTTAAGCTATCCTCCATGGAATATAATATAACTTAACTGTATATAAATATAATAAATCTTAAATGTTTAAACCCACAACCTGTATCTTTCATATGACGGTCATGTGAGTTCCAGGTTCTGAACCCTGTCCTTAAAAACTTTATGGCCATGTTTCCTTATAAATTAGCCTAGGCCTTCACTTGAACGTGCTAAGCTATCGTTATCAATTTCCTTGTGTTAATATATGAAAGCAATGAATTTGTTACGCGTTTAAAAATTGGAATTCTTGCGTATTTTTTTATTTTGCTTCTCTTCTTTTAAACTGTCGAAATGGAGCAACGAATGAATACTGAGGCATTCCCTGATTACAAGTCTAGTTTCCAGAAAGAGAATTAAGATATTATGGAAGAACATTGGACGAGTTTGAACAATTAGATGATCACTTGAGATAGACCGCAAAGGAAGAGGATATTAAAAATGGCTAAATAGCTCGGGGCTCGAACTGGCATCCTTTTCCGATCGTCTAATATAGCCAATGAACAACCAATATTAGCAAAATAACCGTTTATCGTAAGAATAAATAGACCGTCTGAAGCCCTCCTAGGGCTAACTATAAGGATCACATGAAAACATCTGTGAAGTTATTGTAATTTAGCTCTCATTGAGGGATACTAGTACTTGATTATGATTCAAGGTTGAAATATGTTTTATATTATACTGAGTTTCGTTCAGTTTTGCTTTTAAAATGAGCAAATCTGTATGATAAGCATTCTTTTGGAAGTCATAGGGCAAATATCTAGGGTCTACTCTGTGGTAAATCAACTTTCCGGTACAAAGTAAATAAAATCAAAGTTTTTCGCGGTAAAAACTTTATGGCACACCGAAATAATAAGCACGGCTCCTTTGGTAAGTACTTTTGGTTTTCAGGTAAGTTTTTAAAAATTAACTACCACTACGTTTCTTACAGTTTCTTACAAACCTAAAATTGATATTTATGGTTTATATTTTCCCTACTGCAACCTAAGATTGAACTTATATTTACCGCTCGATGTACGATGTATCTCAGTAAGATCGAAAATAGCTGCTGTCTCTCTAAATGCGTGAAACACTCTTGTAACTATCTTATGGATCTGTTGACTAATGGTTTCATGACATTCACCTCTAACCTATCTTTCGTATCGCAGGAATCAGTAAATCTCAACATATGCTAAAAGTTAATCATCGGAGAGATTGGGCGAATAAATCAAGAGTGGGAAGCAGTCAGATAATTCCAGCCGCAACCCATTTTCCGAGCTTTCAAGGTTCCGCAACGGCGCGTGCTGATTACAAATTAATATCCATATTTTGACGCGCTGCGAAATTACCTCCTCCCATTAATTAAGTTCGTTGGTTGGAAAGAAGGTCCCGCTCCAAAAAGGCGACCGTCACGCCTCCACACGTCATCAATCAACATCACCCGAGCGATTTGGATTTGATGTGCGCCATTGGAACTCGTGGAACAATTGGAATTTCGAATCAATTGGACGGCTTTTTAAGAGCCCGTACTTTTTAAATTCTGGATTAATGCACGATATATCAATCACAGATGCGGTTTAATCTACATTTCAGGTCATATTTATGACGTACAGAAAATCTACAACTGGGGCAATGGCCCACATTTTTAATTTAAATGTGTTATACATTGCCAACTTTGAAAATGATTTCCGAATTCCTACTTATGTATTACAACTAGAGACAGCATCACACGTGCTAAGGTATGTTTGGTTTTTTTATTGCTCTAACTTGTCATCACTTTAGTATCGCTATCTATTACATTGAAATCTAAATCTATCTAAATACAGAGACTCATGTAAACCACTGTTTAAAATATGATATCTTGACATTACCCTGCATTTACATTTATGAGGTATTAAATTATGTTCATTCAAATAGAAAAGATTTTGAGGACGAACACAACCATAATTATGATACCAGAGGGAGAAACAATATGAATTATCCTAAACATAGACTGTCAATGTATGAAAAGACCCCATATTACATGGGAATAGAACTGTATAATAAAATTCCAAAAGAATTCAAAGAAAAGTATGGGAAAAGCATAAAAACTTTTAAAGAAAACCTACATAAATTATTATCTAAAAAGTGTTACTACACATTGGAGGAATTTTTAAATGGCAATGGCTTGTGAGTGAATATGCTTCAAAGGTGTATGTAAATTGATAAACTATTTTTGTGATTATGGCAATCATGTTTATGTACATATTTGTGAATTTCATTGAAAACATTGTAAAATCTTCAAAGATGTTGTATGTTTAGATATGTTGAATATTTGTTAAATTGAAAAAAATTATATTTTATATCTTCTTAGGTGTATTTGTACTAGTTTAAGTTGACTACTGTATATTGATATGTCACCTATTCAGGGCAGAATTATTTTCTGTTTTTGTAATGAATATTTTTGTGACGCAAATAAATTATTATTATTATGGCAGCCTCCCGGTTAGAGGAAGATCCCGGGTTCGATTCCCGGCCCTGTCAGACTTTTTTCAAGTCCGTTTTTCCTTGGGAATTTTCCTGGGTGCACGCCCTTATGTGCAAAGTCACCTAAACCCTTTCCTTATTATTATTGAGCATTTTATAAGAGATCCAGTGAAATCAGGACCTATAATAAGACTTAAGTTAATATCAGTATTTATGATAATTAATATGAAATATCAATATGAGTTATAAAAGTGTTGATGAACATTCTGCTATGCATCAAGTAGTATTTCATGTACTTTTCACTCTTGGAATATCTAAAGCTCCCATTTTATTGGAAATTTCTATTCACAGGTGAAGTATTGATTCCAATATACTATGTGGTGAATATTCACAATTAATAACAAACATTCCAGTTTCAAACAAACACAAGAATAACAAATTATCAAAATCATTCCAGTTTCAAAGTGGTTCCTAGGAAAATGACATATTCTGTTTTGGAATTCACCTATTTAAATATGCTTACATTCGTTCGTTTGTTATAAGGAAGTAAATTTATCGCAAAATATCTTCCCATAACGAATTAGCGAGGCACAAATTATCTTTAGGTATGAGATAAAATATCCTAGTAATTATTATATCGAAATTAAATTGCAGTTTGCGTAAATTGATAGTTTATTTCTAGTAATATACTATGCATTAATTCAAATCGAAATGAAGTTAAACAATAAAACCGTCGGGAGATCACTTTGAATGGGAGGAATCGTAAGTGTAGATGCAAAGTAAAAATAATGACTTAAAACTCAGAGTGAATCAAACTCGATCAGATTCCAAGAATTACCTTAATCTGAAGATGGTTATTAGTTCCTGAAACTGCTTCTGTATATTATATCTGAGGAAAAAGTACTCTATTTTATTCTACCTACATGAAATAACTTTTCATTTCAATTTATTTCATGCTTTAATTTACGCAACGGATTTACCACTTTCGTGATATTTCTAGATGCGATCACAAGAGTAGATTTCCCTGATTTTCGAGTATTAAGAAAAAAATAATTTTCGCTACACTAAATCGGAAACTTCCGTTGGTGACAAGGAGGCTTCGAATGCATGCCATGATATTTTCTTTCGCAATCCTTTTCCACTATTTTTGCTCGGTTTTAACGAGCGCACGTAAGCTCCACAGACAATTTCAAATTTGGTTTCGACACTCGTACCTTTTCTTATGTTATTCTAATTTTCGCGGTGTGGCGTGACGCTCGCTCCGTGCTTAAGAGGCGTCTTCTCCGGATCTACAGGTAAACAGCGCCCTCTTGACCTCCATTTCGGATACGTAAACTACGAACAAAACTCTTAAAAGTTCAGTCTCGCCCCTGTGATTCCACATTTTTTCACATGCATAGGATTTTTCGAAGTGAGGTTTCGCATCCATCACGCCACCGCGAAGATTTAAGACCCTCTTCGATTCCCCTCTGCGAATCAAGCTGATGGAAAATCGGAGTAAAAGTGGAGGCAGGCTGAAGTATAATTTGTAAGGATGAGATCCATTTTAGGTTCACTCATGTCATCGCCGATGTCGGTGTAACTTAGTTCCAGGTTGATTTATGCTCCTCTTCTAAGATGCGTTGCTTTAAATTATTCTCCGCGTCCTTCCTATGATTCATATATTCATTACAGTGGAATTCAGGTATTTGATACATATAAATGAAACTTATTTCCTGAATTTATAAATGTAGAAAACTCACTATAATGTACCTCGTTCACCTTTAAAGGTTTTTGAGATTAAAAATTCAGAGGCGTAACTGGCTTTATATTTTATGAATTTTAATTCCTGAATTTACAAATGTAGCAAACTCGCAGTAATAAACCCAGTGGCCTTTAAAGGGTAGTTATGTTTACAAATGCAGCTGTTGATGTGAAATTTAATTCCTGTATCGATTATTTTTATCATAAACGAAATTTATTCATTATGAGTTCATACCACGCTACCTCTTTTTGAGAGATTTCAATTAATAATGTGCGTTTTTTATTTACTTTTGATGTTTACTTATAACGTTACTTGTATTTGATAATATTTTCTTCTTAAAAATCTTTACACTCAGTATTATCTCAAAATCCCTCTACTTTATTTCCCAATCCATTTTTCAAATGACTATGCGAAGGTATGATTTGATAGAAAGCAAAATTAATCACAAATTTGTAGGAATATTTTTGAAAGTTATACATAATTTGCTGTAATGCTTATTTATCGTCAACTAGTTTGAAGAAAGGTAATATTTGTTGTAAATATGGTGGAAAATTTACGCATTTTATGTTTTAATTCGTTGGCATACCGTAATCAATAGTAGACTTAGATTTGAAACAATTAATAAATAGTTAAATTTTAAAATCGATCCATCTTTTTTTGAGATGGCGTGAATATATCAAGCTCTAAATACTTCGATGGAGCATTTTACAGGTTAATGGGATTTTAATTCAACTGCTTATCCACCAAAAATATTCATTTGTAACCTTCATGGACTCTTATATATACTGTATGGACCTTCATGGACTCTTATGTATACTTATAGCTGTTTCAATTGATTACATCTTCATTCGTCAACGAAAATAAAATTAAATATTTAAAAGATAGGCAATAGTTTAAGTATTGTTTGTGGAGGATATTTCACGTCATAGAAATAATTTATTGAATGTGTAAACGTAATATGATCTCATTATTTTGAATTGAATTTTCCAAGGTTAAAGCAAGGCACGCTTTTATATTCAGTACCTAAAAATGTTTTCATTAGCCGGCTGTGCCTCATTTTTTGCTTCCAAAGAGAATGTCAACAATCTTATTACTCGACCGTATTCATTTCATGTCATTCTATACTTTTGAACTCAGTCCTCAGATACTGACATTTAGTACTCACTGTATTTATAAATTTGAGTATTATATTTCGCAATATCTTGTCCTCTAAAAATGCTGTCATTATATAGAACAGATATTTAAAAATATCTATTCTATTTTCCATTCAAGAATTAACTCAGTAGTAAATTTAGGTATAAAGTGTCTCGGATAATAATCAGTCATTCTTTCATTCCCCCAAAGTTGGTCCTTGAAATAAAAATATGCTCTCTTCATCTGCCTATACATTTAAAACATTCAATTGATTTATTTATTGAATTCAAATAACAATTCCACTGTGTTGTGCTTATGCCGAAATGTAAATTTTGAGGAAAACGCCACATTTACGGTAAATATATTTTGTTTGTTTCGAAAACGATCCCGTGGAATGAAAATGATAACAAATTTGCCATCTACACTTTCTCTTAGTAAACATATGTGTAAATGGGATAAAAATATTGATCAACGTATGGAAAGCTAATCCTCTACAGCTAGAGTTTCATCTCTTGCGGAAACTCGGTTTACCTTTGTATCCTTTAATATTACCAAAGCTATCTAACAATAATTTAATGTTGCGTTTAAAAGTTTACTATTAACATTTATTTTTGTCCACGGTAATTGGTGATATTTAATTCTGACAACGGCATCGGAGATGTTAAATCAGCCAGCGCTGCAACACCATGGTCCTGGGTTTGAGTTCCGGTCACAAGCCTTTTTCTGGTCAGGGAATGCATTGATTTGTCAATAATATTACTAATTGAATTAATATGATTTGGGTCCTCCGGTTCCTATAAAAATAAGTGAGTACTATAAATATTAGAGAGAAATTATCTGCTAGAGCTAGATTTTTGGCAATTAATCTGAATTGGCCTTCCAAAAGAAATTAGTAATATAAATAACCATGACGAGAAATAAGGTTCGGTATTATAATGCAAATGGAGTTTAATTGAAGACAGAAAATTTTTCAATTTAAGTCTGACGAACCGTATCATAATCGATCGTTAAGGTCTGGCAGGTTAAGTTGACTTCTAATCTTGAAATTATTTGCTATTAATATTATATGCCGTTAAATTGCAGTTACGCTTAATTTTTGGATTGTTGATAGACATATATGGCTAGAAATTATAATACCCTACTTAAATTTGGTGTTTGTTAATATTTACTTCAATCATCATTTGACATATTTCTCAACGTTCAACTATTTATATATTTAATTATAAGATATGGATACAGAGATGCCACCATTTTAGAATGAATATAAACACTAAACACTCACAATCGATGTCAGCAGTAACATAATTTAAAAAATAATATTTAAAAATTAGAAAAATATTCACAAAATAGGTTTACGTACGAATTTACACGATAAGTTATTTACAGGAAAAAGTATTCATATATTTCTATAAGTATGAGATAAGTGTCAGTTTTAAGAAGTCTATCAGCTATAATAGAGTATGTCAGACTTAATATGGAGTTTATGTATAAACTCTAAACATTATAATACTGGGCCTATGAGTTCCGATAATAAGATCTATGACGCGACGTTAGTTTTTCAAAACAACATTCCTCGAGATAAACATTGAAATTTCTCCGATTCAGTGATTTCACCCGAGTTGCACCCAATAAATGTATTTCGGTACTAAAAAAATAAACAGGAAAATTGGCACAAAGGAATGGAAGGCACTAGACTGTGTAGGTAGAGAATATTTTTCCTCGAGGCACTCATTTCTAGTCGAGTTTGCGTCCTGGGAGACATGGGGCGACCCAAATGACCTTCTCGAAATATCGAGTGGGGAAAAAAATATCGCCGCGCCAAGGATTCTCTCTCCTCAATCGGTCATCATCTCGGCGTCGTTGCATTGGGTTCTCTACGCAGCCAAATGGCACCGAGATGGGAATGCAAAGTCGGTCATTTCGTTTCTGAGCCGTGGCAGCACTAAGCCGGAGATGACAGCGACTCTTTTCTTGGGCTCCTTGGGGCATATACTAGCGGGAGACGCGCCTTCTCGATATACGGGAGAAATTGGCTGTGGGAGGGAGAGAGGGAAGCAGAATTCGATGCTGCCAAGGACTCCTTCATAAACGTCTAGAGAGGAGATTGCTGAGGAGTAAATTTTAATCAGTTTCATTTCCCTAGATTTTGACAGTGCCGAATTCCATCTCTAAAAATTCATTCGATTCTGGGTGTAAATCAAATGCGTTGCATCAAAATAGTCCATTCTTAAATAAAAAATTCTAAAGGTATTCCTTTGCATACTTTGAATTTAATCATTGGTTACGAAATACTCAAATGCAATCGACAATTGTAACGCTGAACCCAGAAAAGTTGTTCCGGTAATGACAAACGCGGGTTAAATTATCGAGAATTTGTAAATTTTATCACCTAGAGTCTATTTCACGTGTATTTCAGAGTGTTGAAAATATATCGCTTTTGAAATTATATACCACTGCAAAATAATTGCACGATTTTATTATTAATTCAGTTTTAAGTATAAAAAATCGAAACTTTTCCAAGATTTACAATATTCGCAGAAATTTACAAAACTAATTTACTAACTATGCCATATTAACTCAAATGGTAGAGTTAAAAAGCGTCTTCCAGAAATATGTAATATTCAAATCATTCCTAATATAATACAACTATTACTGAGACAGGTTTACAATCCGAATTTACGAACTTGTATGTGAAACATTTTTTCATATTTGGCAAGAATTATGAATAGAAAATAAAGAATAAAATACTGAATAGAAATTAATGAGATATTTATGAAATACCTTTTAATGTGTTTTAGAGCTAAACAAGTTGGTTGGATGAAGAGATAAACATTTGGCGAAATTTCATAATTCACTTAACAAAACTGCTGTTTTATGTTCCCCAAACAGTAAGTATATTCTTACAATGCCCCTGTTGTCTATGTCATAAGTATTTTCACTTTATAAAGAAGTATCCCACTAGTGTTTTCATATACTCAGTTTCATCTGCATAGTTTTTAAGTGTATCATCTTCATCGTTAATGGGACAAAGCGAAAAAACAGACTAAAGACAGCACGTTCTCAGCAGCAAACCAGGGAAATCCTTTCCTGGTAGAAGTACCGACAGTAAAAGAGCGAGTAGGAACACACACGAGATAGAATAGAGAAATAATATTCAAAGAGACAAACACGGAGCCACATCTGGCTTCCTTCATATGGACCTGTTTCCAGGGGAAACCTACCTAGGCATAAGGGACGAGAAGGGCTGTGAATAAAGGAGAAGAAGCAAGACGTTGTAAACGTATATGAGAGGGGAGAAGAAAGAACGGGGAAAAGTGAGGCCATCCCGAGAGGCATTTGTTCCTGAGGAGATCCTCGCGTCCTTATTACGTTGCGCGAGGACTGCGTTTCGGGAAGGCGAGAGAGGGGAGCAGGTATGATTTAATGCGGGCTACGTGAAATGGGACGGAGAGTGCAAAGTGTGATTCGATTGGAGGAAAATGGACGAGCACCTCCTTAGCGGAGATGAGTGTCGAAGGGGTGACATTCAATTGGTGGATTTCAAGTTGAAATTCATTTCCGCAAAATTTTCTGCAGATGGGTTTCCTGCAGTCGAATTCAAGGCCGGAATAAATACGGCTCCAATCGCTGGCCGTCGCGGGAAGATTTTACGTTTTAAGTGTTTTAAAATGGAGATTTCTCGAGGATGGCGTTGATTAATCTTTCTGTTCGATTTATTTTTTTTGGGAATCCTTTCGGTAAATAATGTGATGGAATGGGATGTAATTATGACAATGGATTCATTCCAGACGTAAGCATTAATTTAATTAAGTCCGGGCTATTTTTACGAGCCGTGTTTTCTTAGATTTTACCCAGAATAAGTGAGAGAATGATTGATTAGGGTTCATATAAGTGAGATGGTTAGGGTTCATGTAAGTTTATATAGTTATTCAGAGTAAAAGTGTATTATTAATTACAGTATCAAAAAGTGGTTTGATTCTACCAGACATTTTTGAAAGTTTTTAATAAACATTTTAATTTATATTTTTTGTATCGCATATCACACAGGATTCATATTTATTATTATGGCTTCCGCACAGCCAGTTGGGCAGATGAAAGCGGTTCCGGGTTCTATTCCCAGTGCAAGTCCATGTATTTGATATGAACTATGTCATCGAAGAGCTTTGAAAAGACTACTACTACTTTGATTTTTCTCTGAAATCTTTGGTTTTACTACTGTTATTTTGACAATCGACATACAATTTCAAATTTAATTATTTTTTTAATTTAAAATATACGTTTCTAACACTCTCTATGATTTTAAAGGGTGTCTTATGATTATTGGATTAAAAATATGCGTTGAAACGTTGTGTCGCTTGTATATTTGTTATTTTGATTCGATTCTTAATGAGAGGGACAATTATAGATTCAAAGGAGAGTATTGGCATTGCCGAAAATAACCAACGAAGGAATGATGGGTAAAACCACTATTAAACCGATAGTGTGTTATGTACAATTTAAAAGTACGGAGAGGTATACACGTTAACATGTTTTAACATTATAAGCCACAGTCTGATAGTCGTCAGTTGGTAATAGATTGTAGCAATCAGAAAAAAAATTGAGATGCGGTAGTCAGAGTGGCCCTCTTCAGTAATTACTCACCAGTTAAAAATCTGCAAATTTATTCCATATATTTAAATGAAGAATATGTATTAAAAATTTGAAAAAATATGTTTTAAAATTTATGGATATTTCATGAGGTGATTTGCATTATCATTCCGGTAAATCCATTTATATGAGATAATAGACAAAAACCAACTTAAAAAGTTTTAAATCCGCACGAAACAAGAGTTTTGTTTTTACAAAACTAGAGAGTTTCCTACCTGGCGACACTGTCTTTCTCTCCTTCACGTAGTCACTCAGATGTTCTATCATTTTTCCTACCCTGAAACCCTTCGTTTCCACCAAGATTTTTTTTGCCTCCAGGTACCTTTCTCCTCACCACCGATCTATTCTCCCTCGCCCAGACTACCTCATTAGACTGCGCAGAAACGAACCAACGTGATTTCATTTGTCTCCATTTAGTTTCAGCGTAGAAAAGGCAGGTAGAGAGTTCGTTTGTGTTTGTCTCTCTCGAATGGATATACTCCCAATTTGTTTAATAGCAGCCAGAAGCGAAGATCAAAACTACGAGATTAAAGCGAGCTAATGTGTCGCGAAAACACTTTTAACTTTGAGGGAGTTGATTTGGTAGCGATGGAAACGTCGTTCAGTCAAGTTGTCGCTCGAAAAAGAGGCTTAATCTGATTCAAATAGATATCGTAACTTAATTTTCCTGCGAAAATAAACCATATATAAAATGGAATTATTATGTGATATGAAGTGTGAAATTTTGTATATTCATTTTACACTCATTGCCTGTCAAAACATAGTGAAAAGCTAATTAAATCAAGCTGAAAACAAATAATAAGTATAAAATAACAAATAATTCCCTGTAATATGAATTAGTTAATCCATTCAGTTATAAAGGAACGATATTTAGTGAACTCTAACGCTATTGGAAAAGAAAGCATCATGGGGTGGTTTTAACTAATGGATCTTTTTTGGGAAGCATTAATTTGTTAGAAGTTGAATACTGTTGAATGGAATACGTAGATGGATATAAAAGGAACACTTGGCTAGAGAAAAGATTATGCTTCCGCTAACCTTTTATTAACCTGACCTTTAATTTAACCTAAGACCTTTCGTATGAAAATTAACGTTAATCTACGGAAACGCTGAAAAATTCTAAAGAGAAAAAGAAAAAATATAATGATATCTTCTTTTTATTAATTTTACGAAAATAATGAAATCGATCTTTTAGAGGTGCTTCTCGATGGCCCGTAAAAGATAAGATTCGTTTAAGAGAGTAGTTACGATGACTAATGCAACTTAGCACCCATAGCGTTTTTATACTGTGCTAAACATCTTATAAGTTTCATTGTAAAATAGCGAGGAACTTTAAAAAAAAACAAAGCAACTGTTGGATACGGCTTTTTGTTCTCATAATTACCTTTGCTGGTTGGTAAACTTAAGTAGGGAAACTTAACTATGGTGAAACAATATTTAAATGGCTCTAAGAATAATTCTGGATGGTTTTTAATTATTATTTCATGAATAAAGCTGAAAATTAGAAAAACAATCAGCAACGTTATTTCACAATAAAATTCAGTCATATTTCAAGATGAACGTAAATGAGACTGAGAAAGTTCGCTCGCGATGAAATGCAATTGTTTTTCCAAATGTTGCGATACATCAAACCTTCTTTCAGCAACGACTATATTGCCGTTCATCCGCAGTCATCAAAGAGTCCTTCCACGCCGTACGTATGACAGGAAGTTGCCATCGCTCTTCCACTCATCCCAATCCCCCTTCTTTCGCACTTCAATGTCACTTCCCCAACAAGTTCATTCTCTCTTCTTTGATTCCTCCTCCTCTCCTTTGATTTAATTCCTTTTTAATGCATATTATACTTAATAACAATACTTGACGTTTTTTTAGCCTATTGAACAACTCCGAAGCAATAAGCGGTTAATTGATGTCCTACGGATAACAGTGAACATATTCTAAACTGTTTGCGCTTTTGGGTTGAGTTATGTTTCATACGTATTCGAAATGTTACATTGAAAGACTTGATTCATCGATATCTTCTTACGTAATAATTCTTTTACGTTTCAGTTGGACTGGAATAGGGAAATATTTTGCAGCATGCGGCCATCTCTAGCATTTACAAAAACTTATATTCAATATATATAAAAATGCGCTAGTTAAATGATTTTTCCTTCCAAAGTAGCTTACCAGGTCAAGTGAAACTAAAATACACAGTACTTTAATCACATTTACTCAGCAAATATATTAAAAGTTCATTCGGAGTTTTAAATAATCCAATGTGCGTTAAATTTAATTGTTGAAATATTTGAACGTAGTCGGATGGTTACTCAGTGCTAGATCTGATGACTTCCTATGTGGCCAAATGGTACATGTCTTTAAGCCGTCTCGATGAATGAATGCTCCCACCCGTGATATCATCTGCGTAGCATTAGTATCTCTACAGCTATTGGATTTACTAATATACGTTAACTTTTTCATACACTGGCAACTAAGAAAAGAAAGAAAATTAAAGAGGCTGAGAAATCTATGATTTGATGGAAGACTAACTAAAGATAGACAATATAAAATATAGAGGGCCCATATGAATACATATGTTTGGGAAGCATCGTTGAGAAAAACTATCAATGTTTATTGAACTTGAGTGGGTATTATGTAACTAAATAGTACACTAATGAAACTCAATTTATAATACAATATTAGGGAAGAATATTGAAAGTTTATCAGCCTATAAATGCAACACGTGGGGCCATTATTAAGCATCAAGTAGGCGAAATACACGGTTTAAGAGTATATTTGTAATGATATAAGTGATAGATATCAATTCCTAATAAATTTAAAATAAATATAGAAGGCGTGACTTGATGGAAAACATTGGTATGCAAAATAAAATTATAATGATTCATTCATCGGTTCATGATTTATCCAACCGAAATGATCACTGCCTTAAACGCGACAAATTCAGGAATACTTGGATATGAAGGAAAAACAAGGAAAGGGTTAAAGGTACTGTGCAAATAAGGGCGTACACCCAGGAAAAATCCCAAGGAATAATGGAATAGAAAAAAACTGACAGAGCCGGGAATCGAACCCGGGATCTTCCTCTATCCGGGAGATTGCCTTAACCATCTACTCTACCCGGCCAGAACATTTTAATAAATAGGTTAAGGCAGAACTGGTTAAGGCAGCCTCCCGGATAGAGGAAGATCCCGGATGCGATTCCCGGCCCTGTCAGACTTATTTCAAGTCTTTTTTTCCTTGGGATGAAGAAAAAGCCAAACGAATAAGAAGGAGAATAAGAACGCCATTTTCGGAAATTGAAATTAAATTTCTCATGGACTATAGAGTTAATAAAATAAGTGGCAGAGGACATAAGTTACTACTACCGCCCAAGGAAATAAATGTATTGTGTACAATTCGCAATTAAATTTTAATCATCTATATTAACCTCGATTGAACTGTTTACTGTCACTTTATTCATTTTCATTCAAGTAATCCTTTCTAATCTCTCTTTTTACAAAATTCTTCTCTGCTTACTTATATTCTCTCTTTAAATTAACGAATCTCACTTATCGTTTCCTCCGCTATTTCAGTAACGAATAACTGTTCTGTTTTAGGTACACCGCTTCCTCTCCGCTTTTACAACTTGTTAATTTGTTACCTCATCGTACATTTCCTTTGTTCTTTCTTCCATTGTTATCTCTTAGTTTGTTTCTGTCTTGTCCACTTGTATTTTAAAAAACACGGAAAGCGCTGTCTTGATAAAGCAAGTCAGAGTTAACAGTTCGTTTTACCAGCTCATTTGAACTCTTAATTTCTTTGGAATGATGTTTTTACTTCAATACATGGGCACATGCATCTTCGTGTTTTTCGTGTAAGAGCGGATAAGGATGTGATTCGAGGGCCTTAACACGAAACATCATTTGCCGCACCATTAAAAATATCATGCCGTACTTGTTTGATGAAAGAAAATTTCTGCCTTTGAATTAACACCAATTGTACAGATGCTGAGTACTAGAGTACTAGTTCGTCCACGAGTTTATAAATTTAAAAGTGATATTTTTATGAGTACCTATACGACAATAAATCATACTCTTTCCGAGAAAATATTATGTAAGAATAATCCGTCGTCTTATAAAGTTCACGCAAACATCTATTTCTACGAATAAAACTTATCTTAAGTATCAATTTTCGTTCCAAAAGGTCCCTTTAATGTATATGTCACTAATTCAATGTATAACTTAAATATTCTATACTAAAGCCGATGTCTCGGATGGATACCTAAATTTCCTTTATTGTTTTCTTAAATTTTAAGTATAATTTAAGTGATAGGTATTGCATTCTACATGTATTACGTTACTGATTCAGTTTGTCTTAGAAATGTCTGATAACAAATACATGATGTTTACATGATGGTGTCGTAATAGGTAGGAAATTTTCAATACTCATTATGGATTGTATGTATTTTGTATTGTTTAATCTTCCTATACATGCACCTCTTTCTTCTGACAAAGAATTACCTTCTCATCTTTAATCAAACGATCTCGTCAATATCCTTATTGATTCTCCCACATTACCTTTACACACCAGAGATATATCATGGAATATACTTTCATTTTTATTGGATATCTGAAAGCAACATCAAATCCAAAAACTTTAGATTTTTTAATCCATAAAGTAGTTTTTTCTGTATGCTTTTTTCGAGCTATCTCATTCTTAAATTATATACGACGACGGGTTTGACGTAATAACATACTCATTAGTCTCAATTTTCCTAAAATATTAGTTACTTTATTATTATCTTCATCCCTTGGTTTCAAAAATCAGGGTTTGAACTTCCTGTGATTTCTAACTTGCCGATTATTTTGCATCGAGCTTTTTTGGGTTGATCAACCTCACGTTGATTGTAATCTATTCCCAATAGATTTTTTTTCTGAAAGAGATCCATAGTTACGCCCACTCTCTTTTTTTTAACCTCAACACTTAGATTCCCTCAGTTTCTCGTTCCTTATCCTTTACACGCATGTTTTCATCCGAGAGAACTTTCCTCCCAGCATTCCCCCTCTTGTACAGTGTTTTCTCTCCTCATTATCCCCTTCATCTCGTGCGTCATGGCGGGGCCTTTGAAAGGGAAATCGTCACAGAGATTGAAACATGGATGGGGGTCATTAAGGAAAAGGGAGAGTGGAGAAGATGTCTGCTCGGTAGACCGGAGAATAAAGATCAGCATATCCCATTGAATGAGCGGCGCAAGTGTGGTCGGGTAACGGTGGCGATATTATTAGAATGAGAGTGGGGTCGATGGATGGGAATTAGTGGGGACAATCACGAGAGGGGAAGCCGACGGGATTGCAGGCGGTCGGGTTAAGGCCATCGCCACCGTGAGGAACGCGACTTAAAGTGAGATGGATAAAGAACAACGACAATTTAACTATATAGATATGGGTTAAGTATGTGCCGGTGTCAGTTTGCTTTGCCAGAAGAGTCGCCTGACAGGACACCAAGTCCTCGGCGGGATAATGTAATGGTTATTTAGTCTAAAGCACGTATTAAAGTAGCGGTTTTGATCATTGATGAATTATGACAAGTCTTTCCAGAGATTATTTATATTATATTTCATTTATTCGGCTGGAGGATGCATTTACGATCGTGCTTCTAAGTAAAAGGAAACCCTCAGCCTAAGGTGCGTAAGAAGCGTTTTTGATCATTGAATGATTATGAAAAATCGTTCTGGAGATCATTTTCTATTTATCTTTTATTTGTTTGTTTCGTGGGAGATTGCTTTGTAATCTCGCTTCCCAGCAAAAGGAAACGGGATGCAATGCCGGTTTATAGTGTTCGCCGTTGTGTCAAGGTGATATGTGAAGGAAGTTGGCTCAGTTGAGGAGCATTATGGGAATCTTCCGATTCCTAAATAAAACAGCGAGATACACAGGTAGGGATTGCAATATCGGACCAAAATGTCAATACCGGTATTCGGTATTTTTAGATCTTAATACCGGAATACCGGTTTTAATACCGGTAGTAGGAATTTTAGTAAAAGAAAGAAAACATAGGTGTTTCTTTGTTATATTTGCCAGTTTTATTAGAGAGAATAAATATCACAACAAATCATTTGTAACTTATGAATTATCTATTATATATAGATAACAGTATATAAATAATCACATAAAAGTCGAAAACGTTCTTTCAGCATCTACGCTGGTTGGTGGTACTGTGGGCAATGCGCGATATACTTTTTCCAAGTATTTACCTCTAAATCCCTCATCTTCAAATAAATAGGTTTCTCGTCGGATGGTTTTGGATATATCTGATTTATGTATTGTATTTTGGTTTGTTGAATTTTTTTAGGTATCGCAAATTCTAATTTTTGTTCAAAAGACAATTCCTTTTCACTATCTAGATTAGTGTCATCATCATCTTCGATAACTGTACCGAATTCTTCTGAATGTGGATAGGTTTGTAGGTAAAATCTTTTAAGAAAATTTATAAATTGATCAAATTTGATTTGGTTAGTCTCTTTTCTTCTTTTTCAATTTTAAAATCATTATAATTATGTAAATACCGTAAAACATTTTCTATTTCTGTATGACTTTCTTCTGTGCGATTTTTCAATGTAATATATAACTCTTCAGATAGTGATGTGTGCTGTTCTTTAAGTTACAGCAACATGAAATGTATTGTTGCATTGGCTGTTAATAAAGTAGAATCTTTCAGACATAATGCCTCCACAGCCAGTTTTATTGGGAGTAGTGCTGATACAGTTCTGGGTATTAAGTCAAATTCACTATCGGAAAAATTAATTTGCAGGTTTAAGTCGATTATTGCTTTTTGGATTGTTTTTTTCTGTTTTAAAAACCGTTCAATCATTGGGAGTAAACTGTTCAAACGTGTTTTAGAATCTAATATTAACATATGTTCTGTTTTGTTTTCAGTTAGTGTATATTTTTGTAATGTAGCATTTTTTGTAGGAGAACGTTTAAATATTTTAACAATTTTTCAAACTTTATTAATTATAGGTAGCAATTCTTGATGAGTTAACATTTCATCCTCATTAGCATTATCTTCTTCAACAATTACATTGTCATTATCTTCATTGTCACTCTCATTCTCTTCAAGGTCGGAATCAGAAGTTTCTATACCCACAGTGTTTGGGTTATTCTGTTCTTTATTTTTTTTGGTATATAACATCTATTGCGCCTTATTGAATTCCATGAGCATAGCACGATTGCGTCTTGCACCAATCAACTTTCCAAATTTTTCATAACCGTTGCTCCATCAATCGTTATGGATACAATATCTTCTTTCAGCAATATTCTATGTTTCCCTAATTTAGATTTAAGAACTTCCACACATTTTTGGTTGGCATATTTCCCGAGACATGTGTAAGTCTTATATTACAATTTTTTTTCTGAATGGATATTTATATTTGAATAGCGTCTAATTCTTACTCTTGTCCATTCATCAATTGTAATACTAAATTTTTCACCATTTACTTTTATTTGTATCAGTTTATGTTTCAAAGAATTGCGAACACCGTTACTGTAGTTTATAACAGTTCTTCTAATAGTATTAATCGATGTTGGTAGATTTTTAAAACCTCTGGCGGATAGTGATTTTCTTAATTCAGTAGAAATGCAAAACACTCGAAATGGAAAACCATCTAATGCCGTCATTATACTTATAATTTCATCCAAATTATCTTTTTTCAAAATAATCTAAAATCCCCGAAGGCTTGGACATAGAAACTGTGCTTAAATTTGTATGTTCATCGCTATTAGATTCTGTCTAACAAATTTGTATCATGTTTCGTTTTTAAATGTGTATCGAGTCCGTCTGTACTTCCTCCATTCACTTTAATAACTCTTAAACAATTTCTATCATTGTGCCACCATATTATTTTCATCATACAAATAATGAAACCAAACCGAAGCATTATCAACAGATTTTTTATGTTCTTTGAGGTTATTCTTATTCATTATCATGGGTATGTAATAAATCTGAAAATATATTGAATTTGTATTCACAGTGTAATTAATTTCGCCCGTTAGGGAGACATAAAAATAAAAACGTATACTATTTTGCTATTTTGGCTACACCTGAACATAAAGTGGAGACAATTTAAAATTTTCTTGTAAATACCGAAAAACCGGTATTTAAACATGTGAATACCGATATTACAAAATTGTACAAATGGCTCAAATACCGGTATTCGGTATCCCGGTATACCGGTATTGCAATCCCTATAGACAGGTAATAGAATCCATCTAACTTAAATTCAGGGACTCATTATTAATGATTGATGTATGTGTACAAATAATATGTCAAATTCTAACAAGGTACCTACATTTAAATACATTAAGATAATCAAAATAACTTCAAGAAGGATAAAATTAGCTAATCAAGTCTATACATTATGATAAATTAAGTTTCTTAGCTCATTTAATTAGACGTTGAATTAAAGGCAGGAATGTTTGTATTTAAGAATTGAACAGAAATGAATGTGAAAACTATTAATAAAATAGCTCCCATTCCGTTTCCTCTCCTGCTAGGTTCGTACCAATTTTTATTACTTAAGAGTGCTGAAAATAAAGTTTTCCTGCGAAAACTCCGAGTATTCTTCATTACGACAATTCAAGACAACCTTCGTGCAACGAAATTACACCTAATACATCAACAAGGTTCGTTCTCGGAAAATTCGCGCTATGAGCCTTCCATACTTCATTTGAGGCAGAGCGTACCGCTCACGTATTGATGCTGGAATTGCGTGCTCCGGTGTTTTGCGATCACTTCTACGATTTCATGCAGCAATCGAAAAGGATTCTCCGAACACATTTCACGGCGAAAATCACGATGACAGGTAGAGCGACTAGCACTCGTATCAGGGAATACTTTTTCGGGAGTCTGATGGACTTCCGAAGAAAGGAAAGTGAGCGGTATACATTTTTTAGAAGTATCGACGTCGTATAGGGGCGAAAGCGTATATATCGACTGTCTGTGTCTCGTCACCTTCCATCTCCCATATCGAATAATCTCTAGCCTTCGATACGGAGTATATTTCATCCCGCACGAAAAAATTTCAATGCTTAAAAAGAAAGCACGCGAGGCGCCGACCTATAAATCGCGGTTCCAATTTATTCCGTCGTTCTTCTCGACGCACGAACAAGTAGGTTTACGCCGCTGTCGGAAAATGCGATTGATACCGAAAATGGGATATGCGAACCTTAGTCTTACATATGTCTTATCAATTCAAAATAACTTTGTTATTTTGTTTTAATAGGATTGATTTGAACAACTGAATTTACTCATGGAGCTCCTAGAATTTATTCAGTGAGAATAAATCCCGAGCGTAATAACTGAGTTTCATGAACCATATTATGTTTAGCATGCCTACATGTTAACATTCCAATGCCAAGGTCCCCGGTTCGAATTCCGGATAGCCAAATTTGTCTGGTTAGGGAATGGTCGCATGTGTTCGTATAATGTTGATGTTATACCGTCACTTTAAATTGGCATCTCGCTGTATGTGAAGCGTAAAAAATAAATGAAGAATATGATGATATTTTGAAACGATAATCCCTCACTGAGTTTCTAATTCTTGGAATCGTTGAAGGTCTAAAATATCCTCTTTATTTGTTAATCATCCTAAATAAACATATTCGTAAAAGGAGCATATTTCAATACTATTCAATTAGAGCTTTTTATTGTCTTATCATATATTGTGCGCTAAGATTTCAATCCTCAATTGAATGAAAATGGATCAACTAAATTAAGGTTTGTTTTGGTTTATTTTAATTATTCTTTCCCAGATAATCCTTGAACTTTGTCAAATTTAAAACAACTTTTGTGAACAGAAGATATCATACTCTTTTTCTGCTGATCTGCTGTTGACACTATCAGGGAAAGTCAGTCCTCCTAAGCTCTCCTGAACTTGTCCTGAAGCAATAAACGAACACAAACTAATCATTCCCTAATCAAAAAAATTCGATCAACCGGTAGCTTGGGGTCGGAGCGCTAGCGTATCTAAATAGAGCGTTAACCGTTCCGCCGCCACTAACTGCTAGGCTAACAGAACTAACCGTCAAAACAGGTGGCATAATTAAAATCCTGTGCAATTTATAGAGTCCGTTATTAATTTTTTATGTAAGCTTTTATCAGGGATTAATTCTATTTTTATTAATTTAAAGGTTATATGGATACAATTAATTTCAATTAAAATGCTTTTGCATGTAATATTTCTATATAGCGTTTTAATTTATTTCGATATATTCAATCTGCAGGAATGAAATGACGAGTGACTAAAATGAAATAAATTCACTGACTTTCCCTAGAAATTCTCTTCAGAAATACATATATCGTAGCTAAAATGGATCCAAATATCTGGATGGTTTATAAATAAAATAGTAAAAATTTTCAGGTTATATGAAAAATTTCCTTTAATTTTTAAAACCCGAAGTTATATCTCTCTATGTATCCACTGAGTAATATATGATGACATGAAGATCTATAAACAGGGTTCAAGGCCATCCACCTGATGAACTCCCGTTAAAGAAACGGGTCGAGTTACGTATGCGAATCGTTTGTAAAGAATGTTATTCCAAGAGAGAAAAGTTGCAGCGTTAGATCTCTCTAAATTACTCTTAACGACATTTGAATGGGTATTATTTGCATGTCATCTTGCTCTAACGGACATGAAGCAATTTGAATGGCTATTGCGATACATTATCTGGTAAAGTGGTGTATAAATTCTTGTATTTCGATATGGAATTTTTCAACGAAGTAGATCTCATTTTTAAGTAAATGTAGCAGATTCAAAAGTTATTGACGAATATAGGAAAGTAGGAGTGGATATTAAATATCGGAACGGAGAAATAGAATAACAAGAAAGATAAATTTCAATTTAACAAGCATTTCCTCCTAAACTTTAACATTTCAGGCTAGAATATTATTTTGGATAATTAATAGATGAATAATTTATGACGATTACTCAAAGCAAACATTTTCATATCCTTGGGGAATGAAGGTGTGTATTCAGGTAGAACACTGCCAAGAGGTTTCGACCATATGTAACCTGAGGATCATTTAGTAACATAAATAGTCCTAGGAAGAGAAAAGAAGTAGAACATTAATGATTCTTGTGTTTTCTTAATATATGAAGAATATTTTTAGAATTCATAATTTTTACTTTCTCCCTATACGTAGTATAGAGAAAGTATTGTATTCGCAAAAAAATTCGACCTCCAGATTTCGACGGAAATAGATGTTTTGGGGCCCATAGAGCATGTTTTAGCTATTTTCCCGAACATGTCTGTCTGTGTGTCTGTCTGTCTGTCTGTCTGTGGTTTTTACTACAACTTTTGTATGAAACAGTTTTTCGTAACACTGATTGTTTACGAGTTATTCTTCAATAATGGTTAACCGGAAGTTGTTGTTTACCCAGAAATGGAAGTTTTTCATACATATCTTGATCAGAATGCAATGTAGGTATATACAATCATGTACCAAAGTTGTAGATAATGTTTTTTACTACAAAGCTTGTATGAAACATTTTCCTGTAACACTCATTGTTTTGGAATTATTTATATATTACCGGCATAGGCTTCTGTTTTCAATAAATATGGAGAAAGTCATGTGTTGGCCACATCAGATTTTTTACTTTAAGATCAGTTCAGGAAAAATTCTGAATAACATACTTCTTTCAATAAAATTAAATAAATCAAAGGAATTCGTTGAAGTAACTAATTTATTATATATCTACCTCCAGATGATGATGATGATGATATATGCAATAAATTAATCCATTAAAGGCCATTTCCTTCTTTTCCCAATAAATTTCCCCACTCTTATTTAATTAATCATCTTCCACTTTATCTTTTGCCTCTATTTATCCTCTTTAATTCTGTCCTCAATTACTAACTTAAGCATTCCATCTTCTCTCAGCATTTTTCCAACCCATTTCCTTTTTCGATGCTCAATAAAATTAATTTAAATAACTCAAATTGAAAATCAGTCTAATTAAGAAGTTCATTTTTTGCGCAGGGTATGATTTCTTAGTGAAAAAGAATTATTTTTCAACTGAAAAATATTGACATCTAATTATATTGAATAGCCCTCTTAAACTAGAATTAAAGATAAACAGAAGTCTAATATGACTAGAATGTGACACAATTGGATTTCTTGGGTCTACATAGTTCTATTTAGAACATTTTAGGTATAACTACATTACTATCTCAAGTCCCATTTTTACATCGATCAAAGTATGAAAAACTGTCCCAGAAAATTACACAAGAACATTTTGAAATCATGCGATGATTAACTGCCAAGACTTTTAGAGATGAGTCCGGAAACTAACTTGGACAGCGTCTCATTAATAATTCCGAAACAAATATTACCACCATGCACCTCCAGGAAGAACTGTTCTTTTATAAGCCGGCTTTCAAAGACTGGTATAATGCCCTTTTCAACGCATGCATCCAAATCCAATTACTAGTGAATTTACGATCGCCCAATCCTTACGCGAAGTTGGCCGGAACTATATATTTAACAAAATGCCCTTCGAGGCAAAACTTTCGGAACGACTTACTTTTTAGGCGGTCTGAAAACTTGGAACTTTAAGATTCTCAACCCGAGTATTTTTAACTCCTCGGTATTTTCCTCGTCTTTCTCCTTCGCGTACTGGAACTCCTTTTTTCTCCTTTGATAGCGGAAGGAATTCTAGCTGGAAACTAGCTCCCTCAGCGGGCGGAGTGGGAAGCACTCCTCGCGAGACGGCGACCGAGCCGGCAAGTGTTTTCCGTCTGCGCTGCGCTTTTGTTTTCCATAAACTATATAAACAGCGGAACATCGGATCCCCTTAAGGGTGGCCCTAAAAATCAAAGGTGTGGAAATTTTCTCCGCAGTTATTTTCACGCCAAAAATCCCCTCAGAGAATCCAACTTCGTGGAAATTATCAATTTTAGCAAATCTTATTCATTAAAACGTATTCTAAACAAATTTTTCCTTATGCCGATTTTTTCGTTTAAATGCTGGAATTTAAAATTCCGAAAGGAAATTTCCTCGGAAAAGTTCTGCTGTCATTTTTCTTCGCTATTAAAGTACCTCTACTAATGATATCCCACCTAGGGTTACTGAACCGACAGAACGCTTCAAGGAGATTCATTCACATTCGTATCTCGCGATATCTTTTCTCCATCTCTCAAAACTCCACCGTTAAACTTGCCACACTCTTTTCTCTCACAGCAGACCGAAGGAATTATGCATTTTTAAGTGAGTTAAAATTCGGACGTGGAAACTTCATCTAATGGAGGCACTAAATTTTCTTCCCAAATGTGTGTTCAGGTTGGAGTCATAACCGCCTCGACCTCTGTCTAACCATTAGGTTTCCATGACTGCAGTGGCCTAATTACTTTCGAAAGCAGATAAAAGTATGGAATGTAAAGTGAATCACGCATGTAATGTCTTAATCTCCCAAAGATATTTCGGATTTTTTAAATGCAATGCTGTAACGATGAGGAAACACGAGTACAGTAAAAAATATGTTTCATAGATTATCCTAGCTTCCGTTTATCGGCTCAAGTTTTTGTCATGAAAGCTTTGTGAAGTCTGTAATAGGAAAATATACATTTATACTAAAACTATGAAATAGACAATAGATGCGATCCATGATGATGGATCGAATCGGGGGAATGGTTGTTTTACTGTTAGGCTGTATTACTTACTTCATGTAATTAAACTTAGTTAGCCTTATAAGTAACTTGAATTAAAGTTAATACTTTTGCTAATGTTTCTATGTAAAAAAATCCTTCTTTGTTGCCAGTAGCATTAAAAGTTTTGTAGCGATTTTGTTTTTAGTTTCGTTTCAAAAATAGTATACTTTTCACTATTAAATAAAAATTTATAAGAATATGGAAATCTTATTGAGTTTCAGACTGGTTGCAAAATTTTTATATAATTTTCGTATCATACAGGAATTTGGAATAATTCAACGGCTATGCTGTATTATTATTTATCTTTACCTTCTAGATATTAAAACCACCCTTTATTTGGAGTACTATTTTTCCGATCGTAATTTTTTTAGTATTTCCTGTTTCATTCTGACGAGAGCCGTATTAGTAAATTAGCAATTAACATAAAAAATAAGAGAATTGAAAAGTTGTACCCAAGTCTAGCCACGAATCTCGCCAGGAACAAAGGAAAAGGTGAAGTATGAAAAAAGTCCTTTTTAGATCTTTTTACAAATACATCTTAAATTATAAAACGTTAAGTGGCTGTTAGAAGGAACAGTTTTCGTAAAGAGTAAGAGTAATTCGTAGAATATTTTCCAGGGAGATCCTCAGAAGCACGTCATTGAAGCCATTGAAGGCAGCAAGAGAAGGCTAAATACGTATCTCACTTATACTCGAATTATCTGTGAAGCTCGTTCAAGAAGTTATCCATATTTGGACCGCTCATTCAAGCGTTCTGCGAAACTCGAGATGGCATTCTCACACGATACATTCTAAGCAAGTCAAGAACCTCCAAAAGATTTCCGTCTTTCCCTATGTGTTTGTTTTTCCACTATCAATATTTACTTTCTTTGATGGACGTAGATGGCGAAGGAGACCAAAATAAACGTCTTTTGCATTCTGATTCCATCTTTTCTAAAGAACATGCCATATAAAATTATTTTCATATGTTAATTTAGTTTTTGAAAATACTACCTAAATACTTTTTCCGTGCTTTTACAATTTTTTCCTTTTAGTTTAATTTTGGAGTCGAAATAGAGCCTTAGAACGAAAACTTTTATGTGCGCTTCATATGGGAATGCTTTAACTCGTTCGGTGGACCAATTGATGCTTAAATAGAATCATATTGTCTGCAGGTCGTCTACTCTCTTAATAAATCTGCAACTTTACATGATATGTATCTTCTGGTTCTCTACTTTTGAATCTAAAATTTCTGCATTCAACTTCTTTGAATTAAAATGTCGATATTAATATCGATAACTACCTTATTATTTGCGAGTGAGATAAGATTAGTTCTTAATTTGTATAGATTAACTAGACTAGTTTCTCTCAATCCACCATGAATATATGTTTAGAGTATTGCAGTATTTTTAAATGTTTGCGAAGAAAATATTTTGTCAGTTAATCCTTCCCTATAGTTATCGCTCTCAGTTAAATGAGCATCTATATAACTCTGGGTATACTAAGGAAGATCAAACAATTCCTCTCCAGCGTCACCCTTCTGCATCCGAAATATTCTCCCTCTGCCGCATTTCTTTCACCGACGGCGCACTTTTAGGCGAAGAAAAATGAAGAGGGATCCTCAGACGATTTCTCAGAACAAGACAGCAGGATGAGTTGAAAAAATAAGAGTAAGAAAAGACATTTGGGAAAGCGGGAAGAAGTGAACGGACGGCAGCGACTATTTTGCACCGTTAGACCTAAAGGTTAACTGCTAGCGGTGGAATGGGGAGGCGACAACGAAAGTTAGGACGAAGTTTATTAATGCAAGATCCGTGGTCGCGATGCTAAAGGAAGAGGAAAATGAAGTTGTGTTGTCTGCAAGAGCCGTTGTTTTGGGAAGAATTGAGTCGAACCGTTCCCTTAGAGGGCTAATAAAGGGAGGCGAGAGGCTCCAGTACTGAGCCTTGAGGGACTCCGTCTCTTTTTCTGCCCGTACATAAAGAGGATTGGGGTCGCCTTTCCCACTGAAAAGAGGTTAATTTGAATAGCAATGAAGGTTTCGTGACCGAGGAGGCGACAAGTGGAAGGAGAGAGCTGGTGGTCTGAGATCGCAGTTTATTTTTTTGTCGGAGGGAGAGAGAGATATCGCGGAGATAAGGACTGGTAAAGAAAAGGCCTTTCGTTGCGGTGAAAGGAAGCGTGAGGAATCCATCTTTTTTGCGGCGGAGTTTGAAAATCCGATGTAACCGATGATATGGATGTTGGACGCGTCAAAAGGTGTCAAATATCGATTTGATATTAACTTAGTCGACGTTTACAGATAGGTGTTTGACATTCGATTCGGGATGTCTTATGATGCAAAAAGCACAATATATCGCCGTAAATTCTGTGTATTGCTGCATGGCCATTACGCCAAAAATATGTGATATGTCCTTATATTAAGTAATGATAGTATTTTAGTAAGGTTAAGTAATAATCTGCAAATTCTAACTAAGGATCAATTACGAATATAATTTAGATTTAATTGAGATTTTAGCTGAAATATTTGTATTTCAACTCATCCGTGAATGGATAATCTATAACTAAAAGTAATGTTATTTATTTGTCTGTGAGTGTTTAGAACAAAATCAAATTGGTACCTTAAGCCCTCCGCCATAAGCTACTAAGAGCTTGCAGAGAGGAATGAGGTTCACTAGGCAAGATGAGGAGTGAGGTAGTTTGCCATTGATTTCCTCACTGAGCCAGAATGCTTTAAGCGGAACATATCCACGCAAGTGGAGCACAATGACTCTATGAGTAACACTTTTCTAATCATTCAGTAAGGTGATACCTAGATTAGTGCAATCATTCACTTATACCTCGGTAGCTTTCATTTTATCACAGCCATGATCAATACTGGGAAAAAATAAAATGAAAGATTAATTTTTCTCTTTCCTATTTCACATGAAAAATGCAGAAATTCTATTCATCAGCGTATATTAGCAGGAACAATGATACTTATCAGTTGGGTATAGTAATTTTTACCATTTTACTGATGTTGCAATGTAAACAAAAATCGTATTTGAAGCCGATAGCTTTTCATGGCAAATTCTGAAGTAGTTTGGTTTTAAACCAAAATATTTTAAATTATTTAATCCATTCTCATAAGAATAGAAATCTTAGTAAGTTTTGACCTGGTTTGCACAATTAAATTGGCATTCCAATTAATTATTTTTTCATTTAAACCTTAAATAATGTAAGGCTGAAAATGTTTTTTGTACATTTTCACTCTGTTGGACTACTTCATAGTTCGAGATTTGAAGTAAAAATGATGCCAAACTGCGCCAAATATGTATGTTTAAGTTACAATGAAAATTAAGCTAGCCTTATTTGTTTAATGATCTACTTACTTATTTTGAAATTTTGAAAAATATCTAGATGGTAAAAACAGAAATCAGATGCGAATTCCTGTTAAAGCTTTAAATAAAAATCTTCAAAATCGGTGGAACCAGCAGAGACGTAAATCCTCCGAGGATGATGCAAGCAACCGAGTATCTGGGGACGAGCATGGATTTTTAAAGCCTTCACCTGAGTTTTGAGCTAGAACCTCGGAGAATAATATTTGTCTCCGAGCAGCATCGCAACCCTCGCTGCCATGGATACGGGAAATGGGGATAGTGGAGATTTGGGAAGGGAAGGAGGAAGACTCGGATGGAGAATTGAGGACCAAAGGCGAGAATGAAGGAAGAGCAAGAGGATTTAGATGGGACACGAGATATGGTTCAATCCTTTAGAAAGAAAATTTAATAAATGAATGGAAAATAGATGAGAAAGAAAAATGGAGGCAAAATGATATGTGGAGGAGTTGAGATGTATGACAAGTAGAGAGATAACACGATAAACTGAGGCGGATTTAAAATAAAACGGAAGGGAAAAGGGATCGAATTGACTGTGAAGAATTGAACATTAACAGATCAAGCTAATCAAAGAGTTTTTCCGATAAATATATCTCAAATCATATTTTCCGTAATGTCTCTGTAGTGTAGACTAAATTCTTACTACTTAATTATCACCATGATCTTCACAATGGGAACTTAAAATGAAATGAATAAATTTCTAATATGGCAGGAATTGATTGACACCAATGAGGCCTAGATTTCGCAAAAGCCCATCTTAAATTAAAGCACAGAGAAAGAGAATTTTTCTGCATAAAATATTTTTAGCAAAAGAAGTAATTTGTCTTCATTATAATGAAGAGCGTAAACGGATAGATATCGTACCGTTTTGCGTTTCCTTTAAAGAATCGGCTACATTTATTTTGGAGGATGATGAAATTTGTAGTTTATTTAAAACAACACTTCAAGCTATATTTTAGTGATCTAACCAGCGAAAGAATTGATAACGCAATTTTCCCTCCAATATATATATATATGAAATTTTAGTTTTTTAGCATACATGTGTTCTAGCTATACTTATTACAATGTAAATAAGCGTGTTCGTATCTTACCAATTCAATGGCGCGATTTCTCAGTTAATTCATCTGTTATGTTTGAAATGAACGAACTCAGAATGAAATATCTACTTTAAATATTCCAAATGCCTCTCTGCAAACTCAAAATGCAGTAATGTAGAGATTTAAATAGAAATGTACGATTTATCTATGAAATTGAAGCGTTGTATGTCAAACCCGATAATGATACCGGGATGAATAGCATGGTGTAGAGGCACAACCTAGCCTAATATAGGTATATTCCAAAAGTTAGATATTGCATATAGTTAAAGTGCCCTTTCGTGACTAAATCCATACCTTGCGTTAAATAAGCAAGAAGCTTTAATAATTGGTTACATTAATATTGTATTCTCCATTATACATTTCTTATTATATGTTTGTTGCCCTCATGAAGTTTTAATTCTCATAAGTTTTAGGGAGTGCCCTCTTTAAGTATAGTTCTTTACTTCTATTGAATTTTTAATTAAAGAAACTTTCACTTTTACCCAGATAAGGTACGCACTTCATTAAGAAAAAATGAACCAACCAGTTATTAATGCGAGATTAGGCCCATGTTAGTCGTCTCTCGTCTACATAACCTCAATTCCTTATACATAATTTAAACTTAAAGATAGAATGCAACCAAATATTGAGTTTGTGGCGAAAACTCATTTTAGGTAAAAGTTGGAGTCAAAAACCCCATTGTACGAGAAACACGCACCAAAAAAAGGCAAAGGCACATTTTTGAAAATTAAACGTATAAAAATATAAAATGTCGTAAAAAGGAAAAGAAAATAGATACGATTTAATTTACAATAAAAGTTAACGCTGCTAAAGTAGTCATCCAAGTTTAATAAAATATATATCCAACAAGAAAGTTAGGTTTCAAAATTAATCCAAAATATTCAGGTATTAATCTTAGTATGCATACATTTTATATCAGGATTGAAATCAATTACACTATTGACTGGCAAATCATTACGAGTATAAGGGTATGGTAGAATTTAATTCTTCTGGGGCAGGCTGATAAGGGAAATATAATTATCAAATCTTAGCACTAGGTAAATTCTGAACAGCTGCTGAATTTTATTGTTTTAATTAACTATTCCATCATTTCCATTTTTGAGAATCGTGATCTGTGAAATATATCATTGATGTTTTCTTTTAGATGAGTCCCTCATTATCAAATAAATAATCAATTATAGATAAATCTACTTAAAGTAATAAATGTAAGCACGTAAATGAATTTTAAACAAAATTAACTCGGATTCAATCGCAATAAGTTGGTAGGTAGGTAGGTATCTTGAGTTTTGTATAAGATGTCTGCTTCATTTTCAAATCACTTGAATTAACATTCAACCATAGATGGATCAACTTAGGGCAATAAAATCAAAGCTTCAGTCAACCGGATTTAACTTAGATTCATTCGCAATACTTTAAGGTGATTTTGGAAGTGTGATATGTGCAATATGCCCTGAGTTTATTCTTTAAGTTGAAATTCAAATTAATATTAAATTTTTATTATTTTATTATTTTTTCTCTTCATTATCAAATCAATAAGATAAATTAGCAATCAGTTATAGATAGATATACTTACAACAATTAATCTAGGGCTTTTTTAAACTAGAACCAACTCAGATTCAGGCAAAATAATGGAAGTTTGACGGAGTCTGACATCCTTAACCCTACGTCAGTCGCGCTGTTGTATTTTGTACAATACAGATGGTTTTTCGGGTCCTGTTTCTACCTTGGTGGTCCCTTAAACCTCATGCCTGGGTCTATTCCTTTATCGCACTAAACCACAAACTTGTAAAGTCATCAAATGCTTCTTTTTAGTCTTAAATCGACTGCGAAAGCGAGTAAATCTATAAAGTGACGACTGTTGTAACACATAAAACGCGCGACCGTTTGGGTAACTTTTTCGTTGGTGAACTCTATTTTTGCATATTATAACTTGTATATGAAGTTTTAAAGTTATTTTGTCTTAAACTTTATTATACCCATTTTAATAATGGAATTCATAGACATCTAGGGTTTAAGGTACTCTCTGAACGCATGTAAATAAATAAAGTATATATAATTATATGTAGAATAGTAGTATTTTTTCCTAAAAGTTATTTACTTCTTAATTTACCCTCTTAAATTATATTATTACCTAAAGTTTAGCAATCTAAAATAATAATAATTTCAATTAATTTTACAATTTTGGCCGAAAAACGATCTGTTGTATGGAATACAACGCGCGACTGATGAAGGGATAATCAATGCGGAAAACAGTAGAGAAGAATAAACAGAAGGGAGTGAATGAGGAACTATAAACGCGGGAACGCAGTAAAAGGAAGTCACCTAGGAGACATTTTAAAGCGACGTGGGAGGAATATGCAGCGGATGGAGTGGGAGATGAATGAGCGGGGGGAGAAGGCAAAGCCAAGAAGGGGTTAGGCGAGATGAATGCGTAGGCTCAAGGCGCGGAATGGTGAAAGATGCCCGACTGTGCCTTAGGATATGAGAAGGGAGGTATTCACCGAGGAGAATATAGAGGGAGTGGGATTTTTGAGGGCGTGGAGAGAAAACGAGATCTAGGAAAGGAGAGATATATAAAAGTGATGAAGGCACGCGGAAAGAGGCGGAGACACGAGGGAAAAAAGATGAGATGGGAACGATGGAGATAAATAAGGAAAGACGGGTAGGCGAGGAAAGGATGGGTATGCAAATAGAAAATTGTCACTTTTATGGGGTCTAAATAGGGTTCGCGAGCGGAGGTTGGCGTAAAATGTCTCGGATATATGGAGGGAACTGGGAGAGATTTTATGGCAAAGTGGTAATTTCTTACGGGAATAAGTTAACAGAAATACGATTTGAGATTACGCACAACAGCTTTGAGCAATTTATTATCTAAAGCCTCAAGACTTTATGAAATAAACGAGAGAGAATATTCAACCACTCTTATTTTAAACTATGGTCATATCACTAAAATGTTTCAAAACTACAGTGATTTATATCCCCCAACTAACGTTGCAGATTTATTTTATAACAATTTTCCTTTTGGTTTTAGTATTTCGTGTGACCTTTCCATTATTCAGATAATTATATTCTACAGCTATGTGCAAAAAAACTTTAATTCTTAGCCTTATATAGCTCAGGGCAGGGTTTTCCAAATTATTTCTGCAATGGAACACTTCGCAAACCTGGGAGGTTTAACGGATCACTTCTTATTTTTGGTTAGGTAATTCTACTTGTAAAATTTTAAAAATAATTTAATTAAATCAAATTGTTTATTTAGTAATTATTTTTAAATATAAAACTATAATATTATAATATCAACATATTAATTTAAGTTATTACTTGAATAAGATAGTAGAGGATCTTCAAATGTATTGCAGTGTATAGCACCTTTCCAAATTGTCGTGGAACACCTATTCAGGTTCAGCGGAACACCGGTGTTCCGCAGAACATAATTTGGGAAACCCTGGCCTAGGACTTTTAAAGTTTTTTCACATAGCTGTACTTTCTCAGGTGTTCATGTAGAGTGAAAAGCTATTAGAGGTCGGTATTAAAAAATACTCGCTTTGATGATCAGGGTGTATTTACCTAAATACTTTAGTTACCAAAGTAGCCTAACACTTTGAAAAATCTAACCCAGTGAAGAAAAATTATACTATAGACAACATGTTGTAAAGTACAAAACACATTTTTAACCGGATAAAATGTAAACTTTCAATTTAGAAAAATAAGTCAATGTAACTTTTTGAAAGAGTAATCGGAACTAAGTAAATTAAATTTCCGCTCCGGAGCACTGTATGCGCGAAGAAGGGCTTCCAACTTGATTTGTAATAAGCGTCATTAATGATCATCTTACAAGGATCTATAGAGTATATAAGTAAAATAAGTATATCTAGATTAATTGTAGTGAATAAATACAGTGTAATGACTAAAATTAAAATTTTTATCTAATAATAAAAAACTTATGAATGGATTATCTTCTGAAGAGATATTCCAAGATATATCGTACTATACGTATATATCGTACCGCTTTGCCCATTAGTTACGGAAAATTGTTTTTGTATAATCATGAAATATTGGCCAGTCATCGTTGTTTGTAGTATGATAAGTACAATGAACCTCGAATCATCGATTGTGATAATCTACGAAAGCCCCGTGCCTAAGTTACGGGATAAGTTCCTTTATTGATATCATAGATTTATTATGGGTGGAATATACTATTCTGGAGTATTCTTTCTATATTCAATATACTATTCTATCTATTATTCTGGGATAACATGGACTAAATGCTAGGAACTTCAGAAAATACCTTCGTAAAAGGAAATTTATTTCGTATTTTAAATGTTGGTAAACTTAAACTTTACTTATACTTAGTTCATATATCTTCCATAGGAAGTGTAACATAGCGTCTGTAATGCGAAAGACTTCGACTCTTTGTTAATTATTGTAGTACATATTTTCCGGCTATGAATAGAGATTTAGTACCTTAAACACGGGATCCGTTTCTCCGAAGCCATCCTTCAATGGAATGCTTTGAGAAGAGCTTTATTTGAATTCGATTACCGCGAATTTGGGGTGAAAGACTAGACGAAGGCGTATGTCACCAAAGGAAGTCTAGTATTAAGGTTTGCCGTCACGGCAAAAGCCGAATGCTTCAACTCTGTCGCGGAAAGCTTATAAACTTGCAGCTTGCCAGAGAAACATGGATAACACCCTTCTGATATGAAACTTACTTCACTTTGGAAGCCGGTGCAGAAAACTGTTGTTGGAACTTAGCGTCTCATGTATGTCATACCGCTAAGTAGCTACCCAAGTATAACGAAGTGTGCGGTTTTGTCCGGAAGTCCTTGGGATGCGTCTGTTGGCCGTAAAGTTTTACACCAGTAAAGGCTACATTTATTATTAACCCAAAACATGATTTCAGAGGTACGGAGTGGAAGTATACTGCATCCCTTGAAGATTATTTGATCATGGGATTCTTTATATTGATCTATATTGATAAATATTATTTAACAACAAAAAGAAAAGTAAAATTAAATGTAGGATATACCAACTTTTTGTAGCGTAACTGTCTGGTATTTAAAAATCAGGAGACATTGTTTATTCAACTGAGTAGAAGTGAAATTATTTTGTAGGCAGAAATTTTAGACATTTTATTGTATAAAATCAATCATATTACTTTCCACTGGTCTATAAAAAGAAAGGCAAATCCAGTAAATTCGAAAAATGTCAGAAAACGTATTTGTTTTTTTGTACAAAATACTTGTATTTATAATTATTTGGCGTATTCAAATTCTTAATAAATGCTATTTTACTAATTTTAACAAATAAATTATTATATTTATGTAAGGGTGAAAACAACCTCATAGTTTTTGTTACAATAGCAAATCAAGGGTACGAAAAACCCAACGAGTCTAATTAAGAATTAATAAGTATTACGCGAGCATTTTTTCTGCGATTAAATGAGGATTTTTGGTTAACCCTCGAGCGCCCACGGTTGCGTATACGCAACCGGCGTTATAATTTTGCAAATATAGTTCCTGACACCACAACGCTATTCTTATCGGTTTATGAAACTGCTAAATTGTGCTCAAGACTTCTGTCAACATATTCCAATGACTTTTTTCTGCCATTAGTTGAGCATAGGGCAGAAATGGTGGCAGACGTAGATCGCAGTGCAGCTCACGCTCAACATGGATGTACGCTTCGAGGGAATAGAAGTCTAATTTTTATTTCTTGCATTTTCCAGCGCCTATATTGCATGATTTCGTCGACAGATATTATAATGCTACTAACTACATCACTTTTTGGCGGATTAATTCCTTTATGTTTATGATAATTGGTCTTGATACATGTGGTTGCGTATACGCAACCACGGGCGGTAATGGTAGCAAAAGGACTCTCTCTCAAATTCCGGTGATTTCTTGGAATTCTCATTTCACTCTGCAATTTTTAGTGAAACTTTTGTAGTGATGAAGGCAATAACGAGTATTAATGTGCATAAATGACAATTTTAAGTGATATTACGTTGAAAGAAGCGCTGGACATTTTTGAATCTAATGATATTGACGGTGATTTAGATGCCATTTCATATGTGACAACTACCCTCTTCCTATGTTTCCTCTATTTTTGTTTACCCGTTCAACAACATCATACTCTTTATTTTATTACGTTACACTATGTATTTTATCAATTGGCGATCTTTTATCTACCTTATCTCATTTTAACGCTGAAATTCTCTCATTTGCTCTAGCAAATCCATTCATATAATCTAATAAATCCATACAATTATATTTTTTCCTTCGGATCATTAATTGAACTTCTAGTTTAATTACTTAAATTTTGTTTTCTTATATTCAGTTATAATTTGTTCCTTATTAATTTATTTTGGGGTAAATAATTTAGATAGGATATTCTTGGTGTTGGTAGTCGGTTATATTGGAGTTGTGTTGTTTATGAATTAAAGATGAAGCGTAGAATTAAAATGGGTAATTAAAATACCAGAAATAATATGCCTATATATTTAGATCTAATTGACCATAACACAAATATCAAAAAGCATTTTTCCCTCAAAGAAGTGAGTCCTCTCAAATTTTTTTACCTTTTTGCCAAGTCCTTTGAAAAAGGACTATACATAGTAATTTACGACGAATTGCTCCCAATTTCTATGCATATTTTACGTGCCCTCTCATTTTGCCAAATAACAAATTCGGACGTTAAACAGGCAATCAACAAATGTTAAATCCAAATCTGCAATTCAGCTTTCCCAAAAAATGAGGCTAAAAAACCAATAAAAGTTAACTGATAATTGAAGTGTTTGCATTAGCAATTTAGGCTATGAGATTAACCGCTGAGATTGCAGAACCCTAATGACACCTAGTTGTAAACCTTTCCGACCGTATCTCGGAGGGGAATAAGGGTTGATTTGGAGGGAAAGGTTTGAGGAGTGGAAAGATTTCCCTCAGCGGGAATGATTGAGTCCCTTTATAACATCTCCTTCGAGCCGAAATTACATCTGGTTAATTTTTGCCCAACAAATGACCTGGTGCTTAGCTCGCTCGAGGGCAGCCGTAAAAACTTGCTCATGCTAAAGCTGCCTCCCTCATGTTGTGAGCGATTTGCTTGATGCTAAAATGGAAAATACGCTTAGTATTCATTGATCTTTAAAGGGAAGTTTAAAATATGAAAATCTCTACGATAGGACTGATAGGTCAAATCTTTAACATCTATCCTTAGAGAGCTTTTATTTAGCTATATTTATACCATAACATAGTGAGTAACTGCGATGTGCATCAGGCTAGTGTAGGCAGTGGTAGTGTTTCTTATCTTTTCGCGGTTGGGAATCAATGACTTTGCAGGGAAAATAAAATGGAATGAAAGATTAAATGTTTCTGTAAATAGTTGCTCTAAAGTTATATAATCTTTCAGCGCTGTCAGCATTACATTTCTATTGATGAGAATTTGCGTTTCGTTTTAAGAAATGATTCACAAATACAGTAGTTATGAAAAAGCTTGAAATTTTTAAACTACTGCAAAGTGCTGGCTGTAATGGTTGAACATCAGGCCATTTTAATGGTCAATTCACTTATTGCTCATTTTAATCATATTAACTATTGGCTAAACATTGGATAAGTTGTTATTGTTGTTAGCTCTCATGCTATCAATAGACCTTCTAAATGATATGTAGAATATTTCACGCACATATAAAATGAAGTTAAATATAGCAAACTATACATTCATGTAGTAGAAAATAATCAACTTGTCATCCACAAGCTCTTCTCTAAAATCAACTTATTTGAATTGATAATAGGTTAAACGCTTACATAACATTATGGGAGGAATAGAAAAAATCTGATGTGGCCAGCACATGATTTTCTCCATATATAAGATGTAAATATTTATCTACGACAGTATTTTCGAACTCTATATTCAATCTAAACTTGGAAGATAAGTGAATTATTTATATCATATTATCTTTTACGTCACAAACATTATAAATAATGTTCTTCGGGACATGTTCGATGCAAAACGATGAAATTGGCCTTTCGCCCACATCGCCCAGAGCGCCCACAAAGTACATAATCAGCTACCTCCGGTTTATCAGTATTTCAGGTATAACTCCTAAACAATCAGTGATAAAAAAGTATGTATGTTTAATACAAAAATTATAGTAAATTAAATTTTCTGAAAATTTTATTAATAATAGTATATACTTTAATATCATATTTATGGAGATATTTTGCCAAAACAGAAATTTGCTTCGAAGAATAATGCTCGTCTTCCGGTTAACCGATTTACTCCAAAAACTAATCATCTTTGACAGCACCCAACAAAGTGCTATGTATTAAGTTTGGTGTTGATGCGATTAATAGTTTTTACGTTAGAGCGACCATTATCACACACACACACACACACACACACACACACATACACACAGACATCATTCCAAAAATGGTTAAAACGTGTTGTAGGGACCCCAAAACATCTATTTCCGTTGAAATCTCGAAGTCGATTTTTTTAAATGAAAACAATACTTTCTCTATACTTCGTATATGAAGAAAGCAAAAAAGATATATTTCCCATCAGCCACATGTTTCTAGAACTCATATCTCATTTCATCTGCTTCAACAAACGGTAAAAGGTTCTACGGCATTGAAGCTACACAAATTAGGTAAATTAAGCAGCTTTTAGAAACAATTTATCTTACAAATATTAAAAGAATTTTCTGTTCAAGATTTTCAGTTCCCCAGTTGGAACATGGAAGTTCTCCTTAGCATTATTGAATTCAACGTCTTTCAAATAAGATTGCTGGAGAGATTTCTTGCTTCACTGAAAATGTGATCAACCAGAGTGCATAAGTGGATCAATAAGAACAGTAATGACTAAATTAAATAAGGAGAGGGTAATCAGAGTCTCTCCCTATCATTGGATGCACTGATTCGATTTTAAGAGACGGAAATGAGGTGGATAAAGCTGTTCTTTTGTGAATGAGCGAAGGCATTAATCATTCAAAACAAATTAGGACTCTAGGGTATCCTCAGAGATTCTTGCGGTAGTCTTTTTAACCCTCTAAGTACTGCCAAGTTTCGAGAAAATTTGAGTCGTAGCCATCTAAGTGGATTAAATTTGAGCTTCGGCATTCTAGAAAAGGTCAGAATACTGTAATTTCTATCTAGTTGATTTTAGCTCAATTAGAATTCGTCCGTTTATTTAGAAATAAAAAAAAACAAACATATACATGAATAAAATCATTGAAAATAATTATGGGAAGTTTTTTAATATATTCTTGTAGATTTTGGGAAGAAGTACAGCTTGCTATACATTTAAATAAATCTAAGCTTATATGGATGTGGCTCGAAAGAGTTAATAGCGTTCATAAAAAATAACTATAATTTTATTTATAAATATGCATTTATGGTTTGCTGAATCAGAATCACCAGCTCTACTTACAGTCGCAATATTTTCTCGCGATAGATATTCAAGTTCATTGATTAAGTTATATTTTCTTCGAAACGAAATTCGCTTTTTGGGCCTCCGTTGGAAAATTTAATAATAATTATTATTACTCTCGTATAGGAATGGCCCAATAATTTTTTTTTCAAATACTCCTACACAAAACAACTTTCACAGAGATAATTATTCCCTAAGATCAAAATTAATACAGTTTATGTTTTACTGCGAAAATATATTATCTATTTAAATGTTTCCTTTCTATTTCTAATTTACTTGCTAAAAATACATATATTACTGGTTATATTTTTTTCTTTTATATATATTTGTAGTAGACAAGAGAATATATGGGACATCCTTGTCTCAATTTCATCCAATAAGACGTTATTTATTTAATATATTTTAGTACTACAATTTACCACCAAGCCAGGTGATAGTCATTCCCGTAGTGGAAGGGAAAAATATAATACCCTACCGGGTATTCACCCTATTAGGGAACTAAACCCCCCAAATCCTCCCGAAAGCTTTCATCTTTCACATTACTGCAAAAAATATTTCAAACTTCTCTAAAATATACAATATTTCAAAATTACAATATTTACAAAAATACAATAATATTACAATATTTTTAAAATAAAAACAAGATTTAAAATAATTAAAGAAACCCTTTTAATTGTATTGGAAAATACATTATAAGAAGGGGGATTAGGTTCTAAAACTTTTCCTGGTAAATTGTTCCATGCTTATCTATGCATATTACGGAGTACCAAAATGGGTTTCTTTGTGGATATTTGTAGTTTCTTTGTGGATATAGTTGTGTGGAGAGTATTTGATCGACTCCCAAAGTTTATTACCGAACAATTACGTAGGATTATGTACTGCATCATGCATGTATTTTCTTGCTTTTGAAAAATCCATATCTTTCACAGGGAAAATGATTCCATGCTTCCATTTTTGACTGAAGCATCTCCCTACCTCGCATGAATCCGTAATCGAAATTCGGTAATCGTCTTTGTTTGGGACATTTAAAACGTGGATTTCCGAGGGAATTCTAGGCGGAGTTTTTCCCCGATTAGAATTCTTCCTCCATTCAAACTTATTTGAGCTCATTCTTCCTCTCCGAGATGGGATCGATAGCGCTGTTTTGAGGTGCGCTCCTTCGAAAGTGGATTTGAAGCGAGAGATAATTCAGTCCTGAAGAGGCGATCGTTTGAAATAAAATGAGTTAAAGAAAGCGGGCGAGTCTTCCCCGAAAGCTTTTCCCGAGATCTCTCTGATAAGGGCTCCCCATTTCTTAAAACATTTCCCTCGGAAAAGTTGAAGGCTAAATTCTCGTGGCCTGTATTCAATCTCGGGGACGATTATTTTCAATTTAAAGCGATCTTCTCGTCATTTATGCTGCGAGAATAAGTTTGCTTCTCGTTTGCTCGGAAACAAGCTTGAATGTTGTTGTTGCAGATTTACGATTATTTATTTTTCACGCCGGGAAATCATCTTTTTTTGGAGGGCTTAACACCTAAAAGAACACTCAATTTCATCATAAAAGTAAAGGAATTTCTTTGATATTATAAAGTAAGGGCTGGAAATATAAAGGGGATAAAGAGTGTTAGATAAAAAATGCATGTCGTCAACAAGAGGTATTGGATAAGCAGTCTAATTATGCTACCATTATGAAACATTACATATTAGCTGGGAAGTTGGATTATTTGAGAGTGGAAACCTTAAAGTTATTGCAGGTGATACCAAGGAAGTGAATCTTCATGAAAATACGCATTAATGAAAAATAAATGAAATTATTAGATTTAACTGATTTTATCTCTCAGTGCAAATTTTCAACAGTAAAAAATATGTTTAAGCAATGACTTGTCGTACTTGAGAATCGAACTTAATAGTTATTAATTCGAAAAACCTTACCATGATTTTAACGATATAAATTTAGTTTTTTTTCTTAAATTTGTCATATATTTCAAATAGTCTAATTATTCTTTCTGATCAATTAATTGTAATTTTTATAAATTTCTGATCTCAGTTTATCATTCTTTCAATGAGAACCTTAGAAAATATGTAAATAGATGCTTGCCAGGAACCAACTGTAACTCACTATGACATTATGCTTGCTTAATTTAACGATACAAGGATATGCTTATAAGAGATCTACATCTGCATTAATACCCAGCAAGCCGCCTTTCTGCGTGTGGCAGGGGGTTTAATCACCAGTGGAATCTAAACTACATCCTTATTCGGTTATTGTCGCGTATCTTTCTCGGAAAGAATGAATTTTTAAAACTATTCGTCCTAGCATCTATTACTCTTAACTTACGGTCATTATCGGATCGACCGAGGCAGCAGGGAGTTGCAAGATACCGATTGTACCTTCCGCAAATGTAGTTTCCCTGAATTTATTAAGCAATCGAAGCCTAGCTTCCAATCTCCTGTCTTTCAAGGATTCCCAACCTACATCTGAGATCATAGTGGCAAATATAGTATAATGTATATTACGATAGTGAATATTTTAATGAACTTCTACCAAATAATAGAGAACATTTCAAACGAAAATATATTGGAAGGCAATGTATCCTTACTAACTTGCCGAAACGTTTATTTTTTTTCATTGCCGAAAGATATATGATTACTTGCATGTCACGACTAAGTGGGATGTGTAGGTATTAAACCAGTATTTGATGACGATTACAATTTATAACAAAAATAAGTTTCATTTTAGTTAAATTCTGAAAAAATTAAACGTATTAAATAAAAAAGGAATGGCCCGAGAATATAAATTAATTTTTTATATAACTAATATATTTTTGATCGAATATCCGATGATTTATTCCGAATTATTTTTATGTGGACACTCTTTAGCAATCAAAAATATAAAATTTCGTATCCAAAGAACCGACTGCGTTCAATTAATTCAGAAGCAGGAATTGATCACCTTGCGCAAGTATTTCAAATCTTTAAGAGTACACAAGGAACGAATCATGCCCGAATTCCGACAAGAATCGTGCCATTTATTCAAATATAATATTCGTCCCATTTCCTGCGAAGAAAAAAATGAGCGATTACGAAAAACGTCGTGAATGGCGAAAACGTCAAAAGACCGAATTATTTGGGATCGAAGGAAGGAAGAAGACAAAAGCAGAGAAGGAGAGGAAAATGGTTTTCGGTTAAGGAGTAGTCACAAAGAGCGGCCGCAGCATCCTTCTTCGAATGTTAACGAGTCCCCTGAATTTGCATTGACCGAAAAACATGGTTTGAGTAAATGCGAAAGCCTTTCCAGCTCTTTCCCTTTCCAATCCTTCTAATATTTCACCTCCCTCTCTTCCCCTTTCTTCTCCTCATTTACGTCTTTTATCGCATTGTTTCCCTTCTTACCTTCCGCATTTAATTCACTCTGCCATTACCTCCGCTTCCAAGACTCATTTGCCTCGAAATGGTCGTCTCTGGTTTTGTTCGCGTAATGTCTCCATTTAACATTCCCTTTTCTCTTTCTCTGCCTCCTCTTTTTCTTGCTGTCTAATATACTCTTGAGAATTTCTTGCTTCTTGCAAAATTTTTTAGTCATATTAATTCTTTATTTCCACTTATGGTAACTTTTTAACATCAAATTATAATTATATTTTCGTCTTCTAAATAATAAAATCTCCTTGAAATCTCTTCTATTGGTAAAGAGTTAAATATTCTTCTTCATTTATTGATCCTAGCTCTTGTCTGGCAGATGTCACAGATGCAATCTCAAGAATAAAAGACAAACCGATTGCTTTGGTAAAGTTAAAATATCTATTAATAGACTTGGAAAATATTTTATTAATAAAATATTAATGCTTCAGTCTCATGAGATAGCAATTAAAGTGAGACTAGTAAAGTTCCTCCAATTATATTCCTTCTATTATATCTGTGAGAATATCTATTTGTCTCAAAAATTTAACTCACTTCACAAATATATTTGTGAAGTCAGTTGAACGTATATATACGTGTGTCTGAATGTATGATTTATATACAGATGCATGGTTTATTTACTCTGTCATTTCTGTTTCATCGTCTGATCCATCAGGATTTACAAGATATCGATGAATAATTAATCACTTTCAACCTCTAATGCATTTTATATAACTCACTTAGGAGCTCATCATTTTTATCATGGCTATATACTTGTTTGTCAGCCTCTCCTTTGGAATTCCCCCTTCATCTTTCCCTCCCAGCATCCTTCCTTTCCTCGCCATCCCATTCCTCCTCCATCAACTCGTACAAATCCTTTCGACTTGTCGTCGGGGATCGTCAGGTTGGAATAGCCCTGGTTTTTTAGAAGAGAGCGCAGTAGGGATGAAAAATTCCGCGAGAGGGCAGATAGAAAGGGAGGTCTCGGAGAGCACGATAAAAAAAACCCGGGGCTCCCACTTTCCACGCCGTTGTTCGGTGAAAAGGTTTCTACTTTTTTCCCTCCGCGTACGGGATGTATCCTGGTTGACAGAAAGCACAAGAGGGAGGCCCTGCACTTCGCATCGGAAAAAGGCTCTTCGTCGGAGAAATTCCTTATTCTTCGTTTCCATTCATTTCTCTCTCCTCTTCGTCCATCTCCAGGAACATCTTGTTACCGGACGGACTCCGGTGCGTGCACAAGAGCTCCTCCGAGTCCTCGTTGCGAGCCAATGAGGGAAATCGATTCATGGCAATCGATAAGGGTAATTTGCTTGAGCGCTTTCGATCGAAGCGGGGAATTGAGGGATTAATCGTTCTTTTTTTGCACTTTTTTGCGCCGGAAGTTTTAAGGGATAAACAGGTCGGGATATTTGTTTTATTTTCGTCGGTGGTTCGAATCTTATAAAAATGCAGTCTGTATCAAGAGGTCGTTGAAATCTCCTCTGTATTAAAAATATTGCTTCGTGTGAATGTCTTTTTCGTATTCTGGAAGGGGTGTAAGGAAATTCAAAACGTGGTGAATACTTCTTTTATTTCTTCGATTTTATTGTGTAAACACATATCTAGTTTACCATAGATGCTTATTCAGGGTTTATTTTTGGATATTTTTTTAAAACAAAAAAGAATGTTATGGCTAATCAAAAGCACTAAAAAAGGATAATCCTGCGAGAGCCCTGATGGAGATTAGCCATAGCTAATTGCGTGAAAAATATATAATTATTTACGTGGGGTATTTACGACCTTTTTTTATATATTTTGGATGAAGTAAAATTTTTTTATGTATTTTTAGTTTTAGTGAACTATTTGAAAGAGAAATATTAGTTCGTTAGCCTCTTTAAATTGTTGAAATATATTAAACAAGATAATCGCGATACCAAAAGATGCCTGAATGCCACGTTCGATGCCGAAATTTGTGATTAGCTGACGATTGGTCAGGATCATTTATCGTATATTTTTAACTTAAGTGATTATTTCGCCTTACCTTATAAATAAATACCGAAAAATCTTTCACGTTTAACAATCATCGATTTCTTCGTACAGTTGTTGAAGATATTCATTCGATTTTCACAAATAAGGTGGCCGTTATGAATTGCAGCTTTATTTGCTCGAATTGAATATAAATCTTTGTACTTCCAATAAAGGTAAACACTGAGTAATGTGGAATACAGCTGCTGATTTTACCGAAGAGGAATATTCCGTAGTCAATGTAAATTAAGTAGTAAAATATCCTTTGGATTAGATTTAATTAGAGCTATTTACTTTTTGTCCCATTGTATAAATGTCGTCCACATTTAAATAAACAACCTAAGTCACAAAGTGGCCATAAAAAGATCACATTTTGTATAAAATTCTTGGCATTTAACCAAACAGTACTTAGCATTAAGAGTAAGCTGGTTTGTGAGCCTTGCATCCAGTTATCGAATTATGTGAAACAGTTTGGCATTCAATTATTCTTTAATGATTTTTTCAGATTAAATATTTTTATAAACTTTGTGATGATTATAACCCACCGAAACTCAATCCAAAGAATATTCCGAATTAGAAATAACATTTACGAACTATATCAGTAATATATTTCACACCCATTTAACCATATTTGTGAAAATAAGAATATGTTTAGAATTATTTTGTAGATCAAATGCGATTTTGACAGAGAAGAATATTCCATACAAGGAATAGCACTTACGAACCTCGTCAATGATAAGTTTTGACACCATGGTAGCCACACTTTTAGAACTTAACGTTCATTAAATTAGATATAAAATAATGGATTATCACAAATAGTCAGAATTGAGTAGAGCATTTACTTCAAAATCTTTAATCTTCAAAAATTATTTCCTCACGTCATGACTCAATTTTCTATTGCACTGTATTCATAAGAAACATAAGACATAAGTATAAAGTGGGTGTAATTGACGTTAATGTTTCTTTTCTCTTGAGAAATCGATCATGACCCAGACATGGAAATCGTAATTAATTTTCTCTTAACTAGAGATCAGGGGTCCTTCGCTCGAATCTAGACTTTTTCAGCCTCATCACGGCAATTATATTCATGTGTCTACATTCGCGAAAGTTTTGCTATGACACTGAAAATGACGTCAATGGAAGATCTCCAAAAAGCCCTCAATGAAGCCACAAAACTTGGGAGTATTTTTTCTTCGCTTGCAATCTCGTCTCTTGGCAGCGGACCAGCGACCTACATTTTTTCTTCGGTTTAATTTCTCCGAATCATCGTCCTCTTCACTTCTCCACTTTGTTGGTTTACTCTTTTTTCTGCTTGTAACGCCATCGCCTAGGGACCCTCTCCAATAACAATGTAAAATATCTAATGAGGTGACGGCAGAATGGCTACTTCGCGTATTGCTCCAATTTTTCATAAAATAAATTTCTCTGTCACAGGACGATATTTTTTTCGAGGCTTCCTTACTTAATAAAACATTTATTGCTTTTTAAAATAATAAAGTGACGACTTAGCATTAGAAAGGCATGCATTTCTCATTTCCACTTTTCAGTTTAAGAAATCAAATTAAAGTAAAATTTAGACTGGAAAGAGAGGAGAATGGTTGTTTATTTCCATTAAAAAGAAATAATATACTATTAGCGTAAATATTACTTATAGATACAAGTTGAAATACCTCAACTATTTCCTAGGCCCTAATTTTAGATTTTGGATACTTATGATAAATTATTTTTGCATAATTATTATATCTGAAATAAATTAGTTGGCCTCTTAAATGTAGAAAAGTGAAGACCCTTTTCTGTGGCAAAATCTGCGCCAGTCACTGAAAATTTCGTAACGTGTTCTTCACAACTTATTACAAACTTACTTCCGAAATTATCAATGTTTACCCTTAAATTCACTTATACATATATCAGCATATTTGTAATGACAAATTTCGATATTTTTGCATATGTTTTGTTCAGAGACATGACATATGTTCTAATAAATCTCGTTGGTGTATTAAATAAAATTTTTACAATTCGTAACTTTCTAAACTTTACTGACAATTTTTTTTCTGGATAGTTTACAATTTTCTTTAGATTTTTTTCGCCGTTGAGTTAGATTTTATGTGTAGAAGAATTTTATGATTAATTGGTGTAGCAGTTGATGTATTGTCTCATAATATCTAGAAAGTTTAAATGAAATCTAAATGAAAAAATATAAAAAATATCTAGTAAATTTATAAATATTATACAATAAAACATGTAATATTATACATAGTTACCGAACAGCGAATATTATTGTAGTGAAACGTATTTTTTTGGTCAAAGAATTATTTAACACTGTAGTAATACCTACATTTATTCACAAATGTTCAAAAATTTTTAACTATCTTTGAAATTAATGTTTATTTTAAAGTTCGTGGTATATACCGTTTGGTTGTCTTAAGAAGTGGATTTTTGTTCTGGTGAATCTTTGTAAATAATGTGTTTTCTTTTATTTACAGGAGGTGAGTACCTTTGCATACGAGCAGTGAGGCAATTAGCAATAATCTGGACTTGAGAGGACGTTGGTAAAATATCTGCGAGCACCAGTAAGTCACTTACATTCGTTCAAAATAAAGTTGACTAATATATCGTTTTTTTCCCTAATTTTCAAAACTTTGAATCAAGTTTCACACTCGCGATTAATTTAGCGTTTTATTGGGCTTGGAATCCTTAGTGCTGGTGACATGATTTCTTCTCCTCGGTACACTCAAACATTTGTGAACGTGCGATAATCTACTGCGCGCCTTTTTGATTCGTTCTCGTGTCCTCGCACGGCCAGAGGTCAAGAAGATTAAGTCGCGCAAATCTCGACGGCCAATTACTTAAGAGCTCAACAGCGCAATGGGCTGTGAAGAAGCCGTGGCCAAAGTGCCGAGATCTTAAAAGATACGACTGCAAAGTTTTGAGATATGTTAGATTCACGACAAATAAAAGTACACGGACGCCCTCGTAAAGAATTTTATATTGATGCATTAGTTAATCTCTTATATGTAAGAATTGTTCACCATTTTCAACTATTCTTTGGTTTTGGATTCATAATAACAATAATCCTATGAATATTTTCATTGCTTGTAATAGATTAGTATAGTGTAAAATCTCTGCGAATCGTGCACATAATAATTATAATTCCTATTGTGTATTTATGAAATGAGAATACTTTAATGCATAATAAATTTAAGAAGGATGATTATTTTAAATATAATTTATATTATGAATAATTTCATTGTGACTGCCAAAGTATAAACAAGTTCCCTTCAATATATTCTATTCATACTACATTCCTCTCACCTCTTCCGTTTGATTTTCTTAAAATAGTCCCAGAAATGGTGCCATTTTAAGAATGTTAATTCTGAAATCATATTTGGTTTTATATCTTCTGCTTCGGAAACTAAACTTAACTCAAAATATCTTCCAAAACTATACAAATTTAATCGATTGCGGCAGGCTTTACCGAGTGGAAATCCATAACAAAGGATTTTAAGAAGTAATAATGTTAAGTAGAAATAATGTTAATAACATGAAGAAACCTTAATAATCTGAATAACCTGAAGATGGCCGATCTTTGCCGAAACCGGTCGTGTTTCAAATAAATGTGTGGATAAAAGTATTTGTAAATCTTTATTCTTAACATCCTCTATACAAATTTATAAATAATTGATGGTGAGAATAGAATGATACAAAGGATCGAAAGAAAAATGAAAGAATGACACAGAAAATGACTCTATAGCAGGGTTTAGCAATATGGTACACATATACCGAACATATATTGTACCGTACCATACATATATTGCAACCAACCATGCCTCAGTAGGCAACGCGACCTACGGCGATTTCTAAGTTTACTTTTTAAGCCACTGCTTAGAAGAACCAGAAGCTAAATTAGAAATAATAAATACAAAAAAATGAATACAGTTCCGTTATTCTTAACGGGTGAATTCATTAGTCAATTTATAAGTTAGACTAGCTCAACTAGTTATTCTCTAACTTATATTTTTTTAGTTAAAGTTCACGCTGAATAGTGCTCCTACAGTATAGCGTAGCGCAGCATTTATAAGCATCTCTTTTGGGGAGAAGGAGAAGTTCCACAAAGCTACGGTCACTGCAGCTCATTAAGAATCCCATTTTAGCTTACGTCGATGCCTTTTATTTCCCCACAATGGATAGCCATGCATCGTGCTACGCAGTCTCGCTCGCCTAAATCCACACAAGGCATCGATAAAGTATGAAAACTTATTTCAAAGGTTCCGCCCGCCGTTCCTCTTTTGTCATTCGCCACGCAGAGGGCGCCCTTTTATTCTTCCGTTCGTACTCACGTGATTTGTGAAGCGTGCGTTTCAGCAGCGGCCGAAATAGTTTTTTCCCCAAAGAAAGATCCCGATGAGGGAAAAGATAAACAGGAAGCAATGCGTCCGTTGTATCCGCGGAAAGACGGTGTTTGCTCATACATGCGTGGGCGGAGTTTTTTTGTTTTGGGCACACTCTTCCTTCTCCGCATTCTCTCTCTGTTCATTTCTTTCTCTATCGCTCTTTCTCCGGCCGACAAAGGCGGAAGCAGCCTTGATACACAAGCCCTCATCGCCCTCTCTCTTGTTCCTGGTCATTTCCGCTTTTGTCACTATTGGAAATCAATTTTGCCGTAGATTCGGGGAAAAGGATGGGTTTTCCGTATTTCGCATGGGTTTGGATTGAGTGCAGCTGCCGGAATGGGGTTGGAAGATGGGTGTATAGGAGTGGGGGGAGATTGCAAACGTTGGCAAAGAAATGTGCTTTTAGGAATGGAGGCTTGATGGGCTGGAGATCCTCTTGGCTGCCTATGGCCATGTACTTACAGTTGGAGCAGAAAATTATTTCTATAGGAAACTAATAGGTGTGTGTTTAAAGTAGCACATAATGACCGCCATTTTTAGAGCTTTATATATCCAAAATGATGATACATACGAAATAAACCGCGTAAATTTGGAAGTACAGCATATTAGGTAACAATACCAGAGTTTTATAAACATATGGAAAAATGCGGTGCATTGGTATTCCATTTGATCATGCGCGTCTGCAAAGATCTCTTAATCCTAAGAATCCGAGTGGAATCAATACGACCAAAATAAAATTTTGCTTGTAACTCTTTCTATTAGGAGGTTCAATACCAAAACATAATATCAATGCAACCTTTTAATCTAGTTATATCTGTATTTTCAAAATTAATTAAAGTGGGTACTACCCCACTATATATACATTTTTATATGTTTTCGTTTGCATCATAATAAAATGTGGCATTCAAAATAGATAATTTTAACTAAAAATCACTGTTCTTGGTTTACTCCAAGTTCCAAATTGCTTTGCCATTTCACATTCTCCGCAGAAGTTTCGATAAATATACAAGTACTACTAAATTCTTTGTCAGAGTTTGCTCATCGGAGTATCGTGTCATAGTTTACTTGACTGTTGAGTCAGTGTCTTAATGTATTTTAATATTATGATTGTGAAAGAGATTTCGCTAAAATATTCATCCTTTTACGGTATCGTAAATCATTTAGGTATATCGTACACCTTTATAACTTTTTGGGATCAATTAATTATTAATAATTTAGTGCCAAAATACCAGTCATATTCGTCTGTTAGTTAAGAATAAAATTTACGATTTTCGGAAAATATATTATAATAATCATACTATAATATTGAAAGATTGATTGAAATTTTCCTCTTGTAAATTTTATGAAAATCGAAAAGATTATTTCAATGTATTTACTACATCAATAATTCCATTGAATCGTGTATTGCAATCGGACTACCTTTTGTCCCTAAATTAAAATCAATCATACTAAAATCTCTCATAATCAGGCTGTACAAACTGTAAGATACTGTAGAAATCCGTGCTTGATTTTATCGAAATATATTGACCATTGTGTGGACAAAGGTAATATCCTAACTCATTTTTTTGTTTACCAAGATATACTCTTATCGCATAACTCATGGTCATTTCAGGTTCCTGAAATAACCGTTAAATCTTTCTTAATTTCGAGATTTTGTTTCCCGATGTGGAAGGAATTAGCAGTTTTACGAGCAGGAAACACATCATTCCGCGTATTTTATGATAATTTGCGCCCGCAGAAATTCATGTTGAGGGCTCGTAAAATCCCAAATCTTATCTCTCATCGATCGAGCACTCCTTTTGCCCGTAAGAGAGATGTTCCGTCGTTGAAATTCGAAATCGTTTAAAAATACTGCTCCCCTCTCCCCTGCTGCTACTCCGGAGTCTTAAAAGATTTCTTGGAACCGACCGCACACTTTGATGTTTAAATTTGCGCTCGCTAATGTTCCATTTCGGAATCCAGAATTCGAGAGTTTTCCCCTGTTAAAATAAAATTATGCTCGAAACGGACGCCTTATCGCCTCTTATCACGCAAGGGCCTCGAATTCTTTTCCGTTAACGACTCGTAAAGGAAAACGTGCCGAAATGAATAAAAAATAAATAAAGCCGAGATTGTATCTTGATTCTCCTCTCGGACGGAATAAAGCCATCACTTTGGCTCGAAAGTGTAAGAGGATGGTGTAATGAAAAGGAAAGCGAAGCTGGAAAATGTATCGTTTGAATACCTGACGCGATGGACAGGACGATTCTGGTGGAAAATAGATCGGCGGGAACTGTCCGATACGTAGTACTCACTTTCCATAAATTTCACCAAAACTCTGGGAAATCCAGCGAGATAGAATGTATCCAAAAATTTTGTTTATTCTGTTTGGTCTTTTCACTTCAAGATTATCTCTCAATTTTAAAGCGATTAGATTTATCGTCATTTTTCTCCAGTGTTTTAAATAATGAGATTTTAGCTTAAGGGTTGATTGATTGTTCAACGTTTATTTTAATTCATCTATAATTAATGTCAGTTTAGTGAAGCTGATTTATTTTATCTGATTGTTTTTAGTGCAGTTATATTTTTCCCCTTTCTTTTTGTACAATTTTTATATTTTCACTGCCTGTCTATCATGACTTTGTTCTTTCTCCTTCATCAAAAATATAGTTTTCTATTGTAGGTTTCGCAAGTTTTTCACACTGCCCTTCTTGTGAATTTTTTCCTGCAGTGGAATTTTTTTCCTGAGCCCTCAGCGTAGGTATTTTTTCAATCCACATATTACTCTTCTTCGTGTACTTTTACTAACAATCTCTTCCTTTCTGTCCCTCATCTGACGATGGGTTAGATGTAAGAAGAGACTCCCTAGTCTCAATATCGCCCAAATAAAAACCTCATTATTATTATTATTATTATTATTGATTCCATTGTCATATTATTGATACATTGATCTTAAATATGGATTATTGAAAGGTATACATTTTTTCTATCATTAAAGTTTTTCTCCTTCACTTCCATCGTGCGTTTACAATAAACATGTGTATCATGTGAAACTTCCTTCATCTTAATCAGTTTTCCTCCTGTAAGGTTCCTATAAGCCATTGCTAATTGCCAATTCATACTTTCCGTTATAATTTTGTTAAATTGTCGTAGCAATCAATCACTACTGGTGAGTAAGGAATGCTGAAAAAACCCTCTTCCCTTTATTATACACCTTACAATACAGGTTTTCCTTCAGTGGATCTGTTTGTGTTGGAAAACGAAGCTTTGCATACGTATACATTTTAAAATAAAGGCTTTTCTTTTTTCATTCTTTCATAGTGAACTAATCACAAATTAGATAAAAACACGAGAGAAAATCCAGAATTTAAATTAAATATATCTGGAAGTACTACATGCATATCTCGATTTTTATTCTATCTTTCGCAAAAAGGTGTGTAGCTACACTCAGGAGTGCCTTACGCAGCTTTGAAATTAAAAGATGTTCTAAGCTGTAAATGAATTGAACATGGAAATTCCTACGCTGTACTTCCGCTACCACGAAAAAAATAATCTTTTGCTGGACAAGTTGAGAAAAATCGTAATATTTCTCTGCAAGTTAAATGTGATTAGGCCCTTCAATTTTTTTACTAGTTCAAAATTAAAATTGTTTGAGCTAGATTACGCTTGTGTTAACATAATCTTTTCTTTAATGAAGAATGCCTCTCTACGATTTGAGTTTTGCATAAAGTATTGAAATTTTTACCTAGTTCCCCTGAAATTGATGGTAAGAATACATATTTTACTTTATTGCTTTGAAAATAAGTTAAAAATCTTTTACGTTTAAAACCCACTGACACAATTTCAAAATCTTATTTCAAGAATAGACATCTAGTATTTTTCAATCTAAGAAAGAATTACGAGTATAAAGCACAGAAAAACAAACCTTAGAAAAGGGAAATAGTAAATCAATTCAGTTAAGTAATTTCTAACGTCATCTTAACCTTTAATCTTTCTAAACTTGTGAAAGGTATTTCATGAATTACATACTAGAAATTTCAAAATTCTTTTTAGAGAATTAAAGATAAACGGTACCTGGAAGAGCTGGTGATTAAATATGGAAATTTCGTATGAAAGAATTTTCTTAGATTAAAATATAAAAAGTGGGAGGAAATGGCTTATGAGGATAACCACAAACCTATGAATGAAGAATTACCTCATACTTCGTCAAAACATAAGCTTTCAATTCCGAAACAGCACAAAAAGGCGTGCTCTAATGCGAAAAGAAGTAGGTTAAGTGAAAATCGTAGACCGATGGAATTGAAACAGGCAAAATAACCGTAAAAGAAGTAAGCGATTCATAAGAACGGAGATAGCTTCTGAAGATAAATTGATTGATTGAATTTGGCGATGAGATTCTGTTCCTTCGGCCCAACACTCTTTTATCCTCGATCTGCCCTGGATTTCTGTCCCTCAGCCAATTTTTCTTTTTGGCCTTTTAGACCTCTCTTTCGGGAGTGATGATCTTGATGCGAACGAATTAGGTTACGCTTTTATAAGGATTATATAATCTTCTACAGCGTTATAGGTATATTTGAAGAGAAATGAATGAAGAATTGTAGAAATAAATAGATCTTTTGTGGAAAATGAACCGTTCAAAGTCTACTTTACTATTATCGGATTCCACAGTATTTCTCATTGAGCTGCTAATACTGGCGAATATAATAACTGGAATTTTGAAAAATAAGTATACCTTAGATTATACGATTTTTTTATTTATTGTGCAGGCACGCAATTCAACTAAAGGGAATGTATGAAATAAAATTTGAATCAGAGATTTCTTTCCTTTAAAATGTTAAGATTTTATCTTGTGAAGATTATGAACAAGCCTCGTATTTTTAAGTTGTGGTAATTTTGTGTGTAAATTGTGTGTAAATGAAAGTAATGTGTATTATATTTAAGAAGAATTTCATGTGAAGCATTTCGAAGCATTGCAGGAATTATGAACACCAAGTAGATTACTGATTATTTATATTGCATTTTATATAGATAAATATCCTTAGCATTGTCAGTCTGGGTAGGAAGGATGATTTGACGTAACGTGAAATTTATAACATAATTAAAATTTTAGATGAAAATTTCACAAACTATAAATCGGAAAACAATGAGTATAAATGAAAGTAAATTATTATGTTTCTCTGAAAATTAGATTAAAGCATGAAATTGGATCACTGTTCCATTGAATATCACTTGTAATACACTAACTATACACATTTTTAGCTGAAATCAGACAGAAAACGAGTTTTTACGAATAATAATATCGGATAATTAATTATATTAATCCTGATAGGAGAATACATGATGTTTAATTATCCTTTTGGTGAAATGGAAATCTCATCAATTGGTCTACTTTCAGCTTTATAATAAATCAATACACTATCGAGTTGATGTGGATAAGTCTTATTATAATATATAATATTATAAGTCTTGAAATATTTATTGCAATATCTTACAAGAGTGGCAAAATAGGCGTAAAATGTTGGGTTATAAAAGATTTAATGCATTTATATTCCGCTTTCAACTGCTCAAGGTCTGAATGTGAGAGTGAAATAGTAAGAAACACAAATGTTGACGAAATTTAAGTCTGATAGTCGTATTCAACGTAACAAGTGCTAATTGCTATGAAAATAATTCGCCCGTTGACATAAAGACAAGGTCGAAAAATAAAATTTGTTGATGGTACAGGAGGAATTCTATCTTAGGATGCCCGTTCAAAGGGTATTTGATTTACGATTGTGAACTGAGCTGAGCTCATACTCTTCCAGGAAATACTGCGGAAGATTTCTGAGATGTGATATCAAAATAGAGTTTCTCAAGCTGTGAATTTCTGCGTTGATTCTGCAAACTCTTATGCACGTAGAGGCAGTAAATAGGATTATAAAGACATGAATACGATGTACGTAAGAAAGCATGGATGCGAGATAGTTCACTGAGTATTTTGATTGTTCCACTCGGTTTCAATAACACGTTTATGTATATCATAAATATAATAAAATAATACGCGAAAACTAAATTCTTCATCCTGTATGCTCTCCGTCGTTAAAATCGACACCTAAATACTTTACTACCAAGTCATGCGAAATGCCATGGAGTTAATTCAATAATATATCTTGTTTGACTTTTGTTATTAAGGTATACACGATATGGGCAACTATAAAAGGGTATGAAATTAGTTTGGAAGATGTATATCTTCAAAACTATTTCCATTACCAAAGCACATTTTCCTGAGTAGCCTGCAGTCAAAACTAAGAAACTTTTGATAGATTAAAGATTTCTAATATATTCGCAATTAAGTGTAAAGTAGAGAAAAAATGCTTAAGGAATAATGATTCTTTTCAGTTCTGGGATCAAATCCGAGATAATTAGAGGCAGGCTCAGGTATTTCCTTAAGCTTTACGATTGAATCTCTGTATTGTTAGCTTTCGAGTTTATTTGATGCGTAAAATGTTTTCCAAAGAAAATCGGTGCATTTCCAGTACACTACAGCTACGTTTAGACTTCTGGGTTCGACATTCGTTGAGATAAATCCATTATTTACATTTACTCGAAACAGTCAAAATATTTTATATAATGATGCTTGGGCAAATGTTTTATGCTTCACCTAACAACCTCCTACCAATGTTCGTGCCTTCAGGTTGAAATTTTTTATGCATCAATCTGTGGTAAGGTTTATCTCAAATTCCTTTACAAATTATGTGTTTTTACGTGAATGAGTACGTGGAATTTTTATTTTAAACCTCATAACATTGCTGTTCTCTTTAAAAAATATTCTTGGATCGCACCTAGTATTTCTCGAGAAACGGAGCTTCGCGTGAATGAAAAATCCCAGAAAATGATTCTCTCGGGAGAAGACCGTTCGCGAAAGTGAAATTCAGTAGAGCTATATTCGGAGCTGCGTATAATGCCCGACAACTTCGGGGATCTCGGGGAGTCTGTGGAGAGAATCTGTTTTTGGGGATTTTCCTCTAGTAATCTCTTATTTCCTACTGAGGATGAAGTTGCGATGAAGGATTTAGAATTACGTCCCTGGCTCAAGATTGGGATGAAGGAACTTGGATACATATAGAGAATTGGGTATGGAAGAGAGCGTGGCAGGACGGGGGAGAGCGCGATAATGAAGGGACGATATTAGGAAGAAAGGCGGATAATGCAGTGAGGCGAGATAAGACGAAGCAGGCAGGGGGAAGGAATATGGATGGAGCAGGGATGGAATAAGCTTTTGAGAAAAGGGAAGGGGTTTTTCAGTCTGAGTGATCCTTCGGCCTTAACGTCTGACGTAGAAGGTAATCTCAGTACATTTAAAAGAGTGAATGGGGAATTTTGGGAAACTATCATCAAATACTAATATTTCCCCAAAAGCGACATACTTAAAATATTAAATCACAGCATACAATGATCCTATAATCAATGCTCGCGTCTATGCATAAAGCAGACTACATTCGAAATAATTTAGTCACTTTCCATTTACCTTAAGGAAGTAATCCTAGTTATTTTGATATTCTAGTTTAATAATAATGCAATAAAAATATTGCAAAATAATTTTTTGTTATAGCCATACAGTCAGAGGAATTAGAAGTATTGTGTTTGCCACGTCAATCAATATTTTAGTTTCCGATATCCTACCAACTGAGTTTTATAATTTAACGACTAAAGTAAGAAAAAATCATCGCATATAGTTTCATTAACATTTTGGTTTATTTATATAAATATACGTAATATCCCGCAAATCCACCACTAATAAAATACTATTAGAAATATCTCATAAATTAAATAGGAATTTGCATATGCAAAATTAAATTTATACGAGGAAAATAATTTACTTAAGAACGGTACAAGTATGTTTCGCTTTAAATACCTTTCAAGTAATTTTATCATACTGAATTTAATTAAAACATTTCCCATGAATATCACTTAAAGAGTACTTCACGTTAGAATCTTTCGTAACCCAAGTCCAGATTATCTTCGTGTATGAAAGGTTTTTCCTTCAAATTATCTCCGTACGATCTTAAGCTAACCTAGATACCCCTCATTTAAACCGAACATTCAAAATACTTCAGCCTTCCTTCTTTCCATTCATTTTTTTGGAAGTAATCACAGGTTATATTGGACTTCTAGTTTAATTTCAGCGGAATAAAATATCACCAGATAAATTATACATGATGGCCATGGGGTCGGAAAAATTAGAGGCTTGGTGCTTGACACTTCAATCAATATTTTGCTTCACAAGTTCCTACCAAAATATTTTTATAAGTTAGTTAAAATATTACTTAAGTTGGAAAAAATTGACGCATGCAGTTTAATTTTATAATAATATAATTTAGTTGTAATTATAAAATTTTAATTTCTTTATAATTTGAAGTTCACCTTCTTCTGTTTCCCGTCAAAGCAAACGCTAATTATATCTAAGAAATATCTCAAAAAGTAATTGCGAATTATTTTTAGGTAAATAAAATGATGGTTAAATGTAAGTCATGTAAGGGAAAGATTTAACTATAGTAAGCTAGAAGTAAGCTGTATATTTTGCTTTAAAATAATTTCCAGAATGTAATTGTATACCAAAGTTAATTAAAACATCCTTTCTCTTGAATGTCACTTTAAGAGTACTTTAGAATGTTTCGTAACCCAAGCACAGATTATCCTCAGCGTAAGCAAGGTTTTTCCTTCAAATTATCTCCGTACGAACTTAAGCTAGATACCCTTGAATATTTCTCAAGAGGTACTGAAAAAGAAGCAGACCTTTTGTTGCGAGAGTCGAAACTGTGCACATATCTCCGCTGAAAATAATTACGGAGTGGAATGATGGAGGATGGAAAGGTTGCGGTAGACGTCTCATTTACGATTACTCAAAGATCTCATACTCTAACTCAACATATCCTCGTAAATCAAGACGCCATGTTGTTGGGGCTGCAGAGGGTTAAGGGGAAAAAATCCTTACAAACTTGCATGTCACGCTCAGAACTTCAAACTTGCCGCTCTTAAAGCGGTGGGCGTGTTACTCTGAGGGCAAGAGAAGGAGGTAACACGGGGTTGAATGTGCGAAAATCAATGCCATGGGGTTTTATATAAGCCAAGCTGGGAACGGGAGATAACAGAAATTACTCTGCTAATTCCTGTTACTCTCGGAGCACTTGTAGGACGAGACCTAGCAGGCGCTATCGATTTTTGGAACATTTAACCCTTTTTTGCCCCGTCATGGCAACGTACGAGGTAAATAAAATACGTGTATCATGGTGGAAAATGATCACGTATATTTTAGTGTAACTGAAACAGTACAGGCAATTGCAGTCGGTGTTGGTTTTTATATGCATCACATTTAATAACATCACAAGATTCACGTATGAACTATCGAACCCATTTGTCTCATTTTAATTTTCCAGATTTTGATTGACAATCAGGACTTTCGTTTGCTTAATATTTTTTACAATCAAATACATATATAGAATCTTTTCCCCCTGCCCTTCCCCGATTCTTTCTGCAGTTTTGAAAACCCCTCCTCCCCCCTCCCGTAACTTCCCTTATAACACCCACTCCCCCTTCTTCTATTTTCTATATATACTGTATAATGGTCATGTCTTGTCACCTGAGAATGATCTTATAGTTGGAAGCCATACTCGTGAGTTAATAAAATTACTGTGGTAAAGGTATAAGTTTTTTTCTTCTTTTTCTCAAGTTTTATAATCTAATATATCTTAATTGAGAATATAATTGATACTTACAGGTGGGAGTCGGTGGAACGACGACATGCTCGGTTATGATACCTCTAATACTTTTACACACAAATTTTCCCCCATTTTGACTGTTTGAATATTTGTAATTACAATCAAACCTTAAGGTAAATTAAATAATATTATTATTTTATTTATTATCTTATTTTTTGGAAAAAATTGCATTTTTAGGTCTTCACTTCCATTTAATATTTCTTCAGCTCCAAAACATTATTATCAAATGATACTAGAACTAATTTAAATTAATACAGAATAGTAAGAAATTAGTTCTAAATATAAAAACCTAGATGAAGCTGAAGGAAAATATGTACACAGGAATATTATACGCTCAGAGAGGGGGAGAGAATAACCCACGAGCTTAGCACAAATATAGAGAAAGGTATAACACCTGCCCAAACCAAATGATAGGAATAAATTAAATATGTAAAAAAGCACCCTTATCATGAACTACAACTAAAAAATGATTAATATTTAAAAAATTAAAATAATATAGACCAATAATCAAATGTAAGTAGTTAATACTCTCGCTATAAAAAATGCTACCATTGACATACTTTAAAGAATAAGTTAATATCTATTCGTATCCTTGAACTCACTGATATTAGCAGCAAGAGTGCAAAAATAAATGCCTTAAAAATGGTGACATGAAAATAATGTATTACATATCATGACTTGCTTATTACGAGTGTGTATTCGAGAAAAATATTTCGGGCTGAGTAAAAGATAAATAAGACATCTAATATAACTTCCCTCGTAGGTATATACAAAACTTCATTACAGTACCTGTACGAGCAGAAAACATAAACATTTAGGATTTAGCTCACCACATTCCTAAACTAGCTTTCCGTTGAATAAAACCCTAAAGAAGATCACACATAGAGGCAACTTGTGCATAGAAATGTAGATGCGCCCCATACTATCTCTCCACACTGCTCCCACTTGTCCTACAAATGATCTCAATAGAAGCGCCGAAAAAAAAAAACGGGGAAGTAAAATTTCATCGCAACAGTTATTTATAAAGGCAACCTTGGCGACCTTTTTCTTGGGCTGCATCCGCTGCAGGGAATCGTACGGTGGAGTAAAAAAGGATTAGCAGGCAACAAGGGAAAAGTGGGGGAAAGCGAAGGACCTGCAAGAGGACAATGGAGAGCAATGTGTCCGTGACGTGTGGTAGAGATGGATTTATTCGGAGGGAGGTCAGATTGGGAGTAAAAGGGAAGTGGACTGCGCCGGAAAAAAACTCCGTTAGCATAGAAGGGGGAGCCGTTAGATGCAGTGCGGGTAGCAGCCAACCTCATGCGGTCTTCGGCGTGTGAAATATTCAAGACGGCCGGCCCAGCGTCCCTCGGGTACCATTTACGCTCGCCCCTTTATCCTTCCGAATTCCGTACCTTTCTTCCTTGGACTTTTTCTCACCGGACCGAATACTTCGCCCGGGAAGTGGGCACTTTCTCGCCGCAAATCGTTTAATTCGCTGCTCGGGGAAATTTTTCGGAGGTCGTTCCACTTTATTTGCCCTAGATTTAAGATTCTCCTCCCACTCGTTTTTCCTTTCGTTAGTCTGTCCGTCTGTTCACTCGTCTGATCCGCTATCACCTTTCCTTTTCATGTTTCAGTGACTTATTGAATCCACATTATGTTAATGTTACTCGTCTTTCTAAAGTCAAGATGACGTTAGTTCACTGTCAAGTTTAAAGTGCATGAATTATTTTCCATCTTTAAATAGCATCTCTGTATTGATATATCTACTGATTATGTTTCCGTGAGGATACTTTCAATTTGTAATGTCAAAAGGCTCTCAGAGAAAAAGATTCACTCACTACACTTAAAAGCGTTTTAAAGAGAAGCTATTACAAGAATTCATAATTATACAAATCAATGAAAAGAATAAATATTGATGGAAACATTAGTATAATACCAATAGAAGGCTTACAAAGGCTAACAGTAATAAACTTTTGTCCACCTTTGCTAGTATTCTTGTGGAATAATACAAATTTTGCAAGTAAATGTTTACAATCAATAAGAAATTCCACCAGGTATCGTTATCATATCGAGCATATTAAATTTTAGCGAATATAATTTTTTTAATGCCATTATTAACATACGTAAAATAAATCGAGTGCTGGTTTTTTACGAATTAAATATAAATGACACATGGTGATCATACATCATAACTACTTAAGTTGACTCATTCAATAATTACCAATGGGGTAAATCTATTTTCAAATGAATATTATGTGGGCATGAATCCAAGCCACCGAATAAATCTTCGTAACACAATTTGAACGTAAATGACTCAATTATCATATTTAAAATGCGACGAACTAAATTAAAGTAGTTGCATCGCTATTTACTTTCTTCTTTTACTAAAATCTCAGTAATTTGCAACTCCATTTTATCTTATCCTTAATATCAGTATGCTGATTTTAACATTATGTTGCTAACATATCCCAGCGTAAAGAAATCAATATTTCCATGAAAAACTACGTTTCGTTCGAAATATAACATTCCATATTCAAAGACATAAACTAAGGATTCGATCACATATCTAACATATGATAATCTAATTCGTACGTTTCCCGGATGAATTAACTAGAATTCTTCGGCGGAGAACGCAAAAGTGTTTTTTACTCTATTCCTCGCGTATCACCGCATTTTCTCGATACAGGTATTTCTTTTTCTTATTGCGTTCCCCGGCCATTCCCATCTAATTTTTGCTTTTATTTTTATCTTCCCTCTTTCTTTCCCAATATCGCGTTTGATTCCTTTCCTCGTCCTCCTTTTACTCCCTCGTATACTCTTTTTATTCCGGCTTTCCAACCTTTCGAAATTGCGTTTTTTCCCATCTCCCGCGGCGAGTTTTACTGCCATTCCTGTTAAACCATTTTCCTCCAACACCAATATTTGCCTCTGATCGATAGCCTCTTTTTTATGTCTCTTCCTTTATTTATTTTTATTCGTCGGAGTCTATTATCCCGTGCGTGTGTTCCTTTGTCTCGGGAGAAGCGGGAAAGTAATCAAGAGTCTCTTCGATTGGTTTTATATTTATTCTCGGTTCGCGTTATTCCGAAGCGTTTGTTTTGCTCTTTGTTTCATTCCGATTTTTCTTTCTTCGTCGGTCTCATGGAGTTTTCACCCTGGAGTGTCGACTGTTTTCTTATGCGGACTTGTTATTTCTTATTTTTCTTTCATCAAGCGGGGGTTACCTTTCTAATCGCCCCATTCTAAGCAGTCCTTTTATGCTCGCGATGTAATAAATTGGCCTTAAATTCCGATTTCGATCAGCGTTTTATCGCGGTTGTAATTAATAAATGAGCCAGTTCCAATCTTCAGTGGGACAATCACCCATTGCTTTTAGCAAATTTAATTAGTCGATCAGAAGATAGCCGTCACATTTATGTCCCACTTTTATTCATAGATTAAAAAATTCATTGTGTCCTTCCTTCCATTGTCCAAATTTATTTTATGCAAACATTTGATTCGATAATTTTTCGTGTTTTTTTTTTTGTTGCTGAACCTTATCAGACCTAATCTCAATATCTTCAGGGGATATTAAACGGAATTTACATCAATAATAATTTATGTAACGCCAGATAAGGGATTTCCAAGCTCCAACCTCGAGTTGGCAGAATTGTTATCGGCTGACCACATCTCAAAAATATATTGCTCCTATATTATAACATTATTAATCCGTTAATGTCAATCAGTTAATTTTTTTGTGATTTATTCAAATTCTTGTTATTCAAAGTGTCTCTTTGATGGTCATTTCCGTTTCTAATCATATTTTTCAACAAAGACTATAAGATATTGACTTTGAATGAAGATTAAAGCAATGAATTAGTTTTTGGGGAAAAAAGTCGTGCAGAATTGGTTTGACAGCCACATACGGTCGATGAGGGAGGATACCACTGCATTAGATCATAAAAATCTTCCTGAAAATTGTGAATATATATGTCAAGTATTAATTTGATTATGTTATTTTGGTTTGTTAGCTACCGTTTACGAAATTACTTTGAGGAGCTAAGTATATCTTTGGATGGAGATGGAGAAAATTCTCATTGCTTTTCTTGATTCAAAAATTATATTAATATATTTATGAACATTTTGAGTTTTCTATATAGTTGAATAACAAAGTCTTTATTATAAAACAATTTAACATTTTCCGTACTATACTGAGTGGTTACCATCGAACTCAGACGCAAGTTTGGGTACACAGACTCTTTAACGCCATTGAAATGCGTCAAAAGAGGATATTTAGCATAATAATAGCTTTGTGCGCTTTTGCGAAACGGTATTTTGCTTCATTGAACTTTTTCACTAAGAAAGAGCTTTATTAGGAATATTCTGAGAAATTTAAGGGTACTGAATATTGGGCATTCTTACTAAGGTAGATATCAAAATATCCTGAAGTAAAACGAATAAATAGAACTCTTCCCCTCTTTACTAAGTATATGCTGAGATCACGTGATATTCTCATTGGGTTTTGGCGCGTAAAAGTTTGAACAATATAAAATTTAGTGTATTTTATGCATTTTCATCAGGAAATTCTTCGAAAGATTGATCAATCAACTGTCACTACAATTTATTTAAGATTATATTGTGATTGTTTCAGTTCGCATCGAAGAAAGTAGTGCTGTGATAAAATGTACTTACTGTTATCTATTGTTCTTTTCTCCGAATAAATATACAATATTTAAGTAGGTAGGAGTATTAATACAAGTAATTTCCTGTATGAATAATTGATTTCTTTAATTGAGCAAATTTTCCTTATCTACACTACAAGAGAATTAAAATTGCAGCTAACACTCATTTGCATCTGCACTCATTCTTCATCATTCAAATAAATATACGGATTTACATTAGTACATAACAGTTTATTATGTAATCTACACTTGAATTGTAGGTTACTAAAAACTTTGTAACCGGATTTGGTTTGCTGTAAATGCCTTTACCGAAATACACATATCTCGGTATGACTCAACGACTCTAGGGCACATTTACCAACTGATGGTGTAATTTGCGTTATCCAAAATTCTATAACTTGGAAATTACAAAAATACGTATAAAAATACGTGACTGGTACCGATATCAAAATAGTGTTAACGTAATCCTAAAATCAATATCTAAAACTAGCTAAACTTAATTAAACATAATACTAAACATGGAGATGAACGTATTTTTACTTTCTCCCTCTACGTAGTATAGAGAAAGTATTGTATTCGCAAAAAAAATTCGACCTCCAGATTTCGACGGAAATAGATGTTTTGGGGCCCATAGAGCATGTTTTAGCTATTTTCCCGAACATGTCTGTCTGTGTGTCTGTCTGTCAGTCTGTCTGTCTGTCTGTCTGTGGTTAAAAAGTTTGCGGGCGCTCTATCTTAAAAAGTTATTATCCGATCATTTTCAAAATTCATATTTAGAATTTTACTAAAAATGCCAAAAGTGATTAGTTTTTGGTGAATATCGCTTAACCGGAAGTTACGGTTTATCCGGAACAAAATTGCGTTTCTTAAATATCTCTGTGAAAATGCAAATAAGGTAATTTACACACAAAAGTTGTAGATAATGTACTTTACTACAACTTTTGCATAAAACACTTTTTCGTAAAACTGATTGTTTAGGAGTTATTCTTCAATAATGGTTAACCGGAAGTTGTTGTTTACCCAGAAATGGAAGTTTTTCATACATATTTCTGTCAGAATGCAATTAAGGCATAAACATTTACATACAAAATTTATAGATAATAATTCTACAACTTTTATATGAAACATTTTTTCGAAACTCTGATTGTTTAGGAGTTATTCTTAAATGATGGTTAACCGGAAGTTGTTTATCCAGAAATTGAAGTTTTTCATACATATCTCTGTCAGAATGCAATGTAGGTATATACAATTATGTACCAAAGTTATAGATAATCGTTTTTGATACAAATGTTGTATGAAACATTATCCTGTAACACTCATTGTTTTAGAGTTATTTATATATTACCGGCATAGGCTTCTGTTTTCAATAAATACGGAGAAAATCATGAGTTGGCCACATCAGATTTTTAAATCTAAGGATAAGGAAATAATTGATAGAACACACTGTTTACAATCGTAGTGCCAGTAAGGCAACTCCAGCTAGACCGTACCGGAAATACAGTATAATCATTTTATTTCATCATGGCGTCCCACAAAGTAAAGCTAGATCACATTCATCACTCTTCGTAGGAATAAGCATGAATATAGGTATCATGCACTCGGTAACGCGAAAGAAAAAAATCGCACTGGATCGCTTTGACACCTCCTTATCCTTCACATCATCATTCCCGGAGTCCTTAATAGCGCCTTCGCCCTTCTCATCAGATGCAGGAGAAGAGGAAGAACGAGAGATAAAAAAGAGACCAAAAGTGCCATGGATATGAAAAAGCACCATCTAGCCTCCATATTTTCCCCATTTTCCTCTTCATCTTCCCTTCCGAATTTTCCCAAAAAAATTCCCGAACGCTTTCCCTATTTCTTCCTCCTGACTCTTCTCACATTTTTTAACATCATCCCCTCCGTCGGACAAAGTGAATAACCCAAACGCGCACGCAGCCCCATTCGCGTGCTCAATCACACCGGAATTACGCCTTCCCAAATCTCTTCCCCTTATTCTTATACGTTTTCTTCCATTCCGCCGCAATCTCCCTATCTAATATAAAAGAGAAGAACTCGGAGCGATTTATTTTTCCTTTCGCTCGCCGAGGAAAAGTTCGAAACTACGCCCGCCGAAATGAAGGGGCCTCCGATGTAACTGGGATATGTCAGGAGAAAGATACGGGGATACCAGTGCGCAAATGACCACGGGCGGTGAATGCTGCGGATTTCAAATTTTAACAATTGTAGGGCCACTGGTTCGCGAAATGCCGCTCAGTAACTTCAGGATAGTTTTGATCAAAACAGGGTTTTTATATATATATTACTGGCTGAGGATAGTAATGAGTTGTAGCTAGTAACAGATTATCCCATACGATTCTTGAAAGTTTTACAGAAGTTAAGGCTAATGAGGAAGAGATTTTAATCGTTGAAACTTTCTAAAAACGGATAAGATTCAGCTTCATGAGCAAGGTATATGTTGAAATTTTATGAATGATATAGAGAAAATTATATCCATACCTGACGAGGATATCTTTAACTGTTAGAGTATCAGGATACAATGGGTGTTTGATTACGTGATATTTTGTCTTTCTCTCCATTGAGTCACTAAGGTTGGATAACTTGAAAGTAAAGATACCTTCACTTATTTTAGAAACTTGTTATAAAAGTTATCGAGTAGAATCATTGTGTTATCTAAAAATAAAACAAACAAAAAATTGCAAATGCGAAATCAGTTTGAAGAATTTTAATTATAAATTTATAACAACGCAGAAAAATAATCCATATTGATATTATTCTAACTGTTATCAAAACGAGCATCTAATATATTTCTGTGTCTTTTGAAAACTAATAATTTACATCACCATTCTTTCTGCCGCCGAAATATACTTTTTATAAAATTTTACACGATATATCATTTTTTAACTTTTCAGGATATGATTTATCATGGATTTTAAAAGAGTATATATATTTTATTACCTTGTAAAACGGTCCTCAATGGTGATTTTTTAAATTTAAATAGCTTTCCCTATTATAAAACCGCAAAATATCACGTAGTTTACTTAAACAAAGATGTAATGTCATCCGTAAAACGAGGTTACTCGCTTAATCAAATTTAACGAGCAAATAGTAGTAAATGTGCACGTTGATACATCTGTGAAAAGTAACAGACCGAGAAAACTCGCATTTCTTCGCCTGATATTAATTTTATACGGTTGACTAGTTTTAGGTATCGCAAAATTTATCACAAGAAGTAATTTCCTTGAACACGTCCACCTCTTGTCCTCGTGGAATACGTTAATGAATTCTTATCCCTACAATCCCGATATGCATAAAAGTAATCGCCAGCCAATATTACCTTCAGCGTCTTGAGGAAGCAAAAAATGAAAACAGCTCGTCGAACAGTACCACTTGGACCGCCTTAAGTATTCACGCCCTGGCGGAACAAGGACAAGGGAATAATTAACCGCCGGACGCAAAACAAGCAGAGCGTGTGCTCCCTTCTTTAACACTTGGGGGATATTCCGGGCCCCTTTAGCACCCTTTAAGTGGGGGAAAGTTGGCTCCCCTGAAAATCACAGCCTTCAGCGTTCCCATTTATGTCCTTCTCATGCCAGATCCAACAATGCCTAGCGATCCGCCTCCTTCCCTTACTCATTCAACCACGGTTCGCTTCACGCTATTCATCCCCACGGTTCCTCTCAAACGGCTCGTTCTCTATCTATAGAAATACACGCACACAGAAGATGAGTTCGGGAAACAAGAGGGCTTGGTGAAATGTTAAGAAACCGTGAAATCTAATGAGTGTTGAGTCATAGGGTGAGTTATGGAGTGAGAATGCATGACTTTGCAAATCAAAGATGTGAAACGAATTCGGAAATCGATACACGGTAATATATGAGAAAGCGAACTTCGTATTTTCCACGAGATTTTTAATAACGACCGGTTTTGGCTTTGCAGCCATCGTCAGGTTCAGGTGAGAGAGGTTTGGGCTCTCTATTACAATGAGGTGCATCGTAATAAATAAGAAAGTGAAATTCTTATGGAATTCTTGGCATTACTTAAGGAAAATACGAAGTTCAATTTCTCGTTTATTAAATGACATTCCTTCAGGTATGGTCAAATCGTACTGATTACAATACATCGTAAATTAGCTTTTTCAGAATAAAGTTGATGATTAAAAAAAGTCAGTGATTATGTATAAATTCTTACAAAGCTTTCCCGAATTAATCAGAGCATATTAAGAAACGTAATCCACTCCGTCGAATTCCTCTCCTGAGGATTATTATTCTAAAATATGGTCCCTAGTTTTTTTAGAAAAGGAGGTGATTTTAGATTCAACTATATGGGCTGCGATAACTTGGTTGGATTCCATGAAGGAACAAAAACAATTTTTATTACCAACTATTATTAGTGTGGTTGTTATAAGTTTGACTCTTTGTTTTACATCTACGGAGTTCGTTTCTGGAAGAGGAATTCCTTATAATACTTAATGAATTTTTCCAAATGTTAATTATACCTGCATATTGACTTTAGTTTGATAATTAGAAGAACTTAACATCCCCTTTAGTCAAGACACGCAAACAAAAGAAATGATTCGTATGTGAAAGGAGTACATGAGCATTACCCTTCCGCGTTTTAATGGGCACTTTCGATTCGTACTCTATTATTCTCCTTCCTGCCTCACCGGAACCACTTCTCTTGTGAATGACGCCTACCTTTTCATTTCCAGACATAGAAAGTAGAGGAGCTCGCGAGCTTAAGAGTATGGGTTTGTTTATTAGTCTCCCCGGACATCTTAATAGCGACCTACCGAAGCGTATCAAGTATAATTACCAAGCACTTATTACCCTGCGAAGAGGTTGCTTCCTGCCGAGGAGCACGAATTGCAATGCGTTCCAATAACAAGTGAATGACCTCGCTCACATTTCGATGTGCTTGAACTTCTTTTATATCCACTGAGAATATTGTAATTCTTTGTTTATTGTTTTTAAATGAATGATATTTTCCGATATGTATTATGGGTTTCTGCTACCTCAACCTGATGAATGGGATATTTTCCATTTTTCTTTTCCTACAGCGTAGAGAAGTGTATTTTTCCTTTGTCCTATTGGCTGTGATGATTTGAAAGATGTTGAGGTATGCACGTTACTAAGCAATGGCACTGATTTGGGGTTTTCTTTATGGTATGTTAAAGAGAGGGTTTTCTTAGAATAACTGTGCTTCACTTACATGCAGAGCTGTGCATGTTCGGTTTTTAGCATTCTGGATCATTGAGGAAAGCCAGGGCAAACTACCTCATACCTCATCCTGTCTAGCAAGCTTCAATCCCCTGTAATATCTCTTGGTAGATAATATTAGAAGGAGTGAGGTAGGAATCGCCCATCGGGGTTATTACTTTACAGAAAAGTAGTATAGAAGAGGGTCAATAAGATTTTTTTATTTGGGAGCAGTTTTCGTTAACATATAAAAAAATTGAAGGTCCTCAATATTAGACACTTAAAGTGGGTACCTCTTCATGTATTTGAAGTAATTGACCAAGAAAATAACGCAATATACCTACTACTGATTAAAATGGTAATGTTTTAAAATGCTCTACTTTTAGAGAGGACTTTATAAATAACAATAATTCTAGGTTCAGCCAGGGGAGACCTAATGCCACCAATAAGACCAATCTGAGATCAAAGTACAATTCCAAATGTAAATCTATTCACTTCCGAGAAGGGGTCTCTGAGTTTACCACTGGCACTTCTTCTTTGAACCCACAATCACTTCCGATCTCTGTATTCCTCCTTCTGTTTATTAAGAGCTCTTGAAGGCGGATGCCCTGCGAATTATGAAGTCGGTCGATGAGTGGATGGGAAGATGTCGTTAGTAAAGTTCCCGGGCCAAACCAGTGGTCCTTTTCGGCTTCCTCTCTGCTTTATAGCAACGCAATCTCATTCGCAATGCAGAGATGAGAGTCGGTCTTCTAACTAATTTTCTTGGGAAAACTACTGTGACGGTCATGCCAAAATGTCTGCGTTCGCAAAAATCATTCGAATTTCATAGCATGTGAGGAATACCTATGAGTTAAGAACAATTGTACTATCTTGGAACGTTAAAAAACGTTCAGGTTCGTATATTTTTCGTACTTCTAAGGTATAACGGATTTTCACATGGTTCACTAAGATTGTCATTGACGAAGACTATTGAACAGTTCGAATATATGTTCAATAAAAGGAAGGCTTGCCCTAAATTAGAATCTCCATTATTGCTTAAATTTGGATCTAATGAAAGAGTAATTTATCACTCGACTTAAAGTTAATTACACCTAATATAGTTTCTACATCTATATCGCATACTTGATAAATAATATTTTTGCAACACAATTTATCACTTAATAGAGAACAACAATTTTTAAGTTGATTTGTCTCGGGAGAATGAGTTAAACTACAGTATGACTGGTACACAGTTTACACTGCCTCGTGCAATGCAACAAATAAATATAAGTTGCTATAGTATCATTTCGTAGCATTTTGCTGAATTTAGCAATAAATTCAACTTATGACGCGTAATAGAAGTTGCCAAATAGTAAGGCAATTGAAGGTTTTAAAAGATCTTTAATCTTCATGCGCTGAGTAAGATGTTGCACGAATAATAATATTTTGTTACCTTAACGTTTAAATCGATTTTAAAATTACCTCTTTTTTCATTTTCTCGGGATAAATTTATCGAAAAGACCGACATATTCATTGTTCACCTGAGAATGCAACAGTTTGCAGAATCATTAGATCATACACAGGGTCTCTCAGTACCACGTATGTGTTTCACCCATCTTCGACCCATGATTCTTTTGTTCATGTAAATTTATCACTAAAACAAATATTCATTCAATGAGATCTTTCTATTTCTGATGTTTCTTTGTAAACCACTGCGTCAGAAAAACATTTCTGACCCTGCATTACTGTATGATCCCGAGTCATCGGGTAGTGCCTTACCCATCCTGGAAGTTCTGAAACGTTTTACTGAGACATCCTGTATATTCCTGCTGTATAAAACTTCATGCGCAAAGAAATATTCTTGCTGTTTTAGGGGTTTGAATTTAATGCAATAAATGTCTTGATCAGTTGCTTTTTCTAGTATTATTGAAACTTCTGATAATATCCTGTGAGATTTATGATTATTACATATGAAACTTATGATGATAACATATGAAACTTACGATGATAACATATGAAACTTATGATAATAACATATGAAACTTATGATGATAACCTATGAAAGAGCCAAGCCAGAATCCTGCAGACTCAGAGACTGTTCCGTGAGAATTTGAACTCATTCAAATAATTCAACCAACTATGCGCGAGTAAATCGGCTTCCATTCCGAAAAGGCGCTCGATATTTCCTTTCAAGCTCGATTTATCACCACCGCGTTTATTTAAGTGAGCTCAAGCGTCATAAATTAAACCTTCTCGTAAGCAGTAAAATTTCTCATGATTAAATATGGAACCGATTCTTTCGCGATATGTTTGCTCCCTAACATTTTCCTCCCAAACTTATACCCGAATTTATTTCCACGTTTCCCATTGGATGTGTGTGTTACCCTAGTGGAAGAAAATAAGAATCGGGCTCTTGGACTTTCTCTATGTGAGGTCCTCTCCAAGTTTCGAACAGCGACAGCCGAACAACTTCATCATTCCATCCAGCCGCGGGCTTACCTATTGATTTTGGCAAAGGGCTTACCATAAGCCCATACCATTAATCAAATCTTCGCGATTTCCACATCTTTAGCCCGACCCCACTCTCGGCTGTCATAAATCGAAATTTAAGGCTAACCGAGGAAATAATAAATGAGCTTTCGGAGAAAACGCGAGAAATAAATACACTTATTTGAGCAATAATCCGTTCGGCACGTTAATCCTAAGACCGTCATCGAGTCTGAATTTGCGCTACGGATTAAAATGGCGCAGAGCGAAGGCCTTAAGAGGGTTTATTGAAGGGAGCCATATTGCGGATAATTTATGACTTCTTTATTAAGATGGACGATATTTTACGTGGAGAGGATTCGATCGATTGAATACTCTTAGGAATCACTTTAAGATTCGGTTTTTAGCGTTTAAAGTACTCTATGCAACTCAAAAGCCTTATGTATTTTACTTAATAACCACTGAGTTGTCAGAAGTGCGGTCCATGGATGATTGCAATTTTGTAATGCTTCATTTTGCTTTTAAAGTTTTGAATTTGCTTTTAAACTTGTATGCTTAGGTATTTGAAATTTATACTTTTTTATTAAATACGCTCAACTTGTCATCATACACTATAACACGGACCGGTAATATTTCTTTGGTTTCGAAAGAAAAAAATTCTAACGTACTGAATGGGTTTCAATCGATTTGCATACATTATCTGAAAGATATATTTTAATGATTGCTTATGTATCTGCAGTTGCTTGCGTGGGAGATGTACAAAAAATAGTTTAGTTGAATTGCAGAGTAAAAAGTACGAAAACTACAAATTCAAAATAAAAATCCAAGAATTAAATTTGCAAATAATCGTGGGAATGAAAGGTTCTCTGGAATCCCCACAGGCTAGCGCGATTAAAAACTCTTCAAAGTGAGCCCCACTCTCTACAATTGTCAGACGATTTAAATTTACCTTCATCTCTGGACCCACAACCCTGGACAACCCTGGATATTAAAACTGGTTTCATTTAGGGTATAAAAAATCAAATTAAATTCGAAATCATTTCCCGGGTGGTTTGTAAAAGATACCCGTATCTTCCAGAAAAGATAATTACCCATGCACAAAAATCATAAAAGGTATTGATCATATTGAAAGTATTGAATTTAATTAGACGAAGCCTTCTAGGATGAAGTGTGCAAAGTAGAGAAGCCAAATGGGGCGGAAGGAAAGGTGTATAAAGCAGCGAGTTTACTATAGATCACTACTTAAAATAAATACTTCAATCGAGAGATATAAAGTGTATCAAAATGTATAATCGGTCATTTAAAGGTGTAATTATTGTGATTAATAAGGTGCTGTATTTTATTAAAATTCATATCTTCTTAATTTTAATAAGAAATGGTATATGAGGGATACTTAAATAAATAAACACACTGCGTTAAAGAGGGCTTGGTTTGCCTTGATGACCTATGAGTAGTTTTCTGATCAAATACACATATTATAAATTCAGACACTCCGCGAAATGTTAGCGAGATGTAATTTTGCAGTCCAAATTCAAATACAAACCGCAATTTCCATAAGTCAATTTTATAATCTTCCTATATATTCATCACACTCCATAACTAACTTGCTAGTCATTTTTGGCATGAACATTTTCCCAAAATTTATTCAATTTCTGGCTTTGGCAAGTACGATCGATTATCCGAAAGTAATGGCTCGGACATTATATGCAGGAAACATAACTTTCTGTGAGCCTACTCTGAATTATTTGGCATGTTTGGAAGGTAAATTACGCTCTTTCTATTTCTGAATCGTAGATTATCCACGCAGAAATGTTTGAATAATATACGATTTAGCTATAGGTGTCAGTCCCACCACTTACAGTAACGTTTGAATATTTTACAGAAGATAATTTACAATTATCAATGTATCGCTATACTATAGGCATATCTCTATACTGCAGATCATGCATTACTTTATATGTCTACATATAAGACGATAGTAATCATGGAAATGACTTAAGTCTTCTAATGCAGATACAAGATGAAATTAGATAGAAATTAATATTAATTAAAACCATTATGAAATAAAAAATATACTCGGCAATGTATTTAAACTATTTAGTTATGTAAGAACACGAAAAGAATACTAAAATAAAATAAATGTTAAAACTTATGTTCATTGAGATACTGTTAGTCAAGATCATTATCCTGATGCCAAATCAGACAAATATATACAGCAATCGCAAGGCAGTACTGCCAGGTGCAAAAAAAATAAAATATGTATAACCGAAAAAATTGCAAACAGGACATACTTCCGAATATACTATAATGATCCAGATAATGGTCGATAATATAAACTAAATTCATAAGCCATTGATAGTTTTGGGGTCGTCTTTACGCAGACAGATTTTTACTAAAACTAAAAAACATTGACGAAAATGTATATCTCGACTTATCTGAAAGTTGTATAATCTAAAGCTCTATACACAGATTATATATGCTACTCTAAATGTTATGAAGTTCTGCTTTCATTGTCGAAATATTATTACCGAATATCATCTAAACATTAGCTAAATAATTCTCCTTCAATGATTTTATAATGATTTCCTACTTGGATGATAATTATTCCATTTATTTGAATAGTGTTCCAAGGAACATAACAAATGGAGCATTTAAATCATGAGTGAGTGGTACATCCAAAGTGCTTCTCGTTTGGCAATCAATACTTTCTGTACATTCAGTACTCCAATAGTACGATTTGAAATCACTCCCCTCCAATAATACCGCGCGGATTAATAAAGAAAAAATCCTCGTCCAAACTGAATTACGATGAACATCTTACGCGGCGCGGAAAAAAATCGGATCCTGACCTTTGATTCTGGTCGCGATACCACCAATTTCGAAAAATCAATTGAAAAAACGAGAGAAAGAAACGCGAAAGCATCAATTCCCGGAGGGAAACAAGGAAACACGGAACAAATAATTCGGTGTGAAATGACTTTTTTTGCGCTCCACTCCGACGCTCGAGGAGTAACAAGCCGAAAATTCGAAAGGAAATAAAGAAAAAGGAAGACGGGAGGAAAATATTCCGCATGGATCCATTTTGGTAATGAAAACTTTTCAACCTGCTGACGCATTCTAATTTATTTGGACCATTTTGCGTCCGGAGAATGCCAAAGGCCGCCTCAATCATTCATAGCGCCAGGAGGGAATAAAAGAAGCTCTCGAAGCCATAATTTCTATATCGACGATGAAAGTATTCGCTTATGCGAATGAGGATGGAACCATTTTCATTAAGTCGACCGAGATAGAGGGTGTGAGACTCAGGTTTGGACGGACAGACGGACGAAAAAATCGCTCTCTGTTTATTTCGCGGCCGCCACGGGAGCGCGACGCGGACTCTCGAATTTGTGTCGCATTAGACCAATTAACCCAATTTGAAATATTTTCCGCCTTTTTTTATTCCCTGTTGGGGGGCAAACCACTCGCGTGATTATGGAAAAGGCGGACGCTCCGAATTAGGTATGCGAAAAACAAACGTCGCTGAAATGGTTTCGCTTGATGAATCGGGAATGGTAGGAATTTTTGCGTTCCGAAGTGTTGTAATGCCCGGTGCACACAAACGCAAGTACACAATAAATAGATGCCAAAGAACGGATAATAGTGCCGGAAAATGTTGCGTCGGGGACGGGGATTCGGGGAATTTTCTAGGGGATTTGTAGCCAAGAGGACAGTTTGGCAGCTAATGAAAATGTTGGGGGACTATGATATAATAAAGATAAATAATTTTAAAATTTAACTCCTTAGAATGAATACTGCTTTAGTATCAGAGCTTCTGATTCATCACATGGACCACTTTGGAAGAGCAGTTAAGTAATCTATGATAATTCAAACATTAAATTAAAAATGGTAGTAGTTTAGTGATAATTAACGATTTATATCGGTCTGTATTTGATTGCGTTTAACCTAGATATTTATTTTTATGATAACATTATTTATCCATTAGCAAAGTACATATTGCATGGATTCGTCTCAAATATATACACAGACTTCGACTACCAACAGATACATGAATATTCTACAACATTGTATTATTTAAATAAAATAATATAATATTGTAATAATATTGCATGCATTATATCTCTGATAATTCTCTTCAGGCCTTCCTAATAAAATTTAGTGCAATAATGAATTTTTGTGTAAAATTTCAACTTTTAGGGTTGTTTTTACGCGAATGATTCCGAGTAGCATGTTAAACCTTTCTTTGAGGAAACTTTCGGACCTCGTATACATCACTCAATTCTCCCACACCTATTTATTCTTAAGTTTCATAACATTTGCGGAAAGCTTTGACTTTACTTCTAGCCGTATTGTAAGGTGGTTAAAATTGTTTTTATAATTAAAATTTGTATGTATAAACCTGTAAATTATTTTCACTTATTTTTCTTTCGTATTAATTTTGTAATATTATGACCTCAGTTTACCATATATTTATATCATGATGTAATCTCCATTATTTTCTAATTTTCACTACAAGACATTTTTAGGGTTATACTACAACCACCAGGATCATCTTCATTTTTTTAATTCCTCTCGCACTATGTACCAGCAAAGTTTTAATGGCAAAATATTTCTTTAAAAATCATAGTGGTGTATACTTATATTTCTCAAATTACTTATAACTGTACGTTATCTACTGTAAAGTCAATCATTAGATGAATATATCCAGGCTTGAGTTATTGTAAAGAGACATATTCGTGTGGCATATTGAATATGAAAACCAAAAAAGTGGTAAGTGAGATGAAAGATAACCAGACCGCATAGATTTTGGCTTAGAGTTCTGGAAGTCTTCCATTAGGTTCTCTGAGCAGTCACATTCTTGTCTCATTCTTTTCAAGGTTATCTACAGGGAATTAACAACAAATAAAAAAATTCCTTATCACAATTTTTTCGTGATTCATTCAACGGTTAACTGTTTCACATATCAGAGAATTTTAGTAGGATTTAAAAGTGCCAAGATTTATCGATCTACTTTAAATCCATCAATCATTCGCCTTTCATTTTTAATTGGGTAATTTCACGTGAAATAAATTGTGGAAGTAAAATTCGTGACAATTAAGAAATTGGGCTATGGTGACAAAATGATTGAATGCAATGGCTTGTAATAGAAGAAATTATACCTGTCCATGCTGCAATTTATCATAGGTACAAACAAACCTCTTAAAAGAATAATTAACAACGTTGGCAGTTCACCGTGAGCACACATGCAATATTAGCGTGACTGCATTTCTCCCAGGAAGAGGGATGATTCAGCTCTCTGTCGTCAGCTATGTCATTCCTAGAAGGATGGATGAGTTGCCTCTCACGTAACGAGAAAATATATAATAGAATACGATTGTTGTTATGCCGAATAAGGCATTCTAAGCATGGACTTTCATGAATTCATTCCAACTGGCTGTGAAATTCGTACAAATTATTCAATTTCATTTTAACAGTTTCATAGAGACATATGGGAATATTAGTGTTATGACTCTTAGTATTTGAAATAGAAGAGAACAATTCGTATTGCTACATTTTTCCTCTCAAAAACGAAGATACACATGTTGTGATACATAAGGGAATATTAGTGTTATATCATAACATGTGTAAGCTCGTTTTTGAGAGAAAAAATTAGTATTACGAATTTTTCTCCACTTCTAAAACTGTGAACGTTGATGTCCCGGGTTCGAATACTTGATAATGCATGAATATTTTTTTAATAAGTTTGCTTATGCAAAAGGTTAAGGATTTACACTTAAAATTACATTTTTACTACCATCTTTATAAGATAAATACAGTGATAAATTTAGTTGCCTTTAGTAGATCTTCCCGTGCAGTATTTCATGGGCAAGAAAAGTAACAATGTTGATTAAAAAAGGCTTAATCTAGGAACGCATATTTTATTTTTTATATGTTGATTACAACTTATGAGGTACTTTTATAACTTGTGTCATTCAAAAATTATTGAAATCATTACTCAAGACTGATATTTTGTATCCTTATTTTCTGAAATCTCGCATTTTGTTTTTACTGTGATTAATGCTACATTACTTAACGTCACTTAACAATATGTTTTCTTAAATTATATATTTCAATTTAAATTACGTATCTGTAATATTGTAACTTTTATTATTTTTCACTTTGTAATGTTTACATTTTTTTATTGTTCTTTCACCCATGTAAACATTTTTAATATTGTCTTTTACTATTATGTTCTCTAAAATTCTTCATTGTGTAATGAGAATTATATTCTTTGTATTCTTGAATGATATTAGTTTATAATCAGTTTATGTTTCATTACATACTGTATTACTTTGCAATATTAAGTCGCTATAGATGTATTTATATTTGTTTTGTAAAAGTTAGAGGGCAATTTTGCCTGTAATAAAGATTACTATTATTATAACTTTACTTCTTTAGCAATAGCCGAATATTTGAAAATAAACTTATAGATTATACGCGGTATGCGTAGTGAATGGGTTGGTGACTACACAATGTTAGAAAGCCATAAATAACGAAATGATTTTAATTATTTCCTAATTTATTGGACGTATGGCACTAGGATAGGATCTCAATACCAATTTCCGTAATTTTCAGAATTATTTAGTGCAGGATTGTTTATAAAATTATTTTCTACACATTCATATTCGCCATTTTCATATCCCTCATCTATAGATAATGAAGAAACAAATGAAAATAAGATACAGTTATCTACAGCTTTGATTGGTCATTAAATTTATCAGCACGAGATCTGACAGGAGTCTTACAAATTGAAATGTGTTTAACGTAGGAGGTAAGTGAGTTGGAAAGTCGGCGCTATCCGTCGATATAGACGATCCGATATGCCCCGTGAATTCAATTCCTGTAATGACGTTTGTCACGCGAAATCGACCGTCACAAAGGAACCATGGCAGAACCTTGTGACGGATGATGACCACCGTTTCGGGGATTGTTTCTTCAGATTCACTGCAAATTGCCTTTTATCCGCGCCAAAGATTTGACTCCTTTGCTCAAATCGCTTAGTTAGAACTGAGAGTCACCTTCATATCTAAACACGCCTTTAAATAAGTTGAATATATATTAATTAAGTAAGATGTAAATATTAAGTTTGTGAAATAGAAGATAAGGGAAATTAAAAAGAAAGTAATTCCAAGTAATATGACTTGGTTTTAGGTCCAAAATGTACAATTAAATGCAGATTATCACTCGGCGAAATACATTCCTGATAAAGTTGTGCTTATTTTAATGTTCCGCATTCCAAATATTCACTAGAGTACATTCCTTTACTAAACTCACGAGAACATTCTCGGAACTATTTAGAAGCTAGAAATGCAATAGCAGTAGAATTATACTTCGAAGTCGCCCATTAGTTTAAAAATGCCTATTCAAGCTGTATCTAATATTTGATTTGTTGTATACCTGTTTAGTTAGGTTTTCCTGAGTTAAATCACTTCCAGTAGATCACTTTTGCTCTGAAAAAACTGGTGCAGAGCTTTTCATTTTCACACAAGCTAGATTCAATCATTAAATTAGCGTAACAAGACCAATCTATTAAAAATTCCTTACTTTGTTTTAAAAATTCTATTTTAATTAAGTCTCCTCGACGAACCGCCTCTACGACTGGTAGCTAAATGCTTCAGAATTTCATTGCGCAATATTTATGATTACACCCAAAATAATGTTTCATGCATTAATTAAACCGAAATTCTTTCCAAGAGCACTTTTTGTCTTTTAAAGAGAAAAAGATCGCGAGTCTAGTATTAATGCCTTAGAGATGCATTATATTAAACTCCATCCAGAATTTTTTGATCATTATTGCGTGTCAGCGACTAAATTTTTTAGTAACTTCAACAATTAGATTTAGCTAGATTTCGTAGAATTCAATGGAACATTTAATTATACCTTTTCTTGAGCTTGCATATTTTCGAAGGTAAAGGTGACAAGGTAAATCCTTTATAATAAAAATAAAGTAGCGATACATTTTTACAAAGTAATGTCATATATTACCTTCCGCGACGAACCGAGAGCAGTTTATATTGTCGGCAGCGGAAGAGCAAACATTCTTAACTTATTTTCAAGGAATGAGGGGAATAATTAAGACGGAATAATGCCTTTGGGGAACTTGATACCGTGAATTGAGACATAATTTACGATGCATGTTTAAGCTCCACTCACAAAAGAATCCTTGGAATGCAGTCTCAATATGCACATCTGCCTACGTTTTTACATAAGCATTTAGGTCAAGCAGACATCCTTACCCCTGGCGCTGGAGGTCACCTCATTTACATCTCAATACCATCTGACCGCTGTGGACCTACTGCCATGCGAAGTAACATTGTCCTTGCATTTTTATGTGGATCTGGCTATCGCAGCGACGTAAGAAATTTAAAGGATACTTTGTCTAAATAATATTTACAGTTCAGTCACCGATTAAGCTACGCCTATTCTAACTTTTTCGTAGTATAAACAAAAGAGGTGGGATATTATTTCCTGATTAATTCTGACAATTAATAATCAAAAGGATGTTGTTACAGATACTAAGGGGTGAGAAAGACAAGAGAAATATCGTGGGATGTACACTACACTACAGTTTAGGACATACATTTACGGAGTGAAAGAAAATCTACTTCTAAGGTGGCCATTAAATATACTAACGATTTATAAGAATAATAAAAGTGGATGTGATTAGCAATTTAATTATAATAAAATAATCCTAATAATCTTGAAGGCAGAAAAAAAGTATGAGTGTAATTTAACCGAAGTATTATTAAAATTAGTACAGGAAGAATGAAATCATTCTAAATACGGCCTGAATTTTATATGCTATGCATAATAAAAACAATGTTTTTGATTACTTTCACATTATAAAGATGAAATTGAAAACGAAAAAGAGTGAGCATTATTTATGCAAGAGAAACTTTATATGCTTTTGTCAAGACAATGATGCAGTAGAGGGCCATGGTAGAACCAAATTTCCAAATGGCAACTGTTACTATAGGTGGTCTTTGAATGATTTTCACTATTACTTTGGATAGAAAACCTATAGACCCTATAACCTGTTTCCTTGATGTAAAACTGTATATAGCACCATATTTTCTAAAATTACACTCTCATATTGAATAAATCTACGATCCATAGAATTTATCTTTCATTCCCAAATATGGTGTTTACTCGTAATACTATTTTTCCCCTTCAAATAGTCATAAAGAATTCTGTCAAATGATCACCTTGGTGGGAAAGTGCTGAAAATGATAGTTACCGTAAATCAACTGAAGCTTTGTAAATTGACTAACTCAGTTCACAAGAAAATCTATTGAAGCCAAAAAAAATGTTATCTAACTTACCTACTTTGGTACGAGGAAATATTTATTTCAGTAATGTGACCCAGATTCAACCTAAGACATTTATTTCCTTTTTAACTCAATTTAAAACATCTACTTGTTATTTCATGGACTTGAACATATATATTCTATTTTCCAAAGCAGCAATCTTTAATTAAATTCCAATTTAGAAATTCTAATTTATTCCGTAAAGTATAATGATTGGGTAAAAATCTAAATATTAGTATAATCCAACTTAATTTAGAGTTTGTTGTTTTATCATGCATTTTTGTTTGATAAAATAGTGCCCTTTACTTACAATTATTAATAGGATCTTTATTTACGGAAAGTATCGTATTTTAATGAAAATCTAAATCTAAAACTAACATCAGCGCTTCTAAGAGATGCCACTTGGAAAAATATCCATGGTATGAGATAAACCTGGGCAAAATCTCTTTGAAGAACCCTAGGGTGAGTAAGTCAGCCTATGGGTCAATGGGTGAAACTTCCCCTGGAGAACTGTTCGCAGGCAAACCGTCTCTTGCCTCTAAGGTAAACCGCCCTTGCACGTGTTAATGCGATTATCAGACACTCAGTCTTCGCCAAACGTATATAGGTTTGAAAAAAATTGTTATAAATTAATTTGATGAAGATCTCCATTTTAAAATATTTCATTTGAAGCAAGGGATTCGTTATTTTATTATGAATGTTTCATCAACCTTAAGGTTGGCCTTGGTATTACTCATAATATAGTAATAATTATAATTAATAACATAATTTTAACATTTATTCACATTAAAATTTTAGTTTCCAAATGTTTGATGCCAAAAATTCCTTAATATTTCTTACCACAATGCTAACCTTACCACTAATAATAGTGCTTCCTACTTATATTTAATATGAGTAATATTTACCAATATGTTTATAATTTGCTATGATTATTATAGGAAATTACACATCCAACCAAATAGTCCTGTCAGCATATACTTATAATCAATAATGAATGAAATTTTAGAAATTTTATAATGCACCTTTATTAAGCTCAGTATCTGCCAGGAATTTCCCCCCATAAGAGAGCGAGCCCTCGTGGCAATAATCGACAATGGCATAGACGTGGTTCGGCGCGCCTAGAAACTTAGTTGCGTGCAGGGGAAAAATGCATCGTGCAAACTCCGCAGGACGAAGGAAAAAAGTAATACTGCAAGTCGCAGTCAAACCTCCACGGAAATATTAAGGGCGGCACATGCCGCATTCAGATCCCCTCGATTCTTTTTGCTCTTTCATCCCTCTAAATTCTTTCATACCCACCGTCTCCCCTTCGAGTATTTTTTCCTGACCAACAGTGTAAACAGCGAAGGCGGAGTATGGAATTGATCGCATATGAAAGGAAGGAAACTGTGTAGCGACATGGCCCCTCTTTCCTAAGGCCCCCAACACACACTTCTATCCGCTCTTTCTCTCCGCCGCTTTGAACCCAAAAAGTATAGATAGAGATCTTTTGTGGCTTCCGCTCTTATTGGAGATGAAGCTTATGCCTTTGAAGGAATGCTGTTGAAAAGAGGCGTTGTTAGGGAGTGGGAAAAGGTGATTAGTCGTCGTGGTGTTGATAAAGAAAATGGAAGGATCCGAGTGTGACCCTGTTTATCTTGGAGTGGAACATCTGCGGTGTGACTTCAATATCATTTTGGCGTATTCCCTCTGCATCTTGAAGAGCATCGAACCGCAGCATGTTTTTTATTCAAGTTTTCTCTCCGGTTAACCGTAAAATAAATTTCGGATCCGCTCCGTTTACCCTCGACCGGTTTAAAGAATTTTTTTCCTGACAATCAAAATCAAAATGTTTTTAAGTCAAGCTTTTATTTATCATTAATATTATTAAAGCAAACATATTGGAGTCAAGGAGTCCCAAGGAAAAACGAACTTGAAATCAGAGGAAGATCCCGAGTTCGATTCCCTGACCCGTCAGACTTTTTCAAAGTCCATTTTTCCTTGGTGCACACACGAAAATAAAGATCATATTAATATTTGTAAGTAAATGGCACTATTTATCAAACAAAAATGCATGATAAAACAACAAACTCTAAATTAAGTTGGATTATACTAATATTTAGATTTTTACCCAATCATTATACTATACGGAATAAATTAGAATTCCTATATTGGAATTTAATTAAAGATTGCTGCTATGTAAAATAGAATATGCATGTTCAAGTCCATGAAATAACAAGTAGATGTTTTAAATTAAGTTAAAAAGGAAATAAATTTTTTAGGTTGAATCTGGGTCACATTACTGAAATAAAATATTTCCTCGTACAAAAGTGTGCAAGTACATTTAACCCTTTCCTTAGAATAATAGAAGTTAGTACCGTATAAGTATTGTTGTTATATTTAAATTAGAAGTTAGAAAGTTATCTTTGCGCATAATTAGTTTATGCCACTAGTTTAAAATTTGGTAAGAACACGAATCTAAAATTTGAACGATAAATAAAGATTTAAATTTGAAGTTTGAGTACCAGAAGTTTCAATTTTGGTTCTAGGTTTACTCTTCAGAAAGATATTGTTATTTGAGTTTCAGTAATACGTATTTACTTACATACACATGGACACGTGTCGTTACTGGGAGCAATCAGATGTAGGAAGTCATATTTTCCATTGAACCCTTGTCTATGACTAGTAATATTTGCATATTTTGACTAGTAATTTGGAAATATATGCGGAGACTATGGAAAAATAAAAACTGTTTAAATTTTAAATACAGAAAATAATTCCAATGCAAGAAAATACTCACACAGAGAAGAAGGTATGATAAACCTGCGAAATATGTAGGAAGATTGAAATAAATATATATCACAGCATAAAATATGATTGCATTCTCATAAGGTATATACGGATAAAATAAACCGAACAAAAGTGTTCTTAGCCGGCATGTTGAACATGAACATGCTAAGTTATTTGTGATTTAAACGCTAAATATGAAACCAAAAATAACCGGTTTTGGTTACGGTTTCCGGATTCAGTTTTTGCTTCCGGATTTTCAGTTCTACATCCTGGTTTCTCATACTCTGCAATAAGCAGAAATTACAAACAGATATACTTCTCTGAAATGGGACATTAGCTAAATGAGCGGAAAGGAGAATTTAGGCATCTATTAATCAATATCTACGTAATTACTGCACCTTTCCGTGTGCGGGATGCATGCGCCACACAATCTCTCGACCCATTATAATAGTCAGTTGTTAACGGAAAAGTGTCCGTAATTGGCGCTTTCTCGCGTAAATCCCTCCGATGCAGCGTTCGTGATCAAAACGGTCAAGGTAGCCAATATCATAACAGCACTGATAATAACGTTATCAGCGATTCTTCAATATCGTGAATGACGCGAGATTTATAGCCAAATAATAGTTATCTCTAGAGAACTAAAGCAAAGTTTCCGTGAAGCAGTAGTTTAGGTACAAAATCCACTTTCAGATAAGTTTCCATTTTAAAGTTGATTATAAATCTATTAACATTAGAACGAAATAGTTTCTACTTAAAATTTACATTCTTTATCCGAGTAGCTTAAAAACATAAATGACAAAGTCAAAAGTAATAACATGTACCAATTCCACATGCACAATTTCACAAATAATTTATATTTGTGGAATTGGTATATATTTTTTCTTTTGACTTTGCAATAAAGTTTTTAATGTTAAATTCCACCAAGTTACACTGGAAAATATTTATTCAATTCAGAGTAGCATAGTTTTTGCTAAATTTAATCTCGGTAAATTCAACTGAAAATATAACACAAAATTAATTGGACTAAGTATTAACCTTTTATTACATACAATTTATCTATTGAAAATAACGGTGAGAGAGACTTTCTGGCCAATCGTTTCCTTCAGGAGAGAAAAATTTCGTATTCTTCAATAATTTGAATTCCTTATTGTCATTGTCATTTGAGTACGCGTATATTTTATCGTATTTATATTCTCCTATAATTTTCAATCATTCTTTTTACTTAAGAGACTTTTAAGTTGCAAATATAAATAATTTTTCGAATATGCATTTCATAAAACTTTACAACCAACCATATCTTTAAAAGAATTATAAAGTAGAAGTTGAAGAAGCTTATCCTTTTTTTTATCAGTACAAATATTATTATTCCAGTTTTTGAACTGTGGTAGTATGCATTCATAATTTAAACTCATTATTTATCGTACGAAAATCACTTTTTCTTTCTCATACGTTATCTTGAAAAAATTAATTTTGATATTGAATAACTTCTGTTCCTCAAATATCGAACTGAGTTGTTTATAAGGGTTTGTATTTGAATGTTTTTACCGGAAGCATTTGCTCCTGCAGGTGCTTCCCAACACTACACGCCGTTAAGGTTGAGGTGGCTGCAATCAATAACTCCCCATCCGGTTTACACGTACTCCACCATTTATATCGATTTTTAAACTAACCCAGATACGGGAAATTCCCAAAGTTCCATGTAATCCTCACAAAAAAGCCAATAGCCAATCAGTGGTCGCACTAACCCTCCGGCCGCAGCCTATTGAGACGATCTATCGAAACGTATAAATCGGGCACAATTGAAAAACTTGGTCGGACAGCTGGCATAGCGGATAGAACAACAGCCCATATTCTGCCATTAGGCAACCGAGCTCCAATTGATTTTCTAGCCGTAATGTGAGTGCATTGATGTTCTCCGAAAGGATGTTTTTAACGAGAGGAGTCTCTGGCGAAGCGGATTATTAAACTCGCGAGCGCGCTGAATGATTTTGGCAGCTGTCCGTGAAGTATTTGTAGACATACATTAAGCCCGTGTAGTGCGACTGAGTTCGCGCCGGGGACCTCCATGTCACGCGAGATGAGTTTTCTCATCTCTCTGACTATTGACTGGCAATACAATTGACGGCACAATGCTAGCCTCTCCATTGTCTCATCCAACGAATACGGCTGCTTAATCGTTTTGATATTTGGCTAGTTTAATGAAGAATGAATCTCAATGGCTAATGAGTCTCAAAGATTAATCATCGCTGAAATTTTTAGTCACAAAAACACGGACGCAATTTCTGAAACTTTTGTGTTCAACACTAGCTGGAAAAAAATTTCCGTTCTCCAGTAAGTGAAGGAATTGCATTATCACGAATACTACTCCATCAATGAAATGTGCAGTTTAATTCTGAAGTTATAAACGATTATCGAGTAACGCGTTTCTAAGGATAGATTATTCTGGAGAGTTCGTTATAGTCTACATATTCTGTCAAAGGAAAGCATGGATTTATATATATATTATAAATTTACCATTGAAAATAACGAAAGCTACAGAGTAAATCCATTCGCTCGACATTGAGAATTTCCGAGTTATAATCAACAGCATTATCCTCAATGAAATGTACATTTTAATATTTAGGCCAGTTGTCTCTATTGCTCGAATAATTAATGTTCTGAATTGTAATTCAGTTTAGAAGGATATTCTGTATTGATAACTTAGTTTTTCTATATTTTCACCAATTATCTTTTTTTATTTAAATATCTTTAAAATTACTAGCAAAAAATGTCGAAGTAGTGTGAATGCGTAAAGAAGGTAAGCTATTAATTTTTAATTACCGTAAGGAATTTAAATTACTGAAATATAAGGATGCCTGATTGATTTTTGTGTATCTTTTAGTCCTGTTTTTATTGTTTTTGTCGTTATTAGTATCACATTGTATTTTATTTAAAGTTGTAAACGCCTTGGTATATTTTTTGCCTTTATTATATACGATAGGTACTATACAATTTTAAGAGAGAGAAGCATAAAATTCTGTAATTATTAATCTTTCCTCATAGAAAATTGATGTTTGAGAAGCATTACATATCTTTGGAATTTCCCACAGGTAACCTTGCCCTGAAAATCCTAAAATCTCAAAAGGTGCCAAAACGCTGACTCGTTCATTCAATAACCTTTACTTCATTTTAAGTATTTCGAAATGCCAGCAATGACTTTAATATGTGCTAGTGGGAGCTTATTTTGACTTAGAAACATCACGATAATAATGGATTGCTCTTGTGAATTAAATTTGTATTCGATTGCTCTTTCTTAATCTTTCATCTTTTATTTATAGCTGAATATTGTAGTGAACATCATAAAATATACGCTTCATTTTTACAGCGCATTTGTGAAAAAAGCGAAATAAAGCAAAGACCTAATACTATCCATATTTTCGCCGTTTTGAATAGAATCCGGTGATATTTCTTCAAATCCTTCGCTTCAACACAATTTTAAGTTACTACATATTATTGCGAACTCTTGCTTAAAAAGAGGCTTTGTAAATATAGTTCTGATTGACTAGGAAATTCAATGTTTTCATACAACAATCATATTTCATATTTACTCCAGCCACTGTAAACACATTTTTTTAGTTCTATCAACCGTATGAAAGTAAACTTTCACATTATAATTCCTCGTCCTTGAGTTTCATTTCACCAAGTTCATTCTTCATCCTCCTGCTATAAAAAGAAAACCCTTCCTGTTTTTTAATCATCGCCTAGTGACCTGTTATGCGTCGGATCCGCGGGGAGACGTACTTATTCCTTTTGTTTAGCAAGCCATGAGATATTCCTAAATTTGTCCAACTGTATCTTCCTCAAAAATCGCGCCGGGGATTTTTATTTTGTCGAGTATCGCGGAAGAGGTAATTGTGCGCAAGAAATCGGGTCGAGTAGAGAGAGAGAGAGACCAGGAGGAAGAAAAAGAAGGCTTAATTCATGCAAAGTATCGCTCCGAAATAAAAAAAAGACAATCCGTGAGCGAAAAAAACGAAAGCACTCGGCGCGAGAATTCGCGATTGTGGCAGTTGACGGCGGGAGATGCATTAATTTCATTTCCGACCTTATTATTTGCTGGTGCATGCATAAATAAAAATACACACGAGCTCTATCTACTAATAAATCCTCTATGCGAGGAAGCGGTTGGCACGGTGGATATAATGACTCCTATCGACTCAGACAACGAGCGAATAATTTGGGTCGAGGGTCAAAAAGGGAGAATATATTCTATGATGATAGTAGATACATCATCCTCGGAAATTTTATTCCGTAAGCTGTGCACTCTTCCTTAGATCGTTGATGCATTATTCCGGATCCGCGGAATTGATATTTCATAACTTATATTTGCTGCATTCTCTAATTAAAATCGAAGCTGGATGACTTTCCACTAAATAGCTCAGCCAGACAAATTGTGATGAAGATTCTCACGATAGGGTATGGCCTAAGCTCTAACTCGTTGTATCATCAATCAAGTGGATTAATGGAGCTTTCGCGATTTTGGGTAACTCTTTATTCCGATGATAAATTTCTGGAATAAGTTTATTGATTGTGAAATTAGATTATTCGGTGTTGTATTCAGACGTAATGATTTATGTTACCGAGATCTAATAATTTTCTCTTCGATATAGGATGAGTATATTCATTTTTATAAGATCGTCCTAAACATGGTTATATTGGAAATATTTCAGTTATCTTATGAGATTAGCCTATCACTAAAGTCTACTTAACGCGGAAATTATTTTCATAAAGAGACCGGGTAATTCGAAGGTGTAATTTTTATGTAAGATCAGAGGATGTGAAAGTTAGAGTACTTTTGCAGTTACTGTCCAAATTTTGGGGCTGTATTGGGATAAAGAATATTATTTGCTTTTAACCTACACAGGAAATGCAAAGTACATATTACATACAACTTTCTCATCCCAATAAAAGTGAATGATATATTTTAAATATTATTTCCTTTTTCTGAGCTTTACTCCATTAAGAATGTTTAATTGCAGTAAAAGTATGTTGATTTTATCATAGATTATTTTTTTTCTTTTTGTGCTAGCATTTTGGTGCCTTCGTTTTCCTTGATAAATAATATTTAATTACAAAATATGAAGTTAATTTCATTATCAAGACAATGTTTGTGCTAGAATTTCAGCTCATCGCGAATTTGGATTTATTCGCAAATTTCACAAACAAATCAAATTCACGAATTCAACATTTACAATCACACATTCTTCATTAAGAATTTATATGGGTAGTTAATATTCAAATTTACATACTATTGATTGCATTCGTAAAATGTGTTCACTGCTTAGTTAATAACTAGACTATATTTTAAAAAATATATGGAGATAGAGAGAATCTTAATCGACTGTTTCGATGAATCAACTACATATGTTTACAATCTCTATTTTCACCAAAAATTGTGCACACACAATTATTACTCTTAAATCACGACAATTTGCAGAAATTCGTCGGCATACATTTTTCCTAACTCGATAATAAACAAAACTACCTGAATAAATACAAAATCATGTTTCTCATCGATCATGTTTTTGTAATAATACATCTGTGTATTTTGTAACTGTGTAGTTACGAATTTATGCTATTTTTTATAAAAAAATGATCTACCTTGTTTTATGTTATTCTGTATATTGATAACAATGATTCAAATATCAACGTGATTATACTTATTGATATATCGCATGCTTGTAAATATTGTGAATTTATGTATTATTATGTTTCTTCTCATCTTTTTGTTATTATTATCGGTGATTTTGTGCAGGTTTTCCCACACCCATTTCTTCGTCTTATTTCCTGCACGGATATTTTTCCTAATAATTTCCTAAGCTTTTACATCCATTATTATTCTCTTTATTCCTCCTACTCTATCTTTATTTTAATTATTTTTTAGTCTGTAACGGTGTGTTAGATAGATGAAGATATTTTTAGCCTCAATCTTGCCAGAATAATATCGTAATACTATTTTCATTAATACTGATTCTCAAATTTAATCGTACCACGAATGTTTCTAAAACACATTATCTTTGCGAAACAAAAGAAGTACTAGTGCTGAAAAAATGTACAGAAAAACAAAAACTCTTCGGAAACCGTGTTGAACAACTTAAAGCATTTTCAGCGCCATCCGATTTTTAACCCTTAATTTGTGTGCATCAGTGGGGAGGAACAGTTAGCGCAACTGAAAAACATCACGCTCAGCTCCGAGCTCACGTGTACTTCGAATTGAGAAAAAAAAGAATATCAGTTGGATACACGCTATGCAGGATGCACTCACGCCACAGATATATCTCACACGACGAGTTACACTTCGTTGAAATTCCCTCGTTTCCGGACCTACATTAATTTTTTTGGTTCGTTCTCCGCTGGGAGAAAGAATGCTGCTCTCAATAATACAGTTGCATTTAGGAGCGAAACACGGATCGGGGGCGTGTTCTTACCCCGTATGAGATCGTGCTTCTCGAGAATGTTCCATCGAACGCATATCCTCCAGGAAGTGTGCGACCCTGGTTGCTGGGAGCCTCTTTTTACTCAATTATTCATCATGAAAATATCTTATGTAATTTTTTAGTTTGTTTACAATATGTAAGTGTCCCCGATGAGGAGTATTCTTAATTTTGGTTATTTCCTTAATTTAATCCAGGCATGCACAAACACTGCCACAGTGTCTGTGGCAGTGTTGTGCATGCAGTGACACGGAATGCCACGGGACTCAGCCTGTGGCAACCTACCCCCCCTACCGCTACCTCAACCCCTACGAGTTGATTCCCTCACTCGCTACCACGACCTTGTTTCGACGCTACGCTTATGCAGGAGTGAGATAGAAAACCTTTTCTTTCGCACTAGACTAGGCTTTTGCAATCATTCAGTCTTTTCTAGTCGAATGGCACCATGACAAGAAAGGGTTTCGGCCTCGGAAGGAGGTGGAAGTAACCCTTCCTGGGAGCTTTGTAAACATTGTCATACTACTCTTGTAAAAAGCACACGCATGAAAACATAAGTAAATTTTGTATTTGTCCGAGTTAATAATAGTAGCAAAGTCCCATTCGACCGTGCTACGTTCGACCATTTCCGTCTCCGAACCGTCTGCTGCTCCTACCGCTACCACAACACCGTCTTCCGCAGCCGCGCCGCGACTCAGATTCCCCAAGATTCCCTCTCCACACTACCGCACAACCGATTTTTCCACGGCTATGAGAGCGGTGGCAGGCGGCTGCCACCACAGGGGGAGTCTATCGTAAGCAGAGTGAAGCCAAAAATAACGCAACCCGCAGAGCACTGGGTTGAACTTTTCTCCAGCTCCCCTTTAACTGCATGCATTTTTGGGGTTTTATTTTACTCTCATACGGGACTCAGGAGCTTGTCTATCCTATGAAATGGACTCAGATAGTTTAAATGAACCTTTTACTTAACGATCATGTTCGATTTTTTTCTCTAAGTCCTCTTGATTCCTTTTATTGTGGAAAAGAAAACATGCCTGCAATGTTAACTTCTTGGATGCCGGTGTCGTCTGCTAGAGCGATATAGAAGACGAATCATCTGCCAACCTCCCGCAAACTCTATTAAAACCTCATTGATTATTATGATGTTAATTTTATATATATTATAAGGCATTAATTCGTCTTAGTTTTTAATTGATCAATACCAAGTACGGCATAAAATTCCTTTATAGTCGTTTACCGCAATGAAATAAAGCTACTCTATAATACATTATAATAGCTAATCAGGGTAATTAGAGATTTTCCTCTTGTGCAAATGTTTGTTCTAATTCATAATTGTGGCTTAATGCAGTAAAAGTTGTCAAAATGACGAATACGAGAACTGCAGGTGCAGCCGAGAGCACAATGAAATGTTCATTAAAACGCCTTGGATTAATACTGACGTTCGTTCTGCTTCATAGAGTTCAGATAATGAATGAAATAATAAAATTAAGGAAGATGAATAGATTCTAGTTTGGTACGTTTTGTGGGGGCAGCTGTTCTGATGCACAGCAATTGAGCATGCTGCAGACAGAAACAAGCCCCTGCTTATTGACCTATAAAACCTTTAGAAACGCGAAAATAACAAAATTTCTTCGTGTTACGCATTGCTCAAACTACATTTTGTGTTCCAAAACGTTCGACTTACTCGATCAAACCTTAATAACTCTGTATCAAAGCCGCAATATCACAAAAAAACAATGTATATGGTATAGGGAGATACGATAAGTTCAACCCAGCATGGCTAAATGCGCAATCTGCCCCTTTACCCCTGGCGTCACTTTTGGGCACTAGAGGGAGATAGCAATACTACCCCTGTGGCTGCCACCGTGGCATTTTCTTTGAACATGCCTGATTTAATCCATCATTTTCTCCTTATGTTGGTGTCTCAAAATCAGATAGAATGGTTTCTCTAAATCGAAAGAGATGCCACAAAAAGCAAATGTTAATGGTAATCTCACTTCAATTGTCAATCATACTATTCGATATCTCTAAAGTTATCGTTAAATTTCTATTTATTTATATTTTTGGGTTAAGCTACTGTTATCGCTGAAGTCCTCCTAAGCTCTCTACTTAATTTGTCAGGAGTTGCTTCATCAAGGCAACGCAACAACTAACACACAGAACCATCTCTTGTTCAAAAAAGTCCAATCGGTCGGGATTCGAACCCGGAACCTTAGGTTAGGAGTGTTAACGTAGATGGAATGCTATCCACTCGGCCACTAAGACACGTAAGTTAATAATAAAACATTGAAATTAGGTCTGTATACCACGTGCAGCGCCTTTATGTCGAAATATATCGATGTTCGGCTAATTTATTAAATTAAGAATATAAATTAATAAGGTATTTAATGTGGGAGACATAAGAATTTTTGTTTTAAAGGTAAGAATTGAAAGTTTCCTCTTCATTGAACACGCACGCATCTATTGAAAAAATATCATGTAATTGAATAGAATTGACAGTTATTCATATTTACAGCAAATAGGATATTTTTTGGAAAAACAAGTAAATAAATGAAGCTTATGGAAACGTACCCACAGGAGGAAAGCACCCACAAAGAAGGGAGGTGTGAAAATCCAGCTCTATATTTACGTTGCCATCAAAACATTCCGTTGCTATGGTAACTGCCCGACACATAAGCTATACCAGAGTTAATTCAAATTGGTCGCATAACCTTTAAGAGGACAAACGGAGTAACCATACCATTAATATTATAATTTCATATTCTTTGATTTGTCGCTAACGTATTACTGTATCACTTTCACGTCACAAATATTTGCCACTTTATCTCATTACGTGTTTACATACTATTAATATAAATTACGGTTAACTCCCGTTTATCCGAATCGAGTTTATCCGAAATCTGCTTTATCCGAACAAACTTTTGCGAATGCACCTACCCAACCCCCACCCATCGAATACCATTGATACCCATTACTTATTTGATCGTAACACCTATTCATATGTGCACATCCTCAATCAACCACGTAAATTACGCAGCTCACATTGGCGCTGTCTAATTAAATTAAAACTCCTGTTTCTTTCTGCTGCCAAATAAGGCGGATTTTTTCTGTAAGAACGCAAAATAAACGAGCTTTGTTATTCAGCATTGAAAAACTTCGGGTTTTCAATCATACTTTGGCGCCTTTTTAACACATCGACACAAATTTTTCAGTCAAAAACATGCAAACTTATTCACAACCATATCAATAGCATTCTACGTACCCACGTTTTACGATCATATTCCGCGGTATTGTCGCAATATTGTCGCGTTTCACGCGGGTTTCACGGTTTATCCGAAATTTTCGTTAACCGAACCGTCCGCCGCACAGTGGGCTAGAATCGAAAAAAGCTGGCCAAAAATAAAAAAGTGCTATTTTTGAGTGCGGACTTTGAAACTTCACATAGTCGTTCTTGAATAAATTTTGCTTATAAATGTGAAATAATTTGCGTTGGTTCCCACGTGTTACAATTCTACAGGGGGTCAAAGTTGACCAAATTTTACGAAAAATGCCGGTCCTCGATTTTTCGCAAATTCCTTCAATTTCAAGCCAATCCTGAACCAAAATGCGTTTTATTTTTGGCCAGCTTTTTTCTATTCTACTGCGCGCCCACTGTGCGCCGTCCCGATCATTTCGGATAAACGGGAGTTAACAGTATTATATAAATGTTTAATTAAGTTAATGATTACTGAAATGATCTACCGCAAATGCAAAAGCTTACCACGATTAAGATAGATTACGGGTTTAAAATACGAGAGAGCCAAAGACCGTATAGATCGTACCAATTTCAGAATTTTGATGAGAGATAAGCTAACTCTAAAACTCAAAACATCTAATTACGTGGATAGTACTTTATTTGGTAGCTCAAAAGTAAGATCATTCATGTTACCTTATCAATCTAATATATTAAAATTAAAAGACTGATATAAGGTAATAGAATGTCATATACATAAAGAAGAAGTTGAATTTTTATCACGATGTACCCACGATATGTTTGGTTAAGTATCTTCTCTTTGCTCCTATTTCTTCTAAAAATCTCTCAGACCTACATATTTGTAATGAATGCATCTGACGTTAACGTCAGCCACCCAAATGTTTCTCTCAGAACAAAACGTATTCGTATGAATGGATGCTAATGTCTATCCAGATCCATTTGTCACACGTCAAAAGCAAACATATGCAGAAGATAGGGAATAGAACGTACTAGAATTTATTTGCTTTGCGTGCGTAAACACGCCAACAGCGGTGTTCAAAGCAGGTTAGTAAATATAGAAGGTTAATTTACATTAAAATTGCATAAGGTTTACCAATAAAAATGAATTTCCTTTTGTGTTATCTCCTTTGCAACTGTACACTGCGATAAACGCATCAACTACATTTAAATGCTGTTCTCGATAATGCTAAAACCCTTCCTTCTCTCAAAATTACCACGGGAGACAGATATTCTACTTTTCATGTCTGTTAATTCAGATGTGTGAAGATCGTGTCTGTGTCATCCCCCTCCCACTATCCCCAAAGTGTGCACTCTTCTCATTACGTTCTCGTCGATACAAAGTACTCATATTATCTTTTGCTAAAAGCAGGAGATTCATGTATTCTATCGTGCATTTGTTCAAATCGAAAATGTCCGTACATGCACGTTAGTCATTGCAAAACCGTGAATGTATTTTTCAACTATTTTTCTCTCGTTTTTTACACCTTCTAGGCTATGTTCTGTGTGGATTGTGTGTATAGAATACATTTTTATTTAAGAATGGTGATGGAAAAATTGACGCTTCAACCCAACGATAACAAGATGAAATTTTTTAAAAATATAGGAAATATCCAAAATCAAGATTTACGCTATGATTTCAGTACATACATTCAGAAACAGAAATTGCCTTCTACGTGAGGAAAAGGAAAGCGTGCTTATAAGCAAATATCACGTATCTATATAATAATTTCGATTCCAATTAATGAATGTTTTAAAACTTCTATTTAGCTAAATGGAGGGAATGTATTAAAAATATTATAGAACACAATAGAATTGATTAAAGTATATGATTTATTTATTGTAAAACCATCCCTTGATTTCTAATGAAATTTAAGCATCCGAAATAATGCATTTCTTGTAAATGTTCATTACCATAATATTTTGAATAATGCTGTATATTTTACAGCCATAACATGTTGCTAGATAGTGACTTCATACAAAGTGAGCAAGATTTTTTACAATCATACTTATGGTTTTTAATTGCGTATATGTATTAGTTAAGGCTGAAAATTTAGCTCAAATGGAAATAAAAATATATCCAGTTTGAGTTTATAAAATTGGTAATTCAAATAACATAGTTAAAAATTGAAGGTAGTCAAGTGATGATTGTCTCTGGTTATTTTCGAAAAAAATATACGATTACAAGTTAGGTAAATTCATCAACGGATAAAGTTTATCTTCCTGCATACATTTGTTCACTTATGTAGGACAGCTTAAATACAGTACCTGTATAGCACAACCAAGATTCGTTGACTTTTAGTTTGCAATGATGAATAATTGCGGAATATGTAAGGAGAAATGAATTCAGAACTCAATTTGACATATGCAGCTGTTTAAATTAATATTTCCAACTGTGGAATTGCATAATATAGTGAAATGAATATTGTTTATATCGTAACATAATTGTTTATCGGGACAGTTGATTAATTTGGAAGACAATTCATTGCTACCCAACCAACTTATTTCCGTTCTTAAAAAAGTCAATTATTTCAGCCGGTGTCAAATTATCTCCAGCGATAGTAAACATAACATTCACCGACCTTTGGATGAACGCAGACATAATTGCCGCCGTCAACCTAATTCTGGATCCGGTCATTCGCTTTGTTTGCCTTTTCATAAAGAAACTCGTTTCAATTCATCTGCGAGTGTCACACCGCTCTAAACAGCGATACGGGATGTACAACGCGCGAAAATGGAGCAAACACCAAACGACGGGTGAGCCGAGTCGATTATAGTGACTTCCTTTTATGAAATCCCCAAAGCGGTTAATCCTCGCTCAATTAAAATAATGCCGGCTACCTTACAACACCGCGGAGGTATGAAATCCGACCCCAAACGGCTCTCCCCCGTAATTGGCAGACAGGGACGGCGCCGAAGAATCGCGGCAACAAAGGGTAAAATGGCGCGTCAAAAGGAGGGTAGTTTCTCCCTGAAACGTGCACGGGCTTTTGAGACCGCGGATGATGAAGTTGTAAGAGCGTAATAAAACGGTGCAAAATGGTCGTTTATTTTTTGGGGTTGGCGATGTCAAGAGGCGGTCCTCGCATTTGTTCGGGGGCGGCTCTCCGATGCAGTTTTAATCAAAGCAGGGGACACAAAGAGGGGATGAGGGAGGATTTCATTTCCCCTGTTCTTTTGATCCTTCCCTCCAGTTTCTCACACGTTTTAAATCCATTTTTCGGGGTTGTGTTGCCGTTGACGAGCACGATTACGCGAAGAAGTGAGTGGGATGTGTGGATAAGATGACACCAATAAAGAAGAGGTGTAACAAATTTTTCTCCAAGAAGATCTCAATAGATTCTGAAAAGACTAGACTAAGGCATTAGACTATGCATTTCATTATTATAATATTGATAATTGCATTGATACATAAAAAAAACTAAAGTAAGCATAGGGGAAGTCAAATAGCAGTTGCAGATATACTATATTAAATAAGAGATAATTACAAAATGCAGTTACAATGAGAAATATAAGTGATAAAATACTTATAAACATATTTAAAGATTAAATATGTTTATTTTTCATGAATTAATCTGCACGTAAGTACTTGATTATGGAAAAAATGCCTAAGTTGTTTCTTAGAAAAATGTACCCCTAAGCCAGCGTATTAAAATATATATCATTAGAGAAAGATTTAATCCTCCATCAAAGGCTGAGTGAGCAGCCTTTTTGGCTTTGGTGAATGCGGGTTTGATACTCAGTGAAAGTTAAATTTGCAAAATTACCTCAGCAGTTATAAAAACCACAGCAATATTAGACAATGATAATTACTGCAACACATTAAATTGTGACGTTATTCAAACTAGAGTTTAGCGTCTAAGGGCAGACAGCAAAGAAATTTCAACGGTTTTCTTCGTAAGTTATGAAGCTTTACGATAAAAAAATGTATAAAACTTTTAAAAAGAATTGGCTAGTGAGAAGCCTTTATTTTATGAAATGGACTTGGAATATACAACGCTAATGAAGTGTTTCATGAAAAAAAAATTTCCTCGAATTATTAACCTTCATCGTGTGATAAAATTCTTGGGATGAGTCGACACAAATTCGCCCTTCAGGTGTCCTTAAAACTCATTGGATACAGCGCACTATTTAATCATTCTCTTTATTTTCTGAGTAATTAAATTTTATTTGCTGAGCTTTCGCTCAAAGAGAAAACTAAACATTAAGGGAAAAATTACCAATTACCTAAACTAGAACAATATAATTGAAGTCCATCCGAAAGACCACTAGTCGGTATATAAGTGTTTAATTTTCATCGGTACATGCGCGTAATTTTAGGGCAAATCTCGTCATTATTCAGTATTTCGATTACTGCCACCATTATAACCATTGAATTCTTAATGGGATTCACAAATGCGTTTTGTGAGCTCAGGATTATTTTTACATTAGAGAATCTACAAAGGCAAATGAGCTGGGATTATCTTTCTCGCTATATATAATAATGAGCCCGTAGGGCTTCTCAATTTTATCCAATCCTTTTGTAGCTATACCCTATAGACTATATTTACTAATATTAATTAAAAAATAACATTTTTGTGACGTTTTTGCCTATCAAAAGCTATTGCAAACATTGGATGAAGCATTTTTTATTGAAATTCCAGGTTAAATGTTTTTAAGAATGAATCTGTCCCAATTATTATCATTGAGTTTTTTAAAATATAAGGTAATTCCAGGAGAGATGAAACTAAAGAACCTAAAGAAAAGACTTCATAACAAAAAATTTAGTGATAACAAGAATTTGAAATTGCTTGATAGAGTATAACATTAATTTTTTATTAACAGCATATAAACAAATTTTGCTTAAAAACATTTCCACCCTAAATATTACACTTTTTCTGCATCCATGCATTTGGCCATCTCTCCCGAGTGTCCGGGTGAGACCCGAGTGAGGCCCCACATCTGTGGGAGAGATGTCCCATTAGCTTAAACTGAATTTAATCTGGAAAACACTTGTTATAAAACAATATTGTTAAATTTAACTTGAAATTAGGATATCACTAATATTAAAGTTAAATTTAAAACCTATTTGGAGGTTTCATTTGCAAAAAAATTAGCCAAAATTGTAGTACATTTAGAGAAAAATAACCATTTAAATTATAATTAAATTTGCAATTGTTATGAATAGGAGCTAGATATTGTCATTTTAACCGAAAATAAATTTACAATGTTTTTGATGTTTTTCGAAATTTCGAAACTTCGAGGAAACAATTCTCACAGAAGAAATATTTTTATTCTAGAAGAATTTTATATTTATAATGTCCATGTGGGCGGGCTACTTTTATCGGGTATTACATTTTGATCAGAAAAAAGTGGCAATATGGTCCACCCTAGTGCTTACTAAACAATACCTCATTTTTTGATTGTGCATAAAATGCATTCGATCGTGGGATTTAAATTTGAATTGAAATTAAAATGTAGTTTACAAATGCTTTCTTGAAAAAATGCCTTAATCAGTATCCCCTTAAAGTTGAATTGATACTAATAAGGCGCATATACCTAAAGGTAGCCCTGGGGCATCTATCCCGAGAAGAGGTGGGGCGTCTCTCCTTTCAGTACGGGAGAGATGCCCTTACAGCCAGTGTGGCTACACTTTGTCAAAGATGGCCAGTCACTGCATGTGTATATTAGATGAACCTATAGCTACAATTTTCCGCCCTTTAATTCAAAATTTTCAAACATTTAAACTGATGCCAACCAGAAACATTATACTCTATCTTATAACAGGGCAGTAAAAACAGTACCTACTTGAAATGTTGTTATAAAATTTCGTAAAAGGAATTAATCGCTGTGAAAATTTTTCAGGTAGACAGGTGGTAGACAGGGTGCCTTACGACTAACTGATGAACACTGTCAGTAGAGCAATCTTGTGGTTTTCCTTAGAAATACTGCGACTGGGAAATCTCTCCCGGTGGGGCATCTCACCCGGTATTACCTTATATTAGTATGCGGTATACATCAAACCACCGAAACATTTTTATGCAAAATGAAATAAAAAAGAACACCATGAAAACCTAGGAGGAGATTCATAATTCTGAGATTGTATAAACAGTTAAAAATTCTATCAAAATTCATTATAAGCGTAAGCGTAGATTACAGATTTCTGCTCCAAATTATGAAAACTTTGATACGAGTAAAAATTTTAGTTTTCCATAACCCGTTCTATCAAAATCAACTAAGATGTGAAGTGTTAGAATCTCTTCCGTACAAATAAAACTGCGATATTTAATCATATTTCTACTTTTCTCGTTGACTATCAATGGGAACTTCAGCTAGTTGATACAAAGGTCGTTCAAACGGACACACTGCAAAACGGTAAATTTATGATCCATGATAATATTACTGGAATAGGTTGAATGATTACTTTTATTATAAAAGATACATTCAGAATTTATAAATACAAAAAATGCGGAGCTAATGTTCATTCTAAGTGAATAATGTCACGTGATGGTAGGTACACTAAACCAGGATAAAATATAATTGAATATCATTAAACTTTTTCAGTTGGGTCCTGATTGTTATGCTTCAGTATCCCATTTTCTATATGCCTTGCATATTCTCTCAGTATCTAATTAAAAGTGTTGATGTTTAGAAAAGCTGATAATAATCTCTGTTTAGACAACTGTTGTGAGTCGCTGCGTAGGCTGTTAATTACTAAACGAAGTTCTATCTTCCATTTAGTACAGTAAATATATGCTAATCATATTAACTCCGGAATTTAGAGCACACTATCTCGAGAGAATATTTACCTTTTCCCACGCTCTAAATATGTTCATAAAATATGTGCTGCGGACGAGCAAACTTTGCGTCAACTTCACACTAGATTCACTCCCCTTTTCACCTATTAATATTCATGAATTTTCTAACTTATCGGCGCTTTATTTTAAAAACCAACTTAGCGCAATTTTCCGAAAAAAATATGTATTTAATCCTCTTTCGAATAATCGTTTTCCGTTAGACACCCCTGAAAGTGTACACAATTTCTTTTTCCACCAACTACGTGAAAGTAATGCTTCATCTCCATTGGTCTTCTCGAACAATTAATTAAAAACAAATAAGATTCCCCTTTATGGCGCTATCTTTAAAAAAATAACCGTAAAATTCGCCTATTTCCATCACCTAGGTCCTCCATCAACCGATGACATCTCACGTCAGCACCCATCGCTCGTCAACTGTTTGGTCACTTTCACTTTTTCCAGCAACGCGCGCCATCTGTACATTTTTTCCCTCCTTTACGCTGATAAACGCTGACCGCATTCTTTCGCTCTTCCCCCATTCCCATGTGACGCTTTTGAAGCATGTCTTGTTTACTTTTCGCTTTTTTTCGCTTCAAAGAAGACAGTTTTGTCGCTCCTGTGTTTCGTTTCCTTTTGTGCAGTCCTCCTTTGACCGCTTTATCCTCTTCGCTTCCCTCCCTTCTCCCTCCTCAATATTTCCCCTAATAGTACTTATCTTCTTTGTGGTTCTTTTTCTCTTTGGTTCCGTACTTGACGAAAAAGTATGCATGCATTTTTTATGCGTTGACGATACCGGTCGGTTGAAATAAAGGAATCAAAGGCTCATTGCTGTTAGGTTAAATCCACACTCTAAGGGTGTTAATTTTTCCATATCCCCTCTCATTTTGGCGATTCTTTTCATCATAGATTCATTTGCAATTCAATGTCTAACAAAAGATTTCCTGTACATTAAGGGTGGACTCTAGGCGAAGGACTTTTCAAAGTAATTCTGCTTATTAGCAATTTATCACAATGATGAAAGCATTGATATTTTAATACGAAAATGTTAATTTTCTAAAGTGTTATAAATTCGACTATTTGGTAGTTTCAAGTGCCTTAAATTATTTAATCACAATGGCATTTCATTCGTTTCTTGTAAACCCACTCCATATGCCGTCTAACATATTTTTCATTTTTCTTTTCATGTGCTTTTTCATTTTTTCTCTACCCTCAAATACTTTTCTTTGAAGGTAAAAGGCAAGGAAAAAATATTTCATAATATATTATTAAATTTTCAGTATAATATTTCCTTCCTTTTTTTAAATAATAATTATTAAGAATTATTGCTTTATGCAGGTTATATAATTGTTACATTAATTTTCTCAAATAATCGTTGTAAAAGATTATTTATATTATAATTGAATTAAAGTATCTGGTATTTTAAATGTTAATTATGTGTTCCTGAGTGAATCCTATGTAATTTTAGTTAATATTAGTCTATCGTCAAACATCGTTAATCACATTTCTCCCATGAATAATTTCAATTATGTTTATATGGTTGTTTTCTTCACATGCATCTTTTAAATTATTAATTTAAACTCCATACATTTAAACATAGCTAAAATAAAAATCCATACGTCTTCAAGACCAGCAGATTGCCTACGATAAGCAGATTTCAAGCCTTTTCAGTGAGTAATAGATACTCATAACTTTTATAAGAATTAATCAAGAAATTTCTTCAACTAAGTCATTAAAAATACGGTTGAATTAAATACCTATGTGATGATTTTTTTATATCTTAGATAATTATTTCATTAGTTGTATTAATTAAGTTGATAGTAATTAAGATAATTAAGTTGATAGTAATGATAAATCCTAACTTTCCAATTCAATTTTATTTCATTCAAAGTATGAGGTATATTTGACTTGTAGTAATAGATTTTTCGGTGAAACTTGATGACGGCAATCGTAAGGGGTAGGAACTGTCGTTTTGACGTCACGGAAACATAATCCGATTTTAATGTCTAATAAGGCATCAATTCCTACCAAATTCTCTTAATACTTCTCTGCGAAATGTTCCTTAATCCCCTTTGAAAGAATATATTTAATATTTTAAAACACCTCCGGAACGGCTTATTAGCATCGCAGGGATACGTCTCCATTTCTGCCAAAACTTCTACTTAATTACCTTATTACGCTCTCTTAGGGCATTAAAACGGAAAGTATTCGAATGGAAGAAAAGGAGGGACGAGAGATATAATTGGCATTATAAGGACGGAAGGGAATTCGAAGGCCTAAGTGTCTGAGTTAAAGAAAAAGGCTTCGGTTGCCTTCGCCTGGCAAAAGGGGAGAGAGGGGCATTTGGTTGGAGATAGAGGGAATAAAATGCATTGGAATGAGTGGAAAATGGAGAATATCGGCGAAAAAAGAGAAATACGATCAAATTTTATCGAGTGGACTGACAGCAAAGAAAATTACCTTTTTTATCTCTTTCCAAAGAGATGAACGAATGCGGTTCGATTATAGCTGAACATCACGATAAATGAATTAAATTCGATAATTAAAGAGCTGAGGTGTATGTGTTTTTGGATTTTTATTGATTAGAAAACCCTTCTAAGAAGAAGAATGTGCTATAAAGAATCTTAGGATTGATAATTAAACGCAAAGACTCCATGGAATATGTTAAAATTACACCCAAAATAATAGGAAAATAACAATGGGATATTTCCGTAATAATGATTACAAAGAATTACTAATTCTAATGTTTCCATGTTGATCATAGCGTAGAATTACATTCTTGACCTATGAGCCATTTGTGATATCTTAGGGTAAAAATCAGAATTGTCTTATTTTATGTCAAACCTTATCAAGGTTAGAATGAAAAATTTTCATTATGAAATTAGCAAAACGTTTTCCTCTTTGACTGAATGAATTTGCGGATTACAGGAATTTTTATGCATGTATAACATATTTCACATTTTGAAAACTAGTAGAAAAAGTAATTGACACAGTACCTCAGGGGCTAGAGTTTAGTGATGAGGGAGTTAAATTTTATCACCAGCCATAAATATAAAATTTTTCCTATAACTATGGCGTGTCTCATTCATATAATTTAAACTTGGGTGAAACCTTGTAAAATAATTAAGTTATCTTGTGGAAATGGTCTTTTAATCTGATAGGTTATTGCTGTTTATATTGTATCTTGGGCAGAGGAAGAGAATGAACTTCCATAAAAGGCAAAATTGAGAGAAAATGAGAAAGCATTGAAGATGTTATTTGATGGGGTATAAAATGAAAAGAGAGAATAGGTATAGAGTTAAGAATCCTGGAAAAAATTGTGATAGCTCATATTATACTCAAGAAATACTTTTTAATTTAAGAACAACGGGTATTAAAACTTTTCACCCATCCCAAATGAAACGAATATTCTCAGTACTGCTTCATTTGCAAGGTTTCCCATGTAGTTTCTGTCGATATTTGATATATATGAAACCGCAAAAGTAAGAGAATATTCAGCAGTTCAAAGTAGATCTCAAATTAGCAATTTAAACTTTTTGAAGAAAATGGTTAAAAATGACAGCCTATAGAAAAATCCTGTATTCAAATATGTAGAATCTACCTCGGAATATCTTAAAACGTTTATTATTGAATTCTACAGGAAAACAAAGTTCACAATACCTCATACTTGATGTAAAATGGGTCTTATTACATATTATATAATATTTTTTGTCAAATTTATAATTTATTTATTCATTGTGGATTATAATGGTCAAATTAAGGCAATATTTTATAAAAAGCTAATGAATTTAAATGGTACGTTAGTAGCGTAACAACACTACCAGGACTGGGCTTTCTATTAATTACATTTTATTTTAGTTATAAGTGCCTCGTCAGCTTGGGTCATTCATGGAATCAAACCTTGGACCTTGTACGCGCTGCTCACTTGACTATACGGGAGCATGAAATAAAATATTTTGCGTCTTAGAAGATTGTGATATGAAGTATCTCTTTCAGTATAAGTAAATAGTAAATAAGATGTAAGTAAATCTTTCAAAATATTCACACTACGAGACTTCGAAACAAAATTGCTCTTTATTTTGATAATTACTTTATTCAATAATTTATAAAGCATTGGATTTATCAATGAGAAAATTTAATGTGCAAGGTTTTATTTCATTGGTTTCCCAATTACATGTACTAGTTCTGGTAAGTTACGAGATTAAATAAAATCTACGTACATTCAAAAGATTTCCTAATGTTTCACTCATTTTTAAGTTAAGTTCCGTTCATGAAATGAAAACCTTATAGCCATGATTTTTATCCTTCTCTATATATTTCATGGCTATTGATTAATTTATACAGTAATGCATGTTATGTAAAATAACATTCACGTATTCCATTAAAACATAAATTCTGATGTAAACTATTTTGCCGGATTTTATCAGGAATATTAACACTGTAGAAAATTAAAAGCCTGTTTTTTCATTACCACTTCATTGAATTACTATAATATATTGAAGGACTTAAAACATAATGTGAATGAACGGATTGTCTTTAAATGCCAAAATTTTACAGCGACAGTAAATTAAACTCAATTTTGTTATACGCACGTTTTATCCGAAGAATCTTTTGTTGCCTACCTCTCAAAATTCGGTCACATCTTCAGGATTCAATCAGAACTAGCAAAAGCAGGAACTCCTTCATCCCTTCAAGGAGCTTTGTTCATCGCTTCAAAAGAGAATACCTAGATTCTGATGGCTGTAAAGACCTTTATAATCACTAGACACAAGAAACATCTCCAATTACCTCATTCAGGAGTCACAAAGGAGGAAAAAATTCCCGGGAAGAAAATCTTTTAAATGAGGGAGGAAATAGGATATCCCCAAGACATCAAGGAAAAAAAGTGCTTACGCCCGGGAGAGTTAAATCACTAAGGCTATCCATTCCTACAAAGAAGAAGTTTCAGAGAGAGTGCGCAAGTATTTTTAAGATCCCAGGGAATACGCTAATGACGCTTCCAGCCCCTCGCTTCTTTACTGGGGCATCGAAAATAATAATGTACATCGGTGCACGCTCATGGGCGCCCTCCCAGCTACCTTAACGAGATATAGAATTTTAAATGGATTACGTTGTTCAGCACGAGAGGTAACGAGATTGAAATATTTTTGCGCGGCAACATTTTGATGGCCTAGAGGCGAGATAATGCTGAGAGCATGCGAAATAAATAGAGGTTGCGACGTTTATGCTCGGCACAACACTTTGGGCTATGCGATGGGAATGGTGTGCACCAAGAGGTAGAGAAGAAAGAGGACCTGAAGAAAGGAATTCTGCGAGGTGGAGAAAGGAATGCTCGCGACTCCCCCGCGGCCCACTAATGATGATGACGATTTAGGCGGAGAAAGAGAGTTGTAAGGAGATGAGAAAAGAAATGAAGAAGAAAGTGAAGAGTGCTTTTGGAAAAGAAATCAGAGGAACAAAAGCCGGGGGAGGTATAAGCAAGTGTTCAGCTCAATGTCTTAAGGTCTCTCGCATCCTTTCCATTACGAAGTCGTATATTCCAGTAATTATGAAACGGATATTATTTGACTATTCTCCTCCGCTAACTCTTGTGAGTACCACTGATTATTATCTTCGGTTCATCTTTTATTCTGAGCACATGATACGTGTTTATGAAAATGTATTTGCTTCCAGCCGAGTATAATTCTCATTCAGAACTTTAATTCTGCCATTCCTATCTGGTAAATTGTATGTTTTAATTTTTCCGATAGAAATTTAAAAAATATATAGGTATAGGGTTGTCTCTCTCCACTCCACGCTTTGATTTTCGCGGTTTCACTTTATCGTGGTTTTTCTCAAATATGTATATTCGTCGGACAATTAAGGTATTTGTAACATCCAGTTTGTCTTATTTTCACTGATTTAGTCTAATATATTAAGTATCATGAGTGTAACGGTGACTTAAGGTGGTTATATTATCTATAGAGGCTCTAATAAGGCTAAAAACATATTTAGGTTGTAAACAGGTTTTCTACGAAAATATTTGATATGTATATATAGAATCCCACTTCACGGAAACTCAATTATCGTGGTAAAGTTGGAGCTGAATAACAGTGATAAACGATGAATTACTGCATCTGCCTATAGAAATGAATTCATACTTGTGTAAGATTTAATGCAATCATCAAAAGTTGGAAAAAATATATGTATTTCAAGTTTGGTTTTCCTTGGAATTTTTCCTACGTGCACGTCCTTATGTAAGAAGATCCTTTAACCTTTTTCTCGTGTATTTAAAGGTTTATTCTGTCCAATAAATATTGCTGTCTGGCACAATTTAATATGACCACTTTTAACCACTATCCAAGTAACTTAACAACTTACAATTTATCATATATGATAAAAATAGAAAAGGATGTAACTTCTTAATATCGTTATATTTTTTTTCTGAAATGGCTAATATCATTGAGATTACCTTATTCATTTGGATTACCTTTTTGAGAATCACTGGAGGGAGTTTGTCGTACTAAACCCAAGGGCCTTTATACAAAATAAGAAAGAATAAGTTATTTTAAGACTGCTGTAGACTAAAGCTTTATAGTTACGAGTTAAATCTGATCTAAGATTATGAAAAGAGAAAATATAATTGGCTGGAGCCAGAAAATAGGAAAAATTACCTTTCAGATATGCAAATGATAAGCTAAACTCTCGGATAAAGACTTGAGATCTGAGAGATGATTAATCTGCAAGAGTTTTCAGATAATAGATGAGCTTAGTAAAGGAAAGAAGATTGCCGAAGAAAATTGTAAGAAAGTATTAAGCCTAGACTAAATTGGAGAATTAATGGGTAAGTACCGAATCAATAACGATGGTGAAGATAAATTTCCTTTCTAAGGTCGGAAAAGCTAACCTTAAAAATATGTTGAATTCGGTTTCTTAGAATTTCTAATATAAAGTCCGCTCTGCAATTCTTTGCATGACTTTAATTACTGCCGGAGTTCTTATAGAATCTTTCAATCTAAAGCAAGTCTTACGGGTTATATTCATAGCAGTATTCTGGAAACCGGAAAATACGGCACGATTGTAATATACCATCAACTTGCATGCCTTATTTAGTATATTTTTCGTGAATTATAAATGAATAGTATTCCGTGAATATATGTAATGAATATATCTCTGATCACATCCTCATTCAGGAGCAAACTTAAGCATGCCTGAAGCCCTAGAAGATTAAATTTTACGAGAACTCTTGATCTTTCATTATGACGGAGAAATGTACGGGAGTAAACCAAGCATTCCAAAATGTGTTTGATTAATCAAACATTCGAAGAATAAAGATATAAAATGGTGAAATCTCAGGTTCAGTTCCGGTCCAATTACTAAAATATTCAATTTAAATGATATATGAGGCATATAACATTACTTCGCAAATATTTGTCTACCTTTGATTCTTGAAGAATCCACATATTTATTATACGGTTTTTCTATTAGGCATTTCAATGAATACAACCAGTTGAACTATCCAGTGGTTCGAGTCAGTGACAGCTTAATTTCTCACATTCTAAAGCAACATTTTTTTGAAGCGAGGATCTGTACTGTCCTCAATGTCCTCTGTTCGTACTAAATGGTAGCAATTAATGTAGCTCACATTTTTCACTTATTTTCGTCGATTAACACCAGTTTTAATTTGTTGTACTGAATTCAACTATTTTACTCTGCAAGTATTTTTTTCATAGTTGACTTCAACAAAAACTTTTCATATCAGTTCATGGAAATTTGAGGTGCTCTACGTGAAGGCATTTTCAATTCTGTGAAACCATTCACTCCTACTCCTCTTCATTAATCGAACTTTTGAGGGAAGGCTCCCATCTCGTATTTTTCCTTATCCAGATTTCATTTTGCCCAATTCAGCACTTGCCATCCACCTTTCCATAACCACTTCATCTATTCTAATATTTAGTACGCTTCTTTTCTTCTGTCTAATTTTTCCATAAGCTATAATTTAGTTTCCTGCATTCTTGATTTAAGCATTCTCGTTCATTCTCTCTATCCTCTTACCTATAAATATGGAATTTCGAGAGGCACCTTTAGAGCCTAGTTTGATTGAAGGCATGACGTAGGTGCTTCCCGTATTATCTCGTAGGAAATTTTCAAAATTAACCAAAGAGCAAAATTCCTACGTAATTACCAATAAGGATTTATTTTGCAATAGTCTGGAAGAGGCAACATTTTGGATGTCTAAAACTCAGCCGAAATGAGAGTTAATAAGATCCAATATACACGAAAAAATAAGAGTTCAAGCTTCATTATGAAATATCTTCTATCCTTCCTAGATCTCTAGAGGATTTTTAAAGCATCGTTCGATGAATAACTAGAAAATACAGAAAAATGTGATAACATTATTTTTTTGGCCGAATAAATATGCTACTACGAATTATTTGGCCGAACCTAACGTACATCATAAAATCTAATATACATTTTTTTTTCTTTCATATAACTGTTGGCGTATAGGATACTTATTCGTAAATACATCCATAATAACCATTAGAATTATTCTTAATATAGGTTTTCAAATAGCAAATATTTAAGTTAATATAACAGATTTTTGTTTTAAGGATTTATGAGTAGAGACTACTGATAATTTGCCTGCTTGATGTTATAGTGCCGTATTTTTTTCCTGTGTCATGCTTGAAAAAATAAAATTTTTAATTTTAATGAGTGCTTATTATAAAATGGCTGAAACAGAAATGCAAATCTCTCGATAAGGCAAATTTTAAAATTATTTATATAGTTGTATGAATAGTTATGTTTAAAATATTACAGTGTCTTTTTTAATAAAAATTGCCAAAGGCATACACTTCCAACTCAAACCGGTATTTACCCTGTAACAGAACCAAATGTGTACTTATTACTTACATAAAAGCTCATAAAACCGTAAATACAATGGAGACAAATACCCAGCGATGAATAAAATCTTAAATCAATTGAGACAGAATTTCATCACAAGATAATACCTTCTACGTATTTATTTTAATTTTCTTTTTGATGCTTGCACTCCACGAAATCTCGCGTTTGAATATTAATTTCAATTGTAGAATATTTATTAATAATACCTCCCAATGTTAAACAGAGGTGAAAAATAGCGACGAGTCATGTCGCTATTTTTCACCTCTGTTTATCATTGGGTCTCAAGCGCACGGCTTCAAGTGCTATGTTATTTCCTATCCTTGTTTCTTAATAATATTTCATTATTTTACCCAAACTCCACTTCTTAGCATAGAGTGTATTCCTACTGTGGATTCATTTTTTCTGAGAATTTCTTAGGTTGTTTAAAACCACAATTCTTCTCATTTTTTTATTTGATTATTTCGAGATTGAGATATTTTATTGAGAATTTCAAGTAATTCTTTAACTTAATTATTTTATAATCTTGCGATTGGTTGGATAGAGGATGAAACTTTTAGTTTCAATTTCGTCCATTAATGGAGTATTAATACTATAGATTGTGTTTCTTTGATTTATCCTGTCGATTTTATAGCTAAATTAAAAACTAAAGATGAATATGCTTGCTCTTCATCACAAATTGAAGGTTTTTGCGCACATTTCATCGTGTAAAGGTAGCTCTGGAGGCAAGATACTAAACTTCGGTTTACAACTTCGCCGTGAGTGTTAATCATAATGCGAGAAGAATTCACCAGAAATCATTTCCCGTTGGATGCATTGATCCGGACTTTCGAAGCCTTTCTTCCACTTTGACGAGCCATCATCTCCCTTCAAACAAACAAATCGCAATTTTTCCGCGGGTATTCCCCCCGTCATAACTTCCTTTAATTCCCTCTCTCCCTTTCTCCCTCTCGCGCCTATTATGTCTCAGGAACCGAGCATTGTTCTCCTATTAATGCCACCGCTCTCAATGGCTCCATTCTCTTCCTCAAAAGAGATTATTCCTTTTTCTTCCCTCTCACTCTTCATTCCCCTGCATCTCATTCTGCGTTTATAACCCGCGGTGACCTCAACCCGTCTATGATCTCATGCAGTAAAGGCGCTCTACGTCCATTCCGGCGAAATTGCTTTTTTATGCTCCTCGTGGTAAATGCAGTGGTAAGTATTTGCGGGGCAAATGGGTAATATTCTTATGCTCCGAGCTTCTACTACATTTATTATCAAACAGATTGACCTCGGAAGATTTAAACGAAGAAACAAGTAATAAAGATTGACATTCTTAATACCCTTTAAAATTGCGATGCTTATTTGGATGTTATTTTAAAACGTATACAATTGAGATTCTATATCATTACTTTAAGAACCTAACGAGATATTTGATTATCACTTAATTTATGATGTATTTCATTGTCGTACTGAAAGGCCAAGATTTGGATTGGTAAGAGGGCTATTATTTTAAGCATTCGTTTCCTATTTGTAAGCAAATGAAGTATTAAAGAGACAAATATTTTTCAATGGTTATGATGTGGATGTGGCGTAGAATAGAAAACGTTAGTTGGGTTGATAGGAAAACAAACATGGAAGTGTTAGAGAAGGTTGGGGAGAAGAGGGCTTTACTTGACGTGATTAAGCATCGTCAGAAGAAATGGGTGGACCAAATATTGTGTGGAGAGTGATTGGTAAAGGTTGAAATTGAGGGTAGGATTCAGGGGAAAAAACCGAGGGGAAGGCAGAGAAAAAAGTTGTTGGATGACATAAGGGGCGGGGTTAACTATAAGGAAATGAAAGAGATGGCAATTAATAGAGATTTTTGATTTTGCATGAGCCTACCGGAGGTAGAACACTCATGGATGAATTCTTATCTATGTATAAAATAGTGTGTGTGTGAGAGAGAGTGTATTTGTATTTGTGTACGTTTGCAAAACACGAGAACCGATAGTCGCAGAACTTTAAAATTTTCTATATTTTTAAACGTCGGCCTCACGCAGAGTATAGGCTACTTTTGACTTATTTGGTTGTTCAAGGTACAAAATGTCACTGAGGGTATATTTGAAGTCTATATCAAAATTAAACGCTAGAGGCCCGAGTACAACTATCCCACAAAAAAAAATCCCAAATAATTTAAATTTGCAGGAATCAAAGTAATTTACTAAATAATAATAGTTATGGCTGTGTAAGGAAATTATTCAGCTGTAACTATGCGAAGTTTCAAAGTTCGCACAAATAAAATCCATTTTTGTATTTTTGAACAGCTTTTTTATTCTAGCCCACTGCACGAAGTTCTTTATGTTAGAATAAATGCCAACTAAAATTAAAGAATGCTTGAAAGATAGCTATATGAAATTTAATCGCAAAAAGATAAATTATCAGTTAAGAAATGGAAGAAAATATTTTCCAATTAACTCAAGATCTATATTGAAATGCACGTGTGTGGTGTAGTTGCCAAACTTCGATATTCAGTTGCTAATTATTTACAAATAAAAGCCCATTGAGTTAAACGGTCGGACATATATTCACTATTTTTAAGCAAAGTACGTGCTCTGTAAGATTCGTGCGAATCCGTTAGTTGATTTTCCACTGACCTAGTGTTTCCCTTGTCGGAACAAATTTTAATTTTTCTAAATTTTTTGGCATCGAGTCAGCACGGGTTACCATAATCTAATCACATTAATATTTATTAGGTAAGTTAATAAGGCCAAAAAAAATCTTACCATGCTCAAAGGTGTTTTATTATAAAATTTACGCCGAAGTTATCACTATGCTTTTACTAATCTCTTCTCTTAGGTGCATATTATTTCCATGTTGATATCAACTTGAAAATATGTATGTATAAATAACCACTCAAACGACTAGAGTAAAAACCCTTAGATAAGGAAATGAAGATACACTTTATATTCCATCTCAAAATTCAATTATTGAATAACAGTCATTAATTTATATGGCTTAGGAGGTTTAATCAAAACCAATATATTTTATACAGCAGTATTTTTATTCAATTTTACCGTGTTTAGGAATAAAAGTGTCCTAAAAATTGCACCTTATTATTTACTATAAGCTAAGTAAAGTTATTTTGTACTGATCAATACATTCTGACCAAGATACCATTGCCATTTTCCTTAAAGAGTCGATAAGTGTTCAATTTTTCTCAATTGATAGCATTTTGTACTTCACAGACAGTTTTCCTGTCGTTTCTCCTAATTTCTAAGCAAATGCTAGAACGAAAGTATATCCTAATTTATACATTAACGATATGGCTAAGTGAATAGTTAGTTCACAATATAGTTAGTGTGTCCGTTATATGTATCATGTATCCGTTTACGTATTAGAAAATTCATTGTCAAGAGGGGGATGGTTTGGTCTTCATCCCCTCCACCGTTGCCAATCAGAAGCTTTGCTGGAGTACTAGACAACATTAGTGAAGTACTTTGCCCTTGCTTTCCAGAATTAGCCTCTGAGTGGAAAACGTGCACCAGCGCACATGCATCCGACAAGTAACACTTTTAAGGACATTCAATTAGGACCGTACGAGATAAACGAAGCTGTCCATCATCTCTTATAGCTCAGTAGTTCTCATGTAGTCACAGTCATAAACAAGACCGAAACAGTATTAAATGGGAGATAATTTTCATCATCCTGCTTCGAATAACAGACACATAAAATTCAATTAGTGAACGATCAAATAAACAAAAAAAAACAAAAAATATTTTGAAAAAGTTAAATTGTAATTAAATTCCAATTATATTTAATTCTAAAAAGCTTCGCATTGATGGAGAAGTTGTTATTTAGCTTGGTTCAGATTTTATTTAGATTGCTGGTAATGCTCAATAAAATTAACTGATGACCCCAAAATTTAAATATAGAAACGGTAGTAATATTTCGCAAGTGTAATCAAATTTATATTTTAATTTTGTTTTTAAATAACTTAGAAGAAATGCTTTAATTATAATTCAATATTATCAGTTGTCGATATTGAATATTTTTATCCAGAATCTTTCTTTCAGAAATCTCTTTATCGAAAAGACGATTTCAACCTGTATTACACCCTAGTTACGATCAATCAATATTAAGTTAATCGCCATCACCTTGGGATGAATAATTTTGGAATATCCCATCGAAGGCGTAATGTGCAAGATATTCGACGTATGGCCTAGGGATTTCGACCTATCTCTCACAAATAACCTAAGCATACACTTCGAAGGTCCACCTCGGCCGTAAGGTACCGATTGAATAAAGATGTTCGTTCATGTTTAAGACCCAGAAGCATTTGCAGCGAATATTAGAGTATCGAACTTAAGCTTTACACGTTTATGCAAGCATCCTCCATGGGTTCGGACCCGCCCCCGTACAGCATGACCGCTTCGGCTAGTAAGGGATTAGCCATGACCCGTGGCTATCCCTGCGTTCTATCCTTCCTGGACCATAAGGAAGCGGCTGGTCTCTCGGAAATGAAAGGCAAACCCCTTCCTTCCGTGTGTTTACGTTTCCTTGGACCGGCAAACCGGTCTTGTTTACAGGAATCCGGGCCGCGCCTGATGTCCAACGTAAATCTTTGGTGAATTAACTTCGTTATTACCATCTTCGTCGTGGGCCTGCTAAATTTTCCCCGTTTAATGTTTACGCGCTCCATTAAATAAAGCAAGAGATCTCGGCGTTCCGGAATCTACCGTTTTGTGTCAGGACGCTTTATGAATGATTAATTTGGTCCATTTCGTTAATGTGCATGCGAATCTCATTTTAGATGATACTGAGTTGAAAAATATATAAATTAGTTGCGTGTAAACTGAATAATTAGAATCATTTACATCTCGCAGCGAAATTTATCGATTTAGCTAAATTTTCGAAAGATAAGAAGTTAGTGCAATCTTTGATGGTGTATTTTCTTTAAATGACCTTACTACGTAGTTACGAGATCCAGATGCTGAGATTCCTTTACTCTTAATTCATATTCACCTCCTGTATCGTCTTTACCTCCCCTAGTCCTTTATTGTCTATTGTCTGTAATAATTATCTCTATCTTATAAAATCAACATCATCAACATCGACCTATAACATGTAAGTTTAAGTTTCAAAAGCGGTCAAATAAGCCGTAGGCAATTACTAGGGAACCATTTTTACAAATTAAATGTTGTTAGGTATTGGAGACTTTTCAAAATATTAGAAACTATTTTGATAAACAATTGCATCACTCCACAGTCCCTTAAAGATTAATAGTACTTTTGCTTGGTTTTAATTAAAATTTAACCATAATATTTGAATGTATCTAAACCTTAAATTCGTAATTGCTCGGTATTATAATATTTCAAATCTTTGAGAGAATTATAAAAATTACTTTAATACATTGCTAAAAGATTTAATACATTTATAAATAAATTGAATGATTGAATTAAATAGGATCATGGACTTTTGTGTTGCGACTGGACTAGATCGAATTCAATAATTTTATATTAATTTCAATTTGTTCTCTGTAAAGTATCGCCATTGGCTATTTAGAATTAGGAGCCCTATCGAAGATATTTAGACTCCTTTAAAAAAATTATCGTTCCTATACTTATCATTTAGTTAGATGTACCTATCGTGTGTTAGAATTTATAACTCAAGGGAAATGTAATCCATTGAATTAATTTAACAGGGAAATGTATTCAATAATGTGTTCCATCAACTCAATTAAAAGGTGCAATTTAATGAAATAATCTAAACTAAACACAACTCGTTTTTAAATTTATTGGATATATAATTATTATTTTCATTTATCGTTCTCTAGGTTCTTTTTAGTTTCCAATTGTACCCAAACTCTTCATACGGCGATAGTATTCTGGCAGTTACATGAGAATTACTAAGACGAAGATAATTTTCATGTTAGGGTTATTTTTTCTAGTGTATAGAGCATAAGATTTTCATTGTTTTATTGATGGTAGTATTCAGGACGCGGAAGTGTCCAAATCGTTTTTCAAGTTAACAGGTACAGCGGAAGAAGATTGATAAGTGTTTACTAGCTCTGTTTTTCCTGCTATTCTTAAGATATAGGCCAATATATTGTTAGATAAAAGTTTCTAGAGAACCTTGAGTATCCTTGATACGACATCTCAATGTTCGTTAGCGATGGAATTGATATCGGAGAAGGGATACTTAGTCTCGGGGTCCCTTAATGACGGCGACTGCGAGTCTCCGTGCAGACTACTACCATGAGAGGCAATTGACCGCTATTGTTCGCACAGTGGAGCAAAGACGCCTAACCACCGTTAACCAACTCCTCGGGATGTTAATTGAGGCGGATGATTGATTGCTGGGGAGGTGCGAGGCGGATTGTCTGATAAGCAGCCGCTTAAGCGGCTTGCTTAATGCTCTCTGGGCAGAAGGACGTAATTTGATGAGGTTTTCGACCAGAGGTAACCAATCGGGTTTTTTTCCTATGCACGCGATGGGTATAGCTAATCCGAAGTAAAAGTTCGCGAAGCGGAAGTTTGAGAAAGATAGGAACCTTCTTAATGGAGAGGTCTAGTGAGAAGGTTACAACAAAATTTGATTTATAGTTCGGATCAGCAAGTTCGTATCTAATCTGAAAATATTAAGCTCAGAATGAGATTTGTATCTAAACTATCGATTAGTTGGGGAGGGGTCCGTCCGACCCCGCTTCATATTCAAATATAGGAAACCTTTTCGCAAACGCGATTCGAGACTGATTGTATTAAACCAACCATGTAAATTTAACCAAATCTATTCGACCATGTCTGCCCAACCAAGCCCACGTAATCATCTCATTCATGACCGGATATGGGTTATTCATTGATCGATGATTTTAGTCCATGATTTAATGAAAGAATGAGAATTATTTCACGTATCATTACGTGAATTTTGATTAAATTTGCGTCGCCAATACATTAGCATTCATGTCGTCAAATGAGCTAAAAGTAGGTCAAGTGTGAGTACATTGACGATGTTTAATAACTATGAAAATCAAGCTTATTCATAGAGTCCCAAATTATCAATAATTATCTTTTGTGGTTAATTCAGCAATGATTTCAATTATTTTAAAATTTTCCGCTGCCACTAAGTTTCACTTGTGCGTGACTTTACTTGAAAATGTAATATAATTGCTATGTTTCAGAGGTTTCTTTAAGAGAAAATATATTAAATGACTTATCAACTTCTTAAATTGCCCGTATAACTGTGTCGCTTGCTCAATATTCCTAATCACCGTTTTTTGTTATTTATTTCAAATTTAAGGTTCCTGTAGCATATTATATAAATAAATATGCTCTTACAATGGTTATTGGCATGGATAGCCTACAGGTAATAAAGTAAAACAAGGTTGAAAATGGCGACCTCCATGAAAAGCTTTCCAGCAATAGTTAAAAAAGCTAAAAATTCAACCAAACGCTATGATTTCTGTACAAATGAAAGTGAGAGAGACGCTAAGTTGATGGTTTAGAGAAAAATTTAATCCGGAATTGAAAATTGGAGAGATTTAGATAGTTTTTGAAGGCAGAGGATTGTGAACGACTTTTCTGTAAGTAATATAAAATAACTGTTGAAGAGCTAGCTTCCTACTGATCTGCCCTACTTTTAAATCAAATTGGAATCCAATAGTTTGGCCTTGACTTTTTGGTAGCTTTCCATCTTAAAAATAATGTATTATCTTATTATCACTTCTATCTTTACCACATAAGTTTATTAAACGACCAAGGTTTCAACCCCTTGGAGCGAACCAGATGCTCAGGCTCAATCTGACCAATGATGACCCAATGGGTCGAAACCATGGTCTTTTAATAAAATTCTGTCGTAAATGCATAATTGGTTTTTACTATAGTTTACAAATCAAAATGAAAAAATCTGATGTGGCCAGCACGTGACTTTCTCCATATATAAGATGTAAATATTTATAGTATAGTAATTTCGAACTCTATATTCCATCTAAACTTGGAAGATGAGTGATTAATTTATATATTATTATCTTTGACGTCACAAACATTGTAAATAATATTTTTCGGGATATGATCGATAAAACGATGAAATTGGCCTTTCGCCCATAGAGCCCAGAGAGCCCACAAAGTACATAACAGCTACTTCCGGTTTATCGGTATTTCACGAATAACTCTTAATCAACCGATGATACAAAAATATGTTTCAATCAAAAGTTATAGTAAATTTTATTATCTAAAACTTTTATGAGTAATACAATATACGTATATATCATATTTATGGAGATATTTTGAAAACCGGAAATGAGCTTTGATGAATGAAGCTCGACTTCCGGTTAACCGATTTACTCCAAAAACTAATCAACTCTGACAGCACACACCACCGTACTATATATGAAGTTTGGTATTGATACGACCAACAGTTTTCACGTTAAAGCGCCCACTATCACACACACACACACACACACACACACACACACACACAGATATCATTCCGAAAATGGTTAAAACGTGTTCTAGGGACCCAAAATCATGTATTTCCGTTCAAATCTCGAAGTCGAATTGAATGGAGAAAGTAAAAAGAGGTCACTAATGATGTTACTCATGCTTTTAATCTGATTGCTCCAAATGCTTCATTCATACAGGGTTGCGAAAAGGAATAATAGAAACAGTCTCTATCTTTAAAGATCTCTCATTTTTCATTTCTCTGATGGAACATAACAAATTTATGTCTCTCACAAATTTAATGGCAATCCATAGGATTTTCGTGCAGCACGTGTAAACATTTCAGAACATTCAGGTATTCAACATTTTGATCCACCAACACAAGATATGCGGACATATTTGAGGGAGAAAACGGTGAATTTAGAAGTCCCTCAATTATTTAGGACACTCCGTTAAACAGCACGTCTTCTCGTGTCGGACGGACAGGTCAGCCCGATATCAAGGTCGGAATTCTCGTCAGACCACGGCGACCGATCTTTTAACATCTAAGAACGCCCCGGGCGTCGCGCGCTGAATTTCATAAAAGCCCTCACCCATTTGCGGTTTTCTCCCCACAGAGGCCGCCCATATCCGCCCACCTTCCGCACCCCGCGATTTAATCTCTTTAGCGGATGTCTCAAAAGCTCTCTGGTGAGGCGGCGGAGGGATTTCGGAGGCGGACGTACTCTCACCTCGGCGACCCGCCGGATTCACATGCAAGGACATGCTTCGGTGCCGCTCCTAACCAACCCTCTTATCGCCTTTCCCCCCGCCGATTACCTTCATCTCTAATGCCTTATAACCCTGTCCGGCACACTGCATAAACCCTTACACAAGCCGCTGTTTTGATAGGCGGTTACGGCGTATAATCTCGGTAGTTTTCCTTTCCGAGCTTCTTTCCCGGAGAAGCACTTGCTGATTTTTGCAGTCTACCTGATGTGGGATCCCCGCCTTTAAGATTGCGGAGATAGATATGTCGCGGCAGAAAAGGCGTGCGGAGAAGGAATATTTTGTTACGTTTTCATTTTCTAAGGCGGTGGTGGGAGTCTTTGACGTAGGAGGTATTGATTTTGAAGTGTCTCAGCTTGGACCGAGCTCTCAGGGAACAAAACGGAAATAAACAAGACGGAATTTAAAAGATGAACAGCGCAGTTTGCGATATTTTTATTCTGGTTAATGATATAAAATGCAGCGAAAGTTATTAAAGTTCATGGAATGGGTTTTCGCAGTAATATCACTAACAAATGAAGAAATTAGTATTATAAAATCCAAGTTATTAGAGATTCATTAAGTCGAACGAATCAACTGTAGAAAATAACACAAAGTTTGATTAGTCCTAAACCCGAGAAATTTCCCGCTATTGCTTTTACCTGTTAGATCTTTATAAATTACTATCACAAAATTTATAAAGAACTGATTGCGTGAATAAATTATTTTCCCTGAAATATATAATTACCATTGAAAATACTTACGGAATATGATGTGGTATGTATTAACTATTTTAAAAATCATTGAAATTAATTATTTCTCATAGATAAATGGTTCATGGATTTCTTTATACTCGCAGCTTCACGGGTAAAAAGTATCAATTCTTGTAAAAGTATTATATATTTAATTCAAAATAATTGTCATCGTAACTAATTCAATATCAATATGATTTACATATACTACCATTCATTGGATTATTTTACGAAATACTCCTTGTACCTTAGATGTTGATTGTTTGAGTCATGTCCCAGTCACAAAAACTTAAAATATGCATTCTAAAATGAGAGACATTTACCGAAATCGCCCTTTAAGAATCTTATTAAAGCGATCGCATCTTTTTCGGTAAGAATTAAAATTTAAATTTTTGGACTTCTTACGAATTCTTCGACTGGGGCTTGTAGGTCTCGAAGTTCCTTTGGGTAAACTGTTTGTGTTTGTAATTAGTAAATATTTTGCATCTAATTAGTAAACTCTTTATGCAGTTCCTCAATTTAGGTTCGCAATTTGGGATTGTAAACATGCTCGCGGAAGTTCCGGTTTGCATAACCACTACTCAATGGCCTACTATGATACTATGAAAATTGAGGATTAAGGAGAAATATAGTTTGGGATGAAATAATCAGATAATAAGTAAACATCAGCAAGATAAGTTAAGGATTTCCCATAAAAATTCAAAATGTAAGATAAAAAAAATATTTTTACACGTATGCGATCTTAAACGATCAAATATAATCCTCTTGAAAATGTGGCTAGATCTCGTAAACTTTCTTTTCCTTTTGAGATTTTACTAAAAATTGTCTGGGTGAATGTTATTTAATAGAGTAAAATGATTAAATAGGGCATGAGTAATACAAATATTTATAATTTTCTTAGTAAGAAATTGCGAAATCTAAATTTTACTTTTAAATTCTAAGGCATTTAGAATTACAATACAAATTTATCTAAGGTTACAAACAGGAAATATTGACATTTTAATTTTCAAGTTTATGTAATTTTGAAAAAATTATGAAGCAAATTTCTTCAAAAGACGAACGAGTAAAAAAGAACAAAAAAGGAAACTCGAATAAAAAACTGAAATTTGTCGAAAGTTATGTATTACTGTTCATTAAACGTTACGAAGAATTATAATAGATGTATGGCCCACAATTTTTTTATTAAGGTAACCTGTTTCTACATTTCCCATCCGAAATTTATTGGATTATGACTGATTCTTTTAAAGATAGAAAATCATTATTTATATGCATATTAATTTACTTCAACTCATTGGATTATAGCTTGTAATCTTCCTCCGTTAACATACTGTTAGCATACCGTTTTTCATATCACCTTGAGTGAATTTAAGTCATTTAAATAACGTATATATTCTCGTAATTACATAGCTTATCAAAAAACTTTTACACCTATTATGTTAACTACATCTCATCACTTCCTTGAAAGTTTCCCTCTTTAGAACCCATTAAACTCAGGGGTATGGAGATTCCTATTCACTTCTCATCGTCCCTAAATTCACCATAGTGTTCGTAAACATATTGTTTCTTACGCATTCCATACATTTTTAGGCGTTGCCTCCCTTTACGACGCATATACACCAGAGCTATTCCACCGCTCTATCAACTCCTTATTTCGCCACTGTCAGACCACGCCTTTCATCTCTAGCTTTTGATTCCGGTGGGTAAACACCTAATTTCGCGGTTTCCTACCGAAATGGGTTTACATTATGCATGAATATTCCCGCACCTGCTTTATGTTTCGGGGGGGAGAAGGGAAAGGGTTAAATAATGACCGAAGGCTGGAAGGGAGCGATATTTTTCGGAAAGGAGAAGGGCCAGGGAATTACCACAGAGGATTCCCCCTTATGATGGGGACAAAAGGGAATAATGCAAATTTGGAGAAAGAAAGCAGAATATCTGTCAGATGGTGTCGGGATGAATCGCAGAGTTCCCTCTCTCATACGTATATATTTATATGTTTGCGCGTTTCACCTCATCTACTTATAGTCATTATAATCTGATTTTGATATCTATGATATAAGTAGTTATGTGATTTGATCAGAAAATTATTGCATTGGAGGTTGGTTGTTCCAGCAATAGCTCTATTATTATATGTTTCAAAATTAATCGAACTTTAGTGGAGTCATAGATATAAAAAGTAAAAATCAATGTTTAACAATTGGAGTTTTAATAAATAAACGAGGATGTTTATTAAATTTATATGGTTTAATTGGTGGCCACTTTGAATAATCCAAACTGTTGATTTATTATATTATAAGTTTTTCTTCTGAGGAGTCAGATTATGCATACTTTAAACATAATTAACTCAGAGTACCATCTTTCAAAAAGCACAAAACGCAAACTCCAAAACCGTAAACCTATGTCAACATTAATATCCTGCAAGCCGTACTGGGATGTGCGGCAGGGGAAAACGTATGATTTGCCATTATGTATTGATATTGACATATGATATAACATTCTCCTTTATAGCATAATGGTAGATTGTATAACAGAACAGAACTCTTGGAGTTATGACAAGGTTAGCAATGGTAGTTTAGGAAACTGCGCGACTAATATTTTGGCAGATGATATAGCTCGTGATAACTAAAAGAGTTAATGTTATGTTTAGATCTTGCGTCTATTCTATTTTCATCCCTCAGGAATCATTAGCTAAGATGCCATATTTTGCAGAAATTCGAAATTATAACCTTCGTCATGCTGATAACTTTCAAACATTTATTTTGGTACGAGAATCCACACTCAATAGAATAATTCAATAGAGGAATTAGAGAATGGAACGCATTACCTGGAGAAGTCCTCTTTCCAATGCCAAGAAATGTAAAAAAATTTAAAAATAAGCTTAAATCTGTTTGTACTTTTTAAATTTTTGTAATGTTAATAATTGTAATATAAATGTTACATCATCTATTTTGTATATAGTTGTAATACTAATGTTGTGTATTTATCTGTTGGGTATTTACTGTAATATTAATGTTATATTGTGCATGTATATATATAAAAGTAATTCATTGCCTGTGGGAGGTTTTTGGAGGGGTTTCCCTCCCGTCTTTGGGCAAATGCCTGGCAATCGTTTGTAATTTTGTATTTCCCCCTGCACCGCTGCCGCCAGGCCTGATGGCCTAATCGCAGCGTAATTTTAATAAACAAATACATACAGTTTTTATCACATTTTAACCGTATTTATGAACAATGTACGGCAATGAAAATACCATTATTTCCTCGAAATCGTTTAAGGCATTCCCTAGAACACACTCAACCTGTGAGTTCATTTTTATTTCAATGTGAGGCCAAAGTATTCTCTCGGGAAACATTCCACCAATGGCGAGGATCAGGAACTGGTAGGGGCCATTCTTCGAAGATTAAAAGTGCGGGTCGATTGGAGACCGTCCACTTGGTGCTCAAACGAGTCATTCAGTCAGCATGTTTCGTGGGGGAGGGTGACGTCAGCATCGTCTGCCAAACATCACTTCGGAAAGGCGACTTTCGCTCCAAAGGGCAGGAACAGAGAAAAGAACGCAAATGGGAGAGCTAAGTAATTACATAAGGAAAGATAAGCGAATTCAGTCTGGAATTTAAGCATACGCTCCGCGAGGATACGATGGCATTTCCGCCTTGTTTGTAAAGTCGAGCGGCGCTTAAGAGGGTCCGCTAATTAAAAAGAATTCGAACGTTTAATGGAAACGTTTTTAATCGAAATCGGATGCAATTAATCATGGAGACGCCTCAGCGACTTCCCTGCGAAAGTGATCAGTCTTTGAGAAAATGATTAGGGCAATATAAGTTCCGAGTTTGGGAATGATCGTAAATCATATTTTTACGACTATTTAGCTCGTTTCCACTCCTGGCACGTTTCACTTAGGGAAAGGGATGATTGAGAAATAATCGTTTGATGGAAAAAGGAGTAAGTCTTAAAATGGATTGACGAGCAAACTTTGCGGCAATACCGTGAAACACCGTTGAGCGCTGATTTTCTTTGAAAATAACAGGTTCTTTGCTTGGATACTTGGGTATCTTTGCGGATGTTAAAAGTTTTAGTGGCTGTTCGCTTGAAATTATTGCCTAAAAAAAGGACGTAACTAATGATGAGCTCACACATGTCTTAGAAGTATATGTTTAATGCAACCCCGCTATTTAAGGGCAATAGAGAACTTGAAAGTGGTTCTTTGCAAATAAAACATGTATTCAAATGTTTAAGAGTTTACCTAGGCAATCTTACATCACCATTACTTAACCTACGTTGAGCGACGAAGTCTTCCGAGCTAGTTAGAATGCCAAGTACTACGATACCTTGTGTTCATAATGATTTTCATTCTGTTTCCTTTCAATTAAATTATGCTATAAAATTCATTTTTTGGATTATGATCATGCATTTAAAGAACGACTCTCGGATAAATTAAATTAGCTCCAGCAAATATTTGTAACTTAAATTTTTTAACTACTAATTGGCATTCGGTGAAGAAAGCTGCAACCACAAAACTACTGCGAATAGCCAAAGAATTTGATCAATTTATATACGATGAGCCATAGTGAAACAGGAAAATAAATGCTTGGAGAGCTCAAACCTCGAAGTTAAATTGTCATTTTCAAAATCATAGTTACATGGTTATCACTTATTCGTCTGCGATATCTAAGATATTAAATACATCAAAGCATAGATACTTAATAGGTATATAGTGTCTTTCAACTCTTTTAATATTTTTATAAAATCTAGATTAGTTTTACAACACTATTTTAGAGCCCCTTTTTTTGATCAAACGTCTCACACAAGTATACACCTCGCGTCTCAGTTGCCGCAGTACTAACCATGAGTTCATGATAGGACAAATATTGTTCCAATGTAATTGATTTCGACTTCACTGATTTATGGATACATATTCTATGTACATGTAACTATTTAAATGGTTAATCATTAGGTTCCTAAAATTTAAATTTTATTCAAACAAGCACCGATTAACAATTTATCTTCAAAGAACTGCGTTACACATTATTTCGTTCACCGCATGATGAAAGAGTCATATTGGAAAATGACGTTGCTGTAATTATTGTTATGCTAACTATGTTCCGTTTAAGAAGTTTTTAAATCTTGAAATATATATTTATTTGATTTTGGGAAAGGATATAACGTACAGTCCTGGCCAAAATTAACGCAGAACCGGCCGTAAGGATCGGTAGGGAGGTGCTGCGTTAATTTTGGCCAGGAGTGTACATAGGCTTGATCCTTTAACCCTTCCTTGAGGGTGCGGGGTACTTGAGGACCCCAAAATAGCTAAATTCAATAGAAAAGTTTTATTTTTAACCACATATGTTTCTTATTCCATGTATTCGTGCATCAATGTTTCTTTTATATTATGAAATTGAAAAAATTTGTTTCCCAAACTTATTTCCAAAATATCTTTAGTTTTTGAATAGGGTACCAAAGTACCCCGTACAGCCATTTTTGCTTGGATTGCTAAACACAATGTCATGTCGTGTCTTTGTGGAAATTCAGTCACCTTTTCTTATTACTTTCTCCATATACGAAGTATAGAGAAAGTATTGTTTTCATGAAAAAATTCGACTTCGAGATTTCAACGGAAATACATGTTTTGGGGTCCCTAGAACACGTTTTGACCATTTTCGGAATGATGTCTGTGTGTGTGTGTGTGTGTGTGTGTGTGTGTATGTGTGTGTGTGATAGTGGGCGCTCTAACGTGAAAACTATTAGTCGTATCAATACCAAACTTCATATATAGTACTGTGGTGTGTGCTGTCAGAGTTGATTAGTTTTTGGAGTAAATCGGTCAACCGGAAGTCGAGCTTTATTCATTAAAGCTCATTTCCCGTTTTCAAAATATCTCCATAAATATGATGTATACGTATATTGTATTATCTATAAAAGTTTTAGATAATGTTATTTACTATAACTTTTGTATTTAACATATTTTTGTATCACCGGTTGATTAGGAGTTATTCGTGAAATACTGATAAACCGGAAGAAGATGATTATGTACTTTGTGGGCGCTCTAACATGAAAACTATTTGTCGGATCTACACCAAATTTCATACATAGTACTTTTATTACAGTCGTTAGAGTTGATTAGTTTTTGGGGTATATCGGTTAACCGGAAGTCGAGCTTCATTCATCAAAGCTCATTTCCGGTTTTCAAAATATCTCCATAAAAATCATAGTTAGGTATATACTATTATTTATAAAAGTTTTAGAAAATGTAATTTACTATAACTTTTGTACGAAACATATTTTTGTGTCACTGATTGTGTTGGAGTAATTTGTGAAATACTGATAAACCGGAAGTTGCTGATTATGTACGTTGTGTAAAGCTCATTTCTGGTTTTCAAAATATATCCATAAATATGATATATTGGTATATTTTATTCCTTATAAAAGTTTTAGATAATATAATTTACTATAACTTTTGTATTTAATATATTTTTGTATCACCGGTTGATTAAGAGTTATTCGTGCAATACCGATAACCCGGGAAGTAGCTGTTATGTCTTTTGTGGGCGCTCTAACATGAAAACCATTCGTTGTATCAACTTTAAATTCCACATATAGTGTTTTTGTTGGTGTCGTTAGAGTTGATTAGTTTTTGGAGTAAATCGGTTGAGCGGAAGTCGAGCTTCATTCTACAAAGCTCATTTCCGGTTTTCAAAATATCTCCATAAATATGATATTTAGGTATATACTATTAATTATAAATGTTTTAGAAAATTTATCTTACTATAACTTTTGTATGAAACATACTTTTATATCACCGATTGTTTAGGAGTTATTCATGAAATACCGATAAACCGAAATTTGCTTAGTATGTACTTTGTGGGCGCTCTCACATGAAAACTATTTGTCGTGCCAATACTAAATTTCATGTATATTACTTTGGTTGTTGTGATTAGAGTTTATTATTTTTTAGTGTATATCATTGAACCGGAAGTTGAGCTTTACTCTTCGAAGCTTATTTCCGATTTTGCAAAATACCTCTATAAATATGATATTTAGGTATATACTATTATTTTTAAGAGTTTTAGAAAAATTACTCTACTACACCTTTTGTATTAAACATATTTTTGTATCACTGATTGTTTAGGAGTTATTCGTGAAATACCGATAAACCGGAAGTTGCTGATTATTTACTTTGTGGGCGCTCTTACCTGAAAACTATTTGTCGTATCAACACCAAATTTCGTACATTTTATTTTGGTTGGTGTCATCAGAGTTGATTAGGTTTTGGAGGATATCGGTTTACCAGAAGTCGATCTTTATTTTTGGAAGCTCATTTCCGTTTTTGAAACATTTCACCATTAATCCTTAAGTAGTCTCGTGGGGTCAATGTGACATCAGGCGCTATATTACCGTCGGGATCATAGAAACTAATGAAGATATTTCAACCAAATTTTCGTTTTGTAAAAATGTTGTCCATGTTATGATTATCTGAGGATTTTCTTAATGTCAAGTTATAAGAAGTATGCAATTTTAGCAGTGCTACCAAATTTACTGAAATAAATTTAAATAATTATCTAAACATTATTTCAACAATTTTTAAGCACCTATACATAAAATAATTCATAGGTAAGTACCAAAAAAATAATGAACACCATATCATGCATATAAACGGACGAAAATTAATATCCAAAACATAAGGTTTCGGGATATTTTAAAGATTTACTGAATATTTTAGGAATGAATCTATAATGTTTAAAATGCTATTACAGTTCACAGAATACCTTACTAATGCTCACTGAGTAAATATGTGTTGATATAGTTTCAATATAGTAACATAGAGCTACGCATTAATTTGTTTTTTTACTTTCTCCATATACGAAGTATAGAGAAAGTATTGTTTTCATGAAAAAAATCGACTTCGAGATTTCAACGGAAATACATGTTTTGGGGACCCTAGAACACGTTTTGACCATTTTTGGAATGATGTCTGTGTGTATGTGTGTGTGTGTGTGTGTGTGTGTGTGTGTGTGTGTGTGACAGTGGGCGCTCTAACGTGTAAACTATTAGTCGTATCAATAACAAAATTCATATATAGTACTGTGGTGTGTGCTGTCAGAGTTGATCAGCTTTTCAAGTAAATCGGTAAACCGGAAGTCGAGCTTCATACTTCAAAGCTCATTTCCGGTTTTCAAAATATCTCCATAAATATGATATTTAGGTATATACTATTACTTATAAAACTTTTATAAAATATTATATACTATGACTTTTGCATGAAATATATTTTTCTATCACTGATTGTGTAGGAGAGATTCGTGAAATACTGATAAACCGGAAGTTGCTAATTATGTACGTTGTGGTCGCTCTGGGCGCTGGGGCGAAAGGCCACTTCATCGTTTTTCATCGAAAAGGTCCCGAAAAACATTATTTATAATGATTGGGACGTAAAAGATAATAATATATAAATTAATCACTCATCTTCAAAGTATAGATGGAATAAGGAGTTCAAAATTACTGTCGTAGATAAATATTTACATCTTATATATGGAGAAAGTCATGTGCTGGCCACATCAGATTTTTTTTTTCAATGTATTCATTATTTATAGCATTGACGGTAATTATATCACATTATTTAATTAAAATAAAATAAGGTTATTCAATTCCCAAGGAAAAACGGACTTGAAAAAAGTCTGACAGGGCCGGGAACTTTTTCAAGTCCGTTTTTACTTGGGAATTTTCCTGGGTGCACGCCCTTATGTGCAAAGTCACCTTAACACTTTCCTTAAAGGTTATTCAATTTTAGTTGTGAAATATTATCCCATATAATAGTCAAAACTCTAATGCCACCTCAAAAAAATAATGGGTTATCTCAACAAAATAATCAATACTGTATTTCTAAACATAATTTAAGGTTAAGTAAGAGAAAAACCAAAAAAGAACGTAATATTCGCGAAAAAAGCGTTTAAGTACCCCACACAGCTGTTTTTGGAAGTTTTTTCACGGCAAGGTCAAGGAAGGGTTAAGTTATAGAAACAAATGTTACATTTTTGAACGACAGAACTAATGTCTCTTCCTCCAATACATGTTACTAAGACGTCTTTAATTTATTTCAGGACCTATAGAAGTATTTTTGGTAATTCATTTCTGCGGCCACATTTCTCCATGCTCTTTGAAGCCATTAATTTGTTCCTAGGTAAAAGGAAAGAATTTATTAGATCTCTGTGTCTCTGGGCTCGTTCGCAACAACTCAATTTTTCTATCTCCCGGAGCGTCCGCCTAAGAACTCTCTCTCTCCTGTAGGATTCCCTTCACTTTTACCTTAATTTTTCGCTTTCACTTCTGAAGGCACACCTTCTGTCTCCCCATTTTCTGTCTCATTGTCTAACTTTGGTGGCCGTATTTTATCTTCCCCACCTCACTGTCGAGCCCTCCATTACCTAGCATCAATTTTATCTGCGAGCTCCTGTTCTTCGTCTCAACGTACTTACTTAGGCATGAGCTAATCTTCCAGCACGCTGACGAGCACAGACAGCTCAGAAATATTTCAGAAGTTTGAGGGAAGCTAACCCCGTACTCATTTCTAAAGGGAAAGCCGCATTTGAATATTTGGAACGAACCACCAACTTCCTTATTTCTTTCCTTATTTCTTGATGAGAATGAGAGATTCAAGAAACGTTCAACGTACTTAAGGGAATGTGTTTTTAATTCCTTGAAATTGGTATTAATAACTAATTATAAATTTACAGCTTTCGATACTTCCACTATTCAGATATTATCTAATACTTTTTTACTAGAAAATTTTAATGTTTTCTCGATTTAAAAAGGCTCTTTAATTATAATATTTATTGTATTACTTTTATTCTTGAGTAATAATATATTTTTCTTACAGCATTAAGTTTTAGGATTAAAATAATCACAATACAATTTCTCGTAAGTTACTTCAAAGATTTATTCGGTGTTATACGCTATGCAGTTAAATTACTGCTAACTGTATCAGATATTTATTTAGCTTTTGCATATAACCTCAGAAAAAGCTACTGATCTAATAAAAAATGTGCTGCTTTTTGTTCCAGAGTGGGGTGATAGCTCATGATATTTATTCTGGGCAGTAGACTACATGGTATTGGTGATTTATAATACATATATTATTCATGCCAGAGTTGAATCTGAATTTTGATGGCAGCGGCTCATTTTTATGAAAAACAATAATAAAAATTTTGATAGAGTAAAGCATAATGCGCGTGGCAATTAGTTTAATATGATACTCAACATTTTACAAAAGGCAATATAAAATAAAGAAAATTTATTATCGAGGTCCGAAATTTCATGATTGGTTTTAAGATAAAATTCTATCAATTATGATTTAACAAAATCGGAGTAACAATTTAACTTAGCAGAAATTTCAAAGTGAGCTCGGATAATATCAACATGTATTAAAAAACCTCACTCACTCTGGAAACATGTGCCGTAAATTTTTACTTTAAAAGTCTTCTTCAATATGACTCACTTTCATTAATTTTTTTACTGCTGTGGGCAGCAAGGATATTTATGAGGGTGGAAAATGCTTCGCAATGGATGATGACGTGTTGATCGAGTAAGCCGCTGTAAATTTTTATTAGACAGAAATGACTGTCAATTTAATCCATTTCGCGGACGTGAAGGATAAATCGAAAAGCTTGCTCCTTTCGCAGGTTTTAATTTTCTACCTACGCCATTCATCCCAATCATCATTCCATCGCGGCATTTTGAAAATATATCAGCAATGTTTCCTTTGATGATAACAGGTGAGGGAGGAACGATATTCGTAAATTGCAAAGATGAAAATTAATGTTAAAGTTAATGCTTTACGGATGCACTTTATCTCTAATATGCTCTTATATAGATGTCTGTCTATATGTTAACTTCAATTAAACCTTTTAAGTCAATATTGACGGCGTGCGGAATGTTTTCAAATATCCTTTCCGGTGAAACTAACACCCTGTTATTTTCTAAAGAACGTACTCTTCCCAGTGTTACATACAGCTGGCCATGCACGTCGCTCCTCAATCCAACTCCTACCTTACTAAGTTTTGGATTTCAGTCCTCAATGAATATCCATTCGTAAAATTAAATTAAAGAAAAGCGCTAAATAATGTTAAGTTAGAATAAAATTCTGCATAAGATAAAAAGGAGAGAAATCTATAGACGAATCGTTACCTGAAGTACTTGGTTCAGTGCAAGACATACTGCAATAGAATTCTCTGTTCATTAATTGGCGTCTATTGCGACAATTAGCTCCTTTTCTACTCAAACAAATAAATAAAAAATAAGCAATGTAATCTTATTCTTATATATCTATAAAAATGCCTGTATGTTTGTATGTATGTATATTCCAGATAATCTTGAAAACTAGACGTTGCACAATGTTCAAACTTTTAACATCGTTAAATGTTTTTCCGGGGATGATCAAGTGGTATTTATAATTTCCCGAAAGTCCATGGTTCGAACTCAGACGAGTAAAATAGTTTGCATAAGAAATACACGTAAAGTCAATTTTTTTCGTTGCAGGGTTCATTACTTTTGAAAAAGTAAATTAGAAAGAATGGTCGTAAGAAGTCGAAACGAGCATCAAAAAAAGGAAAATAGAATGAAGATTTTTATTTTGGTCGAGAAATATCGTTTTTGATTCGAGAATTGCGAGAATTTCGACAAAATATACGAAAATTTTGACTAAATTACCATGTATAAACAAACCCATTCCCTTGACGATACAAATATTTTTAAATTCGAATTTGTTGACGAGTCTGTAGCAACCAAGTTTTATTTACATCAACTTAATTGTTTACCGTCTTTTTCGTATAATGAAATGAGTTTTATATCAGTGGTTTACTGAAAATGGATTTCTATCGATCAATTCAACTGATTGCGTATAAATATCCTGGTACGTTCCTTAAGTTTTGAAGTATATTCTTCTGAATTAAGTATTAAATCTAATCTATTTGCATTGATGTATATATAGCAATTTACGGAAATGGAGTTTGCGAAGGACGAAAAGAATTCCCAGATTCGTAGTTTGTTATCCTTGATGAGTTGAACGGCGAGTTGTTAAGTTGTAGCAAATCTCTAACATCATATACCAGACCAAAAAGGTAAGGCAATTTTATTTTGTTAAATGCAGGATGCAAAAATTGATATTAACGTTGTTTTTAAGTGCTTCCACTCCATATTCATTTACTATCCTTCTTTTATTAGTGTTTAATTTTTGTTTCTATTTTGACATTGCGATTACTTTTGTGTTTCGTGTTTATATTACACATTTTAAGATTGAGATACGAGTCAGCTCCATACTACATTTACTTTCCGTATAGAATATTCATATTTGGATATTTGAGTGAAATTTATTTTATTTCTGTCATTTACGTTTAATGCTTGATTCATTTGTCCCCTTGTACCTGTATGAAAATGTGACTTTAAACGTGGTACTGCTTTTCCTTATGTGATCTTAGAATATATTTATATATAAATATATTTCAAAACAAGGGAAATAGATAAAGATTCTTATTTTGGCTGAAAAATGTCGTATGCGATTTGAAATTGCGAGAATTTTGATAAAATATACGAAAATTTTGACTAAATTACCATGTATAAACAAACCCATTCCCTTGACGATCAAGGCAATTGTTGATTCCGAACTCATGTGTAATTCTATAAGAAGACATGGCGGATCAATGGCCAGTTAAAATAAATTTTGAAAATAAGAGTTGAAGATTTATGATGAAGAAAAAATTGAATGGCATTTTAAAATTTGTTGTGACAAACAATATCCTGTGAAGAAACGCACGTTGAAAGGTACGAACATTTTTTCATTGATTTTTTCAATTTTCTTTAAGCGTCTGTGAAACCGAGTTTTGTTTATGGTAACGTAATTGTTAACTGAATTTTCAATGAAATAAAACGATTTTGAAATTCGTACGTTGATAGAATTTGCATTCTCGCTGTCAATTCCACTGATTTAAAATAATAACGTGGTAAGTTGTGGACATCTCTCATATTATTTTTGAGTTTTGACGGAAATTACGGACGTTCTTATTTATTATGTTTAATCGGTCTTTGTTTTCTTTTAAGTTTTGAGCGACGAGTGGTCAGGAGCGAATAAGTAACATTTCAAAGCCTAAAAAGGTAAAGCGATTCCAGTTATCTGTAGACCTCAAAAAATCTAAGATATTGTAGTAGAATGGGTAATCCCTTACTTCAATCTAAATCCAAACTACTGCCCGCGGGCCGCATCTGCTGTTGAATCTACTTGAAACGCAGTATATTGTGGATATCATAGACACAAGTATATTAGTTTTTGAAATAATTTCTCGGTTTTTCAATCACAAATGAATCAAGTCTATTCTACTGCACTATAATACTATGCTATTTTGTGTTGAAAATTCTTACTGCAACAGGTGAAAAAACGTTTAAAAAACTTATGTAACATTAATGGCCGGTATTGTAATGTATATTTTGCGTTGTTTATAACTTTAATCTTCATATAAATGGCTTTGTCTTTTCGTCATATTGTTTATCAGTTTCAATATTATGAAATTGCATGATTTTATGTATTGTTAATTGTTGAAAGTGAAAAATTCTGTTTTTTTTTAAACCGTATAGAAATATCTAATGCTGCGTAAATTATAGCTGCAGTAGCAATATCCACGATCAATTATAATTACGAGCATCGTGATCAACTTACTGATTTATGCATTTCGTTATGAATATATAGTATGATTTACCTAGGTGTTTACTGGACGGAGTGCCATGCCGAAATAAAACTCTGATATTGAAAACAGCTAAACCAAATGTAAATACATATTTAATATACTGTACGTTGAAATTTATTAATTTGACCTCAGCCGAAGAATAGGTTATAATTCTTAAACATCTTGATCATAAGTTTGTTTTCGGAATAAGAAACTATACAGATAACCACAAAATGTAAATTTACTTAAGCCACGATACAACTTCTCAACGGAGGTAGGTGGTGTCTGTATTTATTGATTACTGTGAAGATTCTACGCTGAATGTATTTTGTGGGTCCAGGAAATAATTTATTTGAGAAGTTTTTCATTAGTTACTGGAGAAGGAATTAATATATCAGATCATTTACATTGCCAATATTTTCCCCAGCCATACCTCACTCGCAGAGTACATAAATCTAAAAATCTTAACCAAGTCCCGTACACAGGCATATCGGCAAAGTGTTTACCGAGATCAAACTTGCATTTTTCGAAGCCTTATCACTTGGATCCAAAAGGAACTTTCCTGACATATTTCTGTGTGAGACTGCCAATGTTATTATTCGATCGAAAATATTTTCAGCAATAAAATAATTGCAAATATTTATTAGGTTTGTAATCAAATACGTTTCTGCTCACTTAACCCAATGCACTTATCATATAATGAATTTCGACTTACGAGCATAGCTCCATGGACTGATTTCGGTAAAGTTGTCACTCTATTGTCATGGCTTTTGTCGTTTCATCCTAATATGGCGTTGTGTCTTGCACTTAATCATTCCCAAGATCTACGACTACGTTTCTGGGCATTAATTAACATACCACTACATTTTATACGAGTCACGAATTTTCACTAACAACCTCATATTATAAGTATAGCCAAGATAAAACAATGAAACATACCTTCTGGTTCCATGATACACCATTTCTTATTTAATGTCTATAGTTTTTTCTTCACGTAAGAAATACAACAATGACGTCTTTGTCCATTCTCGGAATTACACTTATTCAGTTACTGACGATATCCTCTCAATGATGACCAGTCGAAAGTTTGCGTCTTCAGTCGGCGTAGAAAGAAGAAAAATGCTCCTTTAGGAGATAAAAGTCAGAGGGGAAGAAGCTATTATGTATGCCTCTTTTCATACGTAGATACATTTTCATACATTGTTACCGAAAAGCTCATTCAGATACTAGAACCTGCCTTTAGATATAAAGAAGATGTAAGCCAAGGGAGAAGAAGCTAAAGTAAGCCTCACTTTCATATGTAGATACATTTTGACACATTGTCACGGAAAAGATCATCAACCTGCGTTAAATTGAATATTGAGTTAGAGTGGATTTGTAGACTTAATTGTAACTTACATTTCTTGATATATTGGTTTGGAAAGTCTGGTATTCGCTATTTAACAGCAATTATGAAGAATTTGTTACGATCAAGGTTATTGCACTGATATTTATGAAATTAAATATCCCCGTTGAGAATCAACGGGTACTTCTGCTAGTTATATAAATAATTTTGAAGAACGTAGTAAAAGAAATGAATTCTAAATCCCGTTTGGAGAAGATGGGAAAATAATTTGAGGAAAATACAACAGAAAGGAGTAATTATAATTACTCTAGAGGGCATTTATTGTTAATTAATTTTGCTCATGAACTTTAAATTAGTTTACTATATCAGCTTACAATCATATCTAAGTAAATCATCCTAGATATTGAAATTTATTCTTTATAATACTTTCATCAGCAGTACCACTATCTAGAAATACGTTATTTTTTCCTTAACTCATGGAGTCGTGGTAATTTAACCGATCGTTTTCGTTGGTAAGTTATTTTAAACAGAGAAAAATAATAGTTTTCAGCCTACGGCATATTATACTTGCCATGTAAAAGCAAGGCTTCTGGGGTGATTCTAATTCTATAAATCGATCTTCATTCTGAAGGTCAAACTGAATACTTACACTCATCCGGAATTTAAAGTAATGTAATCGCAATGCAATTATCAGAAGCGAAAACACGGAGTGAATTGGATGCAAAAGCAAAAATTTCAACGATGTTGTTGTAATTCTTGCGGACGATCCAGAAAAAAATACTGCAGGGTTGTGCTGCACGCTACTAAATAGTATGCAATAGAAAATATTTAATTAATGAGCTACTTTCACATACTTTGATATAGTATACTTGATTATTTTCTCCTCTATCTTTATCTTTAAAATTGCGAAAATGGCCGCTTTCTCTTCTATAGAAATTGGAAATTAGAACCCCGTTTAAAAAGTTAAAAATGCCCAGCTATCCCGATGGCATTCAGAATTTGTGAGCGTTTAATTTCCGCCTCGAAATAACAACTTTCGGTTCGAATTAAGGCAATTCCAGTAATATCATTGAGTCAGATAATCACAATACCTGAGTAAACAAACAACGGAGTGTCATTTGGATTCTAATTTACCTGTGTTGTTCTTGCAATCCCAATGCATGAAGAACATTTAGCTAATGAGTTGGCTTTTACCACCTACACTATTGTTTCAATCTCGTTGCACTGCTCATCATATTTTCCCATATAGAAATGGAACGATAAAAAAAAGATAATTTATCTTGGACTCATGGTGTGATCAAAAGGCTACTGATTCTGAGTAATGATGCTATCAATCAATTGTATGTTCTTTCTTCCTCAAATTTTTCAATAAGTATTCTTTGGCAATATTTTTCGAATTCATTAAATCTTCTTTCTTCTTTCTTTCTGGCGTCACAAACCCATAAAATGCTCCCAGCAGGCTATAATTATACTCACAGTTATAAGTTTAATTATTATTACTTTCTCCCTATAGGTAGTGTAGAGAAAGTATTGTATTCGCAAAAAAATTCGACCTCCAGATTTCGACGGAAATATATGTTTTGTGGCCCATAGAGCATGTTTTAGCTATTTCCCCGAACATGTCTGTCTGTGAGTCTGTCTGTCTGTCAGTGGTTAAAAAGTTTGAGGGCGCTCTATCTTAAAAAGTAATTATCCGATCATTTTCAAAATTCATATTTAGAATTTTCCTAACAATGCTAAGAGTTGATTAGTTTTTGGAGAATATCGCTTAACCGGAAGTTACGGTTTATCCGGAACGAAATTTTGTTTCTTAAATATCACTGTAAGAATGCAATATAGGTATATACATTTACACACAAAGGTTGCAGACTATGTACTTTACTACAACTTTTGTATGAAACATTTTTTCGTAACTCTGATTGTTTAGGAATTATTCTTCAATAATGGTTAACCGGAAGTTATTGTTTATCCAGAAATTGAAGTTTTTCTTACTTATCTCTGTCAGAATGCAATGTAGGTACATACATACAACTATGTACCAAAGTTGTAGATAATGTTTTTTACTACAAAGCTTGTATGAAACATTTTCCTGTAGCACTCATTGTTTTGGAGTTATTTATATATTACCGGCATAGGCTTATGTTTTCAAAACATACGGAGAAAGTCATGTGTCGGCCACATCAGATTTTTTGCTTAGTAGAAGAAAAAAGTCATTCTATAAATTGAGGTACAAAACAATGAATGAATATAATTACCACTACATTCCCATAAAATATTAGTAGTTTATTGGAGTACAACTTTGACTATATAACCTTTATCACTGAAAAATAGGGGAGATAATCGTAAGCATTTTCACTAATTTACACATCTTCATCTACCAGTAATTCCTATTTATTCTATGCTGAAATGCTGCATTATCAGTAAAAACAGGACCCACAAGTTACATAGTTAAACACTTTCTTAATGAGAACTTTCTTCGTCGTGCTTATTCTTGGCACTGTGGTTTTATTTCTTTGGTTGGAAGAATCTATGGACTCAACAAATTGTAACTCGCAAATCTTCCAAAAGACATAAATCCAATTCCGAAGAGCACCAGTTCGCTGCACGGTTATAGGAACCAAATTTGAAGATTGAGTTACGTCGCCAACAGTAGACACCATCCCTACTCGAGCATTCCCCTTTGACGTAATTTCTTTCCTGATTGCTCTTTGACAAAGGTGAATTGCGAAGGATAAAGAACTGGAGTTACAGCTGGTATAATTAGGTAGAAATTTTACTCCAAGCAATCATCAACCACTTACTAAATTGCTTAAGCCGCGCGCCGGTGACGGGTAATCGCGAGGCAGCCTATCAGAGTTCACAGTAAGCGGAACGTTTTGTGGAAATCCAAAATGGAAGAGAAAAATTTAAATGCAACTCTTCTTGCAAACTTAATTTTTTTCTTAAGCAAATTGCGACAGATTTTGACGAATGATCCATTATCATTATATGATTTGGGATTATTTCAATATTAAATACCTATTGCAAGTATTATTTGGAGGTGACTCTTCTGTTAGAATTCCGTCGGAGGAGAAGGTCTGAAGGTATAATTCATTTTACTTATTAATAAGAAGACTAGTCGGACAGGTTGACCACCTTATTACTAGTTCGGGTCCGAATTAGCTACACCCAAATGTCATCAGAGCTCTTATCCAGTTACTTTGAAGTGTGGTTACATTTGCAAATAATGGACACAGCTGTAACTGAGTAGAACTTCATCAAAGCAAAGGCAGAATTAACTTTGTACTCTTTTCATAGGAAATAATTTAATAGAGACTGATTTTAACTACTCATAGTAATCATTTTCCTAATGAAAACTATGAATACTTGGAACCGATCGGCTTTAAAATATTTCCTGTTGTAACTGGTCGTAATTATTCTTGCCCTTATCGAGTTTGCTTGGAGGATTAATGAATAGGTGCTAGAAATAATGATGTACTTTCTGCTGGAATAACATTAGGATAGTTAAAACAAGAAAAGTTTAAACCCAAACATTTGCAAATTAAAAGTAACTGAGGAATGTGAACAGCCGGCTAATGGAAGTTTTTCACTTTTTTATGTCTTTCAAAATCGGTTTTGCCAATTCTTTATTCGCATCTCACCTTCGCTACATCCACAACGCATTTTGGATCCGGAAAATTTCACCTTTCGAAACAATGCCACCCCCTCCTTATAATTGATTCATTATCTTCGTAATCTGCCCCGCGATGCCATTTCCTTAGAAGCGGCAGACGCCACCTTTCTCCCTCTCTCGCTTTAGCCCGCTAGCTCTCCTAAGCCCCGTTTTATCTTAATTAGGAAACATCAAGCGGCCCATTTGTATTCATTAATTAAAACTTCATCATTCCCGAGAGTTTTTCAAAGGGCCGAAAATGGAAAAAAATCGGAGGGAAAAACGCGCGGAGAGAGCCGAAAAAAAGTCGACGCTCCGATACAAGAGCCCTCTTTTACATTTATACAACCCTTTATCTACACGCTTTTCCTAAAAACCTCTTCAGGGGGCGGGGCCGCGTTCCTTCAAAAACTTCTCTTTCGCAGTGGCTGTTAATCTAATTTTCGGCTATCTGCTCTCCACCCCTCTTGTCTCGCTTCCTTCAACCCTCTCCTTATAACATTGCCATTACACCCCCACCCGCATTCCTTTGTCTGTGCCCTTTAGCGACTTCCCAGGCGCCACACACGCACACCTCCGAGTTTCTCTTCACGCCTCTCTCCCTCAGACGACCTCTTTTCCTTTCTTACCCCTTTTCTCTCCCTCAGCCAATGTCATTTTCCTCGTTTTCCCTCTCTCTTTTTCACTCCGTTTGTTTTTAACTTTTCTTTCCGTCTGCTGGAGGTGTTGGACGGATGGAGACGGATGCGCTGAAAAAGGGGATGGGTTGATGGGAAGAACTTGGAAGGATTGGCAGAAGGGATGGAAGAGGTTATACGCATTGTCATAGCAGCCGATTCGTTTTTAACCTTTAAAAGGGGAAGTGGGGTCATATTTGACCCCACACTTTCGTTTTGTTTGTTTTTGTGCTAAATTTTAGCATCACTTTCACATGTTTTGTATTTACCTTTTTTGTCTCCGTTTATTCTTTGTAGCATATAATTATTCCTTTATTTTTTATTTTCTTTAAAGAAAATATTTTACTCAATGGGGTCAATTTTGACCCCACATGCCGTGCACCGTCGTTTGTTACTATTAAAATTAATATAATGATAATAGAATATTATAATATCATATTACGTTATATATCATAACTTATTATAGTATCGTATATATTATATTACGAGTAGGATGTGCTTGAAAACTACATCAGAAGTAATCTCAAAAAACAATGGCCACATTGAAACTAAACTATTCCATACATCAAATTGAAGTAAATCCTAATTTGCTACGATTTATATTCTACAGAACATGATTTCCATATAACAACCAATTTATTATTCATATATATTATATATTTTTCATACGTCTAATTTTTCCTTTTCATAGTTATAAAATTATCAATTCCTAGTCGATATGTAACAATTTAGGCTTGCCCGTTCAAAGTTTAATATCTGAAAATTCGTTACATATAGATAATTGTGATAGTCGTGTATACTTGAGTATAATATGACCCGAATATAAGCCGAGGTACCTAATTTTATCACAAATCGGGAATATCTATTTGACGAGTATAAACCTTTGGTGGGAAATTTAGCAGCTATGGCAAATGTAAACATACAGTCGGACGAAAGCATGCTTGCCCATACTCGCAAAATCCCCAAAACAGCTTACTTGGGTAGCTTAGATGGTTATAGCAGCTCCTCGAATAGAGAAAGATCCAGGGTTCGATTCCCGGCCCCTTCAGACTTTTTTCAAGTCCGTTTTTCCTTAGAAAATTTTCAAGAGTGCACACCTGTATGTGTAAAGTTATCTTAACCCTTTTCCTAGACCAATAATGTTACAGTAATTGAGGCATCAGAAGGGTTTAATGTTTTAGAATATTTATTTCAAATAAAAACAGTAACTAGCTCTGTAAGTGGAAAAGAGGGTTAAGAATTTACAATTTTCAAGCTGATTTCCGGCTATGGCAGAATTTTTTCATTTATTGTTCAATTGTTGCTAGCTTAAAACCTGATGGAAATATCTTATAATTAAAAACCGACTTTCTTCATTTATTGTTTTAATAACTTCTAGCTTAAAACCCGATGGAAATATCCTACTATTAAAAACCGAGAAATTGACTAAAGAATATTTTAATGGTTTCATTTCTTTTATTCCTTTAGTGGATTCTTGGAGGATTGTGATTCTTGATGTAATTATCATTCTTGAAGGCAATTTTTAAGAATGTTGCCTTTTATAGACATTTACCGAAGGAGAAGCTTATTTTAGTCAGTTATTCTTGGAATTCCGAGAAAAACTCTCGGATCCATAGAGCACAATTTGAGTGAGAAATGAAATATGTCGAACTCTGTTACTTTCCCTAAGAGCAAACCCAAATTACACGTCCAGTGTGTGAACAATTCTTACCTTTTAACTCTATAGAATTTCTTGCGTCAGTGGATTCCCATTTCCGTTTTTACGCTTGTCTCAATTAGGAGCAAGCAACAATAACCCGAATGATGGCCTAATCCAATCAAACTTCCACGGATTAATATCTGTAAACACAGTGCAAGTTTCCCTGCAATTACCGTCGTATTTGCTTAATTACATTTGGAATTGAGGGAATCTTCAGTTCTATACCTCCCATTTCTCCCGCCATAAATACGTAGCTTCTTCTAGGCTATAAAATCGACGATGGGTTTATGGTGTAATTCGGACATGATTTTATTTTCATGTAACTTTCATATACTACCTAAGATGCTATTGATGCCGTAATATTTTACAAAAGTTTCATAAAATGGAGGCTGAAACACCTGATAATTATATCCTAACCATAGAAATGTTCGTATAGATAAATTGTAATATATCCTCTGGTAACTTTTACGATGATATGAAGGAAAGTAAAATATTGTTATGTTATAGAGGTAAAAATACGAGCTATTAACATTCCACATAATATTAATAATAATCATTTTACAAAAAATAAGTTACGTTTTGATTATTTTACACCAGTTGACATGCGAAAAGGCCAATGCGTTAAATATTTTATCACTGTCTAAGAGGTTAGTGAACAGAAGCCTGAATATATTTTGTCAGCGAGCTATTACCAAACAAAGATGATCGAAAGTGACAAATAGCGACATTATTTGAACCCATATCTCGGAATACCTGTCCAGAAAGTGGGACCCTGGATTCGAGCTCCGGCTGTATCGCCACGTTAAGTCAGCGCATGATATTTTCCTTCATTCAGATTTTTAATCACGGAAGATCTCAATTCTCTGGTGTATATTTTGTGATATGTAGTAAAATAAAGCTGTTCTCTGTTCCCTTCGTCATGTCTTAAAAGGAAAAAGTATGTTATTTAAATATACACGAGTTCAAAATGAGATGCAAATGTCTTTCCTGGTAAACATCTAATTATAAAAAAAGTCCCTCTTATTTCAACAAACGAATCTCCTTTCAGGACATCATTTAATATTTTCCCTCTGAGTACATAGGTTAACCATAAGCTATCCAATTTTTGAACCAAATTTGTATTTAAATCTCTGACATTTTTGGTTTAAAGCATATTATGTGTTACGATGATTAATTGGTAAGAACCTTCAGATTTAGCTATACTCAATGATTTTGATTATGATCGCCTAATAATGTTTTTTTTTTAATTTTAAATATTTATCGACTTATCTTTTGATTAATCTTTTATATGCTGTTATTTATAAAATTATAAAAAAGATATTTATAAAATATAAAATATTTACATAATTAATTTTTTCATCATCTTTCAAATTATACAGGCTGCAATACCTCACATAGATATTGTTTGCCCAATACGCTCATATAAAGTTGAATTTTTATCGATACAGCTAGCATTATAAGGTTTATTACCTATTGTAGTTATAGTTGATTCAACAATAACATTTAAAATAAACTATTGCTAAAGATTCGGACTCGAGTATATCCCTCAAAATCCAGCACGATTTTATATAACATCCCATCAAACCATCGCTAATGGTCAAGAGTAACTATCGATGCATTTATAAAGAGAATTATGACGTGATGAAATTATAATTAAACTTTTAAATCTGATAAATAATGTGGAGTTAATTTGTTCAAAAATAAAATCCATGGGCTCTTTAGATTATAAATGGATCAATAGTTTGTAAATCATCTCTCTACTCATAAAAGCCAAAAAGCGTTGGTAACCGCTTTCCCGTGGATGCCACGCCATTATTTAACGCACGCTCGGATGACCGTAAATATTATTGACGCAGAAAATTGAGAGAATATGTCGACACGTTAAGGAGGTGGCAGATAGCCTCCTCGCTCGAAAAATGTTAATGCCCATATTGCCGCTACGCAGGTTGACACTGATTAAAAGCTAAACTTTATGCAGGCTGATAAATTATGGTTTGTGTAACGATCGTAACTTTCGCTAAATCTGATGCACTTATCTGTTCCTGATTAGCAGAATTCACCGAGATCATTTGCGTTTTGGTTCGAGGGAAAATTCTCTTTCGGTGTTGCGTTGCCTCGATTCGGTTACATTTAACATTTTATGATACACGTGTCACCTCACATGGCATTTACAAAACGTAATTCTAAGCGTCGAAATTATTTCAGATGTTAAATTTAAACTGCTTGGGCAGTCTATCAGTATGTAATTTTCATTCTGTTTTCATTACGGTCGGTGCTAACACATATTAAAATTTTTACATTTTCGCGTAACCATATTTCACTTATTTTTTTTAATATTTTTAGTATGGTTACCGAAATTATTGCTAAATTCATTAGTCGTCGGACAGTAGTTCAAAGATAGCGGGGTACCGATTATTAGCAATGACAAGGAATACGTGGCCGATGTTTTTGCTCTGAACGAAAAAAAAATGATTACCAAAGTTGGAAGTTAATATAAATATTTATTGCATAAAGAACACTAATGTCGCTAATTATTAGATAATTCCACTTACTTATACTTATCTAAAAAATTTGTAGGTGGTTGAATGAGATGGAATAACGAAATATATCAAGCGATGGATTCTATCGATTGTTTAAGTAAAATTATGACAGTAAAATTTTACAAATTCTAGATAGTTAAAAGCAACAACATTTGTAATAAAGCAATACAAAGATGGAAGGAGACAGTATGTAAACGATGGTAAGGGACTTATTTGTGATGTTGCATTGCCTAGCACATGTAAATAACATTAAGAACATTATAACCGTTGCTCTGATACACATTATTTTTCATTGCAACTTAACGTTACAGTAATGGCTATGGTTGGACAGGAGTGAAAAAAGGTCAACATGACTGAAACAAATGTTTTCCACTTTCCCTGGAGGTATTCTTCTCCAAGTTCTCCCAAAGAAGAGCATTCCGGAAAGTGGAAGACCTTTGTTCGATTCCCAGTCATGTCGATAATTTTCACTCCTTTTTGTCTTTTGAGATTTACGGCACCCACATCCACACATGGAAAGTTTCATGCTATTCCCTCGTCTTTGATTTAATCATAGTTCTCCAAAGATTTAACAATCATAGTTCCCAAAAGATTTAAAATGTTGAAAATGCGGTGATAAAAACTGTACAAAATTATACGGATCATTGATAATAAAAATGGTCGAGAAGTTAACGTGTCTTAAACAAGGAAATCTCCAAATACAGATCCCTTTCTATTAGGCAGAAAATACCTTTACTTTTAGAACGGCCACTCGTAAATATATAATTATTTTGATTTCATTTAACATTTTTTCGTATAAATTATCACAAAATATAAAATAATATACGATTATTAAATTTGAAGTAACTTATTTTCAGAACAAGAGAACTTCTTATAATTTCTACAGCTCTACTATAACTGTAGAGAACGATTTGCAAAGGTATTCTAAAAATACGAGTGAACTTCGTAATTAAATATCAGTAAACTTCTCTAACCGCACGTTCACATTTTGTTACGGCTTTCTGAGATTTCCTTCAAGCTTTGACATCAATTCCCACCATGGTATCGATTCTGGATTTAATCGAATAAGTTGTCCTTCCACGAATAACTCATGAAATTCATCAGGCACGCGACTAAGCCGTCCTTTCCTACGGGCAAAAGCACTAACAGGTTTTAATTTCATTAAATGACGCACCTCGGGCGTCTAGCTGGAAAAATTCATAGAGATAAACCCGGAGTGCTTTTATGTGTATTCGCAAATTTATTTGCAGGATGCGTAAGCTTTTTCCAGAAGGAACGCGAATAAATAAGCAGGCTCTGTTGATTTTCGGCGAGCAACGTTCCGCGATAATTAACAGGGCGGGTCCGACAAGGGGAGGAAAAAAAACAAATTTACAAGAGTCATATCTTTCGTATCTGTCAACAAAAATATCGACCGAACCGTTAAAGCTTTCACATGTTGTCGCCTCTCCGCCCTCCTTCATCCCTCTATCAACATTTTCCCACCCCAAAACCCCCCTCCCCCTCGGGGAAGCCTGTCAGAGGGATCCCCGATAATTCCTGCATGCTAGCGTGGCAGCTCAATGAAATGCCCCATGGGGTATCAAACGGCACCTTTCTAATAAGCTGCTCCGCATTTTCAATACTCACCGGAAGCCGAAAAAAGCGTGGGTTCCGTAGGCCATGTCCTTAATTGATATTTGCTCCGCCGGAATACTTTTTAATGATTTTCGATGTCTTTTCGCTGACTGGTTCCGGCGATATCCTCTCTCGATACGTGGGTGTTGGCTCGACAATTATTCCCGTGTCCATGGGAGCGTAAATGTTTTGATATTAGGTCTCCATTCCGTAAGAACGTTGACGGAGTGTCGCTCCGGCGTTGGGATCGCTTAATTCCCCTCTCATGCGGAAGCTTGATGGAAGGTTTAATAAGCGGGGTATATGGTTTTCTACCCGGTATTCCTGAATATGTAGACTCAGTAGCTTTCTCATTAGGTTTAATTTAGATCAATTCCGCTTGGAATCTCGAGGGTGAATCGTCATTCCAATGTCTCAAGACAAATACTCCCATAAGTCAGCGTTAGGATCCCCCTTTATAGATACATACATGTCGCGTACATAAGTGTCGCGATTGAAAATCACAATTAAGGAATTCATTTTCCGACATGTTCCTAAAGTAAGCCCTCTTAATTTTTGCGTTAATTAAGACATAGGGTGAGTAAAATGAGTGGAGCCCTTTCACGCAGGAAAGCGTTCACGTACAAGCTGTAAATTCCGTTTTCCCATTTTGCCCAGCGATAATGAATTTTTGAGGACGTAGATATTGAAGAGTTATGAGCTTAATGTTTCCTTTTCTCATCATTATTTCTGTTTTTTTTCCTTACCTGACTTCGTGGCTCTAATAGAATTCACAGAGGTGGAAAAATAATTATCAATGTAAAAATTTAACATACAGCAGTAATTTTTGCAATTCCACCATTTATTTTTGGAGGACTCTACTAAGTGTTTATGTGCTGTGCAGATAGCTCGAGATATTTTACTGAACTTTACTCGATCGTACTTAATAAGTAGGATAAATTTCCTCTGGATAGCCAGAGTTGGTTGGCTGGTAGCGCAATCTCTTTCAATTAAACTTGGGTTCGCTTCTTAGAGAGGGCCCATGTGCACAATTATCTCAGCTACTGAGGCAAATTCGTACGAATTCGATGGAAAATATCTTGCAAAATAAATTAGTTAAGTATTTCTATATTTTAAGTAATATATAATGCACTTCACTCCTCTGTTTTATGTTCCTATTAATAATGGAAAAAATAAAATAGAATAGTAAAAATATAATTGAAATATTGGCTCGTAAATAAATATACGTTCAGTAAATACATTAAATTTAGATTTTATTAATTAAGAGGAAATACGATTTATGTATATCTCTGAAAGTAAAGGTGAGCGTCTTATTTATGTTTTGAATTAAACTGATTACATTTTTTTACTTTCTAATGGTTAATATTACTTGCCATTGACTTTGAAGATTAAACTTTGACGTTCCTAACACCCATTCATTCCACAAGCACGTTTTATTCGCTTTACGTTTAGCTGATTCAATCCTCACAAACTAAGACTTCCTAGTGTACAAAATGAGTGAATAACAAAATTTATGCTGAAGATACCGGAAATAATACTTTCTAGGGCATCATAATAGGTCATTTTTTTCTAAATTTCTAATGTAGTAACTAACTCTCTCAAGTAGCACATAATTTTCATTTCTTTTTCGCGTTAAACATGGTTTCCCCGCAAATTTCATCACTCATACTACAACATCTCTCGAAATCATAGCGAAAGCCGCTTAAAAACAAACACTTCCCATGCGCTGCCGAGCTTCTACGATTACTAATCCGGAATTTCAACATCCGGAGATGTATCTCACTGCCTCACTTCTACATTGATACACTGCGAGTCCGTACATCCGGCCTTGCTCCGCAAGCAAGAGACTCCATTCGAGTGCATCTTTTTGAAGTTTCTCTTTCACGTCATATCCGGCCGTCCGTTTCGCGGGAAAGGTAAATACCCCGCGAAATTAATGGAGGTGCAGCTGCTCTGAATATGGCTGGACCAAGGAGGAAGATGGAATCGTGAAAGTAAATCCCGAACGGATGACTCCCACTAATTGTTTTCGTTGAATTATCAAAGGTAAATAGTGCAGGAATGGTTAAATTGACGCATGAAATGGGAATTTGTCTGTTTCTTAAGTGTTTTCTAGCGCGAATTTTTGCACCACCCCTCGCAGACCGTTTCGTCTGCAGAGGCTAACTATAGAGATCGTAAACAGGTCTCGATGTTGGCTTTCCTCCGCAGCAGATTTGAATTAGTAAATGTTTCGTAACACTGCGACCACTCACTCACTTCATGGAGCCCAGTGTTTGGCGAGGATTAATTGGAGTAGAAGCAGCAAAATCTCGGGTCCTAGAAAAAGGTATCTCACAATATATTTATTCTTGTATAGTATAAAGTTATGAAATGTTTCATGTTTTTCATTTTATTACAATTTGATGCATTGTTTTATTTTGGATATTACGAGCTTAATTTATAATTCGCTACTTTGGATATTTATCTAGGCAGGTAGATAAGTCAAATTTCAGGAAACATTTTTACGGACGATTTTCAAATTAGCTGATTAAAAATAATTTTAATTTTAATTAAATTTACCATATTTTTGTTCAAATGTGTATGTAATTGATATAATATGGATTTAATATAATATAATTTGTCGATTCCCTTATTTTTGCGATTGTGTTAATAAGAAAGGTTCATTGCGAGACATACAGACGTATCTTACACTAGTTGCATATTATATCCTTAATTTAGCTTATGTTGTTAAATACATTTAAAATTTTAGACAATAATGAGCAAAACAGGATAGTGCCATTAAAGTTGCCACTTGCAACTTTAATGGTACCGATTAATTGCGCCTAGAAGTTCACGATTAGTAGCGTAGACTTAGTATGTTCTATCTGCAAGTGGGAATCCTTCGTTGGCAGCTTAATTTTCCTATATGTTTATAAATCACAAAGAACATAACTCTTATAGAACTATCACAACAACGTACATGTCAGATCATAACTTACCTATGAACTTCTGTATGCTTCAATAAATCCTGAAATACATCCTAAATATAAGCAGAAATTCAAATTATTTATTCGTATATAACGATCTATCTACTTTAATTCGAAGCTTAACATTTATCTGAAAGTAAAAACCTTTTCGCCACTTCAGTTTGAATTTTCAAACTATATGCAACAAATCCTAAATAGATTCATAATATATTTATGAGAATTTATCAGCTAGGTCAGCAAAGGCACGGCCACGTGTACGTTAAAGACTTCAGATTACTTCAAATAAACATGTACTTGATATGCTATTAACAAATTTAATGAAATATTGCAACTGACCTTTACTCAGTTTTCACGTTGAAAGCATATTTGAAACATATATTCCATTTCGATGACAAATCTAAATATCAATTTGATCTTATGTTGTCTTTTTGCATTAAAAATTGGATTTATTCCCTTTCCTGTTGCTTAATAAATGTTCATGCTCGTAGAAGATTCGAATGATTAACTTTAGCGAAGAAAATCTTATCTCAATATATAGGAGAGAGTCATGAGGGAAGCTCGAAGAATTTTCTCAGAAAAAGGAAAATTAGCCTAATCTAGACAGGAAACTCATCTGTTTGAACTTCTGAAAACTTTTAAATGTAAGGAAGACATACGAAGTAGAACGAACTGTCAATTTAATCTGAAAGTTAGACCACCAAAGAAAAAGCTGCGATGGTTAGAGCGACCATATAAAAAGAAATGGGTCATAACGGATCTGGGAAGACATGTTAGAGAAGTAAAAGATAAATTAAAGATGATTGAAAGTGAATTCACGAGGAAGAAAGTTTCCCTTGGATAACACGAGCTGCAGAGAAAGTATGGAATACTTTTTATAGGCATAAAAAGCGGAATAAATTACTGTCATTGAGCCAAGAATGTTACAGTAGATAACCAGCTCCCTGAAAAAGTTATCGCAGTGAAAGAGACAGGAAAATCACATTGTCGCAGAATCGAAATTTATGTGTGAGTGTCAAGAAGCAAAAGCAGCAATTTAAAACTTGAAGCCAAAAACTCTTTCAAAAGAAAGACGGATTTTCTTCAAAAGAGCCAAATAAAGATGATGAGATTTCAATCGAGCATACATTTACACACCCCTATGACGATGGCGTTTTCTGCAATGTAAAATTCGAAAATTGCGATCCCTCAAAGCAAGAAAATGATTAATCGTGGCTGTAAAATAAAATAATTTTTCTAGAATAGGAGATTAAAATCCACAGCTTGATTAGCTCGAGGAAGTTGTTATTTTCGCTTGATATTTTTTTTGTTGCAAGATATGCAGATACAAAGTGAAAGTAAAAGAGACATTTTGAATGCAAAAATGAATTTGAAATAAGAGAACGTTGCCAGTAAATTCACGTCAAATATATCTCATAAACGTTTACTAAAAGAATTAATATGACATCGGGTATTACTCATTTGGAACATATCCTAAAAAAATGCAAATCGAGTAGCTTTTTGGAGATAATATAATATTTTCCATAAAATATTTAAGACACATTAATGTCTAAGATACCTATGTTTCCAGTAGAACCGACTAAAATAATACTGTCACATATTGTAATCAAACTTTGCATGCTCATATATGATTATAAAAAAATTTTAACTGTCAAAGGGCTTTGCTGAAGTTGGTTAATTGTTTTACTGGTGATTTAGAAAACGTATTTCTAAGAAATAATTCCCTTTTTATTTCATTTTCAACGTTACGAAGGAAAGTCTAAAAATTAATACTCACGATAGTTGCTTGGCATGGATATTGGGATAAAATAAGAAATAAACCAAGTAATACCTTTCTTCTTCGTAAAGATAGATTGCTAAATGTGGAAAGTTTACGTCTTACTCTTATTCAGCATTTCAACGTACTATAATTATACTGCGATATCTATTTGATTTTATTATTGTGAACGATAAAATATAATTTGAATATGTATATTATACATCGGTGCATAATAATAACAAAAACTTATTTTATGAAAATAAGGTTGACTAAAATATTATGAATTTTAAATTACTGAATGCAATCAATTGCTGAATGCAATCGATCAACTCAATTTGCATTCCTTTATCACGCATTTAAATTGGTTATTCGAGTTTTTATTATTTTTATCTTTTTTATTGATCTTAATTGAAATATTATATTAGTAAAATTATAGTTATTTTATTATTATATACGCTGAAAGTAGAATTTCTTTCGGTACCAGCCCCAACCATAATCAATGAACTACGTAAACCATACAAATATTCTAATAATAACATAAACATAGACATAGTCAAACAGACATCTACCCGGAACTCCCACCAAAACATATCCTCTAAACACATAAATCACATTTGATAGTTAAGAGTGTTATTTGTTAATGTTACTATTAAACATTTTATTGTTAAAGTGATTATTTTAATAATATATTTAATAATTATGAATTACATTAAATATTACAAATGTCAACTAACAAGTTTAATTTATTATTAATTGATAATAATAACCTTTTCCTCTTTATTATGAGGCTACCTCGAATAGCAAAAGCGATGTGAATTGCATCGAAATCATTTCACTCATTTCTCATATTCCCTTTCAAGTAAGCAAGGATACCCAAGACATTAGTCATAATTACCTAGTAATAAATTCAAATTTTCTCTGAGGTTGTTATGAGATGTTATTCAGAGATTTGTATTCCTAAACTTTTAAGGTGAGGCCAGTAATAGTTTGATAGAAATCTGGCAAATGGCCGATTAATTTGTTGATACCTTCGCTTGACGCAGCTGTTTTTGTCTCGTAGTGTTTAGAAGACAAATTACTTAGCAGAAAAAAAAAACAAGTAGGAAAAGGATAGGGCGAGAGGGAGCGAATAGAGGATATTTGCGTGAAATGAACAAAAGGAAGATGAAAGGGAGATTAGAGTTTCTATTTTTTCGGAGGAAAAAGCGAACGTTATGGAGTCTCGCAGAACTGATTGTTTAAGCTCCTTGCTATAGGGATTACCCCTTTTTTGCACTCAGAGGGCAGTAAAAAGAGCGGGCTTTTTTAATGGAGAGAGAACGGCGGAGGGAATGCGTTAGGAGACGGCAAAAATAAAAGAAATCGCTTCATTTCGGAAGGAGCGATAATGGCTCCGACTGGCGAAAAAAAGAGGAACCGCATTTCATTTTTGGCTTTTGTTCCGTTATTTGGTCGGCGGCGGGGCAGAATAAACATGCGCTATTACTGCATTTTTTCCTCGTAATAACCAGTTTATTTTCAACCATTATTCTCCTCTTAGATAAATTCGCGTCGTGCTGTTTTTGTCTCCTTGGCATAAAGATCGTCTCATTTCCATTGGAAGCCCTTTTATCCTATGATAGTTTGTTTTTCCATTGGATGGGCGCCTTTCGCTTAATTTGGCGGAGCCGAATTTTTACACGCATCCATTACTTTAGACGTCCCATCATTAATAGAAAATATTCAGCCTATAATGTTGGTAATATAAACTTTAATTAAGAACACAAGTATGCAATATGGAGAACCTTATTGAATAACATTCCGCTTCCATCTATGTGCTGGCATTTTCTTACACATTGGACTCTTGATGTTTTTGAAGAAAAATATTTATGGAATACAATTTTGGAAAGGTTAAATTTCTTATCAAATTATCAGTTCTTAGTTCATTTAAATCGACTGTATTATTTTAAAATTAAGTTTACTAGTCTTTCTTAAGGCGAATTGAAGATTCAATAGTCTCTTCTTTCATGTAACCTTTCTTCAATGGAATTAAAAACATAAGTAATATGTAGATTAATGGAGATAGGATTTTTACATCCAATACTAATGTTTTTATAAGTTAATATCTTTGGAAACAAGATACACTGCGGGAAATCAACCCCAAAGGGGTGCTATAAGCCTTCATAAACCTAGTGATAGTACAGTGTAAATGACTTAAAGAACAGAATTTTATAACATTGAAATTACAAAAGGAGTGCTTAAACAAAATTAAAAAATATCAAAATAACAATAAACAATAATAAACTATGAAAAATAATAATTATCATAAAATAAAACATTAAACAAGAAGTACCTAAAAATTTTTAGGAAGATAAACGTGCAATTTAGCATGTGAAAATAGTTGATTAAAAATTAATTACTTACATAATATGAGAAATTCAGCATATGATTTTTTTCTTCCTTTCATAGCCATTCATAGAGATTTAGTTTCTACCTCGCTATCTTTCCCTTGATGGATCTTATTCAAAATTTTATTTATACACCCAAACCTGGGAGAAAAATTCTTTTAACGGCTTTTATAGTGTTTATGGAAATTTTAGCATGGAAATTAAGTATTCTATCTTTTTCACTTCCCGGACACGTAGTTATTAATCCAATACAGGGCTAATAGCTAGACACGTGCTGACTTCTGTGGAGCAACGCAGCGATATTTAGAAGAAATAATAATATTAATTCATTTATTATGAAAAAAATTGTCTACATCTATATTTGTAACATGCATTACGTCTATGGCTATTTTTGCTCGGGTGAAAGAAGTGGGTAAAATATTCTCGTTTTAAATTTCACTGTTAAAATATCCTACCGACGAACATTTTGAAACACTTCACAAGAAAAAATAATTACCTAAAGATATGATTGAATACTGAAAATTACAAGTAATACACAATGTAACCATTTTTAACTACCCTAGATTTTGAAACAATGATAAAAGTAAACGACAATACATAAATTTTAGAATAAAAGGTTTACAGTATGAAGATGAGATTTATATGTCAATTAATATTTCTTTTTACCAACTACAAATATTAACATTCTGAATTTTTATCTTCATCTTTTTTTACGTATTCACAATGGTATCAAGACAGGGAACTGAATGTATTTCAGAACAAGAGCCAACTTCGGGAACAAATAATAGCTTCTGGAAAAGGAGAAAGAATGCACGCTCGCTGGGGAACAATTTTTCAATTAAGGAGAGAAAAATAAGGTTTAAATAGAAAGTGGCGATTTTGAAAAGGTTGCAGACTCCACGGCGCCACCTGGAGAGTGTTGCTTTTGTCTATCGCCGCCTTTTTCGTTCTTTTGTTTTTTCCTCTTTTCTTTTCCTCTGAAGCGCCCCTTCGTCGCATGGGAGAGTTGGAAGCGGCTGACGGTTGCCCCTGACAAGGGAGGGGAAGTTGTTTTGAATGCTTTCTAGAGGGTTTGGGGTAAAGAGAAAGAAGGGTGATGAGAGACGGGCGGACTTAGGACGTCGTTCAGGGCCAACGAGGAATATGCGGGTATCCAAAGATGAAAAGGATATTAGGCAGTGAAGACTGTTTGAGAAATTTCCCGACCCCCGGGTCAAAACGCAGTGGAATGGTGACGAGGAAGGGGAAGATGGTATGATGTGGATCCACGATCTGGAGAGGGTCATACACTATGGGAAAGTATGATCAACTGTCTGTAAAGTATTCCTTTCGAATGCCATTTTAAACATCATATCTCAACCATTGATTACCAGTGTTTTTTAGAAGGAATGGTTTCTTTGAAGGTACAAAATTATTTGATTGGTTTAATTATGTGTATTCCTTATCATGATGCCTCATAAAAATCAAATATTTATATTTTAACTTTATTATAAGAAATATCAACAAAATTTGTATAGCTATAAGTAACTGTTACTAATTAAACCTCTTGTACATATATGCAATGCTAAATTATTTTCCTTTCTCTTTCCAGGTAAATATCCGATCCGACTCTATAAACTCTATATACGTGGGATAAATGTAAGTTGCTATTGCTGATGTCATCATAAGTTTAAGTATTTCGTTTACGTAACATTATTTATTCTTTATGAAAAGAATATGTGAAACGTTCAGCGAAAGTTACTTAATTTCAGAATCTTTGAGGTTAAACTGTGACTAGATTAACGAAATACAAAAGTTTGATTCCTTTATAATTGACTGCCCATCCTATTCCAAATTACTTTAATTGACTATTCCTAATGTCTTCCTACATATTCTTAAATTTCCGAAAGTAATAATGTGAAACATCGATTTATGTTTTCTAATGCGCAATTCCTATCATCCTGTCCACTTAAGCTGCGATTTATGTATAGTGTAGCTACATTTACCGGTATTAAAGCCCATCATCCTGCAAATGACCGTTTTCCCTACTGTAACAGATCCGTCGATTGATCGAAGACTCCAACAAAAATGAAGGTCGTTTATCTCTTTTGCTATTCCTGTCATTTTTCCATTACATAGGATTCGTGTTTGAAGTGTTCCCCTAGTAACACAGAAATTCCTCGAGGGACTTCAGTTTTCAATAAATCACGGAATATCGTATCGTTGGTTTCAAATCCAGATAAGGCTGCTGCCATTTTGTGCCTCTTTCCATAAAAACTGATTTATGGACTCACAAAATTGTTTCTAACTTATATTTTAGCAAACGCTTTCTGCGTGATTTGTTACGGCTTATGAAACTTTTTGCCTCCGTTCTGCCTCGGAAGAAGAGAAATTGGCGTTCAATCTGACAAATCAACATTTTCAAGTTTTGTACCCTAGTGGTAGTTTTAATAGCCCCTAGCGTGTAGAGAGTAGATACATGTTTTGCGATTTCTGTACAAAATATGGATTTTTTTCCTTCAAATTTAAGTAGAGACCTATTACTTTCATCAATCTCACCGTCAAGTTGTTGATATGCGTTTGTGTACCATTACGAGCTGATTTACTGCGTCGTTCTATAATAACCTTGCTTTATCAGTGATATATTTTGTATCGCTTCATTAAATTACATCTTAATAGTAATTTATTCCTTCATAGTTACTATAACAATTCCATTTTGATTAATAGTAAAATGTTTATATATATCTATACTTACACATTTATTTTACTTTTTTCGTTAATTATGGAACATTTGTTTGTCTAGCTTTATTTTTACCAAACATGTTATATTTGTAGCTTGATTGAAATATGAAGTAAATAAACGTTTTATCGTTTTATAATTACCAAAGAGTTGCTCCTATAGATATCTAAGTAGTAAAGTGATCCTTCTGTAACCTTTCTTCAGAGATTTATATTTTCTAGGCATCATGAAATACAATTATTTGATAAATATTTATCCACGAAAGCTTACTTGTCCAATGAAAGATGAAATACAAATTAATTTAAATGGTTAAAAGAATATTATTTAATGTATCGAAATAGGGAAATCGAGTAATTTTTATTCATATTGATATTTCAGGTTATTTCTGTTTTATTCATTAAAAATACTTATCTTTATATTATAATTTGCATAAAGCAGCCCTAATTTTTATGAAATTGTTGGGCAATTCAAAAGTAAATGAAATTTGATGTAAAATATTTCCATATTTTATATTATATTTGGCACCGGTAGTTTCCTCTTTGGAGATCCGAAGTTAGAAGCTCTTATTGCATTAATAGAATGCATTTAGGTATTCGAGCTCCTCCATTTCACTAATAGTGTGGACGCTGATGAATTAATTTGTTAAAAGTTTTAATCTCATAGAGCAGGAAAATTATATACATAATGTAAATTAGCATAATAATAAAGATCAAAACTGTGTTAATGAATTTATTTTATCTTCCGGAAGGGTGTTGACATAAAGAAATCCGGATTTCCACTCCATTGGCTCTCCGACGGTAAGAAGTGTCGCTGACCGCACATTCCGGTCGCAGTCCAAACTTTGTCGCGTCATCGCAGCTCATTTGCGAGCGAATTTTTGCGGCGGCAAAATTTGCATTCACGGAGAGAAGCCATGATTGAAATGCCGGGGGATGACAAATGAAACGCCCCTCACTTAATGGGTTTTATTGCATGGGCAAGAGCGGACCTAATTCTCGAGTATCAGGGCCACGGCTATGTGGTCAGCAATCTAGCGGCATATATTTACTTCGCGTCGTCAAGGCACGGCAGTCATTACAGTCAGGTGTGTACATAGGACAGGTATTCCAAACATGAGACCTCGTTAGTTGTGCTGCGAAAGGGACAGAGTAGGCATTAGGAGACGCAGCTTACGAATCCACCAGTTTGCCTCCGGAAACAATAAAATGCGAGCGTTAAAGCCGATTTATAGTCGGCCTCTAAACGCTTGGGCAAAGCATTTTAAGATTTCATTGCCGCTGCACCTAGAGGAGCAGGGAATCCGAAAACCAACAACTCGACATGATTTATACGATGGATGAGTTCCACTCGAGATGGACCTGGAGTTTACACGAAAATGCTTGCCCCTGCGTTAGCGTTGGGAACATAAAAATCGCCCAAGATAAACATGTTTACCTAGCGAAATTTATAGCATTATCTGCGATGAAGAAAAAGTAAGTATATTATTTTGGAATTTGAAAGTGTGAAAATTTAGTTTCTATGATATTTTTCATGTATAAATTAATGAGTAGTATTCTAATTCATAGGTTTATCCAATTTCAAGCTTAAATTTAGTTAAAATTTGGATAAAAGATGCATTTATTTCAATATAATTTTTGTTTCCATAATAGTATAAATTAAGAAAGGTTTTGATGATTAGAATTTTGAGCTCTGAATAAGTACCGCTTCTGAAATGATACATTTGATTACATGCGCAGTATTTGTTAGAAATGTATTTTGAAATATTCCTCATAACGGTTTATAATCTTTTTTAAATAGAAGTATTAAGGAATGGAACGGTCTACTTGCAGAAGGCTTAGAGCCTTTTCCAAAAAATATTAAATATTTTTATAAGGGTATAAGTAAAATTAAAAATTTGACGAATGAGCCTGCCGATAACGAAATGTGAGACAAGTAGGGGATCGCCTGGTGATGCACAGTGGGGACTTCTTGGGCCCCGTGGCCGCTACGGTAGCCGCGAAGACCTATCAGGAACCCCGAAAAATCTTACATGATACTTTAGTAATTATTTATTTTGCTATTAATTTTATTTATACATGCTTATTTTGTATTTAATTGGGTTTATTTAATGTATTCAAAGCAATATTTTTTTATTTCTTTTGTAATAATTGTTATGTAAGTTAACGTTGCCTCCAGTCCTTGCGACTAATTGCGACGTTATTGAACAATAAATAAATATATATTTGGTAATTTTTAAGAATATCAATGAATTTTAGAATATGTTAACGTATTTGATTGAGGGAATATTTTATTCTTATCAAAGTCATAGTTTAATATAATTTATTTGATCAGCTAAAGTATATAACTTATAGAAATGAAAGTTTACGTCAATCCAATTAACGATGCAAAATGTTTGGCTAATGTAGATCCGAATTGCTTTATCCGATAATGTCTTGGAAATCGCTACAGAAATGCTTACTTAAAGTTTATAACAGTATGACATTATTCAGGTATTTATTTTTTAATATACGTATCTGGTTTGCTATTATAGCTAAATTTGTCATTTAGTTTTGAACACATAGGTAATGATTTTTAAAAGTTAATATGACAGAAATTTATTTTGAATGCATTCGTTTGTTGTTATTAGCCATTTTAATCTCAGGCCAAAGTAGTGTATAGTAATATTTCCGAATGAAGTTCAATTTCTGCTTCGAAAAGTTTTAAACACACAAGAGCCTCTACTCATCAACGATAATCACCATATTTCTGGATGCCTACTTCCTACGCTTGATACAGTGATTAAATTCATTGATAAGTTTCGTATTAACTTATGAGCAGACGAATTTTCAGTTGAAATTCTCATTCATTTTCCCTTTTAAAGCGCTGAACTTCCAGTCGCATAACAATAATACCATTCAACTTATTCTTCATCAAATACATCTACTTATTGTTTATCGAAATGCAGCCTTTATTCATGAGATAGGATTTTTATATACTGAGTGCGAGGTTTTATGTATCGAATACAAAGTACTGATAGTTTCAGATGAAGCATTCACAAAGCGATGCGCGCATTTTCAAGGGTGGTCTACTCGGTGTGATAGCCCTTGATCCGTGATCGGAATCATTTCATTCACCTACAACGTCCCGCTTATCTCTTTAATCCACCATCACAACAATCGTTTGGCTCCATACTTCCTTTCCGTGAACTTTTAGCCGAATTGTGCCTCCATCGCATTGCACCCATTCAAAGGAGCGAAATCGTTTAGGGCAAAACAGGGAAATAGAACGGGTGAAAGTGGGGATTCGGAGTGGTGGGGGAGGGGGTGGGGGAGACAGATAGGCCATAAGGGGAAGGGGGTGGGGCCCAAAGGGGCAAGTTCGTGAGATTGGTCGGTCTGAAACCGCTTTTTCATTAAATTTCCTTTCCGGTTTGGTCCACCCGTTGGAGAATTCCCCCGGACACGGAAAAGCCACTGTTAGTAGCGAATGGCATGGGAAAGAGGAAGGCATTCTTCGAAACCGAGGGGTTGATTGGTGAGGCAGAAAATGTAAATAGAAACAGAAGATAAATTCCTTCACTTTTAGCGGTGATGAAAAGGGTGGTGAATTGATTTCTGGCTTTTCACAACTATTTTCCGCATTATTCCAGAGAGGGGAATAAATGAAGGCTCTCAAATTCAGGAAAACTTCTTTCTTGTCGATAATGACATCTGTTTGCTTCACCATGGGTAAAGGTGATGTATACTTCATAAAAGGGAAATCATAAACATGTGTCAGTGAATACAGTGAATAATGTTCCCTAATGCATTCTTCGAAGGAGAAAGGTTTCCCAAGGGTTATGTTAAAGCATGGAATCGATGCCTTTCGATAGAAGGTTTCATGTAATCCCCATATGTTGGGAACAAGAATGTAACATAATATTAAATGAAAATAACTTTTCTACAGTTAAATTGAAAGTACTTCCGTAGTTCTGGTGCCTTCACCAACGGTTGGTTTTCTTTAAAAAAGTAAAAGCACAATAACTACCGTTCAATTTTCTTCCATGCAGAATAAGTTTCCGCCATAAAATGTGAAAATTTATAGTGAATTTTTCAAATATATACTCTCTTGAAAATGTATTGTATTAGATGAGTTAAAGAAAACGAAGAAAGACAACAATATACATACAAACTCACTTTTAATAATCAGGTACAATGTTGAATAATGTTGTACTTTTATCATTACATCGTATAATTAGGAGTTGTACAGAGAGATATTTTTATAAATACAATTTACGAATCCTTTTATTCTTGATACTCACACGGACCATAATGAAATATGTAAGCGTAAGTTCCACGATAAAAATATTTTCATGTAATTAATGGTTTAAAAAAATATCAATTGTTCATCACCAGGCAGACGGGCTTCATTTAGCAACATTATTGACGCTTGTATTATGTTACATTATGGTGCATATTTGTATGGGAATTCATGCTTAGTTATTTCATAATACTGATTTTTATATTTTGTTATCGTTGTATACGTGTAGTGAAAACTCCTGGCTATATGGAGGCTCTAACATTAATGGAGACACGTGCTCTTTCCTCCGAGTGTCTAATAGGAAAACCCCGAGCTATAGTGTTTTTACTTTTATCACTCTCATCAATTTACACATATTTACAATTTCTCATTTGAAGCATATCGGTCAATACCATCATTTGAGTTAAAATAAAGTCGGATGTGTTTTCTCACTTCCAATGTTTTCTTAGGTTTCATATTGTTGCTTATAATCTAGACGATGGCTCCCTTGATATCATTTTCCTCAACCACATTCCTTACTGAAAACTCAGCGTGAAGTTTGACAGGGCGAAATTCGGTCCCAATCTCAACTCTGATAAAGACCTAATTCAATGAAAGGGTTCACCGCGGAGTGGAACGGATGGAAAGGCAGCGGATTGGCAGAAAACCCTTTCTAAATATTCATGAAACAAATAGAAAAAGCGGCCATCGATATAAAGGGATTCCATTCAAAGACCATTCCCCCATTGATTTCAATGTACACAGGTAAATCAATCGCGGAACAGCCCGTATCAAGAAGTAAATCGATTGTAGAAACCAAATCCGTAGAGGAATCTAAGAGAATCGAACGATGGCTCGTCTGACCGTGTAAACTGTGAATGTTTTGGAACGAGGAATTAGGGTATTGGGATGCTCTCACGGTCCAATTCCCCTCCCATGTCTATCTTGGCTCATTTGAAAGGACGGTTAAGCGAAAGGGAAGTAGAGGAAGTGGAATAGACGGATAGATAACGCTCTCTATTTTGGGTCCTCTCTTTTTACAAATGAGGTAGAGATAGAGAGACGGAGCCAGGGATTGGTGGGATGGGAGTGAATGAGATATTTTGGCAGTGATAGAAAGCAAAGTGGAGGAATTCAAGGGTAGGAAGGAAGGAAAACCGGGGATAGCAAATTAACTGCACAGAGAGGAATTTGGAAGGAAAAACTCTTGGGCTTTCAGTCGGCGGCATATAAGCTACTGATGGTACTTTAGAAAGATTTAGCGAATTATAAACACCAGATGATGCTTACGATTGATGTATCATGAAAAATAAAAGTTAAAAACACGTTGAGGTAAACTGTCAATATGAAAAGGCCTTGAGATGAGATATATTGGACAAGATATTATGAAGTAGCAGTACAGGTTTAAAAAGATTATTGACGTTAAAAGTCTTGAAAATGTTTGAAAACATCTTTAGGAGAGAATATAACGCATATTAGATTTGAGGATACATATGAAAGCATAAATATGAAAATAGGTAACTTTCTAATGGTATCAATAACAGGATAGGATTACGTTTACATGCTCAAGTATTGAGACTTACTATTACCACAATATAAACCACTTTTATATCAAAATAATAATATGATAATATTATTATTAAGGTCTTTATTAAAGGCGAGATTGAGACTGAAAAGTCTCTTCTTCCATCTAACCTTTCGTCAATGGTATTACATACATAAAAGCTTTTGTATATGTGAATAGAAATAGAGAGGAAAACTTTAGAACGAGTGGAAGTAAAAATAAACTTAAGATGATATCTTATGAAAAAATATCCACAGCCAAAAAACACCCACAGAGAAGGGGGGTGTGGAAACCCTGCGCAAATCTACTGATAGTACAAGCTACCCTACCACACGCCGAAAGGCGGCTTGTAGGGTATTAATGTAGATGTAGATGCTAAAAGATGTTAAAGAAAACTGTGTATAAGATGGAGACTACAAAAGCAAGAGTCTTGTCTGAGTTAATGCATTTTAATAACACTATCAAATTCATTGGAACCAGATAATTCCATTATACTCCAATCCCAACATATTACTCGTTATTTAGAAGTAAAAGTAAATAAAATATGTAACAATAGTAATGTTCAAAAATATGAGAAAAGATAAGTATCTATACAAATGGGAATCGAGGAAAAATCATGAGCATTTAAAGAACTGTGTTTTAATAATGAATGTAAAATACCGTTTTAAAATATAATATTAGTTCCACCAAAAGCTAAATATGAATTTAATTTCCTAAGGGAAATTCCTATTCTTAGTGAATTTGAGATATGCTTCGGTAAGTAACACGTTGCCTGAAGTTAACCTACCATATGATATGAATAGTAGTGAATATGAATGATATGAATGATACCATATGATATGAATAGTAATGAATCTAGATCTTATCTCAGCCCGTTGAAACATCTATCAGAAACTAGGTTTGTATTTAGTTTGTTTGAATTTTTTGGCTTTGAAGCTAAGATTGTTTATTGTGCTAAAGTGGTATATATTTTTCATTTATCGCCTGAACATAAAAAAGAAAAAAAATCTCTCCAATATTTCTATTCAAAATTCAATATTTAAAAAACTTTTCTTAGTAATATTCACATTAAGGAAACACAGACTTGAAAATACTCCCTGCACGCCTTTATGTGCAAAAAATCTTTATCCCTATCCTTAATATTCATCTGGCACCCTCAATATATTCTATTTCATTCAATGAAGTTGAGTCGAACTATAAAAAGAATAATAAAAGATATAATAAAAAGAATAATAGATTTTTATACTGTATTGATTTTTCATCAAGTGAAAGCCGAAACTACCAACGCTAAACTGACTAAAGGATTGGATAATCCCGCAAGATGCTAGGAGTAAGATGGGAAAATGACAGAGGAAAGAAATTCTCCCAAGTGAAGGAGTAAAAAGAAATTCGCAAAGGTCAACTGCTAAGAGAGGAAAGGGATTTCCCTCCGAAATCCTTTCCGAGATTAAGACGCCTGCGGACGCAACTTCACTCTCAGAAGCAAGAACACCACCTCAATAATGGCCCTCCTCCCCCATTTTAATGGGCTTATCTCTCTCTCGATATTAGATCTGGAAAATTCCATTTCCCCCGATCCGAGGTTTTTTCCGCAAAAGTCCAGTCATTATTCCCTCTCATCCAATATTCTCTTTCTTCTAAACTTTCCCTTCAAAACCACCAGCCTCTCTTCTCCTCACGACAATTAGCGGAGTTCTGCCGTCCGTTAATCAGAAGAGGGGCAATTTAAAGACAGTTTGGGATCCAATTGGCCGGTCGAGTCCATGACGCCCCCTGTGTTCGCCCTCTCGAGATTAGCTTGTTGATCCGATCTATTTTATCGAACCTCAATCGATAACTCAGTGTCCCTCGAAGCTGCCATCCTTTTGCTGCTAAAAGCTGGGACGTGGATCGTTTCACCTCCTGGTTATGTTGTCATGTTTTGCTTCGACTCCATTTGATGAAGATTTTGGCTTCATTACTGAAATCCGCGATGTCTGGCTCAAATTATAATGCAGTTATTTTCAATCAAAATTACGCTTTCCGTTGATGATGCTTTAAAAATAGTTATTTGGTTCTCTGACAAAAGATAAATTATCTTATTGGCGTCAAAAATCATTTTAGAACAATAGAATAAACTTATTTACCTAAGTTTGTCTGCTTTAACAACATTTCTTCTAGCATCCTCAGAAGCGTCAAGAGATTAAATTTTCTAAAATTATACAGAAACTGGGCTACTGTTACCACTCACCTTAAATAAGGTTTAGGATCTCTGGTATTTAGTTCATCGCATTTCGTATTATCTTATCTCTATAATGATTCCTTTCCTTAATGGACTCTAGTGTATCTCAATCTCAAGTTCCATGATACCTTATCTAGGAACTAGCGCTCGTCATAGAATATAACAGATTTTTCAAATTAATATAAGTAAAAAGGTGATTTCAGTTCATAGTAAAGCTTAAATATGTTAACAATTACGTGGATACCATTACTGCAAAATGTTCTCCTTAAAAATAAAAATACCTGTAAATAATGATTTATTTATGCTAAACAATTCTTAAGAATTGCAGTGTCGGTTACAAAAAGCCATATTTGTAATTCTACTCAAATTTTACGTAAAGTATAATTTTTCATATTTAAGGCAGCCACTCTCAAAACTGCCATTGGTTCAGATTCCTAGTCAGACGAATCATTTTTTAGGAATTGACATTTTTATTTACAATAATTAATGAAGATTTTTAATGCATATTTTAGGGGCCATTCGCGGCTATAATTCACTGTAAACCTATCTTACATCGAATTTCATCTCTATTTTAATTTTGGCACTTGGATTATTATGTTTCCATAAACTCATTCATACATTAAACACATATAAAGTATTTTAGCATAAAATAGTGTAAAATAGCACATTTATTGATAGATTTGAATTAAATTCTACCTTTGCCCATTATAATTGGTTTATGTTTATATTTTAGTGAATAACGTTGATTTCATACTTTTATCTTCAAAATACGTTCTGCTATGATGATGAAGGACGCATAGCAAATGGATTTGGAATAGCTATTCGCTTTAGTTTAAAGGGTCCAGTCTCCGCACACATATCCACTCCCACACGCTCTGAGAACTCGGTGCATCCTTCAGCACAAGCACACTTACAGGTCTGTTGGATGCTAAATCCTCGCCGAGAGCCTATCAATACACTTCGATCGATGAGCCGAATCTCCTAAATAGCCATTTCAACGGCGACGTCATTCATATCAGCTGAATGGGTGAAAAATCCAATGCGAAACACATTCCACGTTCATCTACGAGTTCCTTGATGTTCCTTAGCCCGATAAAAGTGTTACATTCAAAAGGGTGTAATTGGAAATAAATTAATCTTTATTTTCTCTGGAAAATGGACGTATGTGCCATGCCAACGTAAACCGGACCTTAAGAACGAATTAGAAAGTAATTACTCAGTAAACCACATTAACATCAGCTAATTTATTTATTTAATTAGAAAATTGATGATATCAAGTTTGAATTCTAACATTCGCCGCAATTAATTGCTTCATTTAACATTAAGATAGACTTTTGGAATTGTTTTAAAACTCTACAAATTTCACTTAAATCATTTTATTACGTGCCACAGAGCAACTAGCTATGTAACACACGCTTAATAAATGCTTGCAAGCATAAATTAATTATATTAAGTCAAGACTGTTATGTGTTAAAGAATGGCGCCTCTGTGCAGCGAATGTGTAACCGTTTGCCTTCTACCTCGGCTTTTTATAAGTAAGGGGATACGAGTACGAGTGATATATGCTAAAAAAAGACTACATAAAAAATTCATCATGATCTACGTAAGAGCACAGCAACGTTTAACTCGATATATTTGTACAACGTAGTAAAATATTATGAATCATTTACGAATACTTTGTTGCATGAAGTTAATATAAGTAATTCAGTGTTGAGAATAGATATTACGTAATTTTTGTCTGGGTTTAGCACGGAAAGGAAATAAGAGTTAGGAGCCTTCTTTGAATTTCAATGTTACTCCGTTTTGATTAAATGATTAATAACTCGATAAATCATTCGTTTTATTTTAAACTTCAGATGTTGTACTAATTATATCTAAAGTACAGCGTAAGGCAGTTCGTTTTGTGAAGAAATGACACGATAGAAAAGCAAGGGTTACAAAAATACTCTCGGACGTAGGTTGGGAATCCTTGAAAGAAAGGAGATTGGAAGCTACGCTGCGATTGCTTAATAAATTCAGGGAAGCTACATTTGCAGATTCATTCTTTCTGCGAACGATACGCGACAATAACCGAGTAAAGAAGTAGTTTAGATTCAATTGGGGTTTATATCCACTACCACACGCCGATAGGCGGCTTGCAGGGTAGTAATGTAGATGAAGAAGTATCCATCGGCCAAACTCCTTGAATTCAATGTTGTCAATCAATTCAATGCAATCCAATGAATTCAAGTCTAATGACCTAATGAAACAATTAACTGGAAACTGAATTTAAAACTAAGGCGAGATATTTTTATGCCGAATTATTACCTATATTTATATCATTTCCATTTTATAGCATTTTATTTTACTTTTCTATCATTTCATTTAAAATACTATATCTGTTAGAACATTTCTGGTCGTAAAAACTATAAGCCCTGTATTTGATTACCAATTTTTTTAATTATTTCTGTAAATTTTCGACATATTTGAGAATTTAAAGATTCATATTTCATTTTACTTTTTAAATTGATATTGTTGAATAAGATTAGTATGGAAGGTCAGAATAGTAGGAAGGATCAGTAAGTAAAGCTACATGTTGTAACAACAAGTGGCTAAACGTAAAATGATATTACAGATTGAATGATCGGCTTAAATAGATTGAGTGATTGAGAGAGAACGGAAAGAGAAAGTAGAATCGACCCTCAAAGGAAAGTTACCAGAAAAAAATTGACGGATTAGCGAACGGTGGACAAAATGGCGACCGCAAAAAGTGAACGCGACTGCCTGACGAGTCTTTCTTTCCTTTTGGAGGAACCGAAGCTGAAAATCACTAACATCGCGAAATTTTCAATTTACATGTCGGAAACAGGATGTCGCTTCCTCACTCCACGCGTTCCCTCCCTCGCACGTCCACTCCCACCCGTGAACAGAATGAAATGAGGTTCCAAATAGTTGGGCGAATACGCAGGCAGGAGAGAGTGAAAGGTTAGGCAGTATAGCACAATTGGGACCGACGTCTCTTTTCCTTTCCGCTTCTCCGAAGCGTTTTCGAAAACTCTCTTTCCCCAGGGAGCATCTCCGGGCCCGAAATGGGTGATCGAGGGAGCGAAAGAACCCAAGGGGCCCAAGCCGGTGCATCCCATTGAATTTCTAAACGCCCGTTAGTAGCAATGCCTAATACTTGACCGGATATTCACTTAATTATAAACGATTTTCCTTATCGGAGGACGGAATCACGGCTTGGGGTCTGCTGTAGATTTTCTTACCCAAAAAGCCCGTGGAGTCATACGGGTTTGCTAGAAATTCTCACTTGAATGTGGAACAAAGATCTCGCAGAAATTTTATTTCTAATAAGGCGAGAAGGAAATTATAAATTATCTTTCATAAATTTTAGAAAAATATTTCCACAGGATAGCTAAATTGAAAAGTACTTACACTGACGCTCTAGAAGGGTTCATCCCGAAGGCCGGTTTGAACCACTTTTCTTTCATCTTCATCTTATAAAAACTGCTGTGGGGATGAGGCACATTAGTCGACATACGGATTTCGGTATACGATTCTGCTATTAAATTGGGAAAGAACGTTGAGAGGGAAACAAAGTCGCGTAGATGCATCGAAAAGGCCGAATCAATAATCATTTCAATAGATTATAGCAAGGAGTGATCGATCTGAGATCGATATTTATTTAAAATATTATATTTTCCGGTTGAACTTCAAGTAAGCTAATGGATTCTCAGTTCCAGGGTCAGCTGTAGTTTAAGATAAGTTATGCGACTATAATCATTATTTATTAAGATTAATGAGTATTAATGAGTATTTCCTCGGGTGGACATTTTCCTAAATGGGTTACATTTAAATTTTTAGCCTCATTTCAGTTCCTTTTTCCCAACTCTCGCATTGATTAATTTAATTAAAATAAACACTATCATAAAAATTCTTCCCATTTGGAATCCTGCTGAATTTAGCCGAAATAATTAAGGAAAGGGTAAAGGTGACTTTGCACATAAGGGTGTGCACCCAGGAAAATTCCCAAGGAAAAACGGACTTGAAAAAAGTCTGACAGGGCCGGGAATCGAACCATCGAACAATCGAACCATCGAACATCGAACAACCGAAAACCAATCGAACCAAAATAAGGCAGCCTCCCGGTTAGAGGAAGATCCCGGGTTCGATTCCCAGCCCTGTCAGACTTTTTTCAAGTCCGTTTTTCCTTGGGAATTAGCCGAAATACTTTACATCATCATAAAAATCGGACAAAAAACTCCAAATATTTCAAAGGAGCATTTCCGTTTTACCTTCAATTTTGTATGTACTTTGGTGGCCCCAATTCCATCTTACTTTAGCTAATCACCGCCACTTTGCATAAAGCTTTCCGGTTAGCATGCTCCGCACTTGGGCATAGTCCCTCTACCTCCACTCACCGCCTCTCTTACCGATTTAAGCGTCCATTCTTCCGTCGTTAACCTCATTTCCTATCCACTCGTAGCCTCGATGTACTCTTTATGCTCTCCCTCTCTGCATAATTCACGCCCGCTCTTGACCTTATGGATCCCAAGTTTTAGAAACCAATTTACCAACCCCACTCTCTATCCCCAGCCTCTCTCTTCCTAATTTACTCTGCAACAATCCCGTTGTTTCCGGATCTCTCATTTTTCTTACTTGCTATTAATTGGCAAAGTTTTTAATCGAGTTCGTCCGCCGTCCTTGTATGCTGTTTTACTATCTCTCTGTGATGCACTCGCTAATTTTCCGAAGACTCGAAGTTCCGCTCGTTTTTCATTTCCTGTGATTATTCAATCGAATGCGCTAGGAATGCAGATGGCCCAGTTAAGTCAAAAAGCGTGCAACTGTTGGAAATCCTCCTTACGTAATTTTACGTCATTAATCAAGTATGTCATCCCAAATTCGGAGAATTCTACGAAATCCGAGAATTATGCCGGATTGTTTTTAAATTTTTATTGACGTTATCGATTATTATTATCGAGAATCCACGATGTCTTTTGATCTAAATCATCATTCATTTTGGCGTTTATCTTCTGAATTTGTATTTGATATTTTGCGCATTTCAAATTTTAATTGACAATTTAATTTATCCATCTTTTAAATAAGATGCAAAATGAAGGAGATAATTGGTACTTTTTCCACAAAATTTACAAAATTTCCACAAAATTTTGTGAAAAAGTACCAATTATCCCCTTCATTTCTCATGATGGATTTCCACCATATCTCGCCCAACTCTGTGAATTTTAAATAAGAGCTATAAATAACGTTGTATTACAGAAGCGGACTGATTTAATTTGACGGAGAACTGATGTTTTCAAAGTTACTAATTTTTAAGATGCTTAGAGCAATGTAATTTTTTGGTATTACTCTGTCATCAAAATATTCGTCATCAAAGTAGCTCAGAAACATCCTTACGATTAATAAGATGTTTATATGCTGCGAATTTAGCCTATTAATTTGAATTATTATTGGTATTTCGATAGTATTTTCTAGAATAAATGTTTTGCATGTCAGATAACTATACTATACATTTTTCAACTTCGATGAAACGTGCCAATTAAATTACTTATTGTAAATATATTGTATTGATTTAACCTATTTCGTACTAAGAGAATAAATATGATTACCTATATCTTTCCCAAATTCAATCATTATCTTCCAATTTGTGATGCGTCTCATATTTATTCAGTAATCATATATTCAAGAGTAATGGAAAGCTTCATTCACATGCTCAAGATTTGCTTATTAAAATGCTATCTGAAATAGGAGTCCGAATAGTAACCTTTAAACTGTAGGCAATCGAAATAAGAGATATAGGATCTAATATTCACCAATAATGTCTTAGACGGGAGTATTTTACTAAATACGCTTAAAAGTGTATTTCAGTTAACTACAAGCTTACAAATACCAAATATTTGAATGACTTTTATCTAAGTTGATTAAAGTACGAAAGGATTTCATCTAAAATAATATTCCTGGAGAAAAGTAAATGTGTTTCAATTCTTAAATTCTAATACTTGATAAAAATTGAGCTTTCTAGTGTTTCTAAAGGAATCAATTTTTTCTCGTGCAAGTAAATTTGCAGTTACTTAACTTATTGCTACAAAAGCTCTCGATTTTAGGCTCTTCAGATATATTCCATTAGCATTCACAGCCGAAATCCACTAACAGACCGGAAGAGAGTGAAATAAGAGTGTGGCAGTCGGATTTTAATTAATCGCTCAAAACTCTCGCAGACATTGAAAGACAGTAAACTGGTTCCCGGAAGCCCTTTTTTCAATGAGGCGGAACGGGCATTCCTGGATACTCCCCTTCCTGCACTCCAGAGCCGTATAATTAGTCTGCACCCGTCGCATTTACAACGATTTATTTCTGCAATTCCGACCACCACGTCTACTTTCAGGAAGGAAGCAAGGGAGGGAGTGCAGGGAGATAGGCTTCCCAACGGCTTTCTGAATTCCTGCACGCCTTCCGTATGCAGAAGAATAGCTCTCGAGGAGGTATTGGCGTTAAAGGGAAAAAATGAAGACGGCAAACACAGAGGAGTTAGAACACAGCGGCAAGAAGACGTGCGAGAAAAAACAGTCTTTTTCGAACAGTTCATCTCTTAAGGAATTTCGCGGATATCTTCCAAACATTCCATCACGTGTTTCCGCGAGAAGAAAAAATAACGCAAACATTTTTGAAATATTATTTTTTGCGAGAATTTGGATTGAATATTTCGAAAACCAAGAAAAACGTAATTTAAATTTGTGGAAAACTCGGGGAAGCCTTCCAATATAACTTTCGCTTCAATTTATTATTTCTGTCTACAAGAGAACCCGGATGGAAATCTAAGGAAACGTTTGACGATATTTATAAAATCTTATGTGCCATCTGTACATACGCACACATAAGCAAATATATATATTCACATGTTTTAGTGCGATCAGATGACTTACTGTATATGTATCGAGGATACTATAGGAAAATATTTACAGTCGACATTTTTAACCTTTGATGTTCACAAGTGAAAGAAATACGTCGGTCGCTCGGTGTTACAACTCTGCCGTTAGGCAACAGGGTTTTGACGTAGAAGTAGATTTATGTTTGATGCAAGTTGCATTACATAATTTTTACGTTAGAAAAGGCGCATTAGCTACTTCTTATGGAGATATACTTAGTTCAACATTAAATATGAATTTATTTTTCGAACGTTGTGTGTTAAAGGCTGATGAGTCTGAATTTTCTTAGTTTTTAAATACATTTAAAGCTTCTATTTGCCTTGTTTTATTAAGTAATGTGTGTGGTAGAATATAAAGTTATACGATGTGTATTCATCCTTCTTTTTTAGTGATGAATTAGTGTATTAAACAAATAAGCTTTGTATTTTATCCCAAAGAAAATTGGACTTGAATTAGTCCGACGAGATCTTCCACTATCCGGTACGCTGCATTATTCTACGAATCTGTTAGACCAGAACGTGTTTTTGGGGATTTTTTTAGGAAGTATCAATTTTCCGACCGGATAGCATAGTTGGTTAAAACGGTTTCCCGAAAAAAAGAAGAAGATTCCGGGTTCGATTCCCGTTTTTCGTTTTCCGTTTTTCCCCAAGGTGCATGTCCTATCGTGCAAATGTCTACATTATCTTTGTATTTTATGTGCTTATATATGTTTCAGGAGAATAGATCAGAGTACGTTATTTCGCGTTTGCTTTTGAACTGTCGCCTATTTTTAGATCACCTACTATTTAATTACGATGTATATTTTTTGCATACGCGTCAAACTGCCCCTTTTATACAAGCTCAACAGCCCAGAGTATAAATTAGTTCATGTTTTGAAAATAATTGACCAGAATCCACCTCAAACAAAAATATCTGAAAAATTACTGTAATTTGAGAACCTCACAGTGCCATTTGCCAAACTCTTGAGAGTTGCATTCCGCAGAAAAATCTTTTCGCTTGAAAATTAACGAAGAAAACTTGACGAACAAAATCCACCACGCCTCCTCCATAGGCTGTTAACGTAATCCCCGCTGGTCCTTACGGATGCTGCGCTCTATAACCGTGGAGTACGACGGTGATTACCGGGCGTTTCCCCGAAAATAAGATGGAAAAAGCAGAAAAAACGAAAGCGAGGAAAAAACAATCGAATGGGGGAATGCGCCTGCGAAATTGAGAAGCTCGAGTTTTGCAAATGGCAGTGGAAAATTTTGGTGTCGAAATCCAATTTATTAGATGAGTTCCCAGAGTGCGTTACGGAAGGGGTATAAGAGACAGTGGAGGGAGAAGCGTTTTTCCCAGGAGGTCGCGACGGCGAAATCCAATTCGGTATATGGATACGCGTAGCAATTTTTGCAAATGAAAATTAAAATTTTTCGGATTAAGGAAATGTCGGCTCTCTCGAGATAAAAACAGACGTACTTGCGGTGGGAAAAAAGGAACGAAATGTATCGAATTCCACCGATCATCGGCTTGAATCACCAAGCATCGGCTACAAAAAGGAATATTTTATGTATCCAAAACATGTTAAGTGTATATTTCATACCATAAAAATACGCTAGGGATTATTTATCACTATAAATTTGTATACTATTACTCAAGCAAAATGAGAAAAGTAAATGTTCGTCTTTAGGATTTCTATGAAAAAAAATATCTAATGCAGGGAAGGCAATTTTTTAATTGTTTGCGAATTTTTATTTGATTTTATTTTAAGTTCTCATGAAACTAAGCCATGTAGCGCATACTTCGTGTGTAGCTGATATAGAAAATTGTTGAATTTATTCCTTATGGCCTCCAAACAAACCTGATCACGATAATATCTATCATAAAAAAGGATGCGTAGTTAAATAAATATTTATAATAATGATAATGAATTTCTCTCCTGAGTTAAAAACAGACGTACTTGGGTTGGAGAAAAATTAACTAAACCAATCGATTCTCTGCCGATCTTCTCCTTGAAGTCACCCAGCATTGGCTACAAAAAGAAATATTTAATTTACCCAAAGCATTTTAGGTACACATTTTATATTATAAAAAAGAAAAAGAGAGATTTTATGAAGAATAATCTTTATTATTTTATATACGAGTAAGTTTTTACATGTAAAATAAGCACAAGCCAGAATCATGTGTACCCAGGAAAGTTTTTAAATATGGATTTTTTCAAAAATGTGACATATTTTCTGCATGGGCAAGTACTTAAGTCTTGGCAAAAGTTCTTTAGATAGTTCGATTTTAAATACACTTCTAATCCAAAAACTATCTAGCACATGTGTTAATTTTATTTGGTAATACGAAATATTACAACATATCTTTCATTATTGTATGTTTATATTTTTTACGTGAAATGGATGTGTCAATATTTATCATAAGAATAGTTTCAATATTTTTGGCATATTTAAAGTTATGATAACTTCAGCATTTTATATTCAAGTCGATGCTAAATTCATTCTCAATTTCTTTAGTTTATACCTAAAAAAACACGTCAACTGAATTTTATAGCTCTTTTTAGCTATTCCAAAGTCTGTTTCAGTAAAAACTTTGGGGAATAATTCAGTATCCACATTTTCGAATAATGGAAGATATAAATTATAACGGCGATTGAATGAAAGGTGAATAAAAGAAATATACTTGACAAAACATGAACAAGTTATAGAATCAACTGCTTGGGCCGTGACTTCGTGATATTGATCCATCAGAAGCGAAGTTGAACCACTTTTACTAGACCACAAAGTTGGTTTCACTTTCGCTCCTGATGAACAAGTTATATTTCCAAAACGATTATTTTTCCTTAAGGTTCACGCGTAGCCGGAATGAATTTCGTGATTCAGATTTGGAGAATTAAAAGAGGTAATCCACTCTCGAATCGTGGTATTTCATCAACAAGGATTAATTTTGTACTTGGATTCAGGAGACCCTTCAATTCCAATTAGTGTCAGTCAGGATATGAGATCATCTAGGATAATAGAATCTGTGAGCGTATCAAGATTTTATGGGTCCTATTGATACACGTGGACGATTATGATGCTTTGTTTGCCAAAAATCCTCGACTAAGACTTGGAGTATAAACTGCGCATCTGTATATGAGCCGTAGATTTCCTTTCAGTTTATTAAGTTTTAATTTAGTTCTTTCTCGATTCGATTAGCTAAACCTGTTTTACTGTTTCTGGAGTCCCAATTGTAAGTATATTGATTTTTTTCGTCATTGAAGCCCATGATAATTAATCTCACTAATATGAATATCATAAAAAAACTTAAATATTGATCAAACAACGCTGAATTTTCTTCACAATTAAATAATACATTTAAATAGAATGTATCAAATATTATGAGGAGACGATATGGAAAATTAAAATTGCACATAAGCAATACATATAAAATGTAGCCCCTTAATCCAGATATCAGTCCGAAATGTGGGTAACTTATTAATTAGTGGCTTAGAGTTGCAACATCTAATTGTTGATACAGAATAATTTCTAACGTGGTTTGTAGGAACAAAGTACAATCATGCTAAGCAGGTGGAAACTTTTTAGAATCCATGATTCAATTTCCTTTAAATGAAGCATTGTGAGAGGTTTTCTATTTTAAGAGAAAATAGTAATACAGTTGATTACGAATATTGATGTAATAAGCTTTTATGAGTTTTTAGTGTTGCATCCTGCCTAATACTTAAGAATTCAATCCGATACATTCGCAGACTACATGGAGACGTTTGTAAGTCGGTGTAAGATAGTTTTGAAAACTCTCCTTCCAAGCAAAGAATAACACCTTGAACAGATTAATTCAATTATAGACATATCTTCTCGATTTTAACATAATCATTTACCGCACACGAATCTTACAAAAGAATAATTTTATCCCATTTGAAATAGTAAATACCCGCAAAATATCATGCTTCTCGATAGCTGAATGCTATTGATAGAATTTTACATGCTAAGAATATGGAAGATCCCGAATAGAATCTGCCAAGCGGGGAATTCCCAACGTAAAATTTAATACAACTAGTGGACTGGAGATTTAAGACCATTTTCCATACACGGATACATCAATTCTCTGTGCTCCTCTACTCTACCTATATGTATCGTTAGAAGATTTTTTTTTTAAATTTTTTCCGAGCACAAATATCCTAATAGGTTTACTCATAGAATGGTATTGAATTCACAGTGTAGCATGATCCCCAAACTATATAATCGCACGTAATTTATTTAGCTTTACGCCAATACGTAGTGAATATAGGAAGGATACATGAATGGTAAATATTAAAAAAAAATACTCTTCACTATACAATGGCCATATTCCTGATGATGACCAAAAAGCCAAAATATGTTCTAAATTAAAATACTGTAAAAATACGAGGTAAAATTACTATCTGTATTATTACACTAAATTTTCTGATAGGCATACATCAGGTGACAGAGTTTACTTTATAGATATATTAAAATAGTAAATGGGAATTAGTAAGATGAAATACATCATCATAAAGTAAAATGCTATAACATTAATTACATTTTTTCTTTGCTTCACTAATTCAACACTTATTAATCAAAATATTACCTCACTACTGATCTCTATCATACTATTACCATTACTTTTCACCAATCTACTTCAAATTCATTCTAAACATTTTCAACACACATCACTTATTCAGTCCTTACACTTAAAAATGCTAACAATAAAGTTAACGAGCGTATAAAGCACATGCTGATTACAATGCATTAAATTTCAATACCTATCTGTCTAAACATATCTATATAGTTGTTAGCTTGGCTTACAGAATAACATAACGTTGAAATTATATGGTGAATTCTTCACTCTAACATAAGGAAAACAAGATATAAAGGAAACACAGAAATGAAACTCCAAAGAGAAGGAAATATCCCAATTGGAATTTCGCTTATTTTTCTTTGAGAGACGAACGGCTTTGGAAGGCGTCCGTTTCGGGAGAAAAGGGCTAGCGTATGGGAAAAGCTTTCGGCAGTAAATCTTTTAAAGCGCAGTTCAAAATTAAATTAGAGCATCGTTGACGGCCTGCTCCTTCCGGTAGAGTTTTTATAAACCAACACACACTCTTAAGAGGGAAAAGATGAACGACCCTAGCTCCGCTCCGCAGCGCAAATTATTTGGAAGAATTGAAGGCATCGCTTCCTCTGGCGCCTCCGTAGTTCCCGAAAGCGGTTCTCACGGGAGGGACTGAAAAGGGTAATCGGACGAGGGATGAAGATCATTGGAAGTGTAAATAAAATGGAAGAAGAGGGAAGAAATTTGGATGGAAAAATTGGTTGATATTCGTGATTTGGTACTCCTAGAGTCCTTCAAGAACTTCGTACAATTATAATATATATATTTTTTCCTATCCTATCTTTCATAAAAACATACCTCGTTCAGTTACTGATGAACAAATTTTTATTGAATTACAACGCAAAATATAAAGTCGTCGAAAAACGTTGTTGCATTCTAAACTAGGATAGGTGACCGATTACAGCTCTTATATTATTATTTTTGATTCATATGTTGCTAGAGGGCTAATATTGCTGAGGTAATATTATAATATCACTGAGGAATATTATCTGAATAGCGTTTTGTGTTTGATATATTCCATTTGTTAGACTACTTACAACACTATTTAAAATAATACATATAATGTTATTGGCTATCACGAAACTAATACAATATAGATACAACAGTACATTTCGATTACACTTGATAATCGTCTACAAGTCGCAACAATTCCATAATTTCAATACAGTTGTCTCGTTAATAAATGGTACATTTCCAAGCTAAAGCTGGTTAACCCTACCTCTATTCTACTACTATAGGATAATAAATCGTTACTACAGGCCAAAATCTTTTGTTTTAGGTTCATATAAAAATTATCAAAGTTTCATTATATTTCTGTATAAAATATTTTACACCGTAACGAGTCATAAAAACGATTGTTATTTGGAATGCAATTTTATTTGCTGATTGCTAGGAATTAATACGAAATTATAACACGCTTTAGTAATACTTCCTTAAGGCTACCTATATCAGTGGAAATTTTTTCCTGAGCTTAGGATTTTTTAAAATCCACATACTAGTTTTCTTCGTGTACTTTTGCAAACTATCTCTATCTTTCTGTTTCGCATATGACGATGTGTTAGGTGTAAGAAGAGACTTTCTAGTCTCAATCTCGCCCGAATAAAGTCCATTTATTATTATTACTATCCGCAGGTCTATACAAAAAATGTTCACAGAAATTAATTATTAGTGATTAGAAAGAGACGTTTCAACAAACAATATAGGAGTAAGACAAGGCTTTTCCTATTTCTTTTTGAATTAGTACGTAAGGTCAAAAGAGAAAGGAATTTAATTTAGAGAAAGGAAAAGATATATCAACGGTGAAGGTCCCAGGTCCAGTTGTCTCAGAAGGATATAAGAAATGTACATCAATTGTGAAGATTTGTTTTACTAATGTTTCGGAAAGTATGTTAATGGTGAAAATGTCTGAGAAAGAAAAGAGATATAAGTGGTAACGAAATGAATACATATAAGAGCTTGAGAAGTTGGATCTGTAGTTCAAATAAAGGTGAATAAGATATGGGTAAAGAAAGAGAATTTTACCAAATGCTTGATCATACGTTACTTATGAACACTTTTATTTTATTCCACCTTAATTCAAACGACTCGTTATAACTAAAATAAATTCAATTTTTAATATATATCATAGGAATTGATTTTGAAATTCACTTAATTTAACACATGCCAACTTTTCTAAAGTGAGTCAGAGAAAACGTAATTCTTAAGCTAATTTTTATGAAAGATTAAAAAATATCTAGTTGAATTTTTAAGGTACTAAGTCAACCAGAGTCAAATTATATTAAATATTACCGTATTCAGCAATTCACCTAGAATTTTGATTTTGTCTTAAGTGTTTCGTATAGGTTTGAAAATAATTTCATTGAGTACTCAAATCTAGTTTGCAAAAAAGACGTTTCATTGCTCCAGATAATATAATTTTTATCATGATAAGTCACATGATTCCTTAGAATCAAGAAAGAGCATACGAAATGCAACATTAGAAGTAATGAATGAAATGATGCGTTTCAAAGTCAAATATTTTGTCTTGTGCTTCAAAGCATGGCATTACAACGTTGTTTATATTGTTTTTACTTTACTTTCATAGTTAAATATCACTTTGGAAATTTTATAACTATAATACATGAATAAATACGTCGATTGAGATTAGTCCGCTATAATTTTCTTACAAATTAATATGTTTTATTCATTTAATTTGACTTAAATCGTGAATTATCACATTGGAAATTTTATAAATATGTTACATGAGCAATAACTATTTCCACAGCTGGATCATTTGGCACTTAGCTATCTGAAAGCCTTCATTTATATGCTATGTAAACCGTAACCGCAGCTGAGCAAATGCAAAATTTGATCAGATTTAAATTCATAACATAATTTCCTCCCAAGGCTACTCATTTTGCTGATATTAAAACCGCAAGATAACTCTTAGACGGCCAGTGATAACATCTCCAAGGAGTTAGGATTGGGAGAATAGTTCTCTCTCGTACCTCTTGGAAGGGAGAGTGCTTTAGAAGAAAGGGCAGCCACATGTTTTCTTACGCAGAGGAAAGGCAAGGATCCAACGTGGGAGTCCCTAACGATAAAGAGTTTGAAAATTTTCGAAATAAATTTCTCATTTTTTCCTCAAGGCGGCTCTCGTGCTTTGGCGAAATGAGATGGAAATAAATTCGTTCCCGGAATTTCCGCCGGTTTGTGGAATCGCTTGTGTAGGGAGTCTCTTTTTCTCTCTGCTTAAATGGTATGGGAGAGAGAGGGGATTGTTTTAAACTGTGCATGGAGCGGTAGAAGAAGGGATTTCCCGGTATTCTAGAAAGGTGAAGGGAATAATAGTAATTCCAACTTTTAAGCTTGTTATCTTATACTAACGGTAGATTGTGGATCCACCTTTTTAGTAAAACTTTCCAAAATAAAAACTCTCGTTTGGTTGTTCTTTGTTCGTCTCAGCTCTAAACATGTACTTCAAGCCAACATTTCGCAGCGGGTTGTGTTATAATTCTTTCATTAAATCTTATTTTATCAAAGTACATTTTTGTTCGCCCAATTTGCAATGATACCTAAGACTTACGAATAAATATGTCTTTTCGTGCGTATAAGTGATTAATATATGAATAAGTCAGTCGTGAGATATATTACACAATTTCGTTATTGTCTACTGATATTAAATCTCCAACTGTAAGAACCCGTTTGAGCTAAATGCCAAATGAATATGAAATACGATATAATATCCAAATTATTAGATTAAATGGCATAGCATATTTTACTTCTCTAATTGTCTTTCTTTTAATGTAATGTTATTCCTTTAAGAGTTTTGCTTAAGGGTCGTAAACAAATTAAGTAACGCTAAGTTATCCAATTTTGCGTTACTTAATTATTAGTAATAACCCTCCCCCCATGTAGCTGGACCGTAACGCCAGGCAGGACCCCCCCTCCTATCCGTTACGTAGCGAGTGCTTTGTGAAACGTTTTGGGCTTATATTTAGGATAGAAAGATTTTTAGTTCCCAATAATAATTCAGTTTTAATAAACAATTTCAATTTTAAAGGCCATTCATGCATTTCAACTAGATTCAATGCCATTTCCTGATGATAATTAGCATCGCACAGAACACAGACAGGGGAATACTCGTGCAGCCTACCAGTGGCGTTCCTAGCGTTGGTGTCACCCGGTGCGGTAGCTCATGGTGTCCCTCAATTTTGTAAATTTAATGCGTATAAAAAAATTGATACGTTTTAATTTTCATTTTAATTATGGTTTATATGATATTCAAAATTGTACACTCAAAAATATAAATACAGTACGTACATATAAAAAAGGAAATGAATTTAAATTAATGACACGTTATATTAAAACTTTCCTTTTCTAACTTTCAAAGCTGCAAATTTATTAATTATTTCATTAAAATCAATGTCTTTCGCTTTTTTTCGCGAATTCGCTTTCTATAAAACGATGCATGAAATTTATTCGTGCTTTTGAAAAAGATATTTAACATTCTTTATATCAAAATGTTTAGGAGGAGACAAAAAATGACAAATCTAATCATGTTTTGAATGACCACAAACATACACTGGGTTGCGAGAATTCGAAACCTTCATCTTGTATCCTTGTAGGGAATTTAAAATATCTGAACCCGTTTTTAGGGACTGAAGATATTTCCTCAGCTACATTTGTCACAGCGGACTGTTCCAGAAAATTTTTTCTTGTTTTTTTCTATCACTTTTTATACTTACAAGGGCGTCCGAAGGTCATAGGCAGTTTATTTTTTCACCTTTATAATAACGTTACTCTGGTACATTTTTGAACTGTATTTCTATCTGAAATCTCTTGCATTATACATAATTATAATAGCAACGTATTGTATTCACGATTTAAATGCGTATTTTTTATGACTTACATCTTTATCTGATTTATATGAAAGCATAAATAAATGCATTATTCCGCTATTCGTAAACCGATTTAATATCATAAATTTATTTATTTAATTCACATTTATTGATTCATGTTATTTTTATTAAAATCTCACGGATGCTCATATTATCTGATCACAAATACAGTGTAATATGCGAAGTACTATTAACTATATTAATCTCATTAATACTGTTGTTTCGAGAGAAATCTAATGGTATCGTGATATTTAGAATTTTATCGTATCATAATATATTTTGATGAAGCATATATTTTGCATCATTCTTGTGTTAAAGAGTACCATTTCAGTGTTTTAATATTGGGGGAGGAGTGAATTAAGTCGAAAAGCGAAGACATACGAGTGGTAAGGTTCACTTCCGCGATAAAGAATGAGGAAAGGGTTAAGGGAGGGAGCAAAAAGGCAGGTAAAGGTTGAGTAAGAGAGATAAACATGTTTCCCTTAGGAGACGACTGAGAAAAATACTGGGTCGGAAAGGGAGAGAAAGGATAAACAGTGACTCCTGCGAAGCGAAAACGTACACTTTCCAAAAACAAAAAAAGTGCGTGTGGGCAGGAAATGGAAGATTGCTGCTAAACGCTAATAAATGTCTTTTACTCGGAGTGCCAATTGTTTTTCTAAGAAGAGGGTATAAAATGAACATTTTGACCTCGCAGACAAAAATAATGCAAAGTTTTCCTAACTCGATGGGTTAGGTCCTTTTCTTGACTACATAGCATTTCCATTAAATATTAAAATGTAAGAGGAATATTTCAAGGCTTCCATAAACTATTCTTGTTTCCTTTTTTACGAAGAGGTATTCTTATGTAGATATTTTTAGATAAGTTTATTATCTTTACTGTATTATATTTTCCACATTATTTTTTCTATGGCTGCGAGAGATAGGTAATTAAATTCCTCATCACTACCATGAGTATATAGATTTTATTCATACTTTCTGTAAAAACTATAACAGCGAGAGAATGCTAATGTAGTACTAATGGTAGATCAGTGACCAATAATCTATTATAAATGTATATTTACGTTTGATAAAATAATACATTGCTATACTAATTCATAGATATAATTTTCCAATAAGCAAAAACTTGAAAATATTTATGTTTAAGAATCTCAATAACTTATAAATAACACTCTCTTGGAATCTGACAGTATTTTAAATTGTACAGAAACGAAAGTTGGGACACGGCTGTTACGGAATTAGAGGTTTTAAATCTCCAATAGCCGTTTTTTTTTCGGCGTTCCTCTTCTCATTCCCCGGTATTCCGAGAAGTGCGGTGTCTTGTTTTTTCTAGAGTCTCGTATTCTGTAAATAACTTTCTAGGACACTTCATTTAACATATCATTAAAGTTAAGTATACGACTGTTTCTACAGAATGTTTCAATGAACACATTTCGTAGTTATACAGCAGTGGAAGTTGTTCAGTATGTCAGTATGCAAACTTGTTGTGTTCTTGATTCCCTAAGGAATTGTTTCATGTATCAAACATACGCATCTATTATATGATCTACCTTCCAGTAGGTGTATGCTCATTATTAATCCCTATTCAATGCCATCTACCTCACTTTTTGCTGGCTTACCCCACCCTTTATGTCACCTAGTATCTTCTGCCTTTTTCTTTTCCTTTGTATTCTACCCGCAATTACTTTTCTTAGCATCCATTCTCTTCGTAATATTTGACTCACTCGTTTCATCTGTCGATGCTTTATTACTTCAATTAAAGCCTTCTCTTCTCTAACCCTATTTAAGACTTCTGTGTTTTCTCCAATCAACCCCACTTACTTTTTGCATTCCACGCTAAATTCAAATTTCAAAGGCCTTCAAATGTTTGACTTTAGTGTGATGCGTCCGGGAAAAGAATTTCCCATTCATTAAAACTTCACTATGAATTACAGACATAGAAATATCAATTTAGCATATCAATGTTTCCGCGAAATTTTGTTTCACGCCTGTATTTCCGCAAATATCTTTTTCCTCTAAATAAAAGTGTAGCTTCATTTCAGTTGGTGAATTTCCTCATTCCGAATTTTCGATTAAAAATATTCCTCGGATAAAGAAAACGTTTGCCTTGAGCTCGCACCCGAAAAGCAAAACAAGTTTCCGATCAAAAAAACTCGGGCGAAATGCGGCGAAGGTAAAAGTTTCACTTTCGAAGTCATGAAACTCCAAACTAAGCTCGATGTCTAATGGCGCACCGCTGCGTAACAATCAGCGATCCTTTGGCAACGGGATATAGCAGCCCCTCCACCTTCCGGAAACCCACCTCGAGAAACAATCCTTCCTCTTTTGTTCCCATCCCTTTTGGAATTCGAAATAACTCCCGCTCATCTCCGCATTTTTTCCCGGGGAAAAGACTCTTAGAACTGCCGTAGAAAGTCAATTCAGTGGAAACGACGAATCGAACGTAAGCAAGCGGGAAACGGAGACCGTATAACCCGTTCGCTTCCCACGCCTTCATTTGTTTCCTCTCCAAACGTTTTTCGAATCGCTCTTTGTCTTCCCCGGCCTCCGTCGATGGCGCTGTTGTATTTTTTGCACCACTTTTTTCGTTCGATTCCAATGATGACACCTTTTCTTTTCCGTTGACTTTTGATGCCTCCCATTTGTTTCGGATGGAGAATTTTTATCAGCCGGCGGAAACGCTCCGTTCATAAATCACCTTCTTCTGCAATGATGTGCGTACGTTTTGACTGCTGGGTATTCTATTAGAAAAATAAACATTCTTCCAGGAAATGGAAGGATCGGAATCATTCTTGTACTCTCCCGTAGTATCGTTTATCATTCGGAAAGGGGAGACGAGATGGAATATGTCCTGAGAAAGATGTGGGAGAAATAGGGTTCAGTGAAACAATATTGACATGTGTTTCAGTTACATATGTGCTTAAACTGTTAAGTTTATCGCGTAACCAAAGCCATCACTGTTAATTATGGAAGTCATGGAAGAAACAAGAAGGTAGAAGAAAAAAGTTATGGAATCAAACCGATACTCAACCAATGTAAACGTTGAAAATGTATGGTTAATTCAAATTGTGCTGTTTTTTAATTAGTAAAAAATAAGGTTTTAAGTAACATACTGAATATTTGTATGCAGGAATAAAAAGAGTTCGAGAAAGATAATTATTCATAATTTTCTCATTTTAAAATGATTCACTGCTAAGCAGAATATATTGTGAATATTGTTTTAATAAAAAGTTATTTTAGCAGTCATTTATGGCTACATTTCGTTTATCGTTGAAATAGATGTATTTAAAAATAATAAATAATATTTAATGTACAAATTATACTTCAAAAGTATCAGGAATGATTTTATAAATACCCATTCACTAGTATTTGAATCTACTGTGAAAAAAATAATGAATTCGACAAGATCGCGATGTATGCTTTTTATTTATAATTACAGATTATGGTCAGAATGGTATGGATTTTCCACAGAAACTGATATAATAATCAACGGAGCTTGAACTTCTTTAAGCTGTAGCCTAAACTTCAGTCGTAGCTTAAACATGGCAAATCAATAAGAATATATTTAGAATAATAAATGAGTGAAAATATTTATTTATTTTCAGAATAATGAGAAAAGTTCTTTTAATAGGCTGACCATGTCCTTTATAATTAAAAATATACATGTTTTCTGCCAGTAACACAAAATAGATTTCTGTAGAACTTGACATATTTTCATTGCTTAGATGCTGATATTATTTGAGAGTGTACTTGGCCATTTTGCCAATTGAAATATATTATTCACCAGGGATTAAAACCTTCACCTTGTTCCTGCAAGCAAATTACCTTAAAGCTCATTCACATGGAATTTATAAATTTGAAAAATAAAACTGCATCATTTGTTCCTCACTGAAACCGACGTAAATTTTTTGTTCAAGTAAATGTCCTTGTCGTGATACAAGTAGATTTAAAAGTACGTATTTCTTTATTTTCTGGACTTTAATTTGCAACTTTTCAGTTTATTAGTTGCAGAAAATCTGAGTTCTCTGTATTTTGTTACTTCTATCATTGAGCAAATAAAAATGTTCTGCTAAGAAATGTACAATTTTAGGCGATTTGGATGGGACTATCACGACAAAAATACCACTAATAGTCAGCCTGAATTTATCCTAACAAAGATTTACAAGAAAAATTAGTTTGATACACTACAATGGGAAAAGTGTGCAGAACCTCGGCCATGATATTCAGAGATATAACTTTGTACCTGCGAAATTCTCAACAAAGTCTACATTCACTCATGAATGTAAATGTTAACCATGTTTTGAATACTGTAATTCGCATCGTAAATTCGTTAGTAATGTCAGATCATCAATTTCGTACTTTGGAGCAACAGTTACTGCTTAATATAAACACTAATGTGAGGTCAGGGGAAGTCACTGACCTTGCCCATTTATTCCGCCCGTTCCCTTTTTAAGGTGAATATAATACCTTACATCCTCTAACCTCACATTTACCTTACCCTTCCCACGGCCCATTAAATACAACCACCATATCTGATATTTCTTTCCTCATATCTCACTGGCTCTTGAACGTCCCTTACCTTTCTCCCATTTACTATCCCTTCTGTCCAGTCCTCCCCCCTCTTAACCCCTTTCTTTCTTGTTTTCCCTTTCTCTCGACTCATGTCACCTGTTGCCTCCACTACGACCTCTGCTCCAATATATCCTCTCTCTCTCTCTAACCCTGACTCCCTTTCTTTCCCTTTCTTTGTCTCACCCATTTTCTCTCTTTTTTTAGAGGTCCGAATCTTTTTCCCCCGTCTCTTAGCTGCTGAAAACATTTCCTAGTTCTATTCCACTAAAGCTGAGGTATTTTCTTCATGTGCGGGTCATATGTGTATTTTCAATTTGCCGAATAGGTCTTAAAATTCAACTTTTCTGGCTTTTAGAGCTCTTCGTTAAACTGGAAAATAGTACGGAATAGGTAGATTGATCTCTTAAATCTGGTTTCACTGTAATAATTGTTTCTCTCAGTAAATTTAGCGTAATCTCTTGAATTTTCAAATCAGAAACTCCGTGGTTTGTCCTCTTCATTGGTATTTGGATTAGTGTATTAGCCCATAGAGCTGAGGACCCAAGATAGAATTCTAAATAGAGCATGGCTATTTGTGAGTGTTTAATTAATAATTTCATCATTTCTAGAAATGCTTTTATCACTCTAATCTTTGCCAAATGGAAACGATACGAGATCATTATTTCTAAAAGATTTTGTAAAAGCAAGCTTCATACATCAAAGGAGCGAAAATTTTAAGAGAGGGTTTCAGAGATCTTAACTTAGTTTATAGCTTGTTAGAGAGTTCTTAAAATTGTGACTTTATTAATTATGCGATGTTGATCATTATGCGTGATATTAGGATTTTTGTGTGACGGTTTAAGTTCTCTTATGTGTGATAGAATTAAGTTTTTAACTTTGTATGAACTTTAACACCTCGATGTCTTTAGAGTGAAAAATTAAACAGTAGTAAAATTACTGTTATCCATGATCCAAGAGCTTGAGACAATTACCCTAAAATGTTTCTCTATAAGTAATTTTACACTTCTTCAATTTTCAAGATGAAATATTAGTTTCACGCTCCAAAAACCGATAATATCTCATCAAATCTTGATCATGATAAAGATATTTGCTTCTAAATCTAAATAAGTAATTTAAAATACTTTGCTTCCGTAGAAATCACAGAGCTGATGTCGTTTACATAATTTGTATCAAATGATTAGGGAATCGCTGCCACAAAATAATTCATGGTCATATGTTTCGTTTATTCATTGAAAGATTTGGTTATTTATTTTAGAAAATATTTCCTGAATGACATCAAATTTCATGTATTTCTTTTTGTGTCAATCTATCTAAGAGAAAAATGAAATCGTAATCCTCTATCATGCAATTAAAGAAAGTTTTAATGAAAACAATCTGAGTTGTGCAAGAATTAAATATCATTGACTTTCCTGCCAACTTTCGGTATTCTAACCTCTGTATTAGTTCAGTGGTTAGAATACCTGCCTACCATAAGTGGGAGACCTGGGTTCGAGTTTCACCCAAGTCACTATTTTCACTTCTTGTACAACTTGGGTTAAGCCGCACACTTTCTTGAGCAGAGTTTAAGTTACTCTCTATCATTTTAAAACGATCTGTGTTGTTATAGATCACCGTTATTTGTATCCTGTAGGTAAAATGTTAAAAATTTGTAAAGAAAAATGAACATGATGAATGAAAAGCTCATGAGCAGTTATCTAGGCCACGAAATAAATTTCTAAAGTAGTTATACGAATATCAATTTTCTCAATGACTATTCCTCATAATTTAAGGAACAGAAGTATATTTAAGATGTATATTCCAGAATTATCCGAAAGCGATGAAACATTATCTCCATATCATTGAATTCACGCCGCGTGCTCATGAGCTCCGCCGAGGAATTAATCGAGCGAAACATCATCCACTACAGGTAATCTTTCTCATTCATACTTAAAGAAATTGAAGATATAAAGTTTTCCCATATAAGAGGAGGAAGTCCAGTAGCACGGTGACACTGTTAACTCATCATTGAACTCAGTAGGGAGTAACCAGAAAGAAACACATTTTTCAAAATTATGTATTACTACTGTACCTCATCTGATTTCATATCATCACAGCCATTGACAAGAGTAATTTTTATTTTGCACTTTTTAAAAAACTTATTGGTTTATTCCTTTTAGTCATCATCAGGATAATGAAAAGTGTTTGTGGAAAATACGAATGCGCTTATTTATTTAGTAAATATCGTTCAGCAAAGTCAGTTCAGATTATATTGTTAAAGAAAAATCTCTTTATCTTCTGCTAAAAGGCAAATTAAAAAAATGTAGCAGCAGTAGTATTGTTAATAGTGCTTCGACAGCTTAGGTCATTTCGTACATTGGCTCCCACCGGGAATCGAACCCGGGACCGCTTTCACCAAAGGCAAACACGCTGTCCACATGACAGTCCCGGAGCGAAAAAAAAATGTTTACCTAAAAATAGACTATTGTAATTTTTTTTGCTATTGATAGGCTTTTTGATAAAGATCAACTTGAAACGTGTGAAAGAGAATTCCTATGCAGATTTTTCTTATCGCTCGTGACCTAAGTGATTCTCCTACTACGATAGCAAGTACCCTTTTACTATGAAAGCACTCAACTTACACGTACTCTTTTCACCACCGCATCCAGTACTTATATCTATGCTTATTATTTCCCAGTACATGAAAAAAGAATCCCTTCACCACTTATGTGATCAGCTTCGCTTCATTAAATCGGAGGAAAAAGGAAAGATGCGAGCAATTTCCCCCACGGAGAAAAAATTTCCTTAACAAAGAAAAAAAGCAGCGATCTTCATTTTTCAATTATGATCTCCTCCTTCCCTTCCGTTCCTGGAAACGGAAAAATATATAAATAAAACCCACCGCATTCTCCGATAGTCTTATGTTTTTCCTTCTCTCTCACCCCTTCCATTGTTCGCCCACTACTTCCAAACGATTAGTTTCTATTCTTGCATCCGGGGGTAATGCAGAGAACTCTGAAAATGTTGAATACAAAATTCCGCGAGAGTCAGATACCATTTTCATCTCTCGCGACTCACTGCGGGAGGGGTCATTAAAAAGTCCTTGGGCGGATTTTATCCTTACGAGCGAAAATATCGCAGCGATATATCGTACAATAATCCCCTCTTTTGCTTTCGCTAGAGAAAAGAGTTCCGACTATTTCAGAGGAATAGCTAAAAATTGAGGTGCTGCGTGAATTTGATGCTAGAGTGCCTTCGGTATCCGTGTTCTCTATTACCACACTTAAGATTAGTTAATCTGTACAATTATCATGTAAAATAATTATCGTTTTGTATACATTTTTATATTTATTCATTCTATATTAGTATTTCACTATTTTGCTCGAAAATTTCGACTATTTGCCCAAAAATTATTTAAGATAATTTATTTTTTTATTTTAAACAACCCGTCCGCCTGACGCCTAAGATGAATGTTGGACTCGACTCTCATACGACTTTATACTAAAGATAAGACCATAAAATAAGTGCGGGTGGGTTTATGCTGCTTAGAATAGGATTGTTTTATTTTAGCTTACTAAAAACGATTAGATGTATGCAATAATATCTGTAACTTTTGGTTCAATTAAAATTCAGTTCCATCATTTTTTACAGGAGAATCTACTTGTATTGAATAAAGAGAAAATAACCTTTTTTTGGACGCTGCTTCTAGCACTTGCATACGATACTTTTCCTATTCTTCAGATAAAAAGGCGGTGTCGAATTTTCTTTCCATAACTTGTAGATCTTCAAAAAAATCCCCATTGGTAACTTACTTTTACCCAAATTCAATACTGTGGGTAAATGTAAGTGGAATAAAAAAATGTTCTAGAGATGATAAGGAAACAGAGACAGGCAATGGTACAAAATATTTTCCTTGATAGTACTCAATTTAAGTTTGCTCGAAACCTTTCTTCTCTCAAAATTGCAAACTTCTATCCCTCGCAATGATTTTCTTATTTGATTTTATATGGTTTCTAAGACAAGTTTTTGAGCGCAGGGGAAATGATATCTAAAAGTTATCAGTGTAAAAAATACAAGAAGTTGAAAATAATTTTATATGTACCAAAAGAGGTTTCTTAGTTAACTTAACACGATCTGTAAACTCGTAAAGTTAGTTTACCTCCTGAATTTTCGAAACCTATAAGAAATAATTAAAATAAAGGATAACTTCGTTTTTAATATTTCTACAAATAACTTTGGAATGATTTTGAAATAGTATACCAGTGTTTTAATGCTCATACTGTAAGAGCAGCTAAATTTCAAATAAAAAAATGACGTTTTGAGCACTATTGCATAAAATCAGGTGGTTTGCGGGAAAAGCAGAAGTACGATAAATGAGTGCATAATCTTTATTAGGCGTATCACACTCGTAATTTGAGGCAATAAATAGAAGACACGATTGAGTTTGTTCCGCTGTTAAGAAAAAAATGCACAACCAAACTTAGTTGGGCGTATTCCACCGTATTTCTCAAATGGGCAATTTGGTGCTCTTCCCGTAAATCGTGCATTGCATACAATGAGTTTCATGGAAATGAATAGCTGGAGGAAAAACGGCTTTGCTGGAGGAATGGGATTGAAGTCGATGGAGGCGGAAAAAGAGTGTTGCAGAGGAAGAAGCAAGAGATAATACAGAGGATGGTTAACGGGAAAAAAGAAGGGGCTTTCGGGAACGAAGCGGTTGGCAAGGATACAAATGCATTGTTGAGACTCTTTTGGAAGTGGTATTATTTTATCCGACTTTTTGGCTCGATTTTCATGAATAATATAACAGAGGGGGTAAAAAAGGCTTGAAGAGATGGTCGTACAAAAAGAATACAAATATACACGTGAAAGGAAGTGGCAGGAGATAATAATTTCCTTGGTGAGAAGGGGTACATGTTTTTGCTTCTGGCATGCGGATCTCTTTACATCTGATATTTAGAGGGGAAATCCGATAGTTTCCAGTTGCGCTGTTTCTTTTCTCTTGGCCCTCTTTCTGCTTTAAAAGTTGCCTTAATTCTTAGAAAAGTAGTTATAATAATAAATATATTAGAAATAAAAATAAGAGGCAAAATAATAATAGAATTGGGGTGTGGGGGAAAACTCCTTGGCTGGAGGCTTTCGGAGAAAACCCACTGTGCGGGAAAACGCTCACACAAGAAGGGGAGCGAAAAAAAACCGCGAAAACACAGATAGAAATACATACATGCATGGAATTTCACTAGTTGCATAATTGCTGGCCAATATTGTTGGGTAAATTTCTTGGTGGTTGATCACAGATGTCATTTACCTGAAAAGACAGAAGAAAAAGAGTAGACGGAAAATAAAGAGCTTTCGGAAATGCGATTTAAGTAATGGAGGCCTTAAAGTAGTTGACGGTATGCTAAAATATTACTTTCCTTATGAATGAAGATTTTTTTTAAATCGTCTACTTTATATGCGCACAAATTTGGAGATCCTAATTCCTGTAATAAAAATATAAGTAGACAATTTAAAAATGTTTTCATCATAATTTAACTATACGACTGTTTTAACACTGACTGACCTGAATAAACGTATACTATTCACAGGAAAAGATTAAGACCAAATGTGATATAAACTTACCCAGTCCGATATCAGAGCTAATAAGACATATTATCTTACAGTAAGTATTTTTAACATTGAATATAAGAATTTTGAGAGTTCCGCCGATGGCTATAAATGAGGAAAGAGTCACAGAATACTCCAAGCACCATCAAAAATGAGATCAACCGATGTACATTTCGCTGTCTGACAAATAGCATTATCAAGGTAACACAGGAGACGGTCTCCTGTGTTACCTTGATAATGCTGTTTGTCAGACAGCGAAATGTACATCGGTTGATCTCATTTTTGATGGTGCTTGGAGTATTCTGTGACTCTTTCGTCATTGAATATAAGAGATGAATTACCGGAAAAGAAATAATAAATTTAATATTTATTGTTATAACAACGAAAACAAAATTAGTTGCTAGAATTTGCAATTTTTCACTAGACTACAAAATACTTTAACTACTGAATTTCATGTTCTAGTTTCAAAATAAATAATTTCGTAGGTTTTATTAAGGGAAAAATATTTTTTTAGGAACGGAAAATTACATGAACTTTGATCCTACTGTGCCTAATGAATCTGCCCGTTAGAATGTAAGTCATAAGTGGTGATTATTTCGATATACGTGCCCGGAGTGAAAACTTGGACAGTTTTTTACACGTGGGAATCTAATAATATCCTTCTAATTTGCTCTTTAAAAAATGACATCCATCGTGAACTATCGTTAAATCCGTTACCTGATAATAAACTTCGTTAATAGTATAATCTGAAGCCCCTCATTGACGTATGATCCTAGTTTATGTCAGAATCTTAATCAATAGCTTGGCCCCAGATTTGCACGTGTCCCTAATTAAATGAAATACGGAACTCCTAGATGCTCTATCACTGACCTATTTATCAGAGGAGTGATAAAAAGTATTCTATAGCAGTATGGTTGGTTAACTTTCCCAACATGTTTCAGCACACCAGAAATAATTTTGCTTTTCACGTCTTCAAAACAACCTACTTATTTTTATAACGAAGTTACATTCTAAAAGCAGAGAATCCATTAAAAAATCAACAGCTTAATAAAAGTACACTTCTGCAGTAATCTTTAGCTGCAAGGTCAAGGTCCAAGCCCACGACACGTGTACGAAATAAAAATTATTTCCTCATTTCATAAGTTAAACCTAAAATAATTTTCTTTTCTATCGTAAACTTTTATAATGTACCATAACATATCGTATGTGGAGATAATGAGCACTGAAAAAAACATATATATTAAGTATATGCACACATAAATAGGAAAATTTACTGTGTTGCTTAGTTCGTGCACTAGTACGACCACAAACATGCACGAAATATTTACTTGGAGCATCTCAACAAGTATATTCTGACTTAACATTTCGAAGTATCTTCCTCTCATGAAGCTTAGAAACTATCAAATGCGATATTCATTCAAGATATAAACAATTTTGTGGAAGTTAGATCTAACTTTGGTGTAATATTTGATGTTTTCAGGTATGTAATATATGAATAAATTTGAGTCTTGCTTATTTTGAAAAACCAAGCTACCTGACGGGCATTTTAATGATGATTTGTAAGGCATCCTCCCAAAAAGTGAGGAAACTCTGTTAAACACATATCGCCTTCTCACCACGCTACCATTAATTCAGCTCGCCCAACACTTTCTCACGTTCCCCATCCACATTGGCCCCACGTGTCAACCAAAACATCCATTTCGAAAGAAAAATTGTCACCCCAACACCTCCTGCCACCTCATCCACCTTCACTCCGCGTCAGCAACTATGGAAACTGTCAGGATTGCGGTTTCTGTGTAAACACGGCAAAGTGCATTGTGTGGAAACGAATATCCAGGGTAAGCTAATTTTCTGTGCTCGTTGGGATGAAAGATGGACAACAAGTAAGAGGTTCTATCCCATGATTTTTCATTCAAGGAGGTGAATATTTTTCGGACCGAGTAATATTGATATATTTACGGTACATTTTCATTTGTTTACTATCTCCATATACGAAGTATAAAGAAAGTATTGTTTTCATGAAAAAATTCGACTTCGAGATTTCAACGGAAATACATGTTTTGGGGTCCCTAAAACACGTTTTGACTATTTTCGGAATGATGTCTGTGTGTATGTGTGTGTGCGCTTGTGGGCGCTCTAACGTAAAAACTATTAGTGTTGTATCAATACCAAACTTCATATATAGTACTGTGGTGTGTTCTGTCAGAGTTGATTAGTTTTTGGAGTAAATCGGCCAACCGGAAGTCGAGCTTCATTCATCAAAGCTCATTTCCGGTTTTCAATATATCTCCACAAATATGATATATAGGTATATTGCATACCTTATAAAAGTTTTAGATAATGTAATTTACTATAACTTTTTTATTTAACATATTATTGTATCACCGGTTGATTAGGAGTTATTCGTGAAATACCGATAAACCGGAAGTAGCTGTTATGTACTTTGTGGGCGCTCTAACATAAAAACCATTCGTTTTATCAACACCAAATTTCATATATTGTTAGTTGGTTGGTTTCGTTAGAGTTGATTAGTTTTTGGAGTAAATCGGTTAACCGGAAGTCGAGCTTCATTCTTCAAAGCTCATTTCCTGTTTTCAAAATATCTCCATAAATATGATATTTAGGTATACACTATTATTTATTAACCTTTTAGAAAATGTAATTTACTATAACTTTTGTTTGAAATATATCTTTGTATCACTGATTGTTTTGGAGTTATTCATGAAATACTGATAAACCGGAAGTTACTGATTATGTACTTTGTGGGCGCTCTGGGCTCTATGGGCGAGAGGCCAATTTCATCGTTTTTCATCGATCATGTCCCGAAAAACATTATTTATAATGTTTGTGACGTCAAAGATAATAATATATAAATTAATCACTCATCTTCCAAGTTTAGATGGAATATTGAGTTCGAAATTACAGTCGAAGATAAATATTTACATCTTATGTATGGAGAAAGTCATGTGCTGGCCACATCAGATTTTTATTATTTTAGAGTGTTTAGATTTGTCTCTACGTGTTAGGTTTCTGGAAGTCGATTCGTAAAAAGTGTACCATATAAGCTAGCAAGACTGAATTCCTTCCGAAATGCAACTCTTGGATTAAAAGTGGTATTTATTTTATTTTTTGTCTAATTTTTATTAAAAATACAATATATTGATGTATTACTTTAATAAGACCATATATTAAATCATTTTTAAACTATATTGATTTCACATTAAATTAGGAATGACAGTAACAATTTTTTTTTCTATTTCTTAAATGTTTTATATTCATCGAAACATTAATGTAATTTTACTACTTTATAATACAAAATAAAGGAGATAATTGGTACTTTTTCCACAAAATTTAATTAAAATTTTGTGGAAGTTCCTAAGCTTTTTCTCTTTTTTTATTAAGTATGAAGTTATGAAGCTTAAAGTGATATTGGTAATTAAATTCCAAAGCGATGCTTTTTCAAAGCTAATGTCTGAACATATTTTTACTTTAGTATTTTATTTTTCGGTGATTATAAGTACCTATTGCTGAATCATTTGGTTTTTCTCAAAAGAGTAAATTAAAATAAAATTAATATTCTTGTAATAGATTTACTAAAATAAATTTCCTCCACAATAAATTTCTCAAATTCTTATTTTGGAGGGAAGTATCTTGAATATAAATAACGGAATAGATACCGCTTTCGCCCAGAGAATATTTTCATGATATCAATGCTCTTACGTATCCTCAACTGACACTTATACGTAGGAAACAATATATGCTTAAATATCGTGTGCTTTGGTACCGACGAAGTGCTTCCTTTGTATTTATAGACGTTGAATTTCTTTACTTTCGTAGGTATTGAAATACATATTATATATTTAAGTGGATAAAAATCGACTTAATCGCTGTGTATGCGCCTTTATTTGCACGAATTGTAAGTCATATTTACCAAAGTGACTTGAGATCGATACATTCTTCATGGTACTGTATACGAGTTTCTATCCCAAAAATTTACTTTCATTTCGCAGTTTCGGCTTCTTATTACATATACAATGACGTACTAAATCACCAGCAATTTCCTATGATGATCGTTTACATGCTTTCCATTTCTATAGCAAATGTTTCTGCCACAAGAGGATGTGTTGCTGATGGAACAAAACATTATTCGTATTAGAAATCGATTCGAAATCCTTAAAATATTCCCAACAGCGGATCCATACGATAATTCATCATCAGAAGTGGCTTTAAGTACAAGAATATTTATAGTTATCCATTCTGGGGATCATAAATCAGACGAGATGTTGAGCAAAGTCATTCCGCCACGCGTGCGATGGAGAACCAACGTGATGGATTTGCTCGCTTTCACACACTCCTCTTTTCTTTCCACGTCTTCTTATTTCCTTCTACAGCCTTATTCACTCTCCCCGTCTGCCTTTCTTTTATGCATTATTTTTTCTTCTCCTTAACTTTAAAACTCCTTTTCCGTCATCGCCCCATCGCCATTTCCCATTCTTTTGTTATACTACTTGTATTCACTACATGCTCACACTCTTGCTATTTCACAAGAAACTTATTCCAAAGAAATCATATGAAAGCTGATGAAGTGTTATACGTTTGTTTGCTAAAATGTTTGAGAGTACCTAAGATAGATTTTGGTTATCTTGTGAATAAATAATATACTGGTCAATAATCTTTAATGAATTTCTGATACAGGAAAGGCTCATAATACACGCAGCAAATTTATCAAGATGGATTTTGGTTATCTTGTGAATAAATAATATACTGTCCGATAATATTTTATGAATTTCAGCAAATTTATCAAATGCACTTAAAACGAAATATTATTTCTCCAGAAAATGTTAAGTTCACCCAAATTTCAATTGTTTTTTTTTTCATAATACCCTTCAATTTTGTAACTCCAGTATCTCGACGCCTTAGTTTTATATATTTAAATAAATATTTTAATAAGTTATTTAGCATTCTCCAATCCCAATTTTTGGTAGCTTCCATTACTCTTTCCATAACGAACTTATTTACCATATTAAGATTTATTAATTTTGACGTTACATGATCTATTCCTCAATTCATTTATAGAATTTTTTAGCTGTACCTTTATTCATACCTAGATAATATCCTATATAAACCAAATATTCATTCCTCTACGCCGTTTCTACTTGTAATTCATCCAAACGATTTTCAAATCGGTATTTTGATTCATGCTCGATAATCTAAATTTCCTATGTATTATTCAGAAGTATTTCAATTTAATAAGAGGTAACGATAAAACTATTAATTATTTCCCTTTCCTTACAAAAGCTAAATTTTATACAACTTATATACTCTAAGCTTTATATTGTATCATGCACATACTATAATTTACCTCTATCCCTCTTTGCGTGAAATAATACCATTGATTGATTCATCAGATTTTGCTCTTTAAATCTTTGTGTGATAAAGATATATGCCTAAAAATATTCCCATGGAGGAAAATAATTCTAAATTCTCGAAAAAAATTCCTTCTGTAACTGACTCACGGATACATGTATGTTTTCGAGTACTTATGAGATTATCAAGATAAGTTGCAGAGATAGAGAGAGTTAACCGCGGTAATCGAGAGTTAACCGCGGTAGGAAAAGGAGAAGGGAATAAGGAACTAGGCGGCCCCATTCTATCCCGTCATTCAACTTGTTTGCTTGTGCGTTTGTTTACTCGCTCATCCTCGAGTACAATTTCTTCCTCCCTTTCCACAGGATATCCCTGTTTTCCCTTCGTACGCTATCCCTTCCTCTCTCTCCCTTCCCTTTTATCGCTTCCTATCCCTTTCCCATTCATCCCCTTTCATTTCCTAGCTAAACCCTCCCAGGGTACACCCCCGCAACCCTTTCGCGCCACACAGGGAGTCCGCAGAGAGAGAGAGCAAGCGAAGCGTGTATTCCCCCAGTCGCGACGGAAAATAAAGCTCTCCGTGATGTAGCTTTCTTGTTTTAAGTCCGTGAGGCGACGCCGTGAAACGAGTCCATTTAAGGGTAAGGATCGGCGGGATTTCCCGCTAAAAAGTGGGGATTTCCCCGCGGTGAATGGGGCGGAGGGTTCCGGGGAGCTCGAAGATGAGAAGGTTTTTTGAATGGGTGCGGATGAATTAGTGGTGCGGAAGGTTGGGTGTGGCGGCGTTGCCATGTTTACGCGGCCAAATCGCACCCTTTTCCGCAGTCCGCTCCTCGGATGTTTTCTTATCTCCGTTGATTCTTCGGCGATCGGGTTCCCTCTCCGTTGTCCCTCTTCCGGCCACGCATTTCCGTCCCCTTTCGTCCAGTTAATTCACTTTCCCTTTCTCATACCCTTTTCATTACGTCCCGTTATCGCCTCCCGTATTAACCGTCTCTTTTCTCAGCAGTGTTTGCGTTTTTCCTTCTTAATGCGTTTGGGATCGACGCATATTCATGAACTGTTTTGGAGGTAATTTAGGCGGAGATGGAGAAAGATTAATTGGAATCGGTTGCTTAAATAAGTATTTCTTTCGATCCGGAATTGGTCGGAAATGCACAATAAAGACTCGAATCAACAAAGCGAATGCGTATGCAATTTGAATCATACCCACGCACGGGATTCCCCATTGTACATTTAGGCAATTAATTAATCACGTGTTGCATGAATTAATGGCCAATATTAATATATTCCATAATGCACGTTAACTGTATCTTCATTGAATATTTCTTGGTTATTTTGCAAGCTTTAAGATCGGTTTTCTTATTTTTCAGGTAAATATCCATCGCATACTTGGCCGTGAACTTTGTTTTAGTGGAAAAGTCCAGAGAGAGTCTTCGGTAAGTTCCTTTACAGAGCATTTTTGTTTTAAGCGATAGAGTATTGTTCTTATTCTGAAATCGATAAGTTGTCATTCACGAACGTATTTCTGTCGTTGAGATTTCAGACTTAAGTGGAAGATCACACGGGATAGAAACTACTTTGATATGCTGTATTCTTCTAGTAGTAGTCTGAGTGTTTATCAATCTCTAAAATTGTGTCTTGAATTGACGTCAACTTTTTGAATTTTTTTAAGATATCAACGCAATATTTTGTGTAAAATATTAAATTTTAATACTTTGATTCTTAGAGGTTAGCAATTTTAGTATGAGAAATATTGTTCATAGTCCTAGGATAAATCAAATAAGAGTCACCTTTTAATCCGTTTTACTGAGAAAAGGGCACCGAATTGTTTCGTCCATGTGGTTAAAAAAAATGCTTCCCTTCTGAGAAAAACTACACATTTGAAAGTTATAACCGATTTTTATATTTATTTTGCATTCTCGATCCTAATTTAATAGCGTGGTTTTTCAAGATAGATTAATTTTTCCCTTCTATTCAGTTATCATTTTTCTCAAGATCCTTCAATAAGTAGATGAAAGTTTAAGTGATTTTTTTTTTAATTTTTGAACGATGTAAAGACATATAACGATAAACTATATGTGCATATACCTGTACATGTTAAGGGAGATTTTACTACTGAAGTTTTTGCATATTTATCAGTGAAATAAAGTATGGGACAAAACGACTGCGACCAATCCATTTTATTGAATTTTGTGTACCACCGAACTCCTTTTAAATTGCACCTTGAAATTCACTGAGAACGATGGTTGCCATCCCCAAATATGTCCATATTTGGGGATTCCTAAACCTGTTACAATTTCCAAAGGCAAACAGTGGAAATCAAAGGGGTTAAAACATAATATATGTTTATCAACACAGGATACATCAATTAAAACTTCTCCCCGCCGAGTTTCGCCGTAAGTTAACTATAGAGCAATTAATGTGCTGAGAAAACCATAACATTGACAATGAAAGAGGAATATAACTTTGACACTAAACCTAATATTGGCTTCAACATCATTATATTTTCACGCACCTCTGCGAATGAATTTCGGCTAAAAAATCGGCGTTGCTAAAATTCTCAGGTGATCATGATTGCCAACGCGCCATGCAAAAAAAAAGATCCCACTCGACTCAGTGCGTCTATTTGAGACCGTAGAAAGCATAGAGGGCCTTCGCCTACGCTCCAACAGTTATTTGCGTCGGAAGCTTTAAAGCACTTATTTACTCCGCGCTTCAAATTGCCTCCTGCTTTTGGAAAGAGCGACGTTGGAACCGCGAGGGATTTTTACCGGGAATTGCAAACGGCGCGAGCCAAAGAAAGAGAAGGAAGAGCTGAGGTTTTTGTCAGTTTCATCCGAGAGCATTGGGAATCATGGGGTATAAAAATTTAGGACTGACAGCGAAGAGGTGTACAATTAAAAGTGTTGATTACCCGAAGGTGCTCTACCTTTGAAAGGATGCATTTTCCCGGGTTGGTTTTTCAGTCCTGTAGTTGCTACATGCGGTTGGAATATATCACCATGTATACCAATGTAAGCTTTGGTCTATGTTTAAATACACAATGACAGGTCATGGTAATGGTGTTCAGAGTTATTTCCTCCTAAATTCTTATTTCAGACACATAGGATACATATCCAAACCATTGAATTAATTGTTCAATTAATAAAATAGTACAGGGAGGGAAACGTTTATTGAAGTTGATTTCCCATTATATCCTAGCTCAATGTTTTCTTCGCTGTGCTATAATATACATACATCAGATATTTTTCTTCAAATTTTGGTCACGTGCCAAACATGAACCATCATATTGCCATCAATATTGGGACAACCAATACTTTCAACATCTTTCACTGATGATGTAATTCTTAACTTTTTCGGAGTCACTTTGCTTAAATTGTGGGATTTAATTGTAGTGTGTCAGTTTCCATAAGAGCTAATATCTTTGAATGAGAAAATTAAGTTGATAGTAGTGAAAGCAGTCAAAACGTTGGCAATCTACAGTGAATTTTGCCAATTGGAGGCCCGAGATATACTTCAGAAGATGGAGAGAGTCTCAAATTTTATCCAATATGAAAATAATCTCCATTCTAACATTTTATAAGCTAACTATTCTTACACGTATGAATATTATCCGTAGAATTTTGGAATACATTGTTTTAGTTACAGGCATTGTTAAAGTATTTTTCCCTAAACTCCTTGTTTGATTCAATACTTTACCCTAATAAAAGAAGCAATTTTAGAGTAATCGTAAGATAGAGATATAAAGGTCGAATTGCATCTTTTAGTGATTGGTGAGCAATTTATACTGATTCCTTTAAAATCTCATATTAATTTTAAGATATCGTTCATGGCACAACGAATAATCAATTCCTTCAGGGACATGAAAAAAGTATTATTTCTGCCAAATTAACATCCATTTTGTTAACATACACAGAACAATTCATTATTTCACGTTTTGAATGCAATTTTTATTGTAAAATAAATTATCATTTTACGTTTTCTGAAATTGATTTCATAGCATATTTACCATTCCTTGCTGTATCTGATGAATAATAAGGTGAAAAAGAATATGTCGTTGGATTTCGTTAATGGTAGGTTCTCCATTCTCTTAATAAAAATTCATCTTTTCACCTTCAGCCACCTTTAGTCACCAGTTCGTAGAATGGTATTCTTGGCTTAAAATTGATGATTTTATCTCTCTTCTTGCGCCATTAAGAAACTTTACACAACGGTTGAAAGCCTTTAGAGCATGTATAAGAAGATATGGAGTCATATTAGCTTTTACCAGTGTACTTAGGTTAGTTGATATTCAACTCTGCGTGATGGAGGTAATTAAAAAAGTTGCATATAAATTGAAAATTTACACTACAAACAGAAAATAACCAAAGGTGTTTCTAGGCTCTTGCTCGGTAGCTTGTTCTAGAAACCGACATATTTATCTCCTCTTAAACACCTAATAACCATCATTACCCAAGAGGATTGCGTTTTAGCTTTTGCAAGGAGTACAAAAAAAATATTTTCAGCTATTAGTTCATTTCAGGAATATAAGTGGATTTTATTGGCGTGTTTTATTAAGGCCCAATAAAATTCAAACGCAAATCGGAGAACAAGACGCAATTTAGTGTAAGTTTCGATTTTACTTTGATGTTATCTATTGCATTATTTGCTTGTTTAATTGGTTGAAAAACCGAAGACCTTTTATGTAAAATCATGAAAGTTTAAAAACTTTCATATTTTTTTCACCTGGTTTACATAAACAGTAATTGATCTTCAGCAATTTCTCGTCTTACATCATACACTAGTTTGGTGATTTAATTATATTGTTTATTTTATTATCTAATTACCGCCTTTGTTATTTTATGGGAGTTTATCATACTTTTAAACAAGAGAAAACACATTTGCAATTTCTACTGAAAATATAAAATGTTAATATAACACAGGTGCCGCTTATGGAAATCATGTAAAATAAACGGAGAATAGATAATGTGCCACCCTCGTTATTTTTTTTAGAAGTTTCAGTCATTTAATTCTATCAAATAAATTTTTATGCTTGTTGATCAAGAAATCAGGTACCGTATATTTCCGCAGATAAGGCGATCATTAAATAAGATAAGGTATGAATTGTCGTCAGGATTTAATCGTTTCATCTGTCCTACATGATAACCCCCAAACTATCAAAGGCCCTATGAATCTAGTTTGATGAATGATGATCATTATCTGGATAGTAATAATATATATCGTATATGGTATTATTTACTACTTAAATTTTTGGATTGAACATTTTATTTTCTTGCATCTGCAAGCATAGCCATTGATGCAAATAGTTGCAATAATTATTTTTTTAACCGTCCTATAAGACGACCTCTGATTTTGAGTGCCTAATTTTATGATTCAACTATCGTCTTATCTTTGAAAATATACGGTATTGTTTGAGAGATTCCTTTTCAAAGTATCAGCATCGACATTTGCTGTGAGTGTTACTTTTGATATGGTACAATCCGTCGCAAATTTTTAATTTTATTGAGAATCTAGCATCGCACGAGTATTTTTCATTGAAGTATAGTCTAATTTTTTTAAAGCTTTTCCATGAAATTGCTTTATTATTAATCATTTCAGTAAATTTACCTCAAACGCATCCTTTAGACACCTTATTAGTTTAGAGACTTTAAGACATTGACTCCGATCGCTGGTTATGCCAAAGAACAACCCAAATTCGGTTGTGACGTCATAATCCCTTAATTCACCAAAGGATGCGTTCGATTCATTCCATTACCGAAACTCGTCGGCGCGTAAATTAGCCCTTTTTTCTTCCAGGGATTTCAATCCTCCGCTATCCTCCTTTCACGTGAACCCTTGTCCTTTCCCTCACTCTTCTCCCATAGTCTGCCATTTCTTCTGCCCCCACTATCTCCGGATAATTAAGATCTAAGCCAAACGCTTTTCAGCTAACATCGCCGTGCGCTGTGTAGTTGAGAGGTCCTGATTGTAGGCGGCGATACCTACTCGAGGCGCGCGATAAGATAGCGTAGTTATTCGCGTGATTGCCACTACCACGCGGCGTGGGAAATAAGGAAAAACATCGCCTCGGTCCTTCAGCGTCGCTTATCTAAGCAATTATCGCGCAACACGTTCCTCGACCTCTTTCCCCCACTCTCTTTTGGCTGGCTAAGGAGATTTCGAGGAATAAATAGTGTGCAGGAGTCTTGCGGTTGGCATTTATGGCCGTGGAATAAGTGAATTTTAGGATGGGGCGAGAAGAAGAATGTTATCGCTAGATGGCAGCAACATCAGCACGGCGATTATTTCTTCGTTCAGCAGGAGGGCCGCTCAATAGGGGAACATCTTTATTCCAGTGATATGTGTGCTTCACACGGATATAAGATTATCCTCAGTCAGTTCATCAAGTACCATCAAGGGGGGAAGTCAGTTTTAGTACTCTTTTAAGTCTTAATGAAAACCAAGAACATCCTCTAAAAACTATCAATTTATCTTGTAAGAAATTGGGAAATGCAATAAACATTATTATAGAATTCCTTTATCTCAGCTTCGTCTTATGGTGAAATTTTTGGTATGTTGATATTACTCAAGATGTAACTGCTTAACTACTACTATACTATTACTAATTCGGTGGATATATATTAGAGAGAAAGTTCACGAATTTTATTACCTGTATGAGAGTGGATGTAACCTAGATAATGAGATGTGAAGATGGAATTATAACATTTGGCGATAATTTAGCGCTTTATACCAACTCCTCCAATATCCTTAAATTTTAATAATTACTTCTCTAATGGATACAGAAAGGTCCTAATTATATCCATCATAATAATTATTATTATTTATTAAGACACGCAATCATTCCCTAGCCATAAAAATCAGACTAGAGGGATTCGAACCCGGAGCTTTGGCATGCCAGCACGCTAACCACTACGCCACCGCAGCCAGTGAATTGATTCATAATATAAGGTACGGTAGAAGATCTCATTTAAAAATGTGATAATTTCGCTTGAGATATTTCAGAAAAATGTACTGCTCCTGTAGAATTTAATTCCATTTTGTTAAATTAACTTTATTCAAAATCTTCCAACAATGTTGAATTAAATTCTGCAAGAATATAGTACGCTCATCATATGTTAAAGCTGATCACGTTCTATTTCCATATATTAATCAGCTAGTGCTTAAAATTAATTATAGTAATATGCCTATTCTTAGTGAAGATATACCGAAACATTACTTAAATGTGATATTTTGATGCAGTTGTGTTTCAGTATTGAGATGACTCATTTCCGGTTTATTAAACTTTAGCTGCTTGAATTGGTCAAGCAAATTATCTGTAAAATTTTCAATGGAGTATTATATTACCGTTTATACACGTGTATAAGGCGAGTTTTTCAGCACATTCTTTTCCTGAAAAAGCCACCCTCGATTTATACTTGAGTGGTCACATTAACGTGCTTTCCGGTGAAAAAGTCTGACGCAGTCGGAAATCAGTTTTTTAATTCCTCACTTGCTCAATTAACAGTTCGTTTGGTATTTATCTTGCTGATACCTGATAAACTTTATTGATATCTATTATTTATTTTGAAATTGGCCCGTACTTAACTGCTGTATTTTCATCCATATAATTAGGCTTATACTTCAGTTAATTAGTTTCCCCAGTTGGTTGTAATAAAATTAGATGCCTCGGCCTATATTCCATCGGCTTATACTCCAATCTGCATCTACATCTACATAAATACCCTACAAGCCGCCTTTCGGCGTGTGACAGGGGGTGTAAACACCAGTTGAATCTAAACTACTTCCTTATTCGGTTACTGTCGCGTATCGTTCGAGGTAAGAATGAATTTTTAAAACGATTCGTCTTAGCATCTATTTCTCTTAACTTACGGTCATTGTCGGATCGACCGACGTAGCTGGGGGTTGCATGATACCGATTGTATCTTCCGAAAATGTAGTTTCCCTGAATTAATTAAGCAATCGCAGCCTAGCTTCCAATCTCCTTTCTTTCAAGGATTCCTAACCTACGTCTGAGAGCATTTTTGTTACGCTTGTTTTTTTATCGTAGCATTTCTTAAAAAAAACGAACCGCTTTACGCTGCACTTTCTCGATTTCGCGAGTACACGTTTCATCCGCCGGATCCCATATACTTGCCGCATATTCCAGAAGGGGTCTGACCAAGGCAAAATAACATCGCTCTCTCACCTTTTCATCGCATTTACCGACAATACGCTTCACAAATCCAAGCCTTTTACTTGCTTTGCCGCAGATTTTTCGAATATGCGTGCTCCAATTTAAGTTATTAGTAATGTTATTCCCGAGATATTCAACTGATCTATTTATTTATATTAGCTGATATCATAATACCAATCGATATATTAATTAATCATATTCTAAAGCAAAATTTATTTAGAATTTTCATGAGAAAAATATTTAAATCTGTACCCTTAAATTAAATGCATAAATTAACACATCATTGGCGATATCTCTGGGAGACTTTCGCGCCATGTTTACTTCCAAAGCCTTCTTTCACTCCCGTATCTTGAACCACTCTGAGCCAGAGGGCCGTTAATCCCCCTCTTTGGGCCTGCTTAACACTTATCCATCCTTCGGAAGAGGCGAAAGAGATTAACCAATTTGAGCTGCGCCCGGCGGCCATCTTGTTTGCGTGCAAATGTGTGCTCCCCCGATCCTCGAGTGGATTTCCATGTCACTCCGCCTTCATTTCTTCAAGCGAGAAGAGTTGCAAACGCGAATAAATTTACGGCCTTTCTTTTTCCCACCCTCTGGTTGTCCAGTCCCTGGCTAATGCCTTCCCCAGAGTCGAAAGGAGAGAAAAATTCGGGCCACGGGAAAAAAGGAGGTGGTCGGTGAAGTTGACGGATGAGGGCCGAAATGCGTGCTCCAGACCACGGATGGCCATCTGGTTTCTCGTAGAATTACGTGCCACTCACGAAATGTGGAGATAGGCGTGACTCTGCGTTAGGGACAAAGGAGATGTATTACGAGGAATCGGAGACATTCGAGTGGTGCCTTTACGACCGCGCATTATTTCTGCATTTGGAGGCGGAAAAGGGTGGTCGAGGAGGAAAATTGACGATGAAATCGCCGCCGGTGATGGAATTCGTTTAACCGAGCTCTAAAATAGCTAAGACTCCACTAAAAGATAACGCGCAAAGTATTTTTTCCTATTAATGAATTTAAGGTTTAAAATTTCCAATAATCGTCTTTGTCGGAGTTCCTCGCCTCATTCACCGGTATTCGGAGAAACCAGAAAAGAATCACTGCTCTTTTTAGAGATATAATAACATATAATTATTTTAGAAATCCTTCTTTAGGGTTCATATGTATGACTCCTGAGGAAAGAAGCATCGCTTTCGACATATGCTTTGGGTATTTCTAAAAAGAGTGGCAATCCCTTCCTGGTTTCTCCGAATAGAGGTGATTCAGGCGAGGGACGCCAAAAAAGTCGGCTATTGGAGTTTTTAAACCTCTTATTCATTTACAGCATATAATTTAGTAAAATTCCCATTTTATTGACAGATTAAACTTAATTTGCGTATTCATATCATTTTACGTCAGGCGTTTCGGCTGTACTGTTTGAGAGTCAACAGATGATTGATAAATAATATCGTACCTCTCGGATATCGAGCAAGCATCCATGTTAGTAGGAGACTGTTTTGTAACGATAAATTTTAATCAGAGAGTATTGAAGTTTTCGATCCCGATGGGGCTAGAGTTGGAAATATGTGGGATCATTCTACAAAATTCCACTAATTCTTAGAATTGTTAACGCATTTAACCTCTGTGTCAAGCCGAAGAAGGGCGGAGCTACTGTTTTTAAACATTTTATCAATTACCTATTTTTCATAGCTATAGACGGATGAAATTATTTCATAAATTATGCCATGGACCGTGTACTATCTCTTTAAGATCAAGTGGAGTTCATCTTTAGAAAGAGAAATTTCTGAAACTCAGCGGAAGAAAGAGTGTAAGAGCGAAAATTTAACGACTACGGTAACTTTAAAGTTCGATAATCTATTTGTAAATTCTTGAGAAAACGTTCACATCTTCTCATAAAAAAGGTAAAAACAAGTTCTGAGACCTTCATAAATGAGAGCTATATTCTAGGCTTCCAAGAATTTCTCTATATCTCTTCGTGAATAATGTCTTAACCTTTCGATTGACAGAGACGTGATGCCTTATGTCTTTTGGATGTGAAGAAACAGCTTTCCGTTTTTCTGTATTTTTAACACCTAATGTTTTACTGTATGGCTCTTCATAATCCAAGAATACATTTATTTGATTTATTAATGTAATTTTGTTCGCTCTTTCAATTTAATTAAAATAAAAAATGAACCATTAAATTCTATAACAACATTTTATTAGTTATCCAATTCCAATTGTAATTACAAAACTCATTCTCCATCAATATCGATCCCAAAATATTTTCTTTAAATGTCGGATGTAAGTTGATACTGATGCCCTCAGATTGTAATGTACACAGTTTACTTAAATGAAAGACACAATTAAACTATAGGAATATCATCTCAATTAATGAAATGTAAAGATTTTTTTTTTAATATTACCGATACACAGATTTTTTTTAAATTGAAAAGGCCACTAATTGAAAATGATGGGAAGAATAAAATTCAATGAAACGTTTTGTTTGCTGTAGAAATTAATTGACGAGTTATAGATGAGCCAGCTGTATAAATGTCCCGGAGATGATGACTATATTGCGTTCGGTAAGAAAAATAATAAAATTTAGCGGAATCGTCAAGGAAGGATTTTTGCCGTAGACATCCGGAAATATGGGATTTAATTAATTCTCTTCATCTTGAATTTGAGGCTGTTTGACTCTCATCGCGGGGATTGATTCGCTAGCTTCCCTTTTGCCATGATTGGCATCGTTTCTTGTGGTCAATTACACGCTCCATTAGCAACTGAAAGGAGCCAGCATCATTATCGGTTAAATTGACTGATCGATACTTCCGGGCATAACGATTTCTCCCTTATGACGTAAATCCTACAAATACTAACACGAGCAACCCACATGAATTTGATTTGCTTTAGTGCAAATATTTTGTTGATAGTACTTAAGCATTAATTTTGTTGGTTGGTCTGTTTAAAGTTGAATCTATCCCATGCATACGATACTTTGTAGTTATATATATATATATATATATGTTTACATATTCATTATCTTTTATTCTGATCGATATTCATTATTTGTGATTTAGATTATGTCATGTTTCCAATGGCAATTTCGTGAAATAAGGAATTTGTTATTTGTATTAGTTTTTTTACTTTAATTGCATTTCATAAAATCTATTTTTCCCACAACATTTCCAATCGTTAATTGTAGCATTAGGGATGACTATTTTAAAAATCGTATCTCTAATACTTAATCCGTCTTTATTTTGTATAAGTATTCAGATTTTATCTGCATTAGAGTCATATTCAATTTTTATTTGAAATGAAAATGAATCTATGTAAAATGTCGTTCTAAAACTAATAATAGAGCCGTCTTTTTTTCATGGACGAATGGCCTTTGAAGGCCGTTCTCCCAATTAATCCTTTTGTAATTTAATTATCTGTTTTGCAATCTCCTATGTTAATAAATACAATATACACAGACAGCTATTCCTTAACGGGAAAAATCCGATTTGCCGGGATTCAAACTCGGGATAGCAAGATTGGAGACTTAATATGCTAGTACGCTAACCACTCCACCATGAAAAAATTGAACTGATAACGCAAAAAATTGATAAAATAAAATAGATTGCATATTTTAGCGCAAAGTATTCCATCTATCATATAGCCCTACTCCCTTTTATAACCACGGTTGTAAAGTTGAAGTTCTGCGACTGCGAAGATTAAAGGGAATTCAAGTTGAACTTTTGAAGAAAAAGAATTAAAAAATAAATTTCTTGACTGATTTAAATGTCTAAAACTTAAAAATGTATTTACTTAGAAACTAATAATATAACTTAGAAAAGTTTAGTAGAAAAAGTATAGTAATAAGTAAATATACATATTAGATTACACACTTAGAAATGTCTTGTATATGCATAAATTGTATATATATTTTAGAAAGAGTATATTTGTATGAATGAAAAGAAAGCCTTTTCTTCAGTGAGTAGATAGTTAAGATGTTTTATTGGCAGCTTGTTCTCTTTCTCTCAAAAATATATATCCCAGTAAATTAAAGATACTTTACTCTCCTCACAAATATAATTTTATTTTTTGCGTCCCCGATCACAATTCGTTCCAAGCTAAGCTCCAAAGACTATCATTTAAACAAATCTCTTTTCACGCAAACATTACGTCAGCTCAGTAATTCCGTGAGCATTTGGAGCAAATAATTACCTTTGAATTTCCATGAAACGGCATGTGCGTTATGTCTACTATGAATATAACATAATATTTTAAACGAACTGAGGCGAACAATTTGTGTATTTGACATTTTCATCATAGTGGCTTGAGGAGTAAATCTGTGGCTTTAAAATTAGACGTTACTGATCAAAGGATTTAGATTATGGTGAATCGGTACGAATAATTACATTTTGTGCAAAATCGGTACAGTGCATTTGCAATCCATGAGGATATTAAAGAAGGGAAAGAAATTACTCATTGAATCGTAGAAAAGGGATTATGGCTTTTAGATTTCCAACGAAATGCACTCCGAATTTAACGGCTGTTATTGAGAGCGCTATGATGATATCTCATTAGTTACGTAATTATTAAGTGTATTCGAAGGTACGAGTGAATTATTGATAATTCAATTTCATTGTCTTTAAGAGCCGCAAAAAGTTGCTGTAGTGCCATTTATTTTGTAACAGTAAAATACGTGATTACCTCAAAAGCATGCAATCATTCATAAAGAGTTGGAAATGTGATCGTAAATATAGTTTAAAGAACGATTGATTATGATGAATCGGAATCGAAAATATGATAAATTTAAATGAAAGTGAAAGAATTTTTAAATCTTAATATTTATTAAGCCTATATAATTCTAATATTAAACATTGACTTTGACGTAGCATCATTTCCTTTTAATTGTGTTTGATACCTACTTATTTTTGGGAAAATATGATTCTAATTATTTTAAAGTAATATTATAATAATTACCCATCTAAAGTTTCAACCAAATATGATATTTCTGACTTAATAATTTAAAGCTCAAGGTTGTTTGAATTCAGATTATAATCTATATTTATTTATTTACATAATCAGTCTTACAAATAAAACAAAATTCAGGTGGTAAGATTCAAATAGACAAAACTACATTATAATGCCTTAAAGTAACTTAAAACATATATTCCTAAAGTCTTTTTTGCTTTTAACAAATTGTAATCAATGGCCAGTGCATTTTTATTTGTCACGGTAGTTTATGTTCTTACATATAAACCCAAGGAGTATAACATTAGACATCGAATATAGGATAATAATATGGATTGGAATTATTTGGCAAAATATAGAAGCAAATTATCCATACAACTTCAATTTTCTTCATGGTTGGAAAATTAAGCAACCTACAGTTAAAACAGTTTTCTATTACCTGTCCCCATATAAGTGGAGTCAAATTAGTCTTTTAAAAATAGTATGGTACTTTATCATTGGACTGGGTCGAGAAATTTATTGTTATTTTCATTACGCCTTAAATAATGATTATTTTGATCTAAGTTTTTTCACGAATCGAGACCTACTATCATCACATTTTTCAAAAAAAATCCCTAGAAATAAGTAGAATTTACGGACGAATGATTAAATGAATTATGATCCATTCGAGCTCGACACCAGACAGCGCACAGTAATCCACATCTAAAATCCGATGATGAGCCATTAGTATCGGAACCATACAAAGTGGTGTCCACACAGTCCTTTCTAATACCTCATTTAAAACTTCCACCGTCCATCCAATATCGCCCGCTAATTATTTAGCACTTAAATGACGCCCAGCACTTCACACAGGACTACCCTCAGTTAGGGCCTTTGCTGCTACACGCATTGTCCCCGTTTACCTCTCGTGCTAGTCGTGTGCATCGGATCAGGCAAAGGGAAGGTACATGCGCTATAGTGTCGCCGTTTGGACGTCGTTCAGAAGAGATTACCAGCCCGTTATTTCAAACCAAGCCAGTTGCAATTTAATTTAATAGGTATCCCTAGCTGACGATACGAAACGGGCACGAAAGGCGATGAATAACTCATTATACCACAGTGAAACGTCAAAAAATGAGATAATTATAAATCTATCCCCAAAAAAAATTTCAATGAAGCATTTCAGTAATATTTCTTTATCTCGAATATATTGATGAATAGAGTATCCAATTAGTAGTAGTAGTATTGTTAAAAGTGCTTCGACAGCTGAGGTCATTTCGCACATTGGCTCCCACCGGGAATCGAACCCGGGACCGCTTTCACAGAAGGCAAAGTATCCAATTATACAATGAATTTTCAAGTAATATATTATATTAATAAGCAATCACATCTGATTTGCTAGGATAGCTGCATTCGAAAATAAAAAATATGGAAAAATTTTCATAGTATTAAATAAAGATTCGTCTATTCCAAAAAGGAAATGAATTTTCCGTACTTTTAATGTCGGGGTTTTTAAATAATAATCCTCTCTAATATTGACCGTAAATTATACGTTGGAGATGAATTCTAGGACAGCCTTGATCTTTAATATTCTATAAAGTCGCAGCATCAATGGAACGCTCATAATAAAACGTTTAACGAAAAAGAATGAAATTATACGATTGAAGATGAAGCAACTCAAAAATAGTCATTCGCGATAAAATTCATGTAAGCACGTGAGAATTCGTTTTAGTAAGATTGCTATTGACTAGAAGTTTAAAATATAACTAAGTTTTATTCCCATTTGGAACTCTTATAGTTTCTTTCTGGGGACTAATTGAGCGTTTCCTGGCATAATCTGGCAACTTCAGACCTAAAACGAAGTAGCCCGCAATCGCTATTTGCCCTTTCTCTGGCAGAAACAGAATTATCCCGACGACTAATGTGGCAAACCAACACGGAAATGGGATAATTTACGACATCTAAATATCGAGATCAACGTATATTTCCTCTGCTTAGTTAAATCATAAAAAAACAAAATCCTGGGTCATCTTATAGGACAGATACAAAAAAATTGGTTGAAATTTATATAAATTAAAACCATTATAAAATAAAAATAACTCAGCAATGTATTTAAAATATTTAGTTATGTAACAATAGTAAAAAATAATGTAACAAAATAAATATTAAAATCTGCGTTTATTGCGCTTCCAATAGCCGAGCCAATTACCCGAATGTCCCAATCAGTGCGAATGTTTACAGCAATTGCGAAGTGGTGCAGCCAAATGCGAGGAGAAGAAATAAGTTTATTAAATAAATTACGAATAGGATATAATTCCAAAACTACTGTATGTTATTACTATCCAGATGATGACTGCTGAAACTAAATTGGTAGGGCGTTGTTACTTACGGGGTAGGACTTGGAATAAAATCAATACCTCGTCTTATCTGCGGAAATATACGGTATTAATTTTCCGTTGCATTCTATCTAATTTTAAGCGGAATGGAAGTTGCCAACAGGCGTCACTTTGCAACGACCAATACAATTTATTTATCCATGACATCGATGTGTCTTTGATGAAACGCCGGCTAGTCAAATCGATCCTCGGGAAGACAAGAATCTCTTACCCTGTTATATTCCCTGGACGTCGCTTATTACAGAGTCCTTCCTTTGGCGAGAGAGTGCAATAGGAACCTACCGCCCATCCTTCAGAATAGCCTCAAAGCACCGTATAAACAGGATGGTAAGTGGGTGTTGGACGGAAAGACAAAGGTTTGTGGGAGTGTGAGTGCCAACCCTCAATCTGCCCTTGCCTTCACACTCACGTGATCACGTAATAGCCAACTTGAGCCATTAAAAGTCCATTTACAGACCGAGTAGCCGGTTCTCATTATGCTCCCCTAAGGTTATCACTCCCGATCTTGATTAATATAGAGCCTATCTTCGTCCTGACTTAATGAGCATTTTTTGCGTCCTTTTCGTATATGATAAAGCAATTTCTCTATCAAGGGATTTATTCTAGCTAAATTGGCACTCTAACTATGGACGTTTGTATTTACTTTAACAAAAATACGAAAGGCGGGATTTAAACTTCTTCTAATTAAAGCCTATTCACTATCACAAGAATTTAAGTGGGTTCATGTGCAGTTTGTCTCTACTTACACGTAGATTGAAGTAATCCTTTTATTTTAGAATGCTAAGTATTTTAGTAATTCATAATTACCATGATTTTCTGCGTGGCTCTCATTATGCTTTACCGATGACTAGTTGAGTACAATTTATTTGAATACGGTTGTGAATTAAATAATGGAAAAGTTGAAAAAGCAAAGCGGCTGCTGATGGTTATGTTACAATTAAAGAATAAATTCCAAAAACCATCAAGAAACTAATGGAAAAGTTGATTTGATTTTAAACTAAAGGTAAGAAATCGATGTTCCCGTATATTTTATAAACTGTTTGTAAATAATAAAGAGATAGTAAATGAAAGCCAAAACAAAAACATGATCCTGTGAGATAATATCTCTAAAACTATCTTAATTAATCATCAATTATGACAAGGAATTTCATTGAAACCGACTATTAAATTATTTGTGTGTGGTAACCTTAAAACGAGCAACACGTATCTGTCTTCCTTATTTATTAAGAAATAAATTCTCTCTCAGGTCGCATTTACAGCAGGTACTCCATTCCCCAAAGAATAGTGCACAACGATATCCGAATGTAGTGCATTGAAAAATAATTTCTTTTATTCATTTCCGCGTATTTTAATGAGGTGAACACACTTATTTTTTAAACTATCCGTGCATTTAATCAACACAGCATTCAAAATTTTGTTTTTCCTCGCCCCTAACAGTTAATTTTATTAAGTATTAAACGATAATTTATTTACACTTTCAATTAAAAATGTGAAAGCGTTATCTCGTGGGAGACCTGAATCATGGGAATAAAACTCCTCAACTTCTACGGAAGTGTTCAAAGAGTTGAATTCCCATTGGTTATATTTTTATCTAACTACCCGCCAAAATCAGAATTTAATCCTACGCAGCGGAAGCATTGAGAATTCAGTGAACTTAATTTTCAGAATATTTTCACATTTTTATTCTATCCTCAATTTTTAAATTTGTTTGACATTTTTGCGATTATCATATCTGTCGTAAATGAGCATGAATCAAAATGTTTTCAGGGTTAAACAGTGTCAAAAATAAATTAGATGGAATTTAAGTCTTACCTAACACAAAGTGTTCAACTTAACCTATTAAGAAGTATATTAAAATTTATTTCTCTCAAATTTAATAAACACTTATACTATATAGTAAAAAAGCATATAACTAAATCAAGTTTTTTTATATCAAAATGATAGAAATTTCAAAATTAATATAAGTACTACATTAAAATTACTTTTAAATTACCCCTGTTTGTTATCATGAATATATAAATAGGAAACATTCATATGAAACAACCGAAGGTACAGTTAAACCGGAAATAAATTTTCCCTTCAAAACTTGGTGAAGTAAAACCTTAGCCTCAGTACAAGTAAGTTTTGTATCCCTCTAAATCCTCAGCTGTGTAGAAAACACGTCTTCCAAGTTTGACCATTGTATACTCAGAGATGGACGAATTTCTTGAGAACTGCCTCCTTATTCGTGCTTTACGTGCTGCGAAATAATCACATAACTTCGTGACGAGGATGCAGATTTCGGTGCGGAGGTTGTAAAACTTGGATGTCGTGACCTAAAAGTACTCCCACAATACCGTCAAGAAACGTGAACAACAGGGAGAAAATTTTGGCACAATACTAAGAATAAAATTAGCTCCTAATACATACATAATTGGTTTTCATCGCTATTTAGATTCTTTGAAAACATTTCGTTTAGATTTTAAACATATGTTGCGACTCCTTTTTGAAATTTCAATTTAAATCTCATTATTATTTTAATTTGATCTTAAAAGTTTTCCGGTTATAATTTCGGTATGATTGTTAGCTAACTGCTCTCTGCCGGTCCTTAAGTATATATATTTTTATCAGTAATGTAATCATATTAATTATTATTTTCCTCTGCTTTGGCCCATGCCTAAGTATCGATATTTGAAATTTTATTGATGACTAGCGGAGTGCCCGTTTATTTTGAACGGAGAAATGAATGGAATGTAAATCGAAAGAAGTAATGAAATTTAGTTATGAAAAAATTTAGAGATAAAATGCATAAATTAATGAAAAAACAATACTTAAAAATGTTCTCTTCTGATATTATTATGAACGTGTAATGAGGAAACAAAATAAAACTGAAGGCAGACGTTCAAACCCACAGAAGCTATATAATTTAAGCGATTTAATTGGTAGTGATAAGAAATGCTCGCAAGTTTTTCTCGCGATCCTTCCTCAAAAACTCATAAAATCTAAATTAGAAAAATAAAATAAATGTCCTTTACTTGACCATTAATTCTTGTCTAATCTGCATGATTTTAACTCGTAACCTCAAACGAATGCTACTGCTTCTTATTTAAGCTCACTGTAAGACTAGAACCTCTGAAATGAACACCAAAAAAAGATAGGTATGTACACTCCTGGCCAAAATTAACGCAGCACCGGCCGTAAGGATCGCTAGGGAGGTGCTGCGTTAATTTTGGCCAGGAGTGTACCTAGAAGAGCAAAACCAATTGTTAATATAAATTCAGGAATGGTTCAATTTTGTTCAATTCTGTTGTTCAATTGCGATTGTATTCTGTGGTTTCGGCAAATAATAGAAATTTGAAGGCATGATTCCCAAAGTTAAAATATTCGAAGAAGATATTTTCATGTACAGGACAACATATCTGAAAAGATTTACTGAATTCAATATCGGACTAAAGGCAAACCATGTTCCGCCAATAATTCTTTAGAGAGACATTCTATAGTATATTTAATTGAATATGTGAAACAAATGAACGAAAAAGACTTCAAAAGTTAAATATCTTGTCAGATGACTTTGTTCAAAAGATGCTTATTCGACTAAACTCTTATTCAGTTTATCCAAGTTTTCCTTACCTAGGCATACAATCTAAAACCTACGGCAATAAAAAGAATATATGTAACTTTTATATCTTTCGATACTTGTCTAGAGTCCCTACAAAGAAAACCACTTTGATTTGCTTGAATGAATAAACCCTGCGACATACGAAAGACATATTGAAGCGTTTTTCTAATGAAAATATTTAATCAGCCTGCATAGAACCGAAGATCAAAAATATATGACATTAGCCATACTATGAGAGAGGAATTTCATATTTAAAGTCTAACAAACTTATGAAGTAGCGGCAATAGTTTGACATGAACATTTAAACAAAATATTTATGATATAACAAAATACCTATGAGTATGATGATCACCATCAAAAACGGTAAAGGCAAATAGTACCTATACGTAAACACATTAATAGATGATGTACTGAAACATTGTATGGTAAAGTTTACAATTCCATGCCTAAGAGTCCAAAATTTGTTTACCTTTCCAGTCAGCTATAAAAGGATTGTGATTCCTTACTGCTTTAAATCCCATTCTTAAGACTTTCAAACAAGCAACCATTGAATTCAGGGATATTTCAACGATCTTAAGTGAGTCATTTTTTACCATTAACGACTAAATGCACGGCGGAATGCAAAAATAATCAATCAATTAATTATTTAAGTCGGAAAATAAGAATGAAAAAGTTATCATCATACCAAGATATATAGTAGATATATAGTACAAATATATAGTGGATATAATCACTTGCTATGAGAAAAGAAAATTCATTTAATACAATGATGAACTTCAATTTCAGTTAAAGATCCGTAAAACTTTGGTGTTTTTATGAACAAAGCTTGGTTGCTACTGACGCGCTAATACTAACGAACTTGAAATTTTAAAATTAGCTTGGTCGTCAAGAGTTGTTTACAATTTCAGGTTTTCACAAAATATTCGAATATTACTTCAAAATTCTCACAAAATGTAAGCAAATGTAATATTCAACGACCAAAATAAGAATTTTCATTCCATTTACTTTCTTTTGGCGTTAGTTTTAGTTTCAAACGACCTTTCTTTCTAATTTAAGTTTGCCAAAGAAAAGTACCCTCCAAACGATAAAATTTGCCACCCATGTATTTCGTATGAAAACTCTTTGACAGTCTGGATTCGAACAGAGTACACTTAGGTTAATAAAAAGTAGCCTGTCATCTCCGCAAGGGAGACTTTTAATATTGTACTTATTTTGAAATTTTGGAAATGTTTAGCTTTAGAGCTATAGCATGAAATAGAATTTTGACCTCGTCTGGAATCAAACTGGGGACAGTTAGGTGAATAAAAAGTAGCCTATGTTTGAAGTGGGATGACAAATGACCATCATGCCAAATTTTATCAAAATCGGTAGGAAAGTTTTTGCGTCTGTCTCTAACAGCCAGGCAGAAAGCCACGCATGAAAATTAATAAAAAGGGTTTTGGACTCAGGAACAACCCTAGTATCCAGAAATACAACTTTTTTTGAAATTGCATGAATGTACAGACACGACCCCTTTAACAGTTCTATTATATACATAGATATAGATAATCAATACAGGAAATTATCCCAAAAAACAGGGACATCTGGACACCCTAGGTATAACTAACTCAAAATGGCAGGCATCGTCAGCTACCAGACCTTGTCAAAACTCTAGTTTACATTACATGTTTACAGGATTTCTGGCTACCTGTGATTCTGACTTTCATTTTCATAATATCCATTCTGATCCACCTCCTTCCACTCAAACTGCTAAGATACCTTCTCCGATTCCCGTTTCTTCATCATTATTTCCTTCAGCCTCTCTCTCCACTTCTATACTTTCCGAAGTTAGCCCTCTGGGAGAATTCGAAGCAGAGGATTGGAATGTCCCCTTTCAATGGAAGAACGCTAAGAAAGTTAAGCGTCCCCTCTTCCCCGAGTTATTACCGACTTCCTTCCTCGCAGCGGAAGGCGGAAGAAAGTTTTGGGAAGAGGCGAAACACGTAGAGGAGTGGGAGGAATTAACTCCTTACAAACATAGCGAAAAGGATGGAAAAATTAGTTCTTTAAAATCATCTCCCTAGATAGCCGGAATCGACGGAAGCTCCAGACTACGCAGATATTTTTTAAAACTTCTCAATGGAAGCAAGGGTCTAAAATTAGTTCGGATTCTTTTCTCGGCATTTGGACTGCGCAATGTAGTTATTCAGCTGATGGAATATAGTAATACATGGAAATTGTATTAAATTAAATATTGGATAATGAGTAAAATTGGATGTTTCGTTTAAAAATACTGGAGATCTTAATCGTGCAATAAACGGAGAAGCCTGTAGCTTTCTAATTAACTGTGGAGGCTATTATTTTTATAAGTTAACCATAGAATAACATAATAATTGATTGAAGCACAAGGTTTGTATTATTTTTATAAAAAGAAATAAGTCTTTCCTGTTAAATCACTTTTCTAAGTTGTAATATAGAGCCCCAGAAGCAATTCACAATATTGTATATTTTCCATCAAAATTTCGGTCGTAATCATGACGACGTACGGTAATTGAGTACTCGTTAATTAGAACTTTTGCCTACAAATTCAATACATTTTTCTTTATATGCATAACTCCAAAATTTGTCTTACTTTGATAGAAAATATCGTGAACAAATTGATGTAAGTTAATTTTAAAATCAATAAATATGCTGAGATACTCTCAAAATTCGTCAATTGCAAACGCCGTAGTTACGAGAACCAATATCATTGTTCAAATTAAGTTTATGTGCACTTTCTTGTAATTTTTACAAGATAAGATGGATTACTGAATCTTAGAAAGATAAACGTGTCACATTTCCGATTTGTTTTTGCTGAATAATACTCAAACAAACTTAACTTTCGTACAAGAACAACGGTAAACCCTGCATTGGATACTTTTTCACTTCGTGTACAATTAAACTCAATTAATGATGATGGTATCGAGAAACAAAAGCACGGCTATGATGAGTGCCTCAATTTTAGCGGGGATTGCATTAAAAGATTGCTTAAGAGTTAGACTCACAGTCTCAGTTAGTTATAGCAAGTATTAGTTAGATCACATTTATACAAAAAAATATTTTTCTGTCATTGAGTTTGTTTTTATTCTAAAACCTAAGTTGCTTACTAGATAACCACTCTTGAGATTCTGTGAAGCAATGCCGCGAACGTTGTCTGTTTGGACGAGCAATTTTATCCCTCTAAATTCAGTAACATTGACTCCCTATTAGTGCGAATTCATGTCGCTACTTGAGTTTATTTTACTCCGTCACGTGGATCATTTCTTCCGATTCACGTCCAGTTTCCCCGAATAGGAAGGAATTTTTCTCTGAAAGTTACATAAACGGAGTTTGTGCACGTGCTATTACCTCAGTGTACACTACTTCTCCTAACTTTCCGGGATGACTTACTCCGCAATTTAAGAGTTCCTCGAGAGTTCCAACTTGACCGGCAGTTAAGCCGCCGTGGATGATACGATATGGCTGTTTTCCTTGGCATCCGTCCCATCATTCCAAATCACTTCCGCTCGTCGTGCGCTCACTCCAATCGACGACGGGAGAGAATCTTTCTCTCCTCCCAATGGCTCGTCACGTACAGCAGGTTTTCCTTGCTCGGACCATTGAGCAAAAGTCCACGTTTTAAAAGAGTGGTTTTCTTTCGCTTCAAACGAGCGACAGAGATGTTTACTCAGAGATCTCACTGAGATGTTCTCCTCCCCTTACTCCACATAAACGTATTCTATAAAAACTAGCAAAAAATTGCCACTCTGAGAATAAGAAAAAATAATTTAACTATCCTTATCTAAGGGATTTGTCCGCTATTTTTATGAATGGAGTATCTCCATTTAATTTCGAGAATCTAAGTTTATTCGATGGGTATAACCAAATTGCCATGCTCAGAAAGACCCTTACAACATATAACAACCCAGCAGAATTTCGAAAAGGAAAGTCTAGCAAAGACCTCCATTCCAGAAAAAAAACTCGAGAATGATCTGCGAGGTAAAATGTCAACCGTAAATATAAATCAACGTGTTTCGCCGATTTAAAAAGAAAATTTGAGTCGCATTCTTTCTCGAGAGATAATACGATTTTGTTAATAAGAAAAATAACTCAAGCATAATTTGGAAGTAAATATTTGGAATTCCCTCTTAAGAGAAGGGTCATGTTAAAACAATTTTTATTTTCAAATTTTATCAGTATTTGCTGCATTATCCACCCTTGGCTTATAACCGAGTCAATTAGTTTTTCCACTTTTTGCGATCAAATTAGGTGCCTCGACTGATATTCGGGTCTTTCTTTAAAAAAACACCGCTGAAACATCATTACTATGGAAAAAATCTAAGGAAAATTTGTACTTATACCACAAATTTATTTATTTTTATTGAAAAAAATAACAGTAGCACGACCGGTTTCAACGAACAATCGTCATCTTCTAGTCTGGTCACCAGAAGATGACGATTATTCGTCGACACCGGTCATGTTACTGATATTTGTAAAAAAATAAATAAATTGTGTGTTAGAGTACAAATCTCTCTTAGATTATTTCCATTAACCACAACACCTCGCCAGATTCAGCGAAGTTTATTCATCACTTCTATATTTGATTTCTTGAAATTTCGTGGTCTAAACCAAATTTTCTTATATTATAATCATGTAATGTATTCCAATGTATTAGATGCATTCCTTTAATGTATGGTGTATGTTTAGGTATAGGTATTTTATCAATGAAGAGATATTTTATGTTCTGCTCTATTTATTTATCTATCTTATATGGATTTCTTATGTATCCTACAGAAAGAGGATATTTATGTTCGTTTCATAAATAAAGTCTACCCATCATATCTACCTATTAGCTGACGAAATGAATAAAAATACCACCCATTTGTATTTAAAGTAAAAATATCTTCATATTGTAGATGAAATCTCTTATCCCAGGCTTTCGGAAATTTGGTCGTAAAATAAATACAGTGGATTCTAAACCGATATTTTCATTTCATATGGGAAAGAGAGAAATACTTCTGGAATCGAATATATTTTTAACGCACTCCCTTCCGAACCCGGGTATAAAAATATCATTCGATATCAAAGGACGGAGTATCCCTCATCTAATTCTATCCGGGTATCAAAGCGTCGCGGCCTGAAACAAGGCTCCCGATAAGCCAACTGGGTCTCACATCTCTGCGCCATCTGCAGTTGAAATAACAGGGATTCCCGGCCCAAAGGGCGTTCACAGACGTCGCACCGACTTACGCGCGGCGGAAAAACGCCACCGAAACAAAACAAGTCCGAGAACGGATTATACTGCGTCCCCGGCAAGGAGCAGCGCATTTTATCCCCGATCTCATCTTCTTACGACACGCTATAACGCAATGTAGATCGTAATACTGCGAGCACTCGAGTGGATCGTAATAAAGCCCCTTGTTTATGGTTTCTTTGGAGGGGTACTAAAATTCCTATGACGTAAACCGTCGTTTATGCTTTCGGGATAACTGTCAGAAGATTCGGGAGATATTTCCGGTAGATCCTTCGGTTCTCGGAAGGACCGTTCGCTTCCGAAGACGACCTTCGTTTATCGCCCGATGTTTACGGGCGTTAATACGGGCGCGTGGTTCGCAATATTGAATACTTCCTTCGATATTAACGCGCCGAAACGCTCGGAATCGCGCGTGACTTAATTCTGCAATGAAGGGAGCATTTGGTGGGAAATCCAAGGTTGCAGTGATGAATACGGTCTATTTCGGAGAAGATAGAGCATTTGGAGAGGATATTTCCCCGGCAGAATTAGAGGCTTAAAATCTTCTATACCCGTCTTTTTTATTAGAGCTTATGAACGAGCAAATTATGAGCGAATCTCACGGATCACTAACTTTATATTATAAGGGTACCTTCTAGCGCCGAGGATGGTTGCATCGCTGTTAAAATATGCATTGGGTGTTTACAAGAATCTATAATTTAGGCCCTTCTGCTGTTTCCCATGGCTTTTAGAGATATGTAGAGACGACTATTAGAGATTTTAAAACTAGAATTCATTAACACCTTGGTTCCAATTTTCTTTCCTATAACATCTTCACTAGTCCCCAATATTAATAATTTAATAATTAATAATCCTCTTTTCTTTCTTGGTAAACGTTCACTATTCACAACCAGTCTTTGGATCAACGGCTCTTTTTGAATGGTTTAAATTATAATTAATCTTACTAAGCATATTTCCATGCTAGGATAGTGCATATGAATGAGTCAAGAAGATGTTCCCAATGTATTACAACCTGCAGTATGGAGTTAATGATATTTTAGATTTTTTCATAATTTAAACTCTTTGAAAATCTTAACATAAATAATATCCTGGTTGATTCTCCCCTGTACAATTTTCACTCTGCACCTCCAATTCATTAGTTCGCTTATTTCAGGGTTGGCGAACCTTTTTCAGAATGAGTACCATATTTGATGAATATAAAGAGCTTGTGTGGCAATATGGTGCCGAACCATACGGTGAAATTGTAATATTATGAATTTTTTAATGTCAACGATATGATTACGATATTTTATAAAACTTAGATGGTCGTTAATTATCACTTCTAATAAGAAGAATCCACATTTATTTACTATGGAGCTTTACTTATTAAGTGAATAATTAAAAAAAAGGAAATGTCGTAGGATTTTCTCGTTTCGAAAGAAAACCTCTCCCTTTTTTCCAGAATCGGTGGCAAATTAGACATAGAGCCCCACCAGAGACGGCTTTGGGAGAATATTTAAAGCTCTAATAGTAAATTATGTTAGAGCAAACTTTTATACTTGCTTTTGGGAGATAAATAAATTATTCACTCAAGTGAAGAGCGTTCCTTTTTCTTAGTAAATTGGTATTGCTGAAATATATAACTTGTTCCCATTCTTAAACTAGCTCTGTTGCTGAAATGCAGACATTAACGCATTTGAATCGTTATAAAATCACATGAAGGAAGATCAGTCTTAGTCATTATAAGGAAAGTACTGATTTAAAGTCCCATACGTTCATTTTAATTTAGAAATACCTTATCATTATCTCGTGCATTATTTCTCGTAAGGACGTAAATTTCCATTTCATTTTGAACGCAATTTTGACATGTACTCATAGGGTGATAACGAAGGAAAGGTATTAAAAATCCACGTGCCTCTGATCATGGTATGAGTTTACCCTCTTTTCGCATCAACACGAACTTTCAGCTCCATTGCAATCACCAGCTTGTCATGATCTATGATATAGCTTTACGACCGAAGCTATTGCTTCTACTCTTGCAATAACGCGAAAACTTTCATACCCAGAACTTCATTCATGGAAAGTGCCGATGGAAGATTGAACGAGATAAAACGACAAAAGTTTGGAATCATCCATTTCATGAATCTTTAGGGACAAATTAAATAGAATTTTATATAACTGGCTATTAGTACGAAAACTATTTTCGAGTTGTGATAGATGATTTAATTCATCATATGAAGTAGTCTATTAATAAATTTTGTTTTTATTTAGACATCGAATGTTTACTAAAATCTTATTATCCTAAGATTGATTATTCAAACTACTTTTCCAACTGGCCACTAAACCATTGCGTTGAACATTTTAGTTAAACAAACTACTAATCCTGTATATAAATTGAGCCGTTACGAAATCAAAATTAACCCTTAATTAGTTGCGTGGGGTTAAAATGACCCCATAATTCTCTGATTTTTAAGATCTCTTTCAATGACAAATCAACTAATACAATTTATTATGGATCATGAATGATTCTTAAAAAAAATAAATGTAACTTTTTTTACGAAATATATTTCTCCATTAATTATAAATTAAATAAAATGTTTAAGCATGTACCAAAATTGCAGTAACTTGTATAATATATTTTTATCCTGTTAAAACTTAACCTAAGGGTTTTAAACTTTTGAAATATTCATAAGATTTTTTATTATATTGATTATTCTAAGAAAAATTACACTAGATTTTAAATGCCATCTGCTGGAAAATAATGAAAATTAATTTCTTTCCTTTCGGAAAAAAGTCCAAATATGGGGCGAAAATAAATGTTCTATTTTTGATAAAACTTTCAGTTAAGGGGTTTTTGACAATAACAAAACGATTATTAATACTTTCAAATTCGTAAAATTAATCCTTATCATTGTTACCAACCTACGAAAGTGCTTTTTAAAAAGTATTTTTGTATCAGGCTAAATTTGAGGTTTACGAATTGTATTTTAAACAAGTTGTTATTAAGTTACACTTCTAAATATATATCCATTCTAATAACTTCACATATCAGGGGCACATCATTTTAAAAACAAACTATCCGAAAGTTTTTACTGCGTAGCTCTTTGTTATTATATTGAAAATATGTAGACTCAGATTTCCTCAGTAAGCATATGTAAAGGATTTTATGTACCCTAAGAATATTTTGTGCATTACAGTTGTATTCGTAAATAATTCGGTAAATCCTAAAAATATCCGCGAAAACGTATGTTTTGGAAACTATTTTTTTTTAATTGTTATGCCTGATATGGTGTTCATTATTTTTGTGGTTTACTTATTTACTTAGCAATGTATTATTTTATGTATTAGCGTTTATCAATAATTAAAATATTGTTTAGATAATTATTTAAATTTAATTTGTAAATTTGGAAACGCTGCTAAAATTGCATAATTTTTTGAAATTTACAAAATTCTCTGATAATCATAACTAGAGCAAGAAAAAATGTCCTCAATTTTGCAAAAACGTCTCCTAAAAAGTCGTACATATTTTTTTTGATTTTCTTAAAACTCTTAGGTATTTTTGTGGGAAAGTTGCTAAATTTAACTCAATTACAATAAAAAGGAGCCCAGAGTTGTGGGTTCGTGGGTTTTCGATTAATTATCACGCCTACCTGATTTAGACCCCCCCTCAGGAATAATGCTGTTATCGAGTTCTTGTCCTTTACCCCCTCTCTCCGCGTTCTCTTCCTAGAAAACGTTTGGAAGATTATTATCATCAGCTATGACCGTGACGTTTTTATTCATATTCCTAGCGCATATACTATACGCGGTTATTGGAACGAGCTGTCTCTTATTCAGCAGATTTGTAATTTTAACCCCTAAAATCTCGCAGTCGTCGCGTATCCATTCGAGATTACTATTTTGTTTATCAGAAATGCACGCAAAAACCCCTCCGCCACGCGAACAACGATCTCTTCTATAAACCACAAAACTTGACGGGAAAACTTCGCTGGAATAAATATCCTTATGCAACCAATAATATATCCTAATAGTTAATAATAGTTAATTATAATTAGTTAATAATAGTTAGTTAATAGTTCCTAATATATTATCCGGATTGGAAGCTTCAATTAAGGTTAAAAACATTTTCTTCTTATTTTAAAGACTTTTGCAGTTAACCTGGAGAATTTTCAAACCCAGACATGAAAAAATTTTTACTTGTTTTCTGATAGAAACCTTTTCTACGTTTTGAAGTTTAACCTGGCACAGTAACTGAATAAACCCTCATGGTGTTATTTTCCTTAATACAAAAGCTAAGAATACGAAATTTAGTTGAAATTGGTGGAATGTTTTAAAAGTAAAAAACTCGACAAATGTAGATATTCTTGCACACAGACACACAGAAAAACTACGCGAAATATACATATAAACCTCTGATAGGCGTCGCAAGGGGATATACGAATAAGATGAACTAAGTTTGGCATTAGTTCCATATTTCTTCAGTCTCAAGGAAGTCACAGCGAGTAAGTCCCCAATCCAGTGACAATCTAAGCAAATTATTTCTCATTCCAATTTATTTCTGACAAATACGAGACTCTTTCGAGAAAAAGGTTCTTAGAAAAATTCGGAATCTAAATAAAAACAGGCGAGCACTTGGGAAGGATCAGTGAGTCGGAGAAAGTCATTTTGTAGTAAGCCCGGGTAAGGAATAAACAGAAAAAGAAAAAAAGAAAGTTTCCAGTTCTTCGAAGAGAGCGGCGATATATCCAGTGTTCAAAAACAGGGAAAGACGCAAAAATAGTGTATATAATATCACGCACGACTGCTGTGCCTGGTATTGGGCAAAATAGCGAGAAATTGAGCCGCCATCTGCATTCAGGAAGCAAGAGAAAAGAAGGGAATGGATGTATATATTATCTTGTCAGAAGCAGTGTCGTCTGCGTGTCTCCGATCAATTCCACACGGTCCAGTTACAGCTACATGTCGAATATGTGGAATCATTGAACAATTATCGGAGACGTCTGCAAATAAAAGAAATAGGATGGTAGAAATAGTCCAAGGGTGTGGAAATGATTCAAAAATTGTAAAAAAATAAGTAAAAAATTACTTTTGTTTTATTCGGAATAGTGAAAATAAATAACTGAATAAATGAACAAGACTTCAATCACGTTAGTTCTAATGATCTTAATGCTAAGTAAATGACAGTAAATGCCGTATTTCATCATCGTTTACCATATCTCTAGAAGTATTGTATGCATATATATAGCACATGAAATATTTAAGTTTCCTTTAGATGTTTTATGAAAATTTGAAATACATCTCCTGTTATGATAGTGGCAATCCAGAGAATGTTTTCAATTTTTAATTTTGTACAATTTTCCTAGAACTATATTGACCAAATGAAGAGTAGATTTTTAAGTATTAGCGAGTTTTATTTCGGAAAATATTCCTTCTAGAGATTGAAAAGGAGTCGAAGTACTCAAATTATTAAAATTCATTCGAAATATTTCCTTTATTAAACACCATATACGTATTCTTTAAGAAATTTTTGAGATTTATTTTATCGAATACCGACTTAAAAAACTTTCAACATGATATTAATTTCACCGGCTGCGGTAGCTGAATGGTTATCGTGATAGCGCTCTAACGCTACGGTCCCGGGTTCGATTCCCGATTAGTTGAATTTTTCCAACTAGAGAATGGTTGTGTGTCTTTGTAAATAGTAATAATTATTGAATTGCATGTAATTAGGGGTCATCCTGTTTCCATCACAGAGTCATTATTATTATTAAAGTTGCGTTTATAGTACGTTGAACCCTGGATCAGTGATTAATTGTAACAATCATTCACAAATTTACTCTTTTAACTGACGTTTTTTAGCCAGATAATTATACTTACAAAAATTCTAACCATATATATCTTTAAAGAAATGCCTATCAAATTAAGTGATTGACAATCTTAAGTATCTGATATTCGCAAATTAATCAAGTATTTTTCATAACTTAATTCATTTAATTTATTTTCAGTCTAATGCGTATTTACTTATGTAAATATTTCTTTATCCTCGTTTGCAAGTAGGATAATAAATCTAATTTTTCAGGAAACAATTTGATTGAACACACTTATAATATAGTTGTTTGAGAACCAGTAACTAATGTTATCAGATCATACCTGTCATTAGCTTAATCATAAATTAATAGTGATGGTAGCCATTTTAAAAGTAGTGGTTTTCTAAGTAAATCACACTTACAACGGTAATGTGCAGTGCAATTGGTGCACAATGACGTTTAAAGGGTAATACACATCCGTTCAGAATATTGAATCAATTGATTTTCGTAGCTCAAAAGTTAGCCATAATGTGAAGCGATTGCAGAAGCGATACATGCGAGTGCAAAAGCCTTGAAGGCGAGACCGCGACAATATTCGAACCCGCATTAAACCACGCCATCCAAAATTGCCAACAAATAGGCCAGGAAAAAGGTTTCGGCGCTTTTAAAAATACGTTTTTATCTTGCGTCGCAAATAATCGCCTCCACTTCCTGCGGAACACACGCTATAAATTTATAAAATGTCAGTGAGGGACACGTGACACTCGGAACGGCCCGCGAAATTTACGGCTCTCTGTTCGCAATAAAATTAATCGCGGATTTGCCAAAAGGATCGAAAGCCACACATTACCCGACTGTCTGCATCGGGAACGAAACCATTATTCCACGATTCGTTACTTGGAATTCTCGCAAACGGTTTCAGAGAACGCGGGGACAAAAAAGCGCAGATAAAATGAGGGAACGCGCATCGACGACTCTCCAGCTTTATTCGATTTGAATGATGGCGGTCTTGATTCCCGATCTGCAGCGGCGGAAAGAAACGTGGAGGAAAACAAAATGCCGGTCTATCTGCGCTCCATATCAATCCTCATTGGAAGAGGAAAAGTGACGCGAAACGTGGCACTTTGGCGGACGTGGGAGGATGAAAGTATCGGATGAATTACGCGTGCGAAGGAAACGAGCATCTGCTATCCTCGTTGTTTACATCCGGCATCCATGGAAATGACGTATCGTTTCATCCCCGCGATGGATTTTTCATTTAGAAGGAAGTAACAATGTTGTTTAATCCTGTTTTTTTGTAAATCTCTGTCGTATTCAACCATTCTTCACCAAATTACGTTCTAAACGGATTGAAAAGGAATTTTGTAGATTTCCACGCTATGGATTTTATTTATCGAACAGTTTCGGCTCATAGGCCAACATCAGGCACAATCCGGTCGAAACTGGTCTATAAATAAAACAGTGTAGAATTCTACCTTGCTCTTTTTCTTTCCGTTCTTTTTGTTGCTTATTGTTGGGCTGCGTTCACAATGATTCCCATCTTCGTTTGTGACTCAAATTTTTATGCGTTACGCTATGAAAAATTACTTGAATTTTCAATAATTTTTTATTAAATTTAGTATTTTGCATGTCCATGTAAAGTAAATTGGTGATGGAGCTACAATTGTCAAATTATTTTCGTGCAATGAATTTAAGATGACTTATTGAAGATGAACGAGACAAGGAACAATGCTTTCCCATTTCCTTTCCTTTTGACAAACAGATCTCTTGATTCAAGTAATGATAGAAATTTAAGGTCGGATACGATGCACTTATTAATAGAGCAATAGTCGTAGTAGTAATAATAGTTTACTATACAATACGTATTTATAGGGCATGAATGGGACCTTGAAGTCCTATCTTCCAATTTACCTTAGCCTGATACACATAAATTATAATCACTGAAAATAAATACGCAGGAAATAAAATGCAGGAAAGCATCTACAAAGAAAGAGGGTGTATGAAAAACCTGCGAAATGTCTTCAAAATAAGTAAAGAGATGAATTATTGAATAAAGGTAATTCACATTTCAAAGAGAATTCGCAGATAAAACAAATTGCAGAACAAAAGGGTTCTTTCTCATAACAAGTTGAATATGAATTTCTTTAGTGGTATGAACATCAGATACACAGCCATAAATATTTTTCTTTACAATGTAACAGATAATCCAAATCACAAATTTGATACTCAGATCTTCATTAATTTTTGCGAGACGTTTTAAGATTAAATAGTAACTGTAAGATGCCAGAAGATGAAGAACACTCATCGGAACTGGTCGTGCTTCTAATAAAAACTGCGGAAAAAGTACCACCTCTCTTTCCTTCAGTTTAAACTACAACATACATTATTATGCTAAGTATACGAATGGTGAGAGATCACAAATGTTAAAAATCAAAGAAGCGACAATTTTCGACAAGGTTTTCGGGAAGTAAGAGAAGAAACTCTTTGTAATTTCCTCATAGTATAATTCGTAGATGACCACTGATTTCAGAACAGAGACATAATATTTCACTTCTATAATTATGTAACCCTAAATATTGGAGTAAAAAAACTTAACCTAAAAATAGATTAATTTTATTAGCAAAATGAGGTATTTGATTTTCAACAGGATAAATTTCTATTGTAACTCAAATTTACTACGTAAGAGGGTGAATATTGACTGCAAAACATCTAGAAACCAACTCTCTGGTAACCGATTCACTTAAATTTAATATTAGTAATACGTCTTTATACATGTGAGATTGAGACTTTCTCTAAGCCCATCGACATAGATTATCAAATAATTAAATTAGAGATATAATACATGAAATAACTAGAAGATTTGCTGATTTAGTAAACCTAAGAGACTCTTACGTTAAAAGTTATGCACTTTAAAAATACACTACGAGGAAGGGGGATGTGAAAAACTTGCGTAATAAGAAGAAATATGACCAATATACAAATGAACTATCAGTGTGTACATTTGCATGATACGCCATAAAGTATAATCACCTTGTCATTTAAATAATAAAGTTAATATGAGAAATTAATGTAAAAGCTCTAGTTCTTTGATACCATCCCAACTTGATTGCATTTCCTTAGATTCTCAGACGTGAACCATTTTTATCAATTCGACAACACTAGCTTCATGCAGTAATAACGATAATTTAATAAGTTTTTTTTAGGTATAGCGGTACTTAATATGTCTTTTTTTAAGGAGAGATAGAAGAATCCTTAATCTGTACTTCCTTCGAGTGAGTTTAATAATGCGACCATGAAATTTCCCTCCCAATACTCATTTCCCGGACAAGAAGCGCCCTGTGACGCAAAGGAAAGGAAGTGCCTCATTATTTCCGGCGTGCCTGTTTTTTCCCCAAGTTGATTTTTCCGCTTCCATCGAAAAATCCTCAAATCCATTTCCGGTTATTCCCAGAAATCTTCAAAGGCATACTCAGCGCGTGCTCCCTCGAATATGAGAATGCTAAATAGTGAGGGGCGGATTTTCGACCCACTCCTCAACCTGGAGGACTCCTTCGGGTCTTAATTTCTCAGCAATCCCTATAAGGGACAATCGCCTAACTCCATATTTATATTTTTCTCCCGTGCTCATTCCCCAATTCCGTAAATCCTGTTCGGATACCAATTTTTTACTCTCTGCAGTCATTCATTTTTTTTACTTTGTCGAGGAGGGTGGAAGGAGATGAATTTTTTACGCCTCCCTCATCTTTCGTCCTCCAACTCATGAACCCCGCAGTCCTGGACATCATTCAACCTTTCTTCGCCTTCCTGTTCATAGGTGGCTCTTTTTCCTCTCCCCCTCTTCCTTCCCGATTTCTCAGAGAGATTGCTGTTTTTCAGCGGGTTTTTTATCCTTCTCTCGCCGCCTTGTAACTCCTGGTGCCATCTCCAGCGTTTTTTCAACGTCGCCCCCTTATTCTAAGCTATCGCACTCATTCTTCTTCTTAGGAGACTTAATAAGGAAATGAGAAATATAAATTTTGCGTTACTACGTATAGTGGGTGATTATCTTATTCTATTTTTTATTTCACGAGATTTACGTATCGAGGAAAATATTCTTGTAAATAAATTTGAGTTTAAACAATCAATTTTTCCACTACTTTGAGATGAATTCTAATAATTTATCGAGGGAAAATGATTAATAATTATAAAACATAAATTTTTTGAGAAGCTTTGCTTAGTTATTTACATAATTTCATTAAAGTATAGTTTGAATATATTATTATGTTGTATGAATAAATGGACATCGATTAAAATGGATCATTATTGAAATATTAGTTCAACAAGATGTATGAGTTCTTTATATCCTTTGGGAGTTTACTCTTAATGAAGTAAATTTTAATTCGGAATATTAGCATTATACTAGTACCATCATAGCAATAACTTATAATAATGACGTTGGCCTGAGTGGTAGTTGGTTTTCGGGATATGTTCTTATCGTTTTCCTCCTTCAGAAACGAAAATCTCACGTTGACCTTAAAGTAAAATTATCTTACGCTGTAAATAAGTGGTTTCATATATTCCATAATAGAGTAGCGTGAAACTTCTCCCAATTATTGAGTGCATCTTCTGCATAACTGTGTAAGGCTTGAAATTATCAATGTAGTTTTATGTGGTAGCTGCAAAGTCTATTTTAGATGCTGCGCTCATCCTTATATCATCAAGGAATGCTGAATGGAAAATTATCGTACTATATGTTTTTGAAACCAAGAAAATGTGACTTCCATGTGTCCTTATTGCTTCTTTGTGATGCATCGCATACTATTTTCTTTGTTCCTTAGAAGCATATGATGCATATTATTATAAACCACTTATCCTGTATAAAAAAATCAAAATCAAAATATCTCCACTTCCTCATTATAACTATGCTTCCAAGCGGTGACTCGGAGAATTCCACTGGCTCAGATAGATTTGCATTCTTTGGTCGATTCTATTCCTTATTTATTTTTAAATAAGCAAAATACCTCTATGAAGCTTATGAGACGAGAATTCAATTTCTTCAGAAAACGTTACCATTCAATAGTTTCAAATAAATTATTTTTGTAAGCAAAGTATGTCCATTTCAACATATGTCGTGTCTTCATATGAAAATAAATTTTTCAGACAGGAATATTTTTTATTAATCAGTGCCACAGAATTAGAAGTTTTACTTCCACAAAATATCCATGTTACTTATATTTTTTTTATTTTTGAATTCACGTTTGAATGGGTTTAATTTTCTCTTGAGTTCGCCGTGGTGGGCTATTAGCTGCTCTATCTAAGGCTTTAATAAGATACTGATCCGATTTTTATATTTCTATCGAACTCATATCTTTTGGACACCTCATCCTTTTTCACATGTAGTATTTTCTTTCGCCATATCTCTTCTTTCCCTCCTCTCTCTATCGTTGCTCTTCTTCCTTCCCATTCCTCATCTTTCTCCTCATCTTATATTTATCATAACTTCAGCTCTTCCTCCGATGCCCATAACACACTCCAGCTCTCACTCAAGCCTCCCCGCCTCCCTACAATTTTTTCTCCCCTGTTTTTCTTCCCTTGTCATATTTTCCCCACCGTTGTTTTTCTTAGCGTTCTTCAACAGAGACAGGTGGTGACCCTCCCTTATTAATATTTTCCCTCAATTTATTGCTATAGGATGCGTGTTTTTGTGTTTTTGTATACTTTTCCTATTGCCTTCGCCTATTTTCTCAAATTTTCGCACTTTTCACACAGCATTAAAGGTCAACGGAATAAAATTGATTATTCTTTCAATCTTTTATCGAGTTTGGAAGACTTCCCGATGTGGGGAGGAAAGGAAGCCTTGTTATCTCCGTTTTGGATTTTATACAGATAATTTAATATGTGAAAATAGATTATCTTAGGTCGTTATGTACGTAAAAACAGGATGTCCATTTAATTGGTAAATGCTTCTTGTATTTTACTCTGTATATCTAAACAGAAGATGGATATTTGGAATATTTTTGACTACATACATACTTATGTTTTTATTTTGAGCGAAGTTGAGACTTATTAGAGTACATACGTGCTAGTTTTGAGAACATACAATTATATTTCTCGTTACTCAAATCTAATTTATCTTTGATAGCTTTATTATTTAATCATTTATTACGAACGTGATGATTATACTTAAACATATTAATTTAAACAGACTTTACGATTTGAACAATTATTTTAACCTAGTAAAATGGCTTGGCCAAAATAAACCGTTTATTTTGAAAACGTTGACAGTATGGTACATACAGTACAGTATAGATTTTATTCATAAGTAAATTATGTACATATTGCCCCTTCTCTATCGTGGAAAACTAAGTAATATTTATCCTAATCATAGAATCGGAATATCGGATATAACTAAAAATAATATTCGTGATTATATGCAACAATTGGGTCACAAGTTTTTATCGCAAAAGAATGGGAAATGTTAAATCCAAATTATAAACCCATAATGCTATTGAATTTAATAGTAGTAATAAGAAAGTTATTAATCCATATTGTCTTCCGCAAAGCAATATTTTTCTTCATTCAAAATTTCTTATTTCATATTGAGTTTAAGAGGTCGTTAAACATTCGACTGGAGATAGCTATGCCTTACTCATCCGGATACTATACACATGTTGATGCAGGAATATGATAAATTAATTTACTCGGCAATGCCAGGTCAATTTTTGTAATTCGTGTGAAACCCCATCGTGACTGCTGTCTTTCCATAGTTGGGAAAAATTTTCTCTTAAAGCGCATGCCACAAATATTCAAAGGAGAAAGGGATTTCGGGGTTATCCCTATTCAGCAGAAAAAAAAAATCACGCTTCAATATTAGCCCATCAACAGGAAACCATCAAGACCAAATGACTCGGCAGCTCTTTGAACAGAAAACGTTCTCAGTCTTATTCAGCCGTAAAATTAATCTGCGGTATCATAAGAAGAAAACATAAGCAGTAAAAACGATATCAACTCAAGCAATACTCGTAAAAGGCGAGGATTTTCCACGCAAAGGCCGATTTATAATTTCGTCACTTCCTAGGTCACTTCCGATCACAGTCACGTCATTTCGGTGCACGATTTTTGGAGGCTTTATTTTAATATTTCTTTGTGAGGAAAAATATGGAAACATAAAAAGCATTAACGTAGTTTTTTATGTATGTTTTGGTGATTCAGAATAAGCCACATATGAAAGGAATGATTTCGTGAAATTCTTTCCCCTGGGGAAATAATATAGTTAATAATATCTTGGTGATAAATTTAAGCAAGGAAATAGAAAGTATGAAGTAATATTTTAAAAGAAAACAACTCGCTTAAAAGAATTTCTATAAGTGAAATATTTTGGCAGCAACATTTTTAAAAATACTAAAAGGGAAAATTAAATGCACAGATAATTATCTTATAGCTGGGTGCTTTCTTAAATTCTCTTTGTAAACTGCTGTTTCGCTATCTTTCTTCGCAAAATGACTACTGCGATATGACAAACAAAGTTCCCAATTTCTTGAAACATACTAAAGTCTAGAATCAAAAGAAATATTTTTGGCCTACTCTATCTAAATTCTCGCAATTTTGAATCGAAAATGATAAGTATTGATCAAAAGAAGTATTTTTATTCCATATTTACCCTTTTGTATTTTCTTGATTTCGAGGGGTAATTATTTGTGTATTAACTCTACATAAAAAAGTAAATACTACAAAGAGAAAATTCCTTCTGATGAATCCATAGTTATTCGTATTTTATTTAATCAAGAAAAGCATTAGATTAATTCTCAAATATTTTAAATACGTTTCCATGGAGAGATATTCTAACCCGATAAATAAAGCCAAAATTCACATGTATATTTATTTTTTTTAATTTTTCATAAATATAAAAGAAGTTTATCATTTTTACTTTCTCCCTATACGTAGTATAAAGAAAGTATTGTATTCGCAAAAAATTCGACCTCCAGATTTCGACGGAAATAGATGTTTTGGGCCCATAGAGCTCGTTTTCGCTATTTTCCCGAACATGTCTGTCTGTGTGTGTGTGTCTGTGTGTTTGTGTGTCTGTTTGTGTGTCTGTGTGTCTCTGTGTGTGTGTGTCTGTCTGTGGTAAAAAGTTTGTGAGTGCTGTATCTTAAAAAGCAATTATCCGATCATTTCCAAAATTCATATTTGGTATTTTCTACATCTACATCTACATTAATACCCTGCAAGCCGCCTTTCGGATTGCGGCAGGGAGTGTATACACCAGTTAAATCTATACTACTTCCTTATTCGGTTATTGTCACGTATTGTTCGCGGAAAGAATGAATCTCTAAAACGATTCGTCCTAGCATCTATTTCTGTTAACTTACGGTCATTATCGGATCGACCGACGTAGCAGGGGGGTTGCATGATACCGATTGTATCTTCCGAAAATGTAGTTTCCCTGAATTTATTAAGCAATCGCAGCCTAGCTTCCAATCTCCTTTCTTTCAAGGATTCCCAACCTACATCTGAGAGCATTTTTGTTACGCTTGCTTTTTTATCGTAGCATTTCTTAACAAAACGAACCGCTTTACGCTACACTTTCACGAGTTCGCGAGTATACGTTACATCCGCCGGATCCCATATACTTGCCGCATATTCCAGAAGGGGTCTGACCAAGGTAAAATAACATCGCTCTCTCACCTTTTCAATGCATTTACCGACAATACGCTTTACAAAGCTAAGCATTTTACTTGCTTTGCCACAGATTTTTCGAATATGCGTGCTCCAATTTAAGTTATTAGTAATGTTTATCCCGAGATATTCAACTGTATCTACTACTTTGATACTAATTCCATTAATTTTGTACGGGTGATTTGGACGCATTTTTTTCTTTTCGAAGAAATTAACTACGGAGCATTTACCTACGGTAATATCTAATTCTCATTTTTGGCACCACCTTTGGATGAGGACTTAATCGTTTGAGAGAGGTGTCCGGTCTTCCTCGTTTGTTATTTCCCTATATATAACCGAGTCATCCGCAAATATCCTCACATTGCTAACTATCTCGTCACTCAAGCCATTGATATAAATAAGGAAAAGAAAAGGTCCAATTACACTACCTTGAGGTACGCCAGAGGTAACTTTGACTCTATTTGAGCTAACGCCATCCAGTACAACTTTTCCATATTAATGCCAAGAGTTGATTAGTTTTTGGTGAATATCGCTAAACAGGAAGTTGCGGTTTATCTGGAACAAAAGTTTGTTTCTTAAATATCTCTGTCAAAATGCAATTTAGGTATATACAATTACATACAAACGTTATAGATAATTTACTTTGCTACAACTTTTGTATAAAATATGTTTTCGTAACACTGATTTTTTAGGAGTTATTCTTGAATAATGGTTAACCGGAAGTTGTTGTTTATCCAGAAATGGAATTTTTTCATACATATCTCTGTCAGAATGCAATGTAGGTATATACAATAATGTACAAAAGTTATAGATAATGTACATTACTACAACGTTCGTATGAAACATTTTCCTGTAACACTCATTGTTTTGGAGTTATTTATATATTACCGGCATAGGCTTCTTTTTTCAATAAATATGGAGAAAGTATTGTGTTGGCCACATCAGATTTTTTTCTGTAGCTATACAATTTAATCCATTTTTTTCCTATAAGTATCGTTAAAAATAAATCCCTCACCCTTTCCCGAAATTTATTTTGGTCATTCTGGTTGTTATAGAAATATTTGTTGTTGAAGATATGGTTGGACTTGGTTACTTCGCTCGATCCAGCTTTAAGATCCTCCAGGTGCCGGTGTAACAGGCGTTCATCGTTCTATGACTCACCTTCGAATATGCGGTCTCGCGCCCACGGACTCCCCTCTCTGAGCCGCCTATTGCACGCCGGAGACATGCGCCTCGGGGAGTAAAACAATAAAAGGAAACACAAGTTTCGATTCCTGGGAGAGAGACAGGTCTCCAAGGGGAAGCTTACATAACCGAGGGGGAAATAGGAAAACAACCTACAAAAACCATTTTTCAATTTTCCTCTAGAATATTTTTTCGTCGAATTAGAATCCCTATACATCGTCTCTCCCTTTAAGAATATCAAACAGTAAGATCATTGCCTGTTGAATGTTGAGAGAATGATAAATTTACGCAATGTGTAAATTTTTACAAACCAGCAAGATTTAAAATTGATAGTACCTAGATCTTTGCGGCGTTTTATTTCATTCTTTCTACAAAACTTGATGATGAAATTACAATAATTATGTAATACGAATTTCCATTTAGTTAATGGCAACAAAATTATTGCTGAATACTAATGAAATGTAATAATATTTTAACATTGAAAAATTTCCTTTGCTGTTAATTCTAAAAAATGTTATTTGTATGTACTAAAAACTGTATTTCTTAAGTAATTTTGTTTTTAATACTCGGTCATGTCTCAATTGCCAATTGTCTCAATCTCCGATTGCTAATTTAAAATGGAAAAGATAAGTTTACCTTTTGTTGCTCAAAACTTTTCCTCTAGCTTTTATTTCTAGTCAATTCGCTCCTTTTAAATACTTCACTGATTTTCAACTTTCTAAAAATTACGAATAATTTTTAACTACGACTTATTTAAGGTATATTAATAGGATTAAGGAGACTGTTATTGATATTACTACTACAGAGTTAATACATTACAAAATAAAAAGTGATATTATAACATCCCCTATAGCCCCATATATTTTATTTCATATATTTCCAACTATGTGCTGAATAGTTAGATAAAACTGCAATTTATCACGTGAATGAGATAACATTATCGCCGAAAACATTTCGAATACCCCATCTTAAGCAAAATCTTTGTATGTATCGGAAGCCATTTATAGAATTTATTTCTTCAGAGACTCTCTCGTTATCGTCCTTCTCTTTACGAATCCTTCTTCTATTCTTTCTCTATCCTTCCTTTTCCTAGTTTGTAGCGTATCCGAAACACATTTCCCTTCCTCCGAAATGGCACAGGCGTATGCCGCCACGCGTTCCTGAAGAGGATCCAGGAGGAGAAAACGGATAGAAAAATAGCGTCATCCAAAGGGGGAGGGGGGAGGGATGGACCGTGTGTGTGCGTATGCATTTGCAGGAGCAATCTCCCTTTGTCCATCTGTCGCCCAGCGGGGAGACGATGGCGCCACTCAAAATGGAGCGGCGGCTCGCTAAGTTCGAAAGGAGATTGGCGATTCGGGAGGGGAAACGGAAATTCCCGTGCCGGTGTCTGCTTAACATCCTCCAATTCTATTTTCAACCCTTCCCTCTTTTCCAAACCCCATTTTCCTCTTCTTCGCCCATCCATTTTCATTTGTTTTCCTCTTCGATTCCCGCTTTTTCTCCAGCGATCGCTGTTTCCCGAGATAGCAACAATATGAATTTCCCCGCGGCTTATTTCTTCTTCGCGGAAGGAAGGACTTTTTCATCGGAATGTTGTTTTAGTCGCGTTTTATCTAGATGCCTCGAAAGTATTAGATGTGACGCGGGAGTATCCATGTGATCTTTCTCAATAATATATGTCTAAAGCAGAAGTCACTTTTTTCGACCGCTTGGAATGTAAGGTTGAAATTCGAATGAAGTTTGTGATTTTATCCGTACCTCATTGTTTTGATATCCTTTTGCGAAGTCATACTCAAAATATGTGAGTATTATAAAATAGTATGTATGTATTATAAAATAGTATGAATATAGAATCCCCTGCTTGGGCCGTTACCTCGTGGTAAATCAGGAAGATATAAAAGTATAACCTTCCCAAACCACAAGATAATTGATTCGGTACTGATTTCAGGATACATTATACTACATTGAATTTTTATTACGACTTGAATAAAGCACCTGAGTAGAAATCGTGGTTGTTTAAGAATGAATTACCATGTTACTTGTGAAAGTAATTCTTTTTCTTTGTTCCTAAGGTACGAATAAGTCGAAATTTGGTAGACTCTAACTATAAGGATTGTTTATAATATTTTGCATCCTCTCTAAAGTAACTTTTCCGTCCATTATCAACAACAGCACATGTCATTAAATATATTTTCGTTTTGATTTTCGTTTATTTCTCAAAGAACAAAGTGAACTTAGAATTTCACTTTGATTTTAAGTCTACTCCTTTTTAAACTAAGGAAGTCAGTTTTATTATTTCGCCCCCAGTCGCAAACTGTCTTACCATAGAGATGCCATAAAACAACACGAAAACAAAGAATAACTTTCTGGGATAAATGTAGAATATTTTTGCTGAAAGGCAAAGGAATGGGCATATTTTCTATCATTTACTCTTAAGGTGAATAATATTCCGGTAAATTTATTTTGAAATTGAATTATCCGCTTTATTCTTTCAACATATTCACTTGCGTTTGAATAGCATAAATAAATTGTAAACATTAAATAACGTAAAATAATAATGAACTAAATTTTCGCTGGTAAAATCTCAACTTAAATCAATATCTGATGATGTAACTTCAGTAACAAACCTGTACGTAAAATTAATTTATATTAAAAAAATAGACTTTTCTTTTGTTATAAGTTCTTCTTATTTATATTGGTTTGTTTTACCAAATAAATTATGAGAGATCTAATTCAAGAATGGTAACGTTTGCATAAATTTAAATTTAAAATTATATTAAACTATTCCATTAAATATCTCCTCCTACAGTGTCTATAATTCGTAATACAATTTCTGTTATATAATTTTTTCATAACTTTCTTCTTTTCAGATAGTTGTAACTCTAGCTACTTCGTAAAAATAGCCCAGTCATAATGATTTCAGTAAGACTTAAATTCTCGTTGAAAATTCAGTTTTCGGTGAGACTCAGCCCCGGTCATATTTTTATTGGCACTTTCAAGGATATTATCTATATTGGAAAATATTTTTAAATGAAAACCTATACCAAATCAAATAATAGATTTAATTTTTAAAATCAGTCTTAAGTTTTTAGCCAAAATAGATTTTATTGAAAACTCAAACCCGCATTAAAAAAAATCAATTGACAGATAAAAATTTTTGTATTTTAGTATTTAGCATCACATTGCTCTAATATTAGCGTTATTCAACACACCATGAGATCTTCCTGGGTCCGACATAAGCATAAAACGGATCAAACGCGTGACAGATACAGGGGAACATGAGAATCATAATGTCAAAGCCACATCAACACGCAAAATTTAAAAAAATAGTAATGATATTCTTCTCTAGCGAATCAAAAAATTCTATGCCATACAAGTGTCTGTGAAGTATCAATGCATCTAAAGGTTAGAGTATTTAAACAAAATCCAAAAAGAGCCACGTTTATCGGACGGCAGTGCCATCCCGGTGTGTGTTTCTTTGTCATTACGACCTGCCTCGAATGACACGAGCATCTCATTAACTTTTGATAAGAACGTGAATTAAACTTCGCACGCGGCCTTTTATTAAATGGGGTATGAGCGTTTGCGTGATAGACATTGGAAATGAGCACCCACTAGACGTCTATGGGAAAATGAGCGTCAGAGTTGAACGACAATCCCATTGCTCCTTTCTGTTTACCTGCTGATGTACTGTTTTTCTCGGGAATTTATTCCGCGAGCAAACGATAACTGATAAGTAAAATATTCCTTTTCCCACTTTTTCTGTTATTTCCTTTCCATCAAACCTTCCGTTATTCCGGTTTCCCATTCGTGTTAAATTCACATCAATCAACCGACATGGCGATAATGTCAACTTGGATAAATATCGTTAAAATTCTGATTTTTTTATTCCACTAAAAATAATTTTAACGATTCAATTATAACAATTTTAATTTATCGGACGTTTATTTTGTGTAAATACTGCAGAATGGACATATTGAGCCTAAATTCAAAGTTTGATTGCTTTTTATTTTGTATTTACCGTAATTACTGCCTGTGTTCCTCCATATTGTAATCTATTTACCGCAATTATCTGGCGAAAAACCTGTGAAATATTTTGTTGAAAAGTTATTTACCATAATTTTATGTTCTTTTCTTGTTTACCTAAAGAGCAACCTTTACGATTCAAACCTATCCAACTCAGGATAAAATTTCACCTGTAGGTAGTATGTAAAACCATACCGTTGGATAGCCCTTAGCAAAAGCGAACCAAATTCTGAACATTGATTCCGATCTTCCACAACACTATATATATAGTATAAATACGTTAAAGATTGCATATTGTGTTAAAAACAACCAATGTTTATTTTTAACTTTCAGTAAAGAAAAATGTATTTAGCAACATCAACGTCTGGTGTTACCAGACCCTCCTTAATTGTTTAGAGAAATATAATAATAATAATAATAATAAAGGACTTTAATCAGGGCGAGATTGAGATTATCAAGTCTCTTCTTACACCTAACCCTTTGTCATGTTGGAACAGAAAGAAATAGATAGATTGCAAAAGTACAGAGAAGAAAACTACTATGTCGATTAAAAACCTAAGCTAAGAGCATAGGAAAAAAATTACACTGCAGGAAAACACCCTCAAAAGAAGGGGGTGTGAAAAACCTGCGAAACCTACACATAGAAAACTAAATTTAAATTTGGTAGTAGATAAAAGAGATATATAAAGCAAGGGAAAAGGAAGTCATTAGAATGTACAAAAAAGAAATATAAGGGTTTGGAAATTAATTAAAGGGAAGTAAAATCACCTTATTTATCTCCAATCGCTAATAACCTTTTCTTTGACTAGTAAGCTAATTTAAATTTGATTAAACCGTCAACATTCACTCCTTTATTCAAGTTCATAGCTTAAAATATTAGCTACCTCCGAAGTGTAGGAGTCTCGTCCAAAGTTAATAAACCCCGCATATTACAACTTTTAGATTACCGTTGAAGATTATTTTGGGGTCGATATTCTTTTTAAAAACAAATTTTCATTTACGAAACCAAGCTGGTGCATGGTATTTAGGAAAATAAACCGAACTAATTGAGGAATTAAGTTCATGCTTCCTTGTTTCCTCAAGATGATCGATTAAAAACTAGTTAGTAACGGAATGCATGATGAGGAACTTGCATGACCGCCCTCGAAACTTTTCCACCTTGAAGATACCCATCTGGAAATCGAAACTTTCTTTTTGGAGTGAATTATTGGCGTGGTAAATACTTCCATGGAAGTGGTTTCCCGGAGAGCATGTATACGTGCTCTGTAGGAAATTACCTAATCCAAAAATTGCCCTCTATGCCTATAAGATAAAATCCTCTTACTATCGAGATCTCAAGGATGAGGAGCTCCCTCGAAATCTTTTTTTCTCCTTTTTCCCTTCTTCATCTCTTTTTCCTCCTTTCTCTCTCGCTTCTTCTCTTCCTCTTCCCTTCTTATCTCCCCTTTATCTCTCCGAAACTCGTTACACCCGTTCAGCAGTATTTTAGTGAGCGTGTCTTCCACAGTCGTATCATCAAAGATTTATTCCTCATCCGAAATGAAGGCAACACGTCCGAAGAAGGGGGAGATGCGAAGGTAAGGAATGTGGGAGACGCGATATATTCGGCGAAGGAGCGTGGGGAGAGACGATGAGAAGAAAGGAGAATGAATGGACGAGAACGAGAGAATGAGGGCAGCACTATAGATGAATATGCCGTAAGAGGTGAAAAATCAGGGGAAAAGTTTCCTGATTTTAAGAGGATTTTGATGCGAGGAGCATAGCTTTAAAAAGGGATTGTCACCGTGAGAATCAAGGATTCTATTTGCGCCAAAGTGGGAAAGGTATGGAGTGTAGCTTCTGGTTCATTAAAGCCGATATACCCATATCTACGGCAGTTAACCGGAATCATTAATCTGAAACGGTTCTTGTCTCTTGGAGTATTAATAATTGCGAAATGAATGGAATACAATGAGCGCTAATTCTCTAAAATATAAATATTTATCGTATTCCTTCGAAATCATTTGAGTAGCGAGCTACTCATAAATATTCGTTGCCTGCCGTTTTTGAGGTTAATCAACTTTAGTTATTTGTAAGTACGATACAATTTCTCCTGCAGTTAAAAGTATTTAAGAGAAGAAAACGTTAAAAAATTTAAATGGCGATAATTGTAGATACTAGTAATACTCTTTTTTAGCAAATAAAATGTTAGAAATCTTTAGAAATTGCCTTCTTTATCACGGTAGACTGTAATTTATGAAATTTACCACGTATGTACTCCATCGATAAACACGACTAGCTAATTGTAGATTATAATACTTGATATATCGAAATAGACAAAATTTCAATTAAATCCAAAATTTTGTTTTTTGATTTACTTTGGATGATATTAAAAGATTTTACATGTGTAAAAATCAATAATGGTCTGATAATTTCTGCGTAGAAGTACGATGCATCGTACATTGCCATTTTCCTAAGATGTTACTTAAGAGCAGGAGCATATACTGTCGATGATAAATTTTGGTAACCTATAGCTCAAAGTATTCTGGCCTAATTTTGTGGAACGCCATCTAAAAATAGCTATCATTGGTATTGAAGCATAATTTTTCACGGAGTCCTCTACTTTTCAATTGAGGAAAGCATACCGAATAAGGATTTTTAATTTGTAAAATGTATAAATAAAATTTTGTATATGCTATTTATCTTTTTCTTTTTCTCTTTCTGAAAAAAGCTTTGAGGCTGATTTTTTACGTATGCAGGAAACTGTATTTACAGCCTACTATATATACTGAATTTACTTCTGGTAAATATCTAGCGTGAATATAGTCAGCATGCATGGTTCCTAAAGATTAATATTTGTCAAAGAGGTTAGAGTGCCTGGGCCGGCCAGTCTCATTATGATTCTATAAGACCGCTACTTTAAAGCATGGAATGGTGTTCATAATGGGGTTAGTATTTTATTATGATTAATTTTATCAATTTTTAACAGAATATCCAATTGGAATATCATTCGACAATGACCATTTATCGCAGAAGGAAGTAAAATTATGGACATAAATTTTACTGTGTTCCCGGGCCAGCAATTTTGTTTCCAGCTGCAGTAGACTTCTAAAATACAGTGTATAAATGTACCAACGTATTTTCCATTGTATTGAATAAATTTTACAAATAGTTTATGAGCTAAAGTGTTTTACAGATATGAGATCGGATTATTTAAAATAGCCTTGGGAATATTTTGGCGACCGAAAAACTCAAAACATCCCTTTCAGTTTTGAAGCGATGTTTTCATTTGGTAAATTCTTCTCATCCTCATCAATTACGAGGAATCCGAGAAAAAACTTCACCGAAAGCAAGAAAAGCCCCAAGGATCGGAGACAATCGGCAGTCCTTTGTCCCGAGTCAACCTTCTCCCGAGAAAGGAAAAAATGGGAAGGAATTGATTTGTTTTAGAAGAGTGCGGAGGGAGATAAATGAAAGTTCCTTAGGGAGTGAAGGGTGTCGGAAGTGGAAAAAGGAAGACGGAGATAAAGGGAGACGAGCATTAAAACTTAATAGGAGTGGAACGGAGGAGAAGAGATTAAGAAAGGAAACAAAAAATCGTTATCGAACGAGTCGCGAATAAAATCGGGACATGCAGAAAATAAGAGGGACATTCTTGAAGAGTAGAGTATGGGAAAGATGGTTGGAGATTTGAAAGGAAAAGAATGAGGGAAAAACAAGAGAAAATGAGGCAAAGTTAGGGTGTGGAGGGATTGATGTAAGGGTGGGAATCTCCATCAGGGGCGGAAGTGGAAGACGTTAGAAGGGAAGAGAGATAGGCAGAATGATTGTTGGGAAAAGGAAGAGAGAGATGCTGGGCGAGGAAGAGATGGGGAATAGTATACTCAAGATGGTGGATGACAAGGGCTGAAGAATAAGTAGTGAGGTATCCCCATATCTTGTACATAGGCAAAGGGCGTTATGATGAGGAAACATTATAAAAAAATTGAAAATCTTTCGAAGTATTTTATCTCAAACCCAATTATAGTTGAGCTCAATATAACCTTAATAGGTTTATATAGAAATAAAGACAATATTTTGTAAAAGTTTTAGCATACAAAAATATTTTGGAATGTATGCAACAAACTTCAGGGGTTAGGTTCAGTCCATGAGCTCAGTTTTAATGTGAAAATGTTGGGATTATGAGAGATATTGCAAATATGGAATATTTATGATTGTTTATCAAATTCGTATTTCAACAAATTTCAAAGAATAATTTCTTACTTGTTTGCCCAAATTTCTATTTTTTTATTTTGCATACGTTAAAGTAATTGTGTTAGTATTATAAACTGGCATTAAATTCGAAGACATTTGTCTTCAAAACATCTCCACGATACTAATTAAGAATAAATGCACAATACATTTTATTACTACGGCAAACAAAATTATACCTGTTATTTTATATTTGCCCTGTATTTAAAATGAAAGGAAATACTTTTTTTTAATACATCACATTCAACTATACAAAGTACTGATTGAATACTGGGAGTTGTCCAAATACCCATAATACTGGTACCCATAATACTGGGAGTTGTTTTGATCATATCATTAGAGGAATGCTTAATTACTCAAGTAAATGATAAAAACACCTGAAATCACCTTACATGAGTTGCCTATCACTGTTGATAATTTTTAGGCTAGTATCACTAGAATACACCGAGTTGTTCATTGATAAAATTGAGATATTATTTAAGAAATTAGGATCTTTCTTTATTTTCCATAATGAAACGTTAAATACTTACTATATTAAGTCTAATTCTAGATAATTGAGTGTTCATGAGATTCGTTCTTCACTAAGCAATATTCCACTCCATTCAAACGAGATTGTTTAGTGACCCACACCGCGGTGACCTATCATAAGAATGGTAGTAATTCTTGGCTCCTTATATTATACCATACCAAAAGAGATAAGACTAATGATTCCCACAAAGAATGCTGAAAATTATCATTGGAATCCACCCATTTCTGTCTCATTTAGACTGCCGGAGGAAGAAATTAATTTCGGTTTGGCAATGTTCCTTGAGTAGACGTCTGACGAGCAACGTGAATCGGGTATGCGGATCTAAGAGGCCTGAGTAGGGTAGGGGCAAGAGCGGTGCTGGCACGAAAGTGGGATTGACCGATGGCAGGCTAATCGACAATGGAATTGGAAGAATGCGGTAGAGGGGGAAATGGAGAAAGTATTTCAGGCATTCAGAGTGGTTGGTTATGTTCAAAGGTTGCCGTGACGTTTCATTTCGAGGGAGCGAAAGTCACGTAAGGCTGCTGAATAAATGAGAAACTAATGCTTGGCTCCAACCACGAAAACATCCGATGTTTAAATCTGAACACCGCAGCGCCTCGTGAACCGAAATTGAAAACGAACGGGGAATTGAATCTATTTAGCACGCTCGCAAAAAATGGGACGTAATTCTGCGGCAAATAATTTATTGATGCGCGATGGAAGGGTGAGTCCGAAAGACCCGCTTTTCATTGCCCAAAGCAGACTACTCTCCTCCAATCACCTATACACACCTTCTGGTTATTCTATAAATATAGCTAAACTAAAGAGAAAAGTAATAGGCACAAAATTGTCGAAATGTTTTTTTTAATTCAAATTTACAATTACAAAAAAACACAAAATTTCTAAATTTTCCTCATATTCCTATTAAAATATCCATTAATTGAATTGTTTTTTTCAGGAACGGTACAAAGTAAGATATGAAAAATTATGAATGAGTATATGTAAAGTTTTCAACAAGGAGTCCAGTTGGTACATCACCTACTCTAATAGTAGCTACCAAGAGCTAGAATGAGGCTTAGGCAGTATGAGGAGTGAGGTATTTTGTCCTTCTCCCTCACCAAGCCAGAATTCTACAAGTGGAACATGTCCACGTTAGTAAAGCACAATGACACAACAAGTAACAAATTTTGGAGATTCCAAGAAGTTTAACCATAATTAGTGTTCTATTCAGCATACTCATATTCAACTATTCAACATACTCATATCTCAGTAACTTTTATATTATCACAGCCATAACCACGGCAACATTGAAGTAAGTGGAGGATACATTTTTCTCTTTCCTGTAGCATATGGCAAAATAAAAATATTCCATTCATCATGAATGGCAGCGGGAATTATTATAACTACTTCAATTAACGAATTTATCATATCAGGATTTAGAACATGAGAAGTTGTAGTGTTATAAAATTATAATACCTCTGCTCATTTAAACCAAGGTAAGCTTTGATTTCTTTTCACATAACCCTCGATTACTCGGGCGGGTTATTATGAATACCATAGCATTACATTATACAATGATCTTAATTAAAGTTGCAATTTATGACTTATCTTTTCTGTAGCTGGAATTGAGTCTTGAATATTAAGATTGTTTTCAAAATACATCGTTTGCACAAACAAATCTATATCTACATAACAGATATTTAATGCCAAAAAGGAAAGAGAATTAAAAAGCAATGAATAAAAAATGTTCATTGCTAGTCTCAGTGACAAATATATTTGATATCCGTATATTGCTGTAACTTATTATAAGTAAGATTACCTAAGAATAATTAATGAAGCTACATTCTCAAAAAATGTTCAGACTTGATAACCGTATTCCCTGATTAACAAGGTCAATTTAATTCCCTTGGGTGAAAGGAGAAAGTAGTATAAAAACAAAACAGTGCAAGAATACTGGATAGCGCGGAGATAAGATAAGATCTGGGATCAGGAAGATAGGCTGCAGTAGATGGGTTAACAAGAAGGGGTACCTTTTAGGGTAGAAATGAGATTCCGCGCATACGGGAACATATACAACAAGAAATACAGGGTAGGGGACAAAGGAAGACTTCATCAAAGAATTGAAACTATGAAATATACAATCTTGATTCATGAATCAAAATCAGATGTTCACGAATGCCTGAAATAAGCTATGAGCTTCTCAAAGGATATTCTCTTAAAGCTTTAAATATGAATACGTAGCAAACATAGTATGGTGAAAGCCAACTATTCTTACATCTTGGTCGATATTTGAATATTTTACAGTTATTTCTGTTAAAATTTTCGGTATCTCTGTATTAAAGGTTTTACTTCTGCGTTATTTATATTCATGTAATGATATATTTAATTATTTTCCCATCACATCTATTCTGATGTATTTGTTATTTGTAAATCACTTCGTTTGTAGATGAATTTCATTTTACGTACTTAAAATCTAATTTTGATAGATTAATTTCAGTTTTTATACTTGTGTAGAGATCTAATTTACACTTCTTCTCTCTTTCTTTCAATATTTTAAATAAACATATTATGATTAGATTTTAAATTAAATATTGTAAGTAAAATTTATGACTTCATTCCTCTTTCAATGCCCAGTCCTATTAAAATATATATACAAGACATTTATTATAAACCTATTAATTTTTCAGCCCTTTCGATTTATCATGAGCATATCTTTTTTGTATTAATTTGTCTATATATTTTATTTCGAGTTCTAATGAATAATTTCTTCTCGTATTATACTATGTAAATATTCTCTACCAGTATATTTATTTAATTATTTTTTAAATTTCCGTACTAGTTACTGGAATGTATGTTATTAACTATTTATATTAGTGATGAAACAGATAATTAGAAAAATTTATATTTCCGAATATTAGTTGATTTTAATTAAAATCTATGGTCAAAGGCTTCACTTTCTGGAAATCCATAATAAATAAATAATTGAAAGATTCACTTTTACAATTTCCACCGTTTATTAGAAACACGCCCGGTTAGTTGATTTTGTAACGTCTTTTGAAATTTAATGTTCACTTTTCAAATCTGTATACTAATATACATTTGCAGATAAGTTACTGAATATGTGCCTTCAGTAACCAGTATTTTCTTGACATTCCTGATACATCGATGTTTGCTCCGTATACGACATTTGAAATTTTAGTCTTGAAAACATATTAAACAGCTGCGATCAGATCATATAATATTACTTCAAGCATTGTTTACTTTCTTCATTAATGATGTCTTTCACGAATGAATTAGTTTATTTATTTATAACTGAAGATGAGAACTGCACAAAGATCATAATAGTGTTACTAACCGATATTAGATTTAGTACTTATCCTAATACGTTCCTCTTCATGATGAAGTGAGGTCATATTTTCTCACACTGCTGATATCGCTCTAATCTCTTTGGAGTTTACGATGGAAACAGATAAGAGCTATTACCTGTAGATGAATAAACAGAATGGCGAGGAGAATACTTCTCAGTCCTTCCACATTGAAATGGTGGAGAAACAGGTTGTCAGATGGTGACACTCCATCATCAAAATGAAAGTACACAAGATACATAATTGATAGTCACGATGGAAGGAGAATCATTTGGGTACTCATCCAAAGTGGATAGGAGAACTCAATATCGTGAAATGGGGCAAAATACAGATGGTTTCATGCTGATAAACGACGGTGGTCTTTGAGTAATACTACAGAAAATTTGTAGGCAGTGCAATTTTTTAAATTGGGAAGACTTGCGCGCATCATAAAAACATTAATTGTAGGAGTGGTTTGCTGTTAGCATGCCCTGAAGTCAGACAATTCTCCTTTAAGTGTGAATATTTAACGTTAACGAGTCAGCGAAGAAAAATATAAAATAACGACTCTCTGTAAGCTAGAGATTCAACAATATTGAATAGAGTAGTTGAGGTTTGTGATTGATACAGTTTATCAGCAATTTAAATGCAGTTTGATTAAAAGATAATGGGAATCGATATATATTGACGAAAATAGTACAAACGTAATGCGCTAGAACCATTAAATTACACGTAATGCTCAATTGTGAGAATTTATTGATCATTACACCTTGAAGAAGTTTCAGAAACTTCAGTCAATTTTTAGAAATCCCTCGATCATTAACATTGCCAACATTTCTATTTCCTCAAAATATTAATTAACTTTGATATTTAATAAATGCAGTTTATTTAAACGTCTTTATCTATCCGATGGACGAGAATCACAAAACTACGGAAATTCAGTATAAAATGGGTCTTTTTATTTTAAAATTCCATTTCGATACGCGGAATTATATTCTTTAATTTTGTCCTAATGATTAACACAAAATTTTAATCAAACTGATGCTGTTAAATATGAATTCATTGCTCGATAATATACATTATGGAGATTCAGTGGCATTTTCAATCCTCATTTCATGAACATTTTGATATTCGATTATGAAACTTTATGATCTGGATCGCCAACGTGGCTGTCAGGACACATTTGTTTCTGGGAATGAATGGGAAATATGACACGTAAAATAATTTGGAAAGTTCTCGAGTTTTTTTTTTTTCAAATTAAATAACACTCGATCAAGTTTTAAGTGAACATAGAAACGAATTTTGAGAGGGCATTTCTGTTTACGATAGAGTAATACTTTTAACATGAAAATAATGTGATAAAGATAAGAATTTGAGTCGCAAGAACCACGCCATATATTTCTTCTTCTTTTTGAATTGTTGGTTTGAACTGGTTGATTTGATTAGAAATTGGCCTTTGTATTGAAAGGTTGATTTTCTTTTTTAAATCTGTCTGCTCAAATCGTGTTTAGTATACTTATAGAGGAATGACTCTTAAATATCTGTTATGAATTTTTTTAAATGATGGTACAGACCCATTTATATTACTCTAGTAAATGTACATCTAAAGAATAATTTCAGGATTTTTTCTTTCGAACAATTCAAGCAGATATCAAATGACGCCGATAGTCATATCTCTAGCGTTTATATTGTTATTCTTCTGGCAAATCGATTTAGAATCAGGCTATGGTAATTATACTTAATTAAGCCGTAGATAGAAGAAAAAATAACCATGGTTTAGTAGCCACGCTACATAATCAATTATTCTATATTTCTTTTATCTATGGTTTAGTAAAAGTTTATCTATTATGGATTTTTTTATTATTTCATTTTTTTATATCGTGCTTTGTATTATTGTTTGTTATACCTTCATAAAAATCTCCGTAAGGTATAAAGTTTTATAACTGATTCAGCCGAAATACCAACTATCACAACGTCGGTAACACATCATTATTAATGTTTATTTGAATGAAAGACTCAAGGAAGTATCTCATTTCTATTGATCTATCCAAATGCAGAAAAGAGTACCACGAAATCGCAAACATTTCCATTCTGGTCTAAAGCCTTCCTCTATAACGACGCCATTCTCTTTGTCGATTCAAACCCATCGCCTCTTTCCTTCACTCCCTTTATTTCGTGAAATCTTCGCCTATTTCCGGCACGACGAATTGCGACGAGGAGCGACGCTAGTGGCCTCTCCCGACGAGAGCGAAAAGTACCACTCTCGAAGAAAGGAAGTTTTTAGCGAGCGAAGGATTGCGAAGTAACGTACGCCGAGGAAAGTTTTTCTCGGAAAAGGGTCTGGAATCATGGGCGTAGACGGAATCCGATCCTCCAGAAAAAAAAGAGACGTTCCTTATCGGGAGGAGAAGTAGTCAAAGGCTTTTTAGATTGTTTGCGTGAGGGCGGAGACATTTGAGGGCGTGTTGTAAAATATCTGGAAATGAGGAGTGGTGAAGGGAGGGGGGGGATGAGGCCCTAAGCGAATGTTACGGACGTGAGAAAGTGGTCCGTTAAAAAGAACGGAATGAGCACTTTCACCGCTGTCGATGAGCTCTTTCTTTTGCTTCCGTTTTCAGCATAAATATTGCTCGAAATAGCGAATGAGAGAACGTTTGGTGTAATTGATGACCGTGTTTATGCGGCGGTATGATTTAGTTCTCACTTTTAGGAGGAGGAGATTCCAAAATGATCTCGTCGTTCGTCCTCAAACACAGAAGTGCCTATTCTTGGCTCCCAGCTATTTACTCTTCATAATACTTTTGATGTAAGTCTCGCAGAGGGGTTTCCTTATTACTAAAGTGACGTTGTATCAGAGAAGTTTATTATAAAGGAAAAAGGTTTGCAGTTTAATTTGGTGAGGGTTATGGGATTGAAAACTTTATTTACACTTTTTGTAGTAGCTTCCTTGATGATGTGATATTTCCAGATCGCTTTATATTGCAAAAAATATGGAATTAGAAATTCTACAGTTCGTTAATTCTTTCGTGATGTTATTTCTATAATGATTCCCATTTTATTGAATAATTCAAATACTTACCGTTTCATCATTTCCATTTTGGCCATTCAAACAAGCTTCCTTCTCCCATCCATGGTATAATACACAAAAACTAGTTTAAATTTCAATAAATAAAGAACAGCTTTACTTTGAATCTTTTTACTGAGAACATTTTTTCGGGATATTTAGTCATGATATCAACGAAGAATTCATTTTCTGAATTATTATAAATGTGACAGCGAGATGTTAGTTTCCTCGGACAAGTTTGTTGATAAGAGATACAGCATTAGTCTCGAGAATATGAGACTTCGTATAAAAGTAGTTTCAGTGACATTTACGACGGTTGATTTATTACGTTAGCGTTTTTAGGTATGGAAAGATTATAAATTTGAGATTGCTCACAATATTAGCACCTTAACATTTCAAAATTTAGCATCGAAATTCTTACAATGTAGCTGTTCGAGCGAATTTGATCATGGAAATGTTTATCATTCATAAACTATGATAAGTGATGACAAGTTACGCTATTATAATTTCTGGCCAGAAGCGTGTCTCTCAAATATATTGAACGGCAGAGTCGTTCCCTTATACCGAGTAGTATCATAAAAACCAGGAGATTATTAATTTTTTTAATAAAAGAAACTTTAAAATAAACTATCGACGGAAACAGTTCATCCTATATAATACGAACGCGTGTAAAAATTAAATTTCAGGCTAGGTAATTCTGTATCGAGGATTGAAACATTTACTACGTGAGACTCGACAGAAATATGTATTTCCTCACCACTTAAAGGGAGAGCCATTTGAACCAACAGAATCGAAGACATGCATATTTAATCGGAAAATAATTCACATCCCATATTTTATTCACGAGTTGCGGCATTTATGAAATAACCGTTCGAAATATTTATGTGCATGACATATTAGATATCCGAGTTGAAAAACGCACGACGTGAGAATATGCGAGGTAATGGATGGTGAGGATCAGCTTCCGAATTATTGATAACGCTGATAACGCTATCAACCGGAATCCCCCACCGAAATAATAGATCGCCGGTTCCCCTTTACGCTTGATACGAATCCCAAGTCGCGGACCATCGCATGGCCAACCTATTTTCCAACTGGAATTTCGGTGGAAAACAGACTTTCCTTTCCTGCGCGACCGCCGTCCGGTGGTTTCTCTTTGCAGAGCTGTCACCTGCGACCGCTCCGCCGTTCCCTCAAAACCGCCCCGCTCTTGATGGATGACCCTACGTAGTGGACCTGACCTGGACCTGAAGTGGACCGGACTGGGTTTTCGGCCGGAGAAATGGGTCGTCAGAGGGGGAAAGAGAAAAATTCCCGTGACGTAATTCGCTCCTTTCATTTTGTTTTGGAACGCCCCTCCGCTGCACCACAAATTGCCCCAAAAATTACGGCTCTTTTTTTTCTATTTGACGTCTCTTTTCCCAGCATTTTGAGGGTCTTTTAATTTTACTGCTGGGCATTTATAGGGAAAAACCCTCCTCCCTAAAAGGCTCTTATTCTGCGGGAGTTTTCGCGCCGTGGTTTCGATGGATGGCGGCTCGTTTCAGTTTTTGGGCATAATTAGAGCGGTATGATGAAGATAACTTTGTATGTGAATAGAAATATGTACGCCGAAGCATTTCAAATGAATCCCAAACTGTAAAAGATACGAGGATTGCAGATTAGCTCTGATTAGACTTCTCATTGAAGTTTAAGCGAAAGTGATTCAAATGGAAATAATTTATTAGAATGGAAGATTTAATTTACCATAGGTTAATATGTATGCATGGGTAGATGTATTGTGAAGGTATATCCGTTCAAATACAACAACGAGCATTGGCCTTCGTATTTGGCGTCGTATTTGGGCGCTTTAATAAACTAAGGAATTATGTATTCGTTTTAAATGAAGTAGTATTATTATTTCCTTTGTTCGACTAAAGTTATTTCTTACCTATATTTTGTCACAAAAAATGTTGAGCATTTAACGCTAAAATTTTATGGGAAAATGAAATGCCATTTTTTAAGTTTAAGCGTAGGAAACACGGTTTTACCAAATCCGCAAAAGATCATGCTTTATAACTATTTGTCAGGATATTTTCCTGCGGCCTCCTTCAATAAGCTAAAATAAACCTTCCTGAATAAATATAATTCGTTAGTATCATGTTTAATTTTTGTCTAGATATAAATAATTCAAATAATTTTGTGTTGTAAATGTATATTTAAATTAATCTCTCGAATTTTGCTGACTAGCACTTTAAAAATAAGTATTATGATTCAGTTGACAATCTAACTGTGTTTTATGTTTCCTTAATTAATTTATATCTGTTCAAAATCAAAATAACAAAATCTATAAGTTTTATCTTATCTATACTCTTATTTTATTTTATCTATACTTTCAGTATTATCAAAATAACATCAGCCATTACGATTTACCATAGCAGTTACGTTTGAACAACCATAAACATAATAAAGCTATAATATATTTCAGATATGAAGTTACCTTCATCGGATATTCCCATGATTATTCACATCCCTTCCACATTGATAGATCGAGGTTGGTGAACATAAAAACGCCAAATCATTCCCTTCGGCCTTAATTCGTGTTTCCCATCCACTCCACAAGGAAACCCTTCCTATTCCCAGCGTGGTCACTCCTCTGTCATTCGTCCGGTCTTATTATCCAGCATTCCCTCAGTTCCGTCTTCTGTCCCGTATCATTCAACTTGATCGCCTTCCTTCCTCAACACTCACCCAGACTCTCTTCCTAAATCACCCTTACATCAATTATATACCAATCCCCTACACATTCCACCTCCCACGTCGATTTCACTCGGCTATCCCATTAAAGCCCCAAGCTACAGTCATTCTTGTTTTCTTTGTTCAGTTGATCATCCATTCCTATGTTTTTAAAGGTCAGTCACACAATAAAGATTTACGTAATCCGCTTTTTAATTTACTACTAAATTTCGGAATATTTTTATTAGATTGTTTTGGAAAAGGTAAATGAATCAAAATAATTCGGGAAAGTATAAATGCTGACGAGAAAGCAGTAATGTAAGGAAGTTTGGAATGAAAAATAACGTAAGTTAAATGAGGTTCACCAAATTAAAGAAAGCAAGTATAACGATCAGGGTCAGGATCAGGAAGAATTAAAACTGGTAGAAAAATTCTTTCCTTAGGTCATTCATGGGGAATAGGGTACAAATATGCGGTTCAAAAATGAATAACTTTGGCTTTAGAAGAATTCATGAATCGAAGAGTACTGATTACTAGTGGTTTCTATAAGAAAAGCAGAAAAATATTGGAAAAGATCCTTGGTGTGGAGCAATTTTGCTACAAGAAAAGAGAAAATCATACGATTGGCCCTTCGAGGTTTGCGTCGTGTGCATTTGAAGAAATAAGCTGAGTTGATAAGAAACCAAACACACAGGGGCTGGAGATGGTCGGGGAAAATAGGGTTTTAATTGAATTAGTTAGGGGTCGGCAGAGGAATTGGATGGGACGAATATTTGGAGGAGAGGGCCATTCTACCCTCAATTACCTATTTTACCAGAGCTAAACAAATATATATTAAAAAATGATCGAAATAAAGAATTGAATTTTGCACATGAAAGTATGCTACTTAAACCAAAGTTATACAGAGGTGAAAAATAGTGACTTGGCTGGGACTCAAACTCTGGTCTCCCACTTTCCGGGCAGGTATTGTAACTACTGAATTACCGAGCCACATCTTTCTCACTTTTGTAAACGGGATGCTTTATATATCTTCATAAGGGCTCTGAATAATATTTAAGTTTTAGATGTGCGTCGAAACACATTCCTATTCAGGCTTAAGCAAGTGCTAAAACGAATAGCAATTAGTCAGTGCTCATTAAATTACAACGGAATCCTTTCGCAACCATTTCACTTCCCCACATCTATCTCCTATCTCCTCCAATAATACTAGTTTTCCCTTGGAATAGGTATCCCAGTTAAATCCCTCCCTCTTACGGAATAATTACTGGTCGTTTCCCAAACATTTGATTATACAGCGAATATTCCCGTCTACGGATAAGTTCGGATTTTGTTTTCATTAGCCTATAAACTGAAAGGCAACTGTTGAGAAAATCTCTTTCTCTAGTTAAATAATCCACGATCGAAATAAACTTCCAGTATTTAATTTATCTTCCGATTAATTTAATAGCGTATAACACGAATGTGATACGGTTGTTCGCGTCTCGTCCACTCAATTTAGATCTCAGACGCTTGATGGGTTATTAAATACAGATTAACTGCTTTAAGAAAATAAGTGGTATATAAACAGACGGATGCATTCATAATGTCCCTCTAAAACGTGATTTCTTATGATCATTTAATTCAACGCAGCTTCATTAGGATCTTTGTGATTAAATTAAACAAAAAAGTATAACAACAAATTGGATTCTATCCGATAAGATTTAATCTTCTTATACTTTTCGTTTATACATAGTTATATTTGATTAATTTTGGCTAATGAACCCCTTTTTCTAATAGCAGTAAAAATTTGACTATCAAAGAATTTAAATTGTATCCAAGTACTCAATCATTCATAAGATGATTATTTTTAATTATTTCACAAATAGTCACGACTTTTTAACAGAAGTTGGACAAAATTATATCTTAATTATAATTTAGTGATGTATTGAATACTCCAGTCATATTATTCTATAATATTATAAATTTATATTTGCCTCAATATCCTGTTCTTGCTCTTTCCGGTGTCAATGAATTAACAGCTAATTGGTTTTATGCTGTTTAAATTAAGAAATAGAAGTTTTGACTGGATCGAAATCAGAGTAAATAGGCATTTAGATTGTATCAGATGGAGAAAAAGCATATTACATTTACTATTGTCTCAGTATTGTTACATAATGTGGTGATATAACCAATGATGCTGAATAAAGAAATTCAGTTTGATTGTTCCTTATTAATCGTTATTAAAAGGATTGTTCAAAGGATAATTTCATTGAATATACATTGATGTATCTCAGTCATAGTATTCTTTGATTAATGTAACGAAAAATGCCTAGTTCCACACTTTACCTAAGAAGCCTAATTAGCCAAGAAAGTTTTTGATTGATAGCAAGCAGTCAAGTGGTTGAACTTCAAATCAGCTTTCTGGTTAAATACTCTACTGGCATTATTACCCATTAATCCTTATGTTCACAAGTAGTATGTACAGTCATATAAAGAGAGATATATTCTTCATGTAATAGTGTGTATGAATGAGAAACAGCTTCCATTCTGGACAGCCTTAAAGCACTACACTTTTCATAACCGCGGAGGCCACAGGAGTGACCTCATAGAGACGCATTTAATTTTTAACGCCATTCATTAATTTTGAGTGTGGATTTTACGTGAAATTTATGATGCTGGGGTCTTCTTTGGCTCTTGATATTAAAAACTATTTGGCGGTCCAGGAGCGTAAAATATTTACGAGCCTCACCTCAGATTATGTCATGAACGGCAAATTAAAATGGCTCGGCCACGGATCAGAGGAACCGTCCCGTATTTACTTCGCGGAAAAAGAATTTCTACTCCATCTCGTAGGTACCCACAAATAGTAAACATTTAAAAACGGGTGAAACCGGTTTTTAATAAAACAGAGGACAAACGCACGTCATGAGGAGAGCGGAAAAAGCTGGACGTTATTCAAGCTGTGGTTCGCGTAAGAAAAATTATCTTTTTAGCTTCAGAAGGAATGGGTAATGAAGACGATGAAAGACTTGGGAAAATGTTTGGTCACTCCGCGCGGAATTTTCCCGGAAACATAAAAGAAAAAGGCCACTCGTTATCTGCCATATATTTATAACTCACTCCCGGTGGCGAGACGAGTCCAAAGATAAATAACACGCCCGGGAAAGGGGCCACAAAAAGTAGCGCTGGAAAGCGAGTGTCTTTAGGAGGAGCGGAGTGTTTTTCTCCCGCCGAATGAGATACGTATGCCGAGATCAAGGAAGGTATTGCGAAAGGATTTTTCACAGTTAAACGTCCATCTTGCTTGGCTTCAAAAAAGGTTCTCTGTATGCTTCCCTTTCCGGCTTTGTTTCTTGTCATGGCAAAGATGCTGCGATATGGTGCTTCAATAAGAAACCACTAGAGGCCCAACACCCTGGACGCTCGTAATGCTTTGGTTTTCTTCTTCGCGAGCTGATAGTCATTTATTCTTTCCATTCATGACGCCGTTACTTTCCTTGAAGGGGCCTGAACGGGATCTCTTTTACACTTTCTTTCACCTCAGAGAGGTCCGTTTTCGTGGGAGTGTTTTATCTATGTCCAGTGCCTGTGGTTTGGGACACCCCTTCCACTCGACTTGAAAATGTGTCGCGAATGAGCTAAGGGGATTTTTCTTCAGAACCCAAGTATGGCAAAACACTGGCTCAAATTTTCATCTCGCCTGATTAAATACACACATAGATGTCAACTTTGAAACAAAAATACTTAAAAATAACAAAACATCTAAAATAGTGGAAATTTGAACTACGGTACACAGACATTTAAAATAGCTTATCCCTTTGAAAAACGTTTTCATAATGCAAAGTGTTGATAATCGAACATAGTTTAAATAAAGAACGAGCTAAAGTTGAAACCGATACCTCACTAGTTAGCAGTGAGGATTAGGAATTGGATGTTTAACTTATCACCTCAAAGTATACGCATGGATTGCTTCAGTGTGTATGGAAGTTAGTTGGATGTGACTGGGATTAGAATCAACATCCTCCAATTTCTGGGAGGTTGATCTAACCTCAAGGGTCAAATAAATAATGTGCGCGCCTACAAGTGCTGCGATATTTCCTTTCACTCAACCGGAGAAATACCGTTCGGTGAGAAGGATCAAATGGTTATATAGGGTTTTCAAAACAGTTTTTCGCGGTATGTATGTGAACGCTTCTTTCGAAATTAAGGTATGGTATAACAAAATGAACTACGTTGAACTAAAATAATTGTATATTCGAGGTTTTAAATAATATCTCGCGATATTTGAACCTTTTTATGTGCTTATCGTAATATATGGATTGAATTTTCGTAAAATTATCTTTTTGACCCCCGTTTTTAATGAAGTTCGTGTTACGTGTTGAAAGTCAAAAAATCAAAATATATTAATAATGAAGAGTTCACCCAAGTATTCACTAGTTTTGCTGTTTGATGGAAGTTTTGGAAATAACACAAGATGAAAGAATCACAATAAGAAATGAGTCACAAGATAAAAAAAAAAAAATAATACGCTTCAGGTATTATTTTTAGAATTATAGTCATTCACTCCACAATATCAGGAATACAGTCTTGCTAAATATAATTTGCGTTAGTGATATTTACACCAATTGTGAAATAAGCTATCGCGAGAGTAAGAAATAATTTCCATTACATGAGTATCTGCTGAAATAGTATAAACTTGCATATATGTTGAGCGTGAAAACTTTCTTTTTGCTAAGCATAGATCAAACTAATATTCGCTTTATTGAATTTCTCAATTACATTGTGTGTTGTTATACCCCTGTGGGATTCTTCTCTCCTAAGTCATTCAAACCATTTGAATTATTTTTTCTACATAATTCAGACACGCACACACGTCTTTATGAGTGATAATATGAACTTCCAGGAGCTTTTTAAATGCATTTATCTAGAGTTAAACAAGGAGAGATCGATTGGTTCACGCAAGCAACATTAAGCCGAAGCTGAAACAAGGAAATAGAACATGGGCCAAATTGAATCGGAAGAGCTCTAAACTTCACACTCCCCAAAAAAGAAACGTTTCCGCCGGTAGTCGGAGATAAGGAGAATTGAAGATGTTATGAGAGTGGGAATAAGGGGAGGAAGCAAACGGAAGAAGAGGAAAAGGCATAATGAGATTGTATCTAAGTGGCATCTTCAGCGACTTTCCTGCCCGCATTCTTCCCCTCTCGTCACTCAGAGCCGCAGCACTACGTATATGATTTATAACTGCCATCATGCAGTGCAGCAACTTGCACTCCATCTTCTTCGACTGTTTCCTTCTGAGTTTCGGCCTTCTTTACACTATCGTTCTCCCGTATCTTTCATATTCTATTCTTATTGTCATCCTGTTTGTTATTAAATTAGCATATCATGTTTCTAGGACCAACCATGTTAAATTTCAAAACTCGAAATCGTTAGTATCTCTTTAATGCTGTAAATTTGAGAGTATATCTAATTGACCAAATTGTGATACTTGTAAGGTATGCCTTCGAGAAGTGTCTCTTTAAAGGATGGTATTTGCTATTTATTACGTCTCCATTACTGATTCCTTTCCATATTTTTTAGCCTTTATATCTGTTTTTATATTTTGTAGCTATCCGAGTACATATTTATTGGATTCAATTCCCTTTTCTAAGCCTTTTCCCCCTGTTACTTCCTTGTATTTCGTTGTTTACAGAATTTTAAGCGTGTTGTTTTTTTTTTAATTCTGCATTTACTATCAAAGGAGTGAAGCTTATTACAATTGCGTCAAACATCACTCTCGCAAATCACAATGAAGTAAACCGTTTCGTTACAGATTTCGTTCCTTAAAATTTACAAGCTTGTCTTAAGAAGTGTTTCAAAGTAAAAACTTCGACTTATTTCTTTAGTTATTGTGATTTATCAAAAATATTCTAATGGTAGTTGTCGTATGAGATTGATATAAATATGACAAAAGGCTTTAGCTCAGGATATCGAGGCACAGAGCGTACTTTAGCTTAAATTTCTTTCAAGATATCAAAAACCTTATCCTCTCACCCTTACATGAGAAATTTTTGCTGTAGCAGAGCACTTGAAATATTGTCGAAATCAAATACGATTCGTTATAAACATCAAAGCACGAGTTCAAAAGCGAATGTATACAATCTTTATTCTCGTTAAATCGAGACTGGATCACATTTTTCTCCATCTACAAGAAATTATGACGAATAAAGCCAACAATAGGACTACTTATCCTTTTCATGCATGTTTTGTCATACTAGTTATATAATAATAAGACTATAATAATAATAATTCTATAATAATAATACTATAATAATAATACTATAATAATAATACTATAATATAATAATAATACTGTAATAATAATACTACTGTAATAATAATACTATAATAATAATTCTATAATAATAATAAGACAATGCATTATTATTAATAGAAATACAGCTTCAAGCGCCAGTAACTTATCGCCTCGATGGTAGACGTTAAGTACCCCTTTTCTCATGTTTTTCAATTTCCCTCTTTCCCTGCAAGTCGCTCTCTCCTTTCGATATCTTTCTTTCTTTCAAGTTTCTTATCGATCTTCGTAACTCCGCTGTCAATTATGTTCTTCCCCTCTCTCTCACTCTTCGTGGAGTTCCTTATCGTCGGGGCACCGAGTGGCTCCCTCTTCTATCTCCATCTTTTCCATTTCTTCCCTCATTTCCTGTCGTCACTCCCCTCAACATCTCAGCAGTCTCCTTCTGAAACTCACTCCGATCATTCAACCCAATCCGATATCAAGTTTTGCATCTACTGACTCTATGTTCCATGGTCAAAATCGATAAATGTCGAATTACTCGTACTTGTTAAAGACAGTCTGATGAAATGGTTAATTACATCAGTTATATCCATACATTACATGGTACTTTTAATTGAAGTGACTTCCTTTCTTTGAGGAAACTCTAATAATTATTGTTAAGCAACTGGTACTATTGAGACATTATATTTGTAAAACATTAATTCCGTAAAGTAATGCCTATTAATAAAATATCTAATACCCAATTTAATTGCTTAACATAGGTTTCCTAATCACTCGAACTTTTTATTGATGCTTTTTATCCTCCAAAGGATTCCACAAAGTAAAGTTTCAGATTGCTGTGGCTTCTCCTATGATTTTTTCGTTTTTATTAACATCTTTGCACATGTTAAATTTCATCCAGTTTCTGTTTTCACGGGTTTGTATTGCTTCGTCAACGTGATTCCAAATTTTCTTAAGATACTGAAGAAATCATGTATAAACTACTAAAGGTATTTCCTATTGGCTAAACACTTTTCCTTTGCTGTATGTATTCCTTGAAGGCTTCTATGCATGGATGCACAATGACTTAAATTTATATTAAATTTGAAAAGGAATAAGATTTAAAGGCTAGTAAAGAAGGAAATGATAATTTTATTCGCACAAAAGTATATTTGTAACTTATTATGCAACTTCTTCATGATAGTTAATAGATTGCTTCCTCATTTGAGTTATTTCTCATAAATTTATTTTAAGTTAAAGAATGCTGGAGCCAGAAGATAATATCTTATTACTCCAAGGTTACTCCACACACTATAACCACTCATGATATACTTTGGCATAAAGGCATCCTATAAAATTAATGGAGGGATGAAATTATGAAAGCAATATGCAACAGGAGGGGAGAACATTAAAATATCCTGGAGTACACACGCACCTGCAGTGCTTATGTGTAGTGCGGTTACATACAATCCCAGATGCCGTATCCATTTTTAAAATGCAAGCAATTTTTTAAGCTTTTGTCCGTTAACTATTTAACCCAGAGCACAGTTAGTACCTCATCCCCTCTAACGAGAGCTACCAAGAGCTATTAGTGGGAATGAACTTACTATTTGAGATGAGGAATGAGGTTTTCTTCCATTATTCAGACTTTAAATCAGGTTTAAGTAGCCAACAGGAAATTACCTTACATATTTCTTATTAACACAAGAAAGGGAAATGAACATTAGCAATATAAAAAGGTCATCAGAAAGTAGTGGAATCATTTAACGTAATAGTAACTGATCTTTTTCCTTTGTCTTCGTGTATATTTGTAAATTTTCCGCAAGAAGTCTATCCCTATACCCCTTTTTATTACCAATCCACATCTCCCACTCCTTCATCCCCTTCGTTTTCTTCCCACCCTCTTTCAATTTCCTCTTCTGTCCCTCTCCAACAGTCTCCAACTCGAGAACATGGGTTTTTCACCTTGTATAACAGCCTCCTCTACCGAATTCTCCCTTTATTTCCGACTCAACCTCTCCTTCCCTCTTCCGGTCCCTCTATTTGAGCAAATAACCGATATGCGCCTAAAGAAACGTCTCCTTTTGGATCCTCCTTTCCGATACTCCAAGACAGTTGTTGCAGTGGATTTTCACAATGCACATGCTGGAAAATTCGTTATTTAAATTTTTTGAGGGTACCGGTACTCCGACAGGGATTCTGTTTCTATATTTGTAGACAATGCACAAGTATCGTTTGGTATGTCAATTTACCTGATTTATGCTTTAAATGTTTGCATAGATACTTGTATTCTCCCGACTGCATGTCTTCTCATGAATGTGAAGATATAATACTAATACTTTGTTCACGTGATTTTTACTTCATGCTTATCTTACATCAGTGACATGATTTTAAAGTTGATTATGTAAATGCTGAAATTCTCTCCAAAGATATTATTGTTTTAGATATTTTTATATAATCGTGAATAAAAAAGTCATAATCTATACATCAAATTCTATGTATCTTGTGAAATGTATACATTGTTTCTGTAATGTTTATATAATATGTGACTTACAGCCATGACACCACATTAAAATCGAATTTCCAAACCCTCAAGGTTCTTTTTATACATATTTTGATTTTAAATATAGTCGTAAAACTAAGTATGCAGTGTAAGGAATTTTATTTAAGTGTCATTTAACCAAGTCAGAATCTGTATTTGAAATTCTAATTATCAGTTAAAATGTGCTTCAACAATTTCTGGATAAAATCGCACCATCTTTATTATTTTTTTATAATTAATAGTTGACGGGTTATTGTAAATTTTGATGTATCCATCAATCCATCAATGTTAGCTGTCCAAAGATTGGTTCGTTGCATATTCTTAGGACTAGCTAATTGCTTTATTTTCTCAACATTTGGAGCTTGGCGCTAACAATAAACTGTCTCTATTAGACATGTTCTGACTTCATCTTGTAGGCATTGGTTTTGCAGCTGTTAGCGTGCTAGCCGAGCTATGTCGGAATCATAGATTAGAGTCTTGATTAGGGCATGGTTAATTTAGTGCTTGACTTGAAAAGGGCTAATTGTAATAGTGGCCCCTAAGAGAAAAATAAGTCTAATAATGTATTTACGTATTATTATTTTTATTATTATAAATTCAACTCAGAAGTCGGACGCATATTATTCTTCATAAATTTTTCATTTTAAATTTCCTTTATATCGGAACAGACTCGTACCTTCGTCAGTACCGCATCGTTTTTTTCTTCTGCTTTTCACAGACCTCTTTTTATTAATTGGCCCTTCGAAATAATTACTAATGTCTGTCACGAAAATGCAATCTTTTTAATCATTTTTTAAGAAGTAAATATTTCTTTCTTTTTAGAAATGTTTATCGCAAATTCCTTTGACGTTATCTGTGAATATATTTGATCTACTCTTCAAAAAAATTTAAAAATATTTAGAACTTAAAATTCGCAAATCGATTCGTAAAATAATAAAGAATATACTGCGAGTAAACTGAGAAAATATAACTAATGTTTCAAATACGATGCTCTGCAATGTTATTTAAACTTCGCGATGTAATGTTAGTGAGGTATCATTTATGATTTTTATACTATTTCTCATTGTATTGTTGGACATAGGGGAAGGAATCAGAATCCTGGTGTCCTTAAAAAAAATGTAATTATTTGAAAGTGAATCCAAATTTGACCACGTCCACAGATTATATAAATTTGAAAGCAATACGACCGTTTCGACAAAGTTAACTCATCATCAGTGAATCTGCATCAGTTAACATACTTGAAACCGGTCTTAGTAATTTCAAATACACCTTCTGTGGACGTAGTCAAATTTTATTTACTTTCAACTGATTACGACTAAGTTCCATATTATCTCACCAGAAGGGATTAATTAAACTTATTAATGGTGGAAAATGAGACAACACTATGCAGTACATAACTGCTGTCTTTTAAGATACAATCAAGTCGTTTTTTCTTCCTATCAAAGTAATAACTATTTCATTTAATGGGTTTATGTACTCGGCGATTACACTTTGATTCAGTTTTATTTTGACCCCTTACTCGGTACCCTTTGTCTTACAGTGACAGATACACCGCTTCGAGTGTCTGTAATTCCAAACAGATACTCCCACTTTTGACTGTAGCCGCGTAAATGAAAACAAATGGACTCGATAATATTAATCCTTTCCTAAATAAGAGTGATTGTGCCTCTTTCCCTTTCCATCTAATCCCTCTTCCGACCTTCCTCTACTACACACTCAGTCTTCCCCGTTTTTTCTCCCTTTTTCTCCCTCCGAACCTCTTTTTCTTTATCTCTCGAACTTAATGGAGGACTTAAAGGCCCAATGAGAGAAGTGGATTCGAGCCATCGCGTGATTGCCCAATCGATCAACGGAACACACTCAATGCTAACCCTTGAGCTGCATTTTCTCGTCCATGCGTACATGTGTGCTTCTCGCCTGATGCCCATTTTCCCCACAGATTTCGATCTCTTCCGGACCTTTTTGATTCTCGTTTGCTCCTCCCAATTCGCGTCTTAATTCGTGCGTGAGGGAGGCGTATTCTTTGTCCACGGAATCCCTTTTATAGGGTATTGCCTTCCTTCTACTTCAGATTCCTTTCTTTATATAAGCAGACTTTCTTTACATATCATGTAAAGACGAGTGAATAGTTGATAAAGCTAATATCTGTTCCTGTTTTACATTATCTTATTTATTCCTCTATTTAAATGAAGCGTTATTATGACCTCTTCATTATAGATGTGGTATCTTAAGTAAAAAAAATTGAAGATTTAATTCTAGATAATATATTTTTCATTGTGATTTCTTGTTGAACTTGAAAAATGATTAATGAGCAAATTATATTTTGTGTTTTTTTATATCTTCCTGAAAATAGCAACGGAGAACCTAGGAAAGTAAATTAAATAGGAATTTCAAAATGATTTCTCTACATTATTTTATGTTAATAAGGTATTTTCACTAACTTTTTTGGCATCTTATTTTTCCGCATGACTTCCCAAACATAAATAAATAGCTTTGTAAAGAGATAATATTAAAAGGCAAAATAATTTGCAAAATTGCATCCGGCAACATTCTTTCTGAGGTCTTGTCTGCTATAGCAGTCTTTTCTGACTAATCACTTAACATATCAAAGAAAATCAAATAATTGATCAATTCATGGGTAATAATTTAACTGTTAAGAAAATAAAGTATAATAATTAGAAACTAAGGTTTCAATAATTTTATTTTTGGTTCTTTATTTAATAAAAGTTATCGTATTCATTTACGATCGAAATTAGGTCACGAGAGGGTAATTCAGTAATTGCCTTCGAAATGCATTTGTTTGCATGTTGTGCGGATGTAACGATTTCTTGCGCACGAAGTAGAAAACAAATTGGGAGCATGAAAGTTTTTCTCGAAAGAACACGAACATGCGAATTCTTTCGGCGAGAGATTATCAATCTTTTCCAACTCAGCGTTGGCAGCCAAATACTCACTCTGTCGTGTATTCATCGACGTTGGCCGAGTTCGAAGCCCTTTTTTCGCTCTTCATTGTAAACCTATTCGGGCGTCTTACTTCACAGGCCCTTTTTCTCAGCGCAGGCTTCCGTGATCTCATAGCTTTTCCTTTTCCTTGGTCTATTTCCCAAAACAGACTGCGCTTCTTACCACTTCCGATTCTTAAAGGCTAGTTAATTCGAGCTTCTTTTTCATTCTTCTCCCTGATTTTTTTATATTCCCTCAGATCTGGATTTGTTCTCTTCAAGTCACTCTTGATCTACGTCATTGAAAGTACTCCGTTTCTCAGTTCTTTGCACTCCGCTCTTCTCCTTCTCACTGGTCTTTTCCTCTTTACCACTTAAGAGTTTTATCTTCTCCCTATGAAGTGTACTTTTCTATCTAAAATGCTCAAGATAAGTAATATATATATATTAAATTCTCCTCTGGAGCAACATTTCTCTTCACTTTTTTAAATTTAAAGTAGGTACAGTTGAGCTCCAATTATCCGAACTCCGACTATCCAAATCGCTGATTATCCGAATCGCTTTAGGACACCATCTCATACAGCAGTTCAAAATTCGCTGATGTGGTAAGCATAACGGTAGAAACCGAATAAACCTACAAGAAAAAAAACACGCGCCTGCCGCTGGGCTGAGTATACTGATTAAAAATGTTTTATAAAAAATATTTAAAATTGTAAATACTACATTAGTTTGATTTAGTTAGAGTATTTTCATTAGTATTTAGAAGTGATGTTCGGTTAACATGCCAAAGTGTTACCATTTTTTAAAATTAATTAATACATCTTTATTATATTATATATGTAGTTTTTTCTCCCGTTTTCAATGTACATACAGAAGTTAATTAATTATCCGAATTTTTGATTATCCAAATTGGGTCCGGTTCCAATTGATTCGCATAATTGGAGTTCTACTGTATTATATTCTACTTTCACAAAATATAAATTTTCATCTCAAACCTCCCACCTCAGTTTATTTGTCCTCTTTTTCTTGCTCGCTAGTTCATTCAGCTTTGGATACTAAATTAATTTTTCTGTTTTTTCTTTGAAAGAGATTCTACGAGCAATCATCGGCGAAATTTGTGAAAATAACGCATAGAATATAATACGTTCCGGAGATATTTACAATTCCCGTTACATGGTAAATGTGTTGTATTAATTGACCTTTAATGAAAGTTTTCTTTTAGTTTGTAGATGTCCATTGTAGTTTATCTCTAAAGAACTAACTTTTGGATTTAATCCTACATCATGTCCCGGAATATATTACGTATGAGTAGGTATACGAATATATCATGTTACCAAATATTGGGAGAGTATGAACTATTTTCCAAAGGAATCTAACCGGTCAATTTAAAACAGATGTTTGTGATGCAGTGACCTATAAATATTTATTAAACTCTAAAAATAGTTTCTGGCATCAAGAGTTAGTCAAACTGTTAACTAATTGTCAAAATGCTATGTAATACACCCCGCTTAAGGCTAATTCGCCTCTGCTTTTCTTATTAAATTATTTTTATCATATAGAAAAGAATTTACACAAAATTGCTTACAATTTATTTTTTTCATGGCAAATTTTTTACATAGCATGATAGTCTGTGAAAATTTCATTGCTATTTTCGTGGAATAATTTTTGCGTACTCTTCTTACGCACTGCGGAGGATATTTGTTAAAGGTACACTCATTAGTGGTAAGCATAGATTGACTGACATTTAAGACATGATCCCGCTACCTTAGATATACTTTCAACGATCATTAAGGATTAGGATACTACGTAAAACCTACTACAACAAATGCACGCGTCTGGGCAATCGGCTTTTTCTCCAATATCGAATTCCGCCTTCACGTAATTGATGACTGATGTGACGTGGATTTTACGTCACTGTCCTAGAAACCGTGATATAGAGGAAGTAATATAAAAAGGTGGATGTCCTCCAACGTAACTGGAGCTAATTTTTTCCTTTGGAAGAATAATTTCCATGGGCTCGTTGTTCCGAGGGAACGAAAGAGTAGTGATCAAGGGTAGCAAAAAATATAAAAGCTTCTCTTTCGCCCTTCTTCTAAGCCACCTCTTATTTCTCTTCCGATTTCGGATAAAGGCTTCTCCGATGTCTTAAAGCCTCGAAATGGCCGCAATTTTCTCTTATTCCCGTTTCATCTTCGCCACTTTTCGTCTCCATTTTCTCTTCCATCTTCTTTGACAAAATACTCTCATTCTGCAATCTTCCTCTTTGTCTTCCTCTACATTTGTAATGGGTATATTAGAGGGGCAAATTAAATTCTTTAAATCGTACTATGAACTTGCCTGTAAAATTTCCTCGGAACGATTTGACGGTATTTTAGGGTACTTAAAAAAATACTGCTTAGTGACAGTGGAGGTGTAGATAAAACCTAGAAATAGAACTATGAAATAAAATAAATTCCACGGAGGAAGGCGTTATTTTGTGTACTCCATCAAAAGAAAATAAATGAAGCATGTGCTATTTTCATGTGCTGTATTAATATGCTTCTAATTTTGTTACCCCTACCTGAAGATAGCGATGTATTGTTGAAACCGGTCGTTTGAAATAAGCTGTGGAAAATAGTACATGCTTAATTTATTTTCTTATGAAATGAAATTTGTATTTTGTCGCCCATATACGATTTTACATTATTTTTATAAAAGCTAACTAGCTGTGTTCGATAGTTTTCATGCACTTGTAGAACTGATAAAGGAAAGGCATTTACTTGCATTTTTATTTTTTTATTCACTTTCAGTTTGATTCTATATATCGCTTTGAGAAATAACATCCTATATTGTGAAAAAAGGATTAAGGTACAAAGATTAAGAGGAATAATTGAACCTGATTTGTGGCATATGCTCTTAGAGGACCGTGGCTGTGGTAGGTGCCGCTCAGGGTGTTTAGCTGCTTTTCCAGAAAAACTTTCTCAAAATAGCAGATTTAGACTGACTTTCAAATTGAATTTAATTGGTTGAAAGAATCAGCTCCTGGAAAGTGTAGGATTGATTCATGGTAGCTAATTCATTTTTCGCTCCCTTTGATTTAAAATAAGTTAATTCAATTGCCTATGTCGTGAAAAATGTTTTGGAGAGCAATTTTTATTTGACGCAGATTCAGAATCCGTATCTTATGTTATTCCTGACATTAGATAGTGTATAGAAACCATAAGATAACAAAGGCGTTGGTCAACTTCGTGAGAATTCCTTGATAATAGACGATGCATGTCAAATTCAAAGGTAACGATCCCTACCACTAAATAGCATAAGTACATATACTATTGTATCAGTATTATAAAGTGGTGTTGACCATTTAAGCTTTTGATGTATTTTAAGAAGAGACTGGTGAACTAGTCGTATAAAAGTAAATAAATAAAATATGAGAAAATATTCGTATATTAAGTCATTATAAATTCATTGGTAGTAAATCACGCGAGATGAAACTGCCTCAGGAAAATGCTATAATGAAGAAATGTGACCATTTTAGCTTAGTTCTTAATTACCATTCACAGAGGTTCCTCCAAAAGTTAGTTATTGCTTCGGTTGAAGGAGGCCCGTGGGTGATCTTTATCAAGACGTAAGTGGGCGTTTCGATGCACTATGGCCCACGTGCGACGGATAAATATTAATTTATATCTCTCGAAGAGCTAATGCCCATCCTCTGGCATGGAATTTCCTCCCGTTTTAAATTCATCCTGTATGTTATATTGCATTGTGATGAGTTTTGAGAAGGAGACTGTACCTAGTGAATCGAAATCAGCGTGTTATAATGTTTGGAAGTTTTTGAAGCTGAAAGATTGAGGTGCTGTTAATAGGTTTTGAATCCCCAATGTCTACCATAAATATTATTTTTATCTATTCCTCAATAGAACACAATCCAAAATGTTCGAGCTCGCACAATTTTGTCTTAATATACGCAGTGAAAAGCGCTTATTGAGTCACATCTACCGACTTGTAGTCATTGATTTCCTTTAGCTTGATGATAAGATTAGAAACCTCTTATAATTTTCTAAATTTTCAATTGATATTGTAAATGGACACTGGAAATTACGGTGAACAGAAGTTAACAAGAGTTTTATGGTTTAACTGGAAGTTAAAATAGGGCAACAATAAAAATATTTTTATCCCTGCAGAACAAGTTATGATTACCACTTATCTTTTTGGATTGCTTCAAGTTTAAATTTAAAAATTAATTCAAAATAACTACGATAAGGAAGCTATGTATTAATTTAGGTAATAGTTAAGTTAGGTAAGCTATTGATGTGCTAATTTATGATTTTAATAAGTTGATTTCTTTCTACGATATTTTCCACTTTTCCATCTATATCCATCAACTTATGTATATCTCTATATTCTATACAATGTATTCTATAAATTTTAAATTATTTAACTGGTTCTGAACGAATATAGCAGAGTTTTCATTACCCCATAGCGTTATTTCTGTATGGAATAAGTTACCTTGATCACTCTTAAATCCATTATCTGAATATACAACATATTTCAAAGAGTTGTAATAACGTATTAATCTCATGAGAAGTAAGAGATTATATATGTCTGTCAGAGTATTATAATTTTATACGAATAATCTGTATATCATGCATGTTACATGTTATGTGTTAATACAACAAGTATATGTTTAGGTAAAAAAGCTGCTATCAGTTCTACAGCTTACTAGCATTTGGTTGCTAAAAATAATATTAATTTAAAAGTTTTTCAAATTCCAGCATCGTGATGCCAAGACTAGAAACAAGTCCACCATAATTAAATTAAATTTAACATCCAGAAAATCTTTAGATTATATTTTTGTCTGTTATTAGTACTAGCGTTTCGGGATTTCTAAGTTATTTTCCTCAAGTAAATTAACAATAACACCATTTCCTAATATTAAGATTAAAAGAATCATTAAAACTATCACATCATGCATTTGAGCTCCAAGAGAGATTTTTGCTCAGTAGTTCATCAATTAATATACTCAGTACTCTCTTTTCTTTACTTTTCTCTATCTTTCAGTAACTCCTGCCAAATACAGTGAGAATATTCTTGGATGTCTGCCCTTTAAGGAAGACACGATAATGCGAACGAAAAATTTTCCCTCGCTACATAAGAGTCTCAAGGGAGTAATAAATCGATTTTTAGGTCGTAAAAAGCCAGTGAATGTCGTAAAAGTGTGTTCATATCTTTAATTTATTACTATCGCAAAAATGCGTATTAGGCTCAACTTCTCCAGAAATAATTAACATCATCCTATCCGAAACTCTCACTTTATGCTAAGGTTTTTAAAACGAATCGAAAAACTTCTTCGTGAAGAAGTACCCAGTTACTCCTTTCTCTTTCTATTATATATTTTGGGCTACTTTATTATGAGAAGATGCAATATATCTTAGTGTTGGGAATATACTTCATAATTTTCCGCTCTGGTAGATGCGGCTATAAATATGTGCGAAAAATCACTCTGTCGTAAATAATAATCCATGGCCATGATCCCATGACAATGTTCGTGAGGATGGTTGATAGCCAATCATGTAGCAGGAAATTTATTTAAATTATTTTAAGTAATCATACGGAAATGGTGTCATATTATAACAAAACTTAGGTTCATTGAATTAGGTTTTAATATAATTTAGATAGAATAGAAAAGGAAATTTAGCATTCTAATAAAATGAAACAAACTTCAATTAACCTACATTTTAAAGCTTAAGGGATTACAGTTGCTCGGCCAAGTTTATTAAGCTTGTCTAAAATTAATCATTTAAATTATATTAGTCAAACTCATAACCTGGATAGTTCGCCTAGTTAGTTCTCTTCAAAAAATCATATGCAGTGCGTAATGTTGATGTTACTACATTTTTACCGAGTTTGATACCAAATAACAGGAACTAACATATTTTACAGTTCGGTATGAAACTGCAATTCCTTAAAAAGTCCAATTTGATGTGGAATGAGGTTATCATTATGTCACCTTATGAATTATTCCAAATCTCTGGTTTACGGTGTCACCGTATGTATAATTTAGTATTAAAAAAACTCTCGCATAAATAATATAAATTTTGGGTTCAGGAGTTTAAATTTTCAATAAACGATTTATTGATTAATTACGATGTAAACAGATTTGAATATCAGTATTTTTTAATTTCATTTTCATATAACGCTTACGAAAGTAAAATTAAAAGCTTCTTAGTGTCCCCCTATGATATATAGGATATCTAGAATATGTGGTTACCGAAAATGTGTTAATCTATTCATTTGTATTGGCGATACAATTTCAAATTATGTTAGCGTGTACATACACGCTTTAACAAATGTTTAAATGTATAAGGAATTTCCGTCTCACACTGAATCATGGTTACATTTAATGGAGAAACTTCTCTAGTAGGTATCATAGTGGATGGAAGTCTGGGTGCGCGTTGGAACTTGCGGGATCCGCGTCTTGGGTACCGTTCCATTAATGTAGTATTCAGGGCGTCAAGACATAGGAGCTTCTAAATGTATTCTCAAAGTCCAACAAGTTAATTCGCGATTTCATAACAACTCGGCAACCGCGGTGCCACCATCGGCCGCTCGAACAAAACTCCATTGGGAAATGGGAGCTCTGTAACCGCCAAAACAGGCGCGGAATAACATTTCGATGTCCTCTCCGATGAAAAGGGAAGTTAGCGCTTCATAAAACGAGTAGCCTTCATCAATTATGCATTAAATAGTTTCTCGCACTAGGAATGATCCTAGTGCGATTCGGTTTAGAGCTTATTTATGGCGCTCGGGACTGATTCACTACTATGGCTTTTGGGAACAAATGGGCTCGGTGTATGAAGAGAAACGTGGGTAAATTAGCCAAAACCCTTTAATTTTAGTTTGTATTGAGTACTAGTCAATTCCCCTATCCAAAATACGAAACTAAATGTAGGTTAAAGAAAATGGTAATATTTGGTCGCATGCGTCTGATCCCTCAAATTATCAAAGATAAAAATAATCTCTCTTTTATTTTGAATATCAAGAATGATAGAAACTGAACCGAGAAATATTTACAGATCGTCTATAAAATAATTTCATGTGGAAAAAGGACATATTTTAGAAATTCGTACTTCATTTGCAGCGACTTAGATTTCTTAGTGAATGAGGACAAAAGTTTAAAAAATCTAAGAAAGTTATATTTTTCAAGAGAATTGATTTATGCATTTAAAAACTTTACACAATGAAACTCAAAATTTAGAAATTTAGCATCAAATTCTGATAGGTATCCATAGTAAAGAATAATAAAATATATTGGATTTCAACCTGATGGTAACCCAATGATTCGAAACCATAGTTGATATATATGCTGATATGTTGAATAGTATTATAAATTATTTCTGTGGTCAAAGTAGTATCCAATTTATTTTATTATTCTTTGAATAGACTTCATATTTTTAGTCAGATATGTGAAAGGGAACCTTTATACTAGAAAGTTAATTTATGAAGATCGGGCGTTAAACAAATTTATTTATGTAGAACATGTTGCTTATAGTTATATTCAGGTCAAAATTTAAAATTATACAATGCATTTAATTTTTTAAGGCTTACAAAGAATTTTAAATGAATAATTATAATACTCCGTTACTAGTAAACTCAGAGATTTTATTTACCGAATAAAACTCTACAAATTTTAAGGATAATAATACTATGCATCCAGTAGTTATGCCTTTAGAAATATTATCAATTATTATTAATTTCTATTTAATTAAAACTGCTATGTAATGGAAGTAAGAAATTTGAGTGGTAGTTTTACAGATTTAAAAAACCCAATATAAATTTAAATAAATCCTTCATGTCAAGTAGATCTTTGATACGTTATAATAGAGCACAAATATTTCTTGCCAGAATCGCAAGTATATTCAATCTATTTCCGGTAGAAAATATACAGAGATTACAACATAGCTCAGTTTTAATTTCAATACCCCGTGAATGAATATTCCCTGAATGGATATTGCATAACTACGGTGGTCGTTTATTTCAATAGCTTTCAGTACACAAAGGCTTTCACTTTTTCCGACATTTACATTTTAATTTAGAAAATAATATCCGGGCTTGTCATGCCCTTCCTTGGATTAAAGAATATGAAAAGATGCTCTTTGTTGGCCAAAAGCTTCATCATCGAGAGTGACGGATAGAATTTTCAAAGAGTTTATAGGTTTTGAAAATTCATCTTTTTTCCCTTTCAAAAAGTGGTAGCCACGAAACGATGACTTTCTTTTATCACAGAAAGAGGCAAAATTAATATTTTCTGGGTGTAAATAGCGCGCCGTCGTCTGCAAAATGGATGAAAGGTTCCAGTAAATGCCGTCAACTTTCCAAGAAAATGGACGTCAAAAGTCCAAAATCCGTTACCCATACCCTGGCCGTATCCTTTCCGAAAGGGTCTTTGGAGGGGTTTCCTCGTAAGCCATTGTCACGTGACTCACACGTTGATACATTCGCTACCCTTCCCGTCAACATTTCGCCAAAAAGTTCCGATACATTTTTTTCCGAGTGTTTTCAACGGAAAGATTAATCGCCGGACAAACATTTCAAGCGATGACAATTTTATTCCCGTTTCAGTTACGCGGTCCGATTCGACTCTTTTTTTGTAATCGCCAAGCACTCACAAAATAAATTCCTCTCCATCGAAAAGAAATGACGGATTTATTTTGCTTTATTTAGTAGCGTAGATTTAAATCGCGGTGATATACAAGCTGTCCGCCTCTATTTTTATATCGCAGCTTTCCATTTGTTTTATCGTTCATCTTTTAACGCGCGATTTTTCTTCGCGATCTTTTCAATAAATATGTACGCGGAAATATATCTCCGAGTTTGAGGGTTATTATTCACTCGGTGGTAAAATGTTTCCCGAAAAGTGAGAATGAAATATTTGGAGGTTTTGAGCGTTTTTGGAATGAGTAGTCTGTTATAATTCAAACAAATTCATCCGTAATGGTTTTGTGCAACCCTGCGAGAAGAAAGATTAACTCTTAACGTTGTATGTTGTAGGCGTATGAATACAATTTGGGAAATAGATTTCTAGTCTAGTCTATCTTTGGTTGACAAAATTTTATACGAGGTTACCGGAGCCCTTGTAGTTTACACCTTTTCGTTCGATTTTCGGAGGCTGAGTTGAAAAATGCGAAATAATTTTTTTTTTATTTCCCAAGAATATTTGTTACTAGAAAATTACCTTTTTAGATTAAAGAAACGATGAAGAAGTAACATAGAAATATACTCTAAATTTGAATGTCTCTTAGCACCATGAATATAAATCATTAGTTGCATTTATTACTAATTTGATAAAAAGGTAACCATTGGCTATCATGAACAAATCTTTATGATTCACTCTTTAATTTCCGGATCAAAATATTTCAAACTGCTATCAATTCAAAATTAGGAGGACAGTGAATTAAGATTGTAATGACAGTGGAATTGAAGCTTTTTTAACAGTTTTATTACAAAAAGTAACATAAATTTGCAGGTAATAAAAATCTCAACCAGTTGTCTGTGACATAATCATTGGTCGTAACAATTCAGTTACGTACAGCAATGAAATAAGGCTGTGTGAACTCGTAAGCTAAATTATTGCAAATTCGCAAAACAAATTGTCGGGATTTTCAAATATTTACCACACTAATTTATTAACTATGAAATAATAAAAAATAGTATATAACTTATTAGAATTATATAGAAAGAAGAAACAGTGTATGATTCGCGTTGATTATTTTTAATTTTTATCCCGTTAAAATAAATGTACGTATGAATTGAAGAGAAATCGAAGCTTAGTTTTTAGTTGCTCAGAACGTCAAAAGATGTGCAATTAATCTACAGGAATCCAACAGCGTACAGCGCGTTCAATAAATCCACAAAGCTGACATACTGCAAGTAATTACGTTTTCCTATTTACTGAGTGTTCAACCACTTTGATGTTTGGCATTAATAAGAAAAGGTGAGGGTGTCGAAGAAGATTGGATTAAGTTCATCGCGTCAAAGGGACGCGTCAATCATACTACCCTTTTGTGAAAATTTTATTCGTGTATGTCTCGTGGCCAAAACGAAATATGAATTAATTGAAATATGGCGTCGTTTTGAAAAGGACAGAGAGTGAAGGGAAGATAAGGGGGTCACGGATAAGCAGGAGAAAGGCGGTTTGCGAAAACTATGGCAAAGATCCATAAATCAGTGTCATTCAGGAAAGGAAATTGTGAAGGAACACGGGAATCGATAGAAATTAAAAGCGGTCATAATTCCCAGAAAAATTAATAAAGGCAATTCCCCTAATTTTCGACAGATGTCTGTTGGTTTTATATTCCTGGAGGAAAGGTACATGGTGAATAGGGAAAATATCTCTAGTGACCTCTGAGTTTGAATTTTTCGACAAACGATATATATAAATATTTTGTAGCGTTATCTTGCAGAAAGCCAAAAGAATAATAATTAATATAAATTTGCCATGTTCTATCCTCTTACTTAGGGAAAGGATCATTCATTAAAATTTTTTTGTATACTTCGATTGCTAATTTTTAAACCTCAAACTTTAATGGTGTATACTTCACAGTATCCCCTTTCATCTGATGGTTTCATATTTGCAATATATTACTCTTGAGATAAATTAAGAGGAAAAAACCGAACTATTGCTAATGTTCCAATTTGGGAAACAGGTTGCCTAATTTGGACTCACGGTTTCCTAGGTTGCACCATGTTTTCTCTAAGCCATCCTGCCCCTAATTATTAGGGAGGCGTTTGCAGTATGTTACAATATTATGTGACTCCAAACTTTCGAAAAACAAAGTAACTGAACACGCTGAATACTCTTCCGTAGCCAGTAAGGAGAATATGTTTTAATCCCTGATGTGTGCCTTTCCACCATCACACCACTCTTCCCAGAATGCACCTAACTCATCCCTCGCTATCATTTCCTAATTTATTCTCATCACCTAACAATGAAAACGAATTCCAAATTTTTACCTGATGATGACGACGATGCCTCGAAACTGATTATACCATTACTAGTTCTACGGACTAAAACCAAGTTAATTAATTCTTACACTCCAATCACACGGGCATATTCGATGAGTCCATAATCACCGCTCTTGTATGCTGCTACAGCCATCTGCAAATGTTTTTCGTCCCATTTTCCGTACGTACCCTTTTTTTCTATCATAAAAACCTTTACAAAAATTCACCCAAATATATTTGACATTTATTGTGGATAGAATCAACTGCTTGGGCCGTGACTTGGTGGTATGGATCCATCAGGAACGAAAGTGAAAATAACTTTTACTATACCACAGAATATTTTATTATGAAACGACCATGGTTTCGACTCGTGGAGTCATCCTCAGGACCTTAGGATGACTCCACGAGTCGAAACCATGGTCGTTTCATAATAAAATATTCTGTGGTATAGTAAAAGTTATTTTCACATTTATTGTGGAAGTGAAATTATTATTATTAAAAAGTAATTTACTTCCTAATTAAATCATTCAATAGTTTCCTAAAATGGACACAACGTGTTCCAACTTAGGCAACACGTTCCCGTCGAAATAATATTGTTGGCAGACGAATACACGAGGTTTCACACACAAATACAGTTTGTTGATAGTAGCAAACATAATGCGGGTTAAAAGTGTTCCGCAGAGAGAGTGATTACTTACTTTTACTTGAGACAGCAGCTTACAACAGGGTGAATAATTATAGCGCAAGCAATAAAATCACACCAACGACCATCCACATCGGAAAAATGACTCAATCCCTCTGGCCATCTAGTCACATGCCCTAGATGGTATCACCGTCTAGTACTGCTAACTCAAATGCCTGATACAATCTTAGGGAGAGATATACTAATGCGGTCCAATTTAGGCAACGGTCCAATATCGGCAACCTTCACCTATTACCTATTCCCCAAATTTCCATTATGTTTTTATCGCTCATACTTCCCTTATTTCTCAAGTTATATATATTTTTACCTCTGCCTCTCTGATTCTACACGCGAATTCCATTAAAAACATGAATGATTTTTGCATCCCTTTTTCCTTCGCAGTTGTTCTTCTATTCATCCATCAAATTTGTACTTTCTTTTTTTCTTTCTTATACAATCTACTGAGTAACCATGATGAGTTTGTATGTTTAGGTCGCACAGTGTATTTTTACTAAATTTTCTTTGCTTATTTCCAAAATCTTCGTTAATTATTGCATTTATTGAGCTATTTAGTTCCTCATTTACGAGTTCGTTATAAGATATAAGTTCATTGCAGTGCATAACTGAGAATACATACTTTGGCCAAGGTATAGATATTATTAAAGTAGAGGTAACACTGCAAAACAGAAATGTACTCTATGATGAAGGCTTAAGTCTTCGTTTTATTATTCTTTATGTGGAAGACGTACCACAAATTCGATACCGATCAATTACACTAGCTGAAAGAATCCTCGAAATTTGAAGGCACACTAAATTTTATATAAGGTGATATAGTTTTGACTATTTACTGAACGGTAAATATCTTTTCAAAATTTTTATTGGATTTGATGACAGCATCTCTAAATCTATCATATTCTCTTAGATCTACGGCTCATGGTTCATAAATCCGTATCAAGTAATTAATACCGAGTTTAGCTATTAGTCATCTCTCGCTGTCTTGGATGGTAACTAATACGGAGAGTTGAAAAAGTTGCACCAAAAAGCGTCGAGCAAAATTTCAAACGAACGAAATCTCTTTCCGAACTTCCTCCTCCGTGCATCTCCTTTTTAATTTCACTCCCAAAATTTCCTCATTAATACTTCCCCGAAAAATTTTAATAACTCCAACTATTCCGAACATCTTGCTTTACCCAGATTTCCAGGGGGAAAATGTTTACTCTTTTTTCGAAACTCTTCTCTTTTTTGGTTTCGCCCCCCCATCCTCTCGATTTTTTCATCTTTACCTCCTCTCCGACCTTCCCTTTCCCTCAGACGCTGAAAAGGTCCCTCGAAAACCGCAAACTCTTTTAACCCATTCCCCCAGTAACCCTTAATAACCACGGAAACGATCATCAACGCCCTGTGAACGCTTCTTAAATTTCTCCATCACTGACTCATCTCCTGACCTTGGATCGAAGCTCTCCTCGGGTTCTTCAACCTCTTCTCCCCATTACCCACTATTTTCTCCCTCATTCACGTTTCATAAAACTCGGGAAATTTTCTCTTCGAAATTAAACATCCGCTGAATGTGAGAGGGATCATCTTAAAATGGTTATTGACTTGCGGTACGTATGAGCAGCTTTGAAACTTTCTCGGTAACAAAGAGTATAAAAAGGAATGAATTATTCGAAGGCTTTCTTTTCATTTGAAATTTTTTCAAACTGAAAACTCCAAAATTCAAAACTTAATTAATTGAAATATTTTTAATTTGGCTATTCTTTTATAAGACATATTGATGCGTGACTATCGTACAATAAACCTTTACGGAAACTAATCACTGCTACTTTTAATATAGGTGTCAAATAGAAGATGTTTTCTGGCTGTTTCCTCATAAGAATATTCCAGTAGGCGTTTTAATCCTTTTTCGGAATGATTCTAATGATACCACAGCTGAATTATCAAAATTAATTTGAATTAAATTTTAACTATACCATGTTAGAAGTAGGCTAAGGAAAAACTGAATCGTTAAGAAAAATTCCAAAAGAGGCATAATCATTTGATATCTTAGGTGAGATAGAGAAACTACAGGTGCTTCAATAAAGTTCTCTTAATACTTTTACAAATACAATAGGTCTATAAAGCACTAAATTGTTCCTTTTGTTTGCTATTTATGTGTTTTAATTTATTATCTTATACCCCCGGGTAAATATTTTACGGTAATATTTATTTTTCAAAACCATAGTCTCAGTGCCATAGCTTTCCAACCACTAGTTAGCTTCTTAATGCGATTTCAACCAAAATAATTATTCTAGGAATTTCGCTACCTTGATGAAGTAAATATAATTTGGTATCATACTACTTTATACTAACGCTCTCTTTCGGCTGTATCTCTGTATTTCAATAGTGATAATATGTCAAGAAATAAAATAATATGCAGAATTTAAACAGCATTATAAGTTAGATATCGTGATAATTTTAAATTCCTTCCCTCCATACTCTATCACATCAATTTTTATCATTACTGCTGAAACAATTTCTGTTTAAACAGTTAGAAATAGTTTTACGGTAATGAGGATAACTCACGACGCTAATGACAAGTAACATATTTAAATGCGCCAACCTTCACCAAAAAAGTCCTCATCCGTAAAACACTTAAATAAATTATTAAATTCAGCTAAGAACATGTATAAGATGCTCGAATTCTTAAATAATTTTACGTTTTTTACCATTAGTTTATCGTAGAGATATGGGAATGTTGAGATGTGTAATTAAGAGTTTAGTAATACTCGTTATATTATTTTAATATTGTTTAACAGTTACTGATGTAATAGTCACAAAATCAATTCAAAAACGTTTTGCCACATCCAGAATATCGATGCACAGCAAGGTAATACTGTCACAAATATTCAACTACTTTTTACACTATGGAGGGTTTCATACGTCTTCCAACATTTTCCTTGGCGTATAATATGCTGTTCGAATTTTTACATTTATCGGTCCCGTAGCTTTTCGTATTTTCTCTGCCATAAATGCATATTTTCATCCAATGTATTTTAAGAAGTACAACTGATGGTGAAATAAGGGAATAAGTGTCGCAAAGTAGGAGATAATCCTCTAAGTAATATAAAACTTACCGCTGATGGTTTCTATACTAAGTGACACCTATTCATTCCACGTATTAATCGTTTTAGTTGTTTGTGGGGATTTGTTCCTCCAACGAGTATTTTTTCCGTATTTTACAGTTTGAACATTAGATAGGAATAGCGTTGATAATTTCGGCCTTCACTTGGTGAAAGATCATTATAACAATAAAAAGAATTTAAATTATACATATATGTTCCCTGTATTTTATAAATAAAAATTATTATTTTATTGGAAAATTGGAATGAATACCTTAAGATACCTCTTAAAGAAAACATCTTGGTGGTGGCATATTTCAAACGACTCGCTTTTGGCTTTGGCATGAATATTTGAAGTAATGAACCGTGAGGATATTCAACGCCTTTTGTCGCCCTCAGTCACCGAGCTACACTCGGAACATAAACTCTCGCCAAGTTTCCACCGACTTTAAAATCCTCGACGCTTTTACTCAGCCCCATCACGTTCATCAAATACAGTATTTAAGAGATAATCACGAGGATTGAGGCGAAAGAACGCCCACCAACTTGTCATCGGGGATTTTCCTACCTTAACAAAGCTGGAGCTAAACTATTTATGGCGTCGGAGGATGGAATGGGTGTTGTTTCCCGCCAAAACCCCTTCGTGTTTGAGAGATTCGCCCTAATGCGTAATTGAGTAACAGCGCCGCATTAATTCCGCGGCGAAAACGAGAAGCGTAGACGAGATTAATGTGGCAGATGACGTGGTAAATGAGATGCGCTCTTAGGACTTGGGCGCGGTTTATATTTGCCCCAGCATCTGCATGGCGAGACGGTGCAATCAACGTCTGGATCATCGAGATGAAGGCGAAATAAAAACAAGGAGCCGAATGGGATTCGAGCCATTTTGATTAGTCACTTTCCGTAAGAACAGAAGTGCGAGATTAATCTCTGGTTCCCCGGAGATGCGAATTTGAATATAAATGGCATTAAGGGTGTTTCCGACAAATGATTCGAGATGCAAAGACTCGGAAGCGTTGCCTCAGAAGCGCGAACGGTTAATTAAATGTGTAATCTAATTGATCTGGAAATGGAATTGCAGTTCTCGTGAAGAAGTGTAATCCAGATTTGTAGTACCATCTGCAAGATTTTAACGCACGATGTAGGTGTGATATGTGAAATTCATTAGTACTCTTAGAAATGGTTATACATCAATAACTAAGAGATGATTATAAAACGTTATGAGACGTGTTGTATTCGGGAGTTAGGAAAAAGTACAAAAAAGGCGATATATTTTTTAAAACAATGCTAAATTAATCAACTAGCGTTACTAAGATGATTCATGAATTGGGATGGAAATCTTTCGAAGATATAAAATTAATACAAGGTAAAATTTACTGAATGCGTTCAGATAAAGCACATTCTTGGGAGATGTTACTGACATAAACCACCTCATTGATATATGGGCAGTTCTTTTACTGCTAGAAAGATCAGGGAAATAGATTCTAGAATGAATTGACTCGAGAATCCAGTTTTTTCCCAAAGTGCGGAAGAAGTAGATTAGAAAATAGTTACGATGGTTGCACCTCCTGCCATACGCCGAAGCCTCCAGTGTAATTCTATAGATATGAGAGATTCTTAGATCGTAATCTTGGTAAGCAAAATAACATCCAAAGAACGGCGTTTTATTGCATTATTTATACTGAAGAAAAGCCAAACTATAACTCAGATGCAAAATGTTTACTCACGAAAGCAGAGCCATTAATAATAATAATAATTATTATTTTTTGACTTTGAAATTATAAGTGTTCGCATTTCATGAGTAAAAATACCTCATCTACATCTTGGAAATCGTCCCTAACGAAATAGTTTAACGATGCTTCTGAATTAATGATAAATTCAGCAAGTCTACGATATGGCCTTTTTTAAATATCATAATACTCAGTAAGAGGTTACTTTATGAATCCAAAAATCTTTAATCAATTCTTCTCTCGTAATCTCTATATTTCAAAATTCTATAGCTAAGTTATTTTCAAAAACGAAAGACATCATTAACTAGAGTCAGATATTGCGAAATAAATTCCGGTTAGAAATTACTTCTCTTGAAGACTGAATTTTTAGAGAAAATTTCAAGAGGTTACCATAAATGTTGGCTAAATTAATATATCTCCATAGGATTTTAATACAAAATCGTGGTAATCGATCAAAGTTGCTGGTTTGGTAATGAATTAAGATGTGTTGATTCCTCAGACAAAAATGTATACGTGCTAAATTCAATGGTAGTATAGTAACAATAAAGATTATTAACTTCGAATTTGCATTTCAAAATTCAGAAATTTCGAAATATATCTTCATGGTATAATAATCTCATTGAATGCTTTTTATTCACATCCGGACACCAGGAGGGATTATTCGCTTGTCGCAATTGGCATCCTCTAATTCGCTCTTACCCATAGAGTTTCATATTTCTCTTTATTTAAAATTTGAATGCCAATTCCCTCTTCCATCCACTCGTTATTTCATCGTATTATTTCCCCTGCATGATTGCTTCCATACAATTCTTTCCTTGTATACTATGGAAGCTGAAACAATCCTCAAATTTTGCGACAGAATTCCAGAAGTTTCGAGCTCGAGCCGTAGGCGGCAGCACTGCGCCATGTCGGCTTAATTAAAGTAAATTACACCAGGTAAAAAAAAACCTTATCATCGCGGATCAAATTTCCCTTCTGTTTTCCCTGTTTTTATCTCGTTCATGCATTCTTTGTGCTTCTTTATCTCCTACAATACAAGCTTTTTTATCATGCTTTCATCTTTCATTTCTTTGGAGCTCTCTTTTTTCATTTCTTTTTCAAAATATAAAAATTACACCTGTAATTTCACCTACTTCCTTTCAAAAGAATACTCGAAAAACAGGCGTGGATAGTTGACTCGTACACTTCGCCAAGTGTCCCTTCCTCGCTCTTCATTCCCAGCAGTCTCCGGGGTCAACGCAGCGCTATCTCTACGGCTCACATATATTTTATCTTTCATGTCAACCGCGTTCATTAAATTTTTATCCCGACGTCCTCTACGGCCTCCCATAATTTTTTACTTCATCCCCGTTCTACTCCATCCCAACCGTCCCAGTCAAGATACAGAGAACGGCTCAAGGAGATCGGAAAATTAATTATGAAATCCCTCTCTAATTATGTCGTCTATACGTCCCCGCGAGTTAGTTTCCGGGAATCCCGCGTTATTTCTTCGCAGAGGTAATCGTAGCTTAATGAAGACCTTTTTTTGTCACTGAAAGAAGGGTTTCTTTATGACGTTGCCTGGAATTGGGTCCGCAGAAGTAGCTGCGTTTGTTCTTCTGGCGAAATGCGAAACTCGGATGTTATGAAATGAGGTTTTCTAAGAAAGGGATGCTAATCTCCTTTTTGTCTTACTCATTTTTAAGTGCGCGAAAATGTTATAAACGGTAAATGAGAAATTCCACTCCCATATTTTTACTTTATTTAAGTTGGATATCGAGGCTTTATCTCTGGATAATACAAGTAATATATATATCCGCTAATGAAACACCAATTTTCACGATTAACTTAACGCCAATAAAAATGGTGGAGAATGGGAAGAGGGAAACAGTATTTGTATTATTTATTGATTAATATTTTTTGGTTTACTTAATATAATATAATTGTACTGTTCAAATATTCACCTCTAATAGTTTATATTTCTACAACTTTGTATTAAGAGTTGTTGAGCTGTTATTTAGTATCATGGATATGATCTTTGCATTGTATTTATTATGAAAAGGAGATCAGGAATATAATTTGAGTGCATCGACTGAACATCTTTTCCACATAACATAACTTCCAACGCTGGTATAAAAAACGGGAGTTTTTTTATAGGCACATAGCGTTGTTTTATCTTGAACAAATGAAAAATAGAGAACGCTGTCCTGCAGTGGTAAGTAATGGTGCTATCCCTATGAATCGATTTAACTTGAAGTTAGCGCAAAATGTATATCTTATCTCCCCAAAAAAAGTCGAAGGTCTATCAAATAGACTCTAAATCTAATTGTAAATAATTAAAATCATTAAAACTTTCAATCATGCATTTGATATTTCTGTTAAATTTTTAGCCATGTGATTAAAATCTAACTTAAAAGCTCCTTGGTGAAATCCCACATTATTTTACCAGTTGCTCGAACTAACGACCAATTCCTTGCTAAAGCATTAAAGATTTTCTATTTGCCCCACTTTCATCTGAGGAAAAAAATCGAAGTCGTACATAATCTTTTAGCTCCATATCTTTAATGTTTTTGTCGATTCCGTACATAAAATATAATTTTTTGCTAGAAATGCGGACGTTCTTAGTCCCTCGCTAAGCGACCAATTCCATTAACGAGCTCAAAGATACAAGCGGAAGTTGGTCGTTAAGGGAGTAGGATCGGTATTTCAAAGTAGAAGGGAATAGAAATTGATAATCGTTGAAAACAGGACAAAAAATCTCATAAAGTGTCCTAGGCTAGGAAATGCCCCAAGTTTATTCATTACATCATCAACGATATCCCACTGAGCAAACCGATATATTTAGGACATTTAAAAGCCCATAATCGTAAATTTAATTGGAGTACTTATAAAATTTAAAATTCATCCACTCGTGTATTAGATGTTAATTACAAAGGATCAATGGGAATTCCTTGGATAACGGCGTATTAAATCAGCTTGAATACAAAGGTCTCTCTTACTGCGGTTTACCATGACGACTTCCTAAAGGAAGGCTTCGCTTTGAGAGGCAACTGTGTAACTACCGTCCTTGAGTCAGCGAAATCCTGGGACACACAACGTGGCATCAGACGATTCCAGTAATTAGCGAAGAAACCCCCGTCCCACCCCCTCCCCTGCCATTAAAACCGAACCGAACCATGTCTTTACCCTCCCGGTAATTGCCTCGTAGGGTTGCAAGGTCGTTCCCTTTCCTAGAACCATTCCGCTCCGATTCCACAAAAATTACACTCCGCCCTTAAGGGGGCCGATGAAAAAATTCGCTCCTTCGGAAAAAATCCTTCAGATTTGGAAGGCACGTATTCCCTTACAGAAGACACGTCTCGCGATAAAAAAAAACAATTTTCCTCCTCCTCCGCCAGCACTTTGCTCGTAAAAATTTCCCTTCACTCCCTTTTGCCCAGGCTTGTTCCCCGTTCCACTTCATCGCTCACAACCTACAGCTCCCGAGAACGAACTTTAAGGCCTTTTCCACAACCGTTCTCTCTCGCCCACGCATCCTACTAAAGATTTCCATTATTCACGCCCTACTTGATGGGAGAATCCTTACTCAATGCATAACTCATGTGACCAGTTCCTTCGTCCACCCGTGGGAGCCACCTCCAACCCCATCCCCTCCTTCTACCGAACACCCTCAGGGAAAGTGTCCTAAAGGAAAAGGGGAACGGTACGCTTTACCCTGAGAGACTTGGCCTTTGCGGGAGGTTGGTGGGGGTCTTCATCGGCGATAGAGGACGATGGAAACGTTTTAGGAGGGGGAACGTTTGGAGGATTATGTGGGGGTTGTAAGAAATGAGACCGGAAGTGGTTTCGTGTGAGGAACAGGAGTCCCCACCGTCTCCTACCCCTTCTGCCACAGTAGTCTCCTCTCCCCCATCCCCCTTCTGCGTCTCCTAAGGGAAGAGAGGATAAAAGGAACGAGGGTCTGAATTGAGAGGAGTGTAGGGGAGATCGGTTGACGAGGATGTCGAACGCGTGACCGGTTTACCCCTCTTATGGTTGATGCCCCGTAGATTCTCTTTTTTATGGAGGCGGAGGAAAGAGTGTCCTTCCTCAAGCGGGACATGAAGCTCTAGATTCCGCTGTATTGATTTCGTTTCCACACTTTGAATTGTTATATATATATCTCATCCGTAGCATGATTCCAGTAAGACGTATCAACATACCTCTGCTTTGAATGTAATCATTGTTCTACCCTGGAATTTGTTTCATTTGATAGCTTACGAAATATTGCCTGAAATTATTGGAACAATTTTATGTATTGAAAATATTGAATAATAATAATAGTTAAATAATGAATATATATATAAGTATTCTACAAAATTTGGTATTATCCAACAGAAACTAGATCAACTAATTCTGAATTAGTAAGCTTTTTCAAACTTCAGAAATGATTGGTGATAATTCATTTTTTTTCATAAGACAACAAAACATATCAAGACAGCACAAACATTCCAGGGGCACTTTAATGAAAAAAAAAATAATTTAGAGTAATAAGAAGCAATCTGAAAAACATATTCATAAAAAATATTGCATTTAGGATAAATATACTTATCGTACTAGTCTTCAAAATATCCTTTATCCCGTTAAATTGGGTCAAAAAAGTTTTGATTTTTTATGATTTTCATAGCTTCTCAATGTTTTTTTTTAAATTGAAATATTACAAAAAATCACCATTATCGTAGTAAATATTATTATTATTATTATAAGGATACTCACTCAAAACTATATTGAGATTGCATTGAAAAACATTATCTTAGAGTATGAAGCTTTTTCAATTTTTTTACCATTCGCTTTATTTCGTGTCAAATAAAATTAATTGAATAATATCGTAAATTAGTAAAAAAACACTCATCCTAAAAAAATAGAAAAAATATTGTCCAGTTATACCGATTGGAAAAGTACTTTTTCAACTTGATTGAAAATATAAGTCTATTTTTTCTATATAAGTGATATCAGGAGTTTGGGTATTTTTCAAAAAAGGCCATCTCTTGGAAGACGAACGTGTTTAGAAATGGCTAACTGACGTTATTTTCTCATACTTAGAGAGAATTCAATGCACCCTAATTTATATAAAGTGAAGATCAATTCAAAATGTATATTGATGATTGCTTTCTCCATTCCTTCTCAGATTCCGTCGTCGCAGTGCATATAACTGCCCTGAGGGTGCCAGCAGTGGTGCGCAACGGCTCCAGCACTGGTGCTCTGCTCGACTGTGAATACGCTTTGGGTGCGAGAGAGCAGAGACGCCTGGCGTCGGAGACAGGATTGGTGGTGAAGTGGTTCCTCGTGGGATCGGGTCCCGCCCCTGTGTACCAGTGGATACCAGGCCAAAGGCCGCAGGACTTTGGTGCCCTCAGGGGAAGGGTGGACCTAGCTTTTAAGGTAAGTGATGGTAATCAATTTATTTCAGCAAAGTGATTCATAATTGAGTTTATGTTAAAAGGTCGATTTCCCTCTCCCGCTGTTCGAAAACTTTCTCATTTTATTGTCTGGACCACTTGCCACATCCTTTGAATATTAGTGACAATGCTAATGGCAATTTGAGGAAATTAAGATATAGGAATTGGGAATAACCTGGTACGTTGTAAAGTAATAGACGGGTTATTTTCTAAATCGATAGCATTAAATTTGATTTGTATCCAACCATTGAATGTTTAGTGGTCAGATCATCAACTGTTTGGATTTGAATTTGTATTATGCAAATTCAAAGTAAGTAGCTATATAGCAAGTCAGATTCAGTATTTTATTAGGAAATTTAAAGCAAGAATAGTATCCTTGCAAAGAATCATCTACGTTATAAAAGTTATACCAGAGTCACAGAATATTTCACTAATGAATCCAAAGAGCGACCTTATGAATATTCTTACCACAGAACATTTGAGATAATTTGACTGAAATTTTAAAACTCAAATAGTTAATGGGTCGGATATATAGATTTTTGACAGAAAAGAATATTTGCGTGTATTCAGTAAATAAACGTAGCATTATAGCACATCTTATTCATCTTACCTGTAATTTTATTATATGTAAAATCGTAGTACGGATAACAAATATTTTCAACGTAAATGTCAGTATTTGGATAATATTTCAATAATTCGCATCGTAAAAGAAAAACCAGTACTACTTACTTTCCAACCAGAGAATGCTATAAATATGGCCTACGTGAAAAACGTAACAAAATCCGTACAAATTTCAATATACTATTTCTTTTTCTTCAAGTTTAATAAATCCATCAAAAAGCCTCTTCACGATCGATTAAATTCTTTCATTTTCAATAAACCTGCATTCACCTTTGGGAAATAATTACATGAAATAATACCAAACGAAGTTTACTGTGGATTGGTAATTGAATTGGATTTGACGCTTTTTGTAAATTTCCATTGGAAATACTTGGAAAAGCTAATAATGATAATAATAAATAAATTTATAATACTCAAGGAGATCCTCGTTAGAGTAGAAAAGAATAATACAAAAAGAGTATCCACTCACATAAATATTACATATGCTTAATTTAACAATTATTGTGAAGTAATTAAAAGGTAATTAAATAATCTCTCTTTAAAGGTTAGCATCGAGGAGGAGTTTTTTTTATTAGTTATTAAAGCTAGTGCGCATTTAAGTAAAATTTTGGAGTGTCCGTCCTTACCAGCAACTAATATTTCCTTTTTAAATATATGAATAATAGCTACATATATAGCTTCGATGTTACGTTAATTTACATTAGGTCAAATAAAATGATTTTAATATTTTAATCGTGATTAATAATTCGTGATAAGGATACTGATTAAATTTATTTCTGTCGGTAGACAATTTTCTGATCATAGATCGCAGGTACTTAATTTGATAAACAGAATTCCAATTTCGCTTTCAGTTTATGCTCGTTGATTGTTTATATGTGAGAAAGCAAAAATACCATAGCATTTCAATAAGCATAGCCCAAGTCCTTCCTAAGAATATATAGACCATTATCATACACGCAATATGGATTATGAGAAACTACTTCAGCACCCCTTAGCGGTAATTACTCGAATCACATTCTCTTTGTCTTTCGTGAAGGTGACCGGGTCCGACGAAAGAGGGGCTCACAGGGCGCTGAGGATTCCGACGCCCACTACTGACCTTTCTGGAGAGTACAAGTGTTCTGTGTCCACATTCGAAGACGAAGATTTCATGGTCAAAAGGATGCTAGTTTTCGGTGAGTACACACATCATGTCCCTTTCTGCATAATTCACTAATGTCCCGGCGAGTGGCGCCCTTGTTGTCTTTACCACCGTTTGCTCAAGTTCCCCTGCTTCGACTGCCTTGCACTTTCTAATTTCCTTTGATGCGAGAATCGCTTTAGAGCTCTTCTGTTAAGCAACGTACTCCAATCTCCCATGAAGTTGGAGCAATCAGAAAGGACTTCCTTGTATCAATAAATACCGGTGTGCTAGTTCGAGTTCGCGATGGATATTACTAAAATGAGGCTTCAGTATCATCGAGAAGTTGATGAACGTCCTTGAGTAATTATTTCATGTAAAGTACCCATGCGTTCAAAAACCCAAAACTACTTTCAACGCCAACACCTCGCCTACAACATGTGTTAGAAAGAGTTGTCTTTCTTCTGCGTAGTTTCAGTTTGCAGAAAAATTGAGTAATATTTCTATCCTTATTTCTCAGGAATAAAGACTATCCTTATTTCTCAGGAATAAAGACTATCCTTATTTCTCAAAATAAAGAGATTATATAAAACTAATGCACAGTTAAAATTATCCATGCCATATTAAATACGAAATAGTGGCTAACATCACTGTTGGGAATTTTCTCTCAAAAAAGAGTGAAATGAACAAGAATGTATGTTATATCGTATGTCTACTCCAATCACTAATTATTGCTTATTTGTCCAACCCAGTGATTTAATCTTAAAATAGTTTACATTAACCCTAGAAAAGTTCTCCTGGTATGGTATATCAGACTTCTCATTGCGTAATAAGTTAAAGTGCTGTCAAATCAGATGAATGATAAAATCCACCGTGTTCGAAGGGAATCGTGAAACGTTTTCTGATTATTTCGTTGTCCTTCCAGCTCTTGCTTTACTTATCACATTAATTTGTGAAAGTATCTGCGCAATAGTATCAGTTTTTCACTCTGTATTGTAGTTTAACTACATCCTTCATTTAAAATGAATGAATCATAAAAATTTGTAATGTTTTAAAAATTAGATTTTACGTTATTAGTTTAGACTTTAAGTAAGGAGTGGTTTTTACTTGATAATTAAACCGAACATCTTCTTCTTTGTTGATTTTGATAAACACGAAACGACTCCATTAAAGAAACTTTTACCTGACCACGTTATAAGTACACAACACTTTTTGTATTCTACTTCACTACGAAACCTTGGTCTTGTTGTACACTCATTGTGTGGTGCAGTAAAAGTTCCTATCATGAAAAGCCATTTTATGTGAATGAGTACTACGAAGTGAAATCTGAGTCTATGTTTTGGATGGAAATGCTAATTGGAGGACATTATTGACTATCAACAATTCTTGGACTTCATCATTTTCGAAGAACTTGCGCAGAGTGAGTGACCAAGAACAATCTGATCATGGGTTCAACTTCTTAAGGGGCCGTAGGTTCGCCTAGGCTATGATTTACTTAATAGTATCACTGTATCGTGTGAATTAAGGCATAAATAAGGAAGTTTGGGAGGGGATGTTAAAATAGCGTATGCTAAAAACAACTGGGTTGGTATTGAATCAGCCGATGGATGATGTTTTGAAAAATAAAGTGATCAGATCGCCTGGATAACTCCGTTCCTTCTTTGCTTGATAGGAGAGTAGTTACCATCGATTTTACTACGCTCAAAATTAACTCTCGACCAGTTTGAATCCAATCTAAATGTAAGTCACGGGCAATCAACATTGAGTAAGAAAACTAGGCCCCACTGTTTACACCACAAGTCAAATTTGTCTTAGCGGAATTGAAGTGATTCTATCACAAGGTCAGTAGTGCATCCGAGAATTTCTTTCGCATCTTTTTCATCTTCTCCTCCAAAAGCAAACGGAGGCAAGTTACCGTCCAGATCTACTCGGCCACACCAAAGTGTGGTTATCGGTTTGGGTTCTCCCTCGAGGATGGCCGAGAGTGACCTCGGATCAAGAAGCCATTTCCACGTTCCAGGAAACTTCGTAACCCGCGGAGACAGCGCCTTTGACACGAAACCAAAGAAAATTTTGTTTCGTCATCGCATTTTGCCTCGGTCATCGCACATTTCTTCCTCGGAATGTGTCCGAATGTCTAAAAGAGTCATAGCGACTGGTTTATTTTTCTTGAAAATATATGTGACATTTTAGAAAAACTTGGTGAGAGATAAATAACGTCAGTGGCACCTTCAAAATTTTGTATGATAGATCTTACTTATGAAATGTTACTACTTTCTACGGATAGTGGATGCAGATCAAAATAGATCGTCACATTCATATAATGCGACCTTCTTGTTATATAGACCATTCTGATACTTCAAGAAAGATGAGGGAAAAAGATACTAGAACGAATCGTTTCAAGAATTAATCTTTCCACGAAAGATACGAAAAAGCAATATATTAGGAAAATAGTGAAGGTGCTTGTACCCCCTTCCACACGCCGAAAGACGTCTTGCAGGGACCTTAAATAGATATAGACTGTTAGCCAATCTCTTCTTCAGTGGGGAACTATTCCAAGCTTGCCGTTGCTATTTCCTTGAAAGTTAAAGAGAGTTCTGGGTATCGTAGAGGAAAGTTGGATGTCAAGAGAAATTAGATCCTGTGAAATTTCTTGGTTCTATATATGGAATACTTCCATTGACAAGCATTATAAATGAATTTGAAATGATCTTATGGAAATTCAGCCTTCCGTACGTCTGAATTCTCTCTATTACGGAATCTATAAATAGCGTCCGTCATTTGGAAGTACGGCTCGATTTTGTAATCTAGAAAAATGTTTTGAACATCAGCAAACGTGAGCAGGAATAATTTCTCACGTCATCGCCATCCAATTTTTCAATATTGCTCTAATAGCAGATTTAATGATTAACCCCTGGGGGTCTAATTTTTCTTTAACGAAAATAGCGCGTATACGTTTTCAAAACGATTTATTTGTATGGAATTCTTAATCGGGATAATCAGAGATAATCGGGCACCGTTTATCAGTGAAATCTGTACATTGAAAGCTGTTTTTCACGAGATAATGAATTAAATTAAATAAATTATGCCTACCAATTGGCTTGCTATCTATACACAAATGTCAACTACTTGTGCTTATCTCTGTTAACGTTTTCCAAAATAATTGATGCAGGAGTTGAACGGCTTAAAATTAATGTAGCTAATTCGTTTCTCTGGCATTATCATTGGCTACTCAAATACTTCACATTTAAAAAAATATAATTAGATTTTAAGGGAAAAATCAGAATGGCAAATTTATCATCAGTAGAATTAGAGCATGAAACAAACAATAATTTCGTTTCATTTCAGATATCGCAAACAATCTTGACATTTGTAAACGGCTATTTAAAATATATTTTTGGAAAAGGTAGAAAGTATGACAAATTTATTATATTGTATGGATATATGTTCAAACATACAGACATGTAAGTTTACAATGTCTTGATTAATAAGGTAAATATGCAATCTTAACTAATTAAATTTAAATAAATTTTGCCCTATAGTAGTTAGCCATGTTTCACTGATTTTTTAGGAAATGATGAACTAATCATCATCTATATAGTAGATCATATCCGTTGTCTTATAAATAAAAATCCATACAGCTCACTCGCTGTTTGTATATTTATTTTTTTATATCTAGCGTGAAATTTTGTGCACGGAAAGATGCGATATTATACTAAGACTGAATAGACACGACGATTCCCTTCGTCATGAATTAGGTTTGCTCGTAAATGTATGTACCTATAGTATATAGAAGCCTTCAACCGAAGCGTTAGGTACTGATTGTGATCAATTCATATGAAAACACCCTTCAAATAACTGTACTGCTGAAATAAGTGTAGCGCGATGTATTTCTCAGTACTTTCTATGCATGTATATTAGTGCTTTACAATATCAATTTTGGAAAAGTATTTAGTCAGGCAATCTAAATTATTTATTTCCCATTATGTATTTAATATTCACATGTGTAAATTTATTCATGACATTTTCTAAAATCTACGAGAGTTTGTTAGGTAAAACGTTTTCCTTGCATTAACTGCCAACCAGCCTAACCTATCATGCTTATCAATGGATGTTTTTACAAGAAAACCTTCCTATTGCGAATGTTTCCTTTCAAGGAAGAAACAGAAAGCTCATATTTTATCATGCCAAACAAATATATCTTGCGTATTGACTATCAATACTTTATCAACGGTTAAAGATAACCAGAAAGCTTAGAAATATATCAATGAGACAGAGAGAGAGAGAGAGAGTGGAAATATCAAGAATATTCTGTATTAACAATTCAAAGTTTCATAAGCACTAGATACTTTTAATATTAAAAATATCTTATGAAGTCTTAAAGCATACATTTTAATTCATAATAATCCGAGGAATCTACAGAGATACTGTTTGTATCTGAGAATCCATATCGCAATATTGCACTTCATCTCGTGGCGGAGTCTCAGGCAATAGTTTGAAGATATGCTTTCGCTGTAATGCGAACAGCGTCTGATATTGCAGTAGGGTCAATGAACGAATAGCGGAGTACACAAGGCCTTCAATCAGTTGGTAAAAGCCGAAGCATCCTGCAAGCGATTGATAAATCGGTGGGAAGCGGTTCGAATAAAAATAAGAGATCGAGAAAGGAAGTTGGAGAAACCTTTCCAGCGTCGGCACCATTCTCAGCGTCTATATCAACGTCAAAATACGCACTCGATGACACTGAGTGACGTAGAGTTGGGCTGCAAAAGGTTCCGATTTTCACCTTCATAAGGGACACTTTTTTAGGGCTAAAGAGGGATGTATATGACTCGTAATATAAATTCACTCAATCATTCATTATAATACGAGGGAATAAATGAAGAAAGTATTATTTTCCACAGTTTATATAAAACGACTTATTTCAACGATACATCGTCATCATTAGGTGATGATGGCAATGATGACGATGTATCGTTGAAACCGGTCGTGTTAAATAAGCTGTGGAAAATACTATATTTTTCATTTATTTCCTCGTGATGGAGTTCCACGTAACAAGGCCTTTCTCCGTGGAATTCATATTCATTATATTCCTCATTCATTGATATTTTACCCCCTCTTGCTCCCTTTCGATACATTTCTACGAAATCGTAAATATTGTGAATGTGCATATAATTCAGGGGAACTCTCGTTGTATAAAATCGAATATTTGCTGCACCTTAGTATTACTGATCTGTTTGAAAAGTAAAAATGGCGCATTTATGATGAAATAAGATTTTTCAATTTCCAATGTAAATTAAAACAAAGAAACACTTATGTATGTCATATATTTAATGTTTCGGAACAAAATTTTTATTGTCTTCCTCAGTCAGTAATTAATGTTTGCCATAGATAATATCTAATTTCTAAAAATAAAAAGTCTACGATGCAGCTGTAATAGTAATAGCTATAATAGTCCCACTGATATACTGTTACCTTTTCTGCTTTTCGAAGAAAGATGTCTCGAACGGCGCTAATTCTGACCGATATCATAGTGATTGAATGTAGTTCTGAAACTATTTTATCCTTTACAAATTTCTTCAAATTATGATGGGCATAATCACTATTCATTGATATATTAGTCAACATTTAAATGTTGAGAGGAAAAACTTTCTTCCTTCATGTTATGTTACCAATGTTTTCCTCGCATACCCTGATTTCCTCTCGAGTAATTTATGATTCGAGCCAAAAGCCCCTCTGTGCTCTCCGAGCGATTTTAGCGAAAGAATAAGCATTGCTTGAAATCTCTCACGTCGGGCAATGCAGCAGTGTCTCGCATAAATCTCCCCAGAGGCAAAAAATTCTCCCCAAATCACTTCATTGTGTTCCACTTTTGACTGCTTTCGCAAGGTCGTTCTCCTTCCAGACTTTCATTTTTCTCACCCTTCAGATGAATGGGAAAGGAAGAATGGAGAAAGACCTGAATATGTTCTTTCTTTTCCTCGAATTTCGGTGAAACCCTTTGAGATATGGACGACCGCGGAGAAGTCATAATGTAATGTTCAGCGATAGATGTTCCAGTTGAATATGATGAGCCCATTTTATCATTTCCCTTGCGACAAAGCCTAGAGTGGAAGCAAATTGCAAAAGGTAAGCAATTTTTAGGGAGAAAGGAGGAAGTAGGTAGGAAGGAAGATGTGTTCGGCAAGCAAAGTTCAAACGAAATTGATACTCAAATTTATTGTGGGTAGTGACAATTTTTTTATAAGAACTTGATTTAAGAATTTCTTGATTTTTTATACTAGAAACAATCACATATTCAAACAGATCATTTAAAGTAATGTAATGAATCATTTAACATTCGATTGCGACTCTATGGAAGTTTGAAAGATTGATCATCTTCCTTTGCAAGCATTTCTGGATATGACCATCGACACCTACATCCAAATAATTAGCTCTTCACTACAGATTGTATATTAAAGGTGTATCACCATAATATTTTACATATATATTGAAAGAGACTTTAAAAAGAATTGGGAGGTTGTGTCTAAAGTGTGTATAAAAACCGATTACGTCATAGTCTTAGATAGATTATTTGAAAATATTCTGAGAGTGGTTAAGGATGCATAGCTTATTATAACAATCAGATAAACCAAACTAATAGAAGGCACCTACAGTTTTGTTATTTTATTAGAATAAACCCCTGTCAAATCTGACCATTGAGAATTAACTAGACTTGATAAAACTTAACCTTTAACCAAACAATAACGCCATTGAGTCTGGGATATATTTTTTTAATTCCTCAAATAATTTTAAACCAGCATTTCATTTTTAGAATTTAACCAATAAAACTGTAGTTTTTTAGTCAATCAACATTTGTACATTTATCTTCAACACAAAAGTGGAACGAAATACAGGTGTAAAATAAAATCTCTAAAAAGTCGTCTTTGTTGGCGTTCCTCCTCTTAGACGGCTTTTGGAGATTTTAAACCTCTAGTTCATTAAAGCCATGTTCCAATATTTATTTCTTTACACCACCCACTTATTATTTAAGTCAAATGCTCATCACCAAAAGTTACATATTTGCAGAGGTATGACTCGTTTCAAAAAGCATGCTCTAATGCCATGAGCAGCTCTCACATTAATTCGATCATTAGGGCGATTCTCTGCGTTAAAAGGGAGTAGCTATTCAGGTGGGTTCAGTTGTGTAGTCTATTGATTATTCTGTGACGTTAGAGTATTAAGTATAACTTCAATTTATTTCCACTGTATAGGTAATTCTTTCGTTTATACCACATAAATTTCTCGTAGAATGGATTTTTATTCTTTTAAGGATAATGGATAATACTTAAAATTTATATTACTAGCAATCTAACGCCATTTGGGAGAACCTATTACTTATAAAAGAATCCCTTATCACCCGGTATCACAAAAGCGGAAATTCAATTAAAAATGGCCGAAACCCCATGCATAAAAGTTTTGCTGCATTCCAGGTTACCTGAAAAAAAGAAACCAAATGACAAACAATTTGGTTCCGTAGCATTAAAAAACGCGAGACCCGGTATTTATTCTTATGTTTCGAAACAGTCCCATTTACTTCTTAATTGCTCGGACATTTATCTCTCCATCCCCGTGGTTTATACACCCCGGAAAAAATTCGGATAAAGAGCGGTTCCAATCAACCTAAATCGCTCGTTTTACATAAAACGTTATCGGAAGCTGCATGAAAAGGCGCGGCCATATTCGCGCTCATGCATCATCCCTTCGCCGCTTCGACAAAATGACGAAACAGGCTAGTTAATAAAAGCTCGGCCCGCTAATTGCGACGTACCCTAATGCACTCCGGCGTTTTTGTCTCCCCACCGAAATTAAAATTGCAGTGCCGAAGTTTTTTTTAGAAGCATCCCCCGTAAATGTGAACTAATAACCTCGCGCTGGAAATTTCTCCCAAAAAGCGTTCATTGGCCGCAGCGTACACCACGCGAAAAATAAAGCGAGCGCCCATCGCGTTTTTGCGGAATGCCGTCGCGTTTTAAAATGGCTGTTATGAAACTCCGGTCTCTCGATTTTTGTAATTTTTCGCCATCTGAACGACACTTCCTTGCTCGAAATAAAGTTAGCGGTATTATATTCAGGAAGTGCATCGCTTTGAAAGCTCAGGCGGCCCAATTGCGCCTCTGGCGGATATTTGTGGCGAATAACTCGCGCTTCGACGAAGGGCGGATCGCGCATTGCGGTCGTTGTCATCATCGAAAAGGAGGAGTCGATCACTCCATCGATAATCGATTCGAAAACTAACGTATATCAAAAATAGTTGGCTTAAAAAAATAATGAATTAAATCTTAAGTAAGCCGAGGTTAGGCTCAAAATAGTTTATATTACACTGAACCTCAATTTTAAATACATATCATTTGATGTTAAATATTAATGGATAAAATACACAATAATATTGCGAAGAGGATTTGGGTTTCTGGGTAGAAATCCTTTCAACTGAATGCCGAAAAATACTAAGTCAGCGAAAACAAATTTAATATAATGAGGAAAATTTTCGTCAAATTAATATTATTAAAATTGAATTAATACAATGGAGCAGTGTGTACATATACAATACAATCCAATAACTAAAATATATGTCGAATGAACTCCAACTATCCAGTTAAGATATATAAGTATTTATAAATTTTATATGCATTTAAATTACACATTTTATATCACTAATGAAAACAATCAGTGATGCTATAAGCTGGTACATAATTACATTTTGAATTTAACAAATTTTATTATACATACATCACACACATAGTGATGATGATGAATGCTAAAGTACGATCTCATCAAGTGTATGTATAATTATCATGTGCGTAGTCTATTATAAAGAAATGTAGGAGCGTGGTTTTGACTCACTCTTCAATTGGTAAATCTCTGAACTGAAAGGAATCCAGAGAAGGAGAGGGCAAAAGATCTTTTCATTCCGTGTTTTTTGGGTAGCCTATTACCTGGAGGTATTTATTTACGTGTTCACTACAAATAGGTGACAGTTTTGGTGGTAATTATTTGATGAACAAATAGATAAACAAAAATCGTTGCTTGGTATTCACTCAAGTAGGAAGGAAAACTACTCCAAAACCTCCTGAAGAAAGTCTATACTATACATCCAATAACAATGATATTGCTAGAATGTTACCAATTTTACAAATATAAATGACAAATTCTATACTTTACATATAATCATGAGTTGAAGTAGGTAAACTTAACTAAATTATTAATAATAGGGTGCTCAAATGAAAAGTTACGAAATGACACTGTGGATATAGTTTAAGCCTTTATTCAAATTAATCACCAGAGGTCTGAGCACAACTATGCCTCTGTTTCGCGAGCCAAAGGATTCCCTGTTCCCAGAATTCCCTTGGCTGTGATAGGAGCAAGTCCCTGCAAATATTTTCCTCAGAAATACTCACAGGAAACTATATACGTTTGTGAAGATTTAACATCTCGGATTCAGATTATTTCAGATATCAATATTTTTTTATATGATTCCCAACTTAAGACCGATGAAAAATGTGATGGATGTGTCGAAATAATAAGTTTGCATCAATTTGATAGGCACAAGTGTAATCATAGAGATATGAAGTTTTTCCGGATCGTCTTTACCCAGGTAATATTGAGATTAATATGAGCTATAAGACAGTTCATAGGGAGCTGAAGCCTCTGTAATTAAGGGAAAGTGTATATTTTGACATGTTTGATACAGGAATATTATCAAAAATATGATCGAGCATCCGGTTCCAGGCACGATACCGCGAAAATATACAATAAACTTATAATCATTCATATGGCTACACAGAGTTACCATTTTCTGTACTATGAAATACTATACTTGAAATAATACTTGTTATCATGCAAAGAAGCACCGATTGAATAACTTGATAATTTTTCACAGAAGTCTTTTACATAAATTCTGTTTTATTCCTTCATATAGTCCATTTCCCTTTCCGCCCTTGTTTGATTAATGCTGTTTGTAGTACTACGAGTTTCCATCCATCAGGATTATGGTAGATTCTGGGATGCTACAGGAGAGATGTATCCCACGTTGATTGTGACTCATATGACATATGGCTAATCAACACACCACGCTGTTCTAATTAGGTGAAAGTGATTGAAGGGAAAGTGCCCTAGGATTAGGTGCGATTCGTATGTAATTCGTAATTATCACTGGATAGTGCGGATTGGAATTAACTTGTCTACATGCCCTTGTACCATAATCATGACAGGTCTCAGTTTAAGCAAGTACTGACATGTATAGTGATTATGTTCATGGAGTCACGAAGGATATTGTTCGCCTATCTTTACCCTCACAGAAAAAGGAGAAAGCATTTCGCTATATGTTGGAATTCGAATTAAAATGGAATTAAAATTAGAACAAATTGAATGATAAGCGACTTTACCACAGGCTTAAATGGATTTAGTTGGATTTTCATCTTGAAAACATGTTCTCTTTTTTCTCTCAAATATTTGAAATATTCTCATATGATAAATACTTACGTTTAAATTTACACTCATAATATTCTTTTATAGCGACAGCTAAATTTAAGGGAATATAGGCTTGGGTTTTTGATCATGATTACTTACAAATTTTGTTAATTCGTTACATCCCATTTAGAAATAAATATAACATGAAATTCTTAAATTTCTTGGATAGAAGAATTTTCAAATATATTTTCCCTACTTTACTGATTTGATCCTGAAATAGAGCATTAATTTCGTGATAGGGTGCCATGAGGCGAATTAATCGAGTTTTAAGTATGTGGCAATATACTTTTTTCGTAAATCTGAATTTTTCGATGCATTTAGTATTTTCTGCCATCTGTTACTCATGAAAATCGAAAATTATTAGGTATTCTCTTATTTTCCAAGCTAAATAAGTTTTCGATACTCTAGGATAATAGGACCATAAATCGTTGAAATTCTTTCATTTTTGATAAATTTATTGGAAAGAGATAAATTGAGAGGATATTGTGTTCTATTTTGTAAATAGCCGATTAAACATGTTTCATTTTAAATGCATCAATTAGCCATGACGATGGAGATTGCAAACTCAGTGCATTCCTATCCAGCCAAATTGAGAGCATTTGATAAAATAGTCCCTTTGTGAATGATATGTTGCGAAGAATATTAATTTGAAAGGGATTTCTTATGAAATTTATTTACTTAGAATGGAGATACCAATCAGTTACGCGATTTTGTGAATGGGCTATTCGGAATTTCTGATGATGAATAACAGATAGTGAATAATAATAAATAAATGATGAAATAAAAAACATATTTCATCGAATGGATGAATCGTTAGAAAATGTTTGAAAACTGGCGTACCTTCAGTAATTGCACTTTATTTATCTCCTTATCGCAGTTTTAAAATCATCCCCTAAATTGCTTGCACAAACTGTGGTTTTGTTTATTTTTTTAATGGCTCCCCAACAATTAGACATTCAAGAAAATATAAATAATTACAAAAATTAATTTAACGTGTTTGATGCATAAGTTTGTATTCAAAGTTATGAATGAAGTAACCACCGTTTCAACGACTACGAAATATAGAATAATTACATTTTAGTGAATTGTTTGGACATTTAAATGTCAGACTTGCTTATGTTAAGTACCGGTGATTGTATTACTCTTTCATATTTTGCGGATTTTGGTTTCTTTAATCAATTCTTAGTTAGCTCAAATGAGGGTACTGTGCTATTTCTACTCCATTACATAGTTGCCGTTGACTTGTTTCTTTGCCCACCTCACCTCCGCTACTGCGTCTCGTTCATCGAAGAAATTCGATTAACATCTCCTTCTCGATTGCTTACTCACGACTAATTTATTGACATTCTTTTTATTTGAAAAAGATCTAGATTTATTTTTTTTAACCTCAATTGTTTTCATAGTGAATTACCGAAATGACTGTTCAAAATGAGAAAACGTATATCAATCTCGGCTTTTTGCCATTGCAATGTTGTAGCATTATATCTAGTGTAGACTCAAGATGTATACCTCTTATGAGGAAATGTGGTTTTGTTTTTTTTAAGTGATCCGACAGCGTTGGTCATTTCGCACATGGGCTCCCGGGGGGTACTCCCGGGAATCGATCTCGCGACCCCATTACTGAATCCAAAAATACCTAAGTATCTAAGTAAGCAGATATAAAATAATGGTGCGTCAGCCCCACAAGTAAACATCAATCTATTGTCAAATGAAATAATTTACTATCTAAACAGTAATTATTTGAATAAGAATTTAGAAACACTACAAACAGAATGTGTATTTATCGATTAATGCTACAATTCTACAAATATACACTATATTAGATAACAATACAAATATATCCCGTTCCAACTACTATAAATTTCAACCAATTATAATTATTATAGGCATAAACTTAAAGTAGATCCATGTAGAAGAATGTGCTTGTTTATATGTGCATTACTTTTCACTAACTCTTAAACCATTTTAAACTTGTATACCAGTTGAGTTCATTCTTAGCCAAGCGTAGGCGTCGATGTTAAAACACTTGCTCGTGAAAGAGGCCTTGAAAGCGAAGGAAAGCGCCCCCATTACTATTCTTCGCAACTTCTGCCGAGATGAAGGCGAGAGAGACGTCCCAGAGCGACGCCGTATTTTCGGCATATATTTAAACTCCCAGGATGAGGCCGGACTCTGGTCGAATGGGGCCCCTCATCAGCTGAGAAGGGACAGGACAATGCTTTCACGCGGGCGTTTTTTATGGAAGGGCTTCCTGAGGAGAATACAACGGATGGTAGGGAAAGAACAAGGGTGGGAATCCCGTGAGAATGAAAAAAGGATAAAGGCGGGAAAGGAAAGAGGTGTTTTAGCAAAGAAAGCCATACCGAGGGGAATTGGCCGCTTTATCATCGAAGAGAATAGGAAAACCTTTTAGCGACTTTTTTATCCCGGCTTTCTGCTGTTTATACACGTATGCAGGCATATATTTGTATACAGGTATACGCGCACTATTTTTTAGAGGAGTATTGAGATATGTGGACGATGTCCTGAGCAATAAAAGTCTAAGTATTTCTCCTGTGTAGGAATACAGGATGTTATTTTTACAGTGATGATAACATAGAAATGCCAGATCACTGTTTTTGGGCAGCGAAAGCTTGATATATCCCCTACTTGATTCTTAGTTGATCCGTATGATCAATTTTATCGATGCTGTAAATTTCAATTTCCATAGATTGTGAATTAGTTTGTTTCTCTTTGTTGTAAATAATGTTGTGTTAAATCTCTCTCGTACTTATGATATTGGTGCATTGGCATAACCCTTAATAAATAATTAAAATGTATGGCTAAAATATCGCGATGGAGCAGAGGTGATTTTTCTTTAAAAAACCTCTCAACTTCTATCATTGTAGCAAAGGTCTTTAAATGAAAAATTAGTGGACAGTCACTTACGTTATCGACCTAGTTTTTCATATTTTAAGGTAATGCATCATTAATACGTAAAATGCATACATCAGTAAATAATTCCCAAAATAAGTACGGTTTTCAATACAGAAAAGAAATGGTACATAAACATAAAAGTTTAACATATACATTACAGCTAAGATTGCGTAGCGGTCAGCTAGACAGATCGAGGCCCAAGTAAAGAAAGTATAAAGGAAAGTTCTTACAACATACCAAGTAAATATAATTATATATCTTTTTTAAAAGGAAATATACCAATTATGAAAAGCAGACCAGACCCGAATAAACTTAAAACTTATGAACGCTGAGTGCATCATCTTTTCTTAGATTACAATGATGTGAATTTGTACTTATTACATTTATTCAGAGCTATATACATCGCCTTTTTGAGAAGTAGAACGGATTATGATTCTTTTTCGAAGGAAAAATCGATCAAATGTTTTACTTTCCTTCATGGAGTAATTGCTAATTGTTTTTTTTGGGCTACAATTATATATGAACTATCCAAAAATATCTATATATTTTAGATTTTTAAAGTTTAATAATAGCGTAAATGAATCAATGTACAAATTTGATTACTATTTGATGCGACGAGAGTTTGGATATCCAGTAAGAAATCATTCGGTTTACTTCTCTTCCTTCTGATGGTTTGTCTTCACTCCATATTACTACCCTATGTAGGTTAATTGAATTTTGACTCGGTGGGTGGCGTTTCCAGGGTCTTCTTGTAATTAACCCGATTACCCTAAAGAATAGCTCTTTCTTTCCTCGAAAATATCACAATTTCCGTTAGTTGTCAGCGAAATAATTTCTGCTATTCCCGAATCCTTTGCTTTTGATTTCAAGGGAAATCAACCGTTTTGAACGAAGGAAATTCGTTTTTGTCTCCAACTAATGAGAAATGAGCTTCAAAGTGCTAGAAAATAGTTTTATACCAACTTCATGCTGATGGATATCCGGAATAATTTTTTTTACACTCAAATTGCGAAACGAATTTTTCGGAAGGCTTGGCACAATATTTGAAGTTGATTTATATAGTTTAATTCATAATAAACAATAAGAAACTTTCCAATTATAAATAAGTTAGCGATTTTTACTTTCTCCCTATACGTAGTATAGAGAAAGTATTGTATTCGCAAAAAAATTCGATCTCCAGATTTCGACGGAAATAGATGTTTTGGGGCCCATAGAGCATGTTTAAGCTATTTTCCCGAACATGTCTGTCTGTGTGTCTGTCTGTCTGTCTGTCTGTCTGTGGTTAAAAAGTTTGTGTGCGCTCTATCTTAAAAAGTAATTATCCGATCATTTTCAAAATTCATATTTAGGATTTCCCTAACAATGCCAAGAGTTGATTAGTTTTTGGAGAATATCGCTTAACCGGAAGTTACGGTTTATCCGGAACAAATTTTTGTTTATTAAATATCTCTGTAAGAATGCAATATAGGTATATACAATTACATACAAAAGTTATAGATAATGTACTTTACTACAACTTTTGTATTAAAATTTTTTTCGTAACACTGATTGTTTAGGAGTTATTCTTCAATAATGGTTAACCGGAAGTTGTTGTTTACCCAGAAAAGGAAGTTTTTCATACATATCTCTGTCAGAATGCAATATAGGTATATAAATTTACACACAAAAATTGTAGATTATGTATTTTACTACAACTTTTGTATGAAACATTTTTTCGTAACACTGATCGTTTAGGAGTTATTCCCCAATAATGGTTAACTGGAAGTTGTTGTTAATCCAGAAATGGAAGTTTTTCATACATATCTCTGTCAAAATGCAATGTAGGTATATAAAATTATTTACAAAAGTTATAGATAATGTACTTTGGTACAACTTTTGTATGAAACATTTTTTCGTAACACTGATTGTTTAGGAGTTATTCTTCAATAATGGTTAACCGGAAGTTGTTGTTTACCCAGAAAAGGAAGATTTTCATACATATATCTATCAGAATGCAATTTTGGTATATACAATTATGTACCAAAGTTGAAGATAATGTTTTTTACTACAAAGCTTGTATGAAACATTTTCCTGTAACACTCATTGTCTTAGAGTTATTTATATATTACCGGCATAGGCTTATGTTTTCAATAAATACGGAGAAAGTCATGTGTTGGCCACATCAGATTTTTTAAATTTAATTTTAAATGATTTACATGTAGGTTTTTCATTAATTATACAATACGTTATTTCCTTTGCTAATTGTAGTCTTTAATAAATTATATGCAATTAACATGCGCTTACTATAAACAGATAAAGTTCTTTAGTTTAATGTTTCCTTGGTGTTACACGGAGCTTAAAACATAAGTTTAAATGTGTATGTGTATGTATGTGTTGAATTGAAACGTATACCCGCGAGTTCGAGAACGGCGATTCGTTTGGTTAAGACATGCTACGATAATAAGCAAGGGATAAAAAATGCTCTCAGACGTAGGTTGGGAATCCTTGAAAGAAAGGAGATTGGAAGTTAGGCTTCGATTGCTTATTAAATTCAGGGAAACTACATTTTCGGAAGATACAATCGGTATCATGCAACCACCCTGCTGCCTCGGTCGGTCCGATACTGAACGTAAGTTAAGAGAAACAGATGCTAGAACGAATCATTTTAAAAGTTCAGTCTTTACAAAATCACAATAAAAATAGTCGTGGATAGAGAACTAAATCGTTGATGCAAGTAAATCGAATAAAGATACCAAGGAATCACTAAAAGCGAACGGTTTGGTAACCGATTAAGGTTTTTAATACACAATAGGAATTAAATTCTTAGAACAACGTATATTGATTTTATTATATCAACATAATCGTTAATATAACGAAATGAAATTAATTTATTAGCTTCAATGAGGGATACTGCAATGTGTTATAAGTTAAACATTCGTTATATGATTATTATTTTACGAATAACTTTGCAAGTTGACCAACAGTTCGTCATATGAATATATATTATGTAAAATAAATATTAAATAGACACCCTATAACACAAAGAACAAAGGCCATTTATTATTACAATTATTTATTTTTCAAGTCTCTATTTAAATGTATATAGATTCATCAATCAACTAGATAAATGTAACTAACTATAAACAGCAGTATTGAAAAGGTGACGGAATTAGAATTACCACGTCAAACGGCAAAATGAACATTTCTACCTTTAATTCTTGAGTTAAACGCAATTCCATAGATGTGCAAACAGGAATTCAGTTATAAACGACCTTACTCTCACATTCGTATGTACAGATATGCATGTAGGTGGTATGCGTGTAAAGGATAATTGTTTGTAATTCTTTGAATTAGAAACCGTTGAACTCTGTGAATGTATAAATTATTACATTTTGTACGTCTAATTTCATTTACGGCACTGTAAGTTATTCTTAAACTGGATTTTTTCTATTCAGCTATTTTTCATCTCCGTATAAATTCTTCCTTAGCTATATTTCATTTGAGGGAATGCTTTAATTGTTTTTTTTATGAATATTTGGAAATAAGCGGGAAATAGATTATTGTAGTGCCATGAAAATTCTTTCCAGGTAATTTAGCTTTTCTTTTGTATGCTTGGGAATAAATGTGCGGAAATATAATATGTGAGATACTGAACTCGGTTTTTCATTAATTCCAGTCGTGAATTGTAAGTTAATATTACTGATGTCCTCTGTATGCATTTCCAGTTTATTTTTATTTTAGTGGATTATATCAAGTTGTTATGAAATGTAGAGCCAAATTTAAAGTTAAAAATAGAGTTTTTGGAAAATATATTTTTTTATGAATTGTATAAAGTGACTCAAATAGATTGCCTATGTCACGTTGTATGTCAGGACTAAAGTAAATAGAATCTTATACAACCTACGGCTGAAAATGACAGAGGTAACACATCTGCCTATAAGTGGGATTGAAGGTATAAGATAGAAAAATATGTACTAATCGTTGAAATAATATTTTGGGGAAGTTGTGGGTTAACCATTAACCTTAAATTATTAATGTTATAAAACTATTTTAATTTGCACCTCTTTCATTTTAGAACGCAAAACCCCAAATTGCAAAACTAGTGTTGAAGCAATACCTACCATTATTAGTCATGGAACATGAGTTGAGCTTAGTTAGTGAACGGTAACGATGATGCTATTATACGAAAGTATTGAAGTAATATTATGATATATAAATAAATTTTGAATGAGTAATGGAAGTAAAAATAAATTTTATTGTATTATTTTACTTTTTGGTGAATTTTTGGTTTTTGATGTGTTTGATTTTACTATTTACTATTATTCTGATTTATAATGTACACTCCTGGCCAAAATTAACGCAGCGCCTCCCTAGCGATCCTTACGGCCGGTGCTGCGTTAATTTTGGCCAGGACTGTACATTCATTACTTGCATTTAGGACCGTCAATGTATGATAGCAAACTGCCAACTGGTATATATATCTAACTTTAGATTTAATTTATTTATAAAAATACATTTCCTTGGAGGGTAGAAATCGAATCACTTGAGAGAATCGCGAAATTTGAATTAACGGAGATATTTCCCTTTTTCCCCGTTTAATTTCCAGCAAACCAAATAATGCACTCGGATGGGAAACAAAAGAAGTCTCTTTCAAGAGCCGAAACCTTTTGTCACACACATTAAAAAATGCGCGTAAAAATCCCGAAACAACTTATTCCACTTTATTTTGTCCTCGTAATTTATTTGCGCCCCGAAAAAATTAAGGGAATGGGCGTAAAGGAACGCAGAACAAAAGAATAGCGGGCACGGAGGAAGAAACGCTCTTCGGCTCCTTTTTTTCTATTCAGCCCCGATTTTTGTTGCTTTTTGTCAGTTTTTTGTTCCACCCCCTGCCGAGCAGGCTCCTCCCACGCAAAATAAAACCCGTCGCAATCCTTTCTTATCTCACCATCTTATTTCTCATACCCCTCGCGCCTCACACTTCATCCGTCTTTATCGTTTTTGTTCCCAGTGTACCCAGCATCCTTTTCAGACTACGTTTTCCGCGAGGCCGGGCATTAAAGGTGTGTTAGGGAAGTAAATAAACAACCGAATAATAACGAGAGAATCTCTTTCCGTCTGTGTTTGTGTTCTTTACTGCGACTCCAACATTCTTCAAGGTAAGAGTTACCCCCCGGGGCGAGGAATCCTCGTCCGTTTATTTTGAGACGCGGAAGGACGAAAAATTACCAGTGCGTTCGCGATTAATAATGAACGACCGGGAGAGACTTAAGCGTCGATTACGGAGGGTTTTTCATAAACAATACTTTCTCCTCAGACGGAGTGGTTTTAATATTTGCCGTGCCCCGGTTTCAAATATTTATGAATCCTTTCGCTCGTAATCTTTGCGGGATTCGCTCTGAGCCCGTTTTTTGTTTTACTATCGAGCGCAGCGCGAGTTTTATTTGTTCTCGTCTCGGATCGTCCTCTCCTCACATTCGCTTCCTGAGTATTTATGTCCGATGCCGAAGAGGAAGGGTGGGTCGGGAAAGGGAGTTCCCCTGGAGAAAGTCATACGACTGAGCCATAAATCATCCTTTAACTCAAAAGGGTTCGAAGGGGTTTCAACCAACAGTCGTTCCCCCGAAGACGGTTCCTCCAAAGACAGCTCTTCCAGCGCGTAATATACTCAGGAGAACAACACCTTAAGAAAATGAATTTGTAAAGGGAAAAGCTCCAATTTTGAGTGTGTTAGGATATTTTGTCCAAAAGACATTTTGTCCATAAGGTGTTCCGCCCAAGAGAATGTTCGTCCAAAATTTTAGAACCAGAAATAACCGCAATGACTTTTCATCCTGGATCTTTTCATCTACGATTTTTTTTATATTATTTATTTATTTTTTATTGTGCAAATCATTCGCATGTACTCGTAAGGTCTGGTGGCAATATCAACTTACATAAAAATTAATTAAAACAGAAAATAAAAATTATTGCTACGCATGTGAACAATACATCCAATTAAATAAAAAATAGGCATGTATAAATAAAAGAAATGAAACAATAAATTATTACAAAATTATAAACATGCATTAAATATATAAATTATGTTTAAAAAATCCACCGCTGTGAATTAGCAGTGTCAGTATTGATTTGAAATAATCTTAATCATCAAATACGTTACTTGTATCATGCAAGACTTTTCAAGGTCGGAGGATTTTTCATCCAAGAATTTTCCATCCAAGGACATTTCATCCAAAGATATTCCCTCCAAGGATTTTTTATCAAAAGATTTTTTATCCAAGGATATTTTATCCAAGGATGTTCCATCCAAGAGTCAGTTCATTCGATGAATCTATCGTTAAAGATATGCATTCGATGGATACTCTTCCGATTGGTGTTCCATTATATGTGTAATAATCCTTTTTAAAATTCCATATTGAATGACTCCCGAAATCTGCATATTTTCATATTAAAATCTCCAAAACCTATAAACATTTAGTTTATCATTGATCGCCTCAAGTTCCAGGTTTAACTTTTAGTTATTTATATGAAGGTTGATAGCAAATTTACGTAATACATATTATCTTTACGTCCTGCAGAGACTATTACTTTCAGACGATGACCTCACAACCCAGCCCGAGCCCTTTTTGAATTATCATTTGGAAATACACTTTTGGATGAAATGACAAATTTTTCTAATGGACTGTCTAGTGGTCGAAGATTACTTGTGTGAAATTACTTGTTTGTAATGGCTCTGTACTTAAATTACCGTGATTAAACCTTGTGTTTCTCTTGCATAAATACTCATTTTTAAAGGTCCGAACGCATTCAAAAGTGGTGCTTTTTATTCTAGCTTTTCTACTCTTCCTAATTCAGGTGCCGAACGTGCCTTCCATCCACGCAACAGCACTACAGTTCATTCTGGTGATGAATAAACCTAAAATACACTTGCACTCAATCTATTTAGGGCCATAATCCACTTTCAGTTGCAATCGTGATCGAATTATTCTTCTCTCCGAGGTCGCCTATCAGTTCGTGCGTTTGTTTGAAACAAGTCGTCCAGCAAAGTGAATTCTATAAAACTTCAAAGCTAGTCCTTACACGGCCATTCACTGGCGTAATTCGATTTTCCGCTATACCTGTATATTTTAGAGAGGAATCCGATGAGTCCAATTTTGAGAGCTGCTATTTTGATTACGCGTAACGGGATGTTACGTTCGCTTGAAAATCTATCTCGTAGTACTATTTGGATTTTTTTGGCGAAGTTACTATATCTATTGGGGCATTTTCTCATAGTTCTCAAAGCTGGTTGTGAGTGAGATTCAAATCTTATATCTTTATACAATATTATCTTGAAATTCAACCAAAAATAAATATTTTTATCATGTTTCTTACATATTCAATTCTCTTACTATAATATGTGGAATGAAATTCATGTTTTTAACCAGCATTGAGTATCGTTTCGTGCTATAGAAATAGCTCAATTTTAAGCAATTCAAGAAGTGGCCTATAAATACATATTTGCAGAACTGAGTTCAAATTGAGATATATAACAGATAAATCAAATCGTGATACATAACAGTAATCACATATCCTATTTGATTTTAGTTAACCAGTAATGCATTTATATGGGAATATAAAGACAAGAAATATAAAATTAATTTTTGATATGCACCTACTATAGGAATAAAACCTTAACAAAGAAGCCGAAAATAAAATTCTAAATAATAAAATTAATCCGAGTTAATTAATTTTCAACTATCGAATTTGTAGCAAAAAAGGGAATACTTAAAGAGTGACGTAAATTACGTTTTAGAATCACCGTACCACTGACGAATATTAGTAGTAAAACACGTACCACCAAAGTTTATTATAGTATCTATTTTATAAAAATAAAAATGTGTAGCCTTGTTAACAAAAGTTCAAAGACTCCTAGAGACAATACTTACATTACCCTCATTAAAAAAACTTGAGTATAAAGATCGACACGGAAAATCTTATTAGGGAAAGTAACTCATATTTTTTTATCTTAGGAATTATTTTATGGCTTCAGCTGAGGCATTTTAAAGTTAGAATTGACAGATAGTATTTGTATCTTTAATTAAAGAGTAGAAATACGTTTAGATTCTGCTTTGATATGGAACTCAGGAAACCAATCAATCAGGTAGTATATTAAAATCTTGATCAGACGATCGAACGTTTCCCTGTATTAATTATGTGGTCACGCGTTATGTTATATATAGTGAGTGAAGACTGGATATCTGTTGATGTTGTAAAGCGTAGATTCTCATAAATATTATAATTCTTACAACGGGACGTAACCTCCTGTTCTGTGATTATTTATAACTATTAGTAAGATTGGTGATGATGGATTCAATCGATGACCCAAAGACAGATTATTACTACAGTTTTTTTATATAAACGCATATTTTGGGTGGTTAAAAGTACAAAACATAATTAAGAGTTTACTCACTTTCAGGGCATTGCATAAGTAAATTTTTCGTCTTATTTTATCTTACATAATTTTCCATTCTATTTTCTTTTCTTCTTCCAACAGAAAGTGACGGTATTTGGCGAAAATTATTTCATCTTCATTACGAAATAATTTACTGGAATCCAACCAATAATCAGCTGAACGTAAAATTCAATAGGAAATTAGTAACTTTATATAGCGCATCAAGGGACCCAGATACGTTCATTAGGTCATCCGTGCATAAAGCTAGTCGCAAAATTGAAAACCATGGAATAGGCCGATTACTCTTCTCGTTTTTGACGGCAGACGGATATGATCATCGACCATCCGCTTCAATAAGTATCACACGCTAATACTCTAATAAAAACTCGGATTCATTGGAACAATATGTCCGACTACATCCACGTGGCGCTTCGTTTCGCCTACCCAAACACCCACTCACGTCACCGCGTATTTCAATTACCCTCCACCCATCGCGACCGCGTAATCTCCCAGTTACATACACCTTTAAATTCACCCGTCCCGCATCCATATTTTCCGAAAATACCGGCAAAACGGGTAGATAAATTTGGCCCTATTAAAATAAAAACAAGTCCGAAACGCGCGCTACGGCACGGAGCGCGAGAAAAAGTGCTTAAAAAAAAAGAGCGTCCGGATGCGAGATTAATTTAATTACACCGAAACATTCGGGCGTTTTTTGTACGTGCAGGAGAGGGAAAAGTTTTTTCTCCCTTCCATTCACGTCTCTAAGAGCGTGAAAGGCTTCACGGGGTACAAGAGATTAAGGCGAATGGTGGCATTTTTTAAACAGGGAAGGAGGAGACGGGGAAAATTTCGGCGGTTGGCCGAGTAACTGTGGAGGTCGTTGGTGTCATTACGTCGGAATTTCGAGGGGCAAAGGTGTTGAGGGGGGCATTCCTTTCGCCGAGACGACGGATTCCGGTATTTTTTCTCTCCGAATACCACAGACGTCTGCCTCTCTTCCGGAACTGCGAGGGAATGGATAAGAAATGCGGGCCCTGAATGAGGCGTGGTTGCAGACGAGAGATTGGGGTTAAAAAGGAGAGGTTTGTTTGCGAAACAAGAAAGAGAAGTGGCGATGGGCACACGAAAATCCTCCAAGGAGCGCGTTTGTTTTCGTTTGAATGGGGGTGATACCCTCTCCTCTCTTGAACTCTGCGAGTTTTAATAGGTGCCAAAATATCACTGCTTATTTGAAAGTGTTAGAAGTAGGAATTTTTCCTTATTGGATTCTCTATGCTGATTACTGCTCACGTGGAAGTATATTGGATTCCGTAATAGATGCCGTGCACTATAAATCATTTCGATACGCATAAAAAACTAAAAGAGTGTACCTAAAGGCGAGGAGATGAATTTTATTTCAATAGAGATAATGTAGATTTTCTGTTTTTTCCGCATGAAAAAATCGTATTAAAAGACTAGAATTCATTCCTGTGTAGAATTTTAAACGCTAGTGGAACTAATACTGAAAAGAGAGAGTTCGAAAATCAAAATTAAATAAAAATAGAATAGACGAATAATAGTAAATTAAAATTTCATAAGATAAAATATATTTCTAAAGAGCCAGAGAGTGACTGAGGGAAGTAACGGAATTACAAGCCATACGTCATTTGGCTATAAAGAATCAAATTGTACAGTGCTGTACAAGAATTGATGCTTCTTTTCCGTTAAAAAATCTAACTTAATCATTAATAATGCTATTTAATTTAAGAACCTAAGGATAAATGGACTAAGGTCATGAGCGTTTGGTAAGTTTTTGATAGTTTGTCTTTTACCTCCACGTATTCTTATGTTTATATATTTATCCTTCAGTGTGACTCCTATCAGCATGCGACATGGGATAAAATGGCTGGGTAACATTTAATTGTAACTTACTGCAATTTATATTCGATACATTTAAAATTTTAACGTAGAAATAGAGCTAACGAAAATTAAAACAAATTTTCACGGCATATGAATTAGAAAATACAAACAGCGTTTAAATCAAGTACGTCTACGATTATATGTATGCATCTTGGAAAGCTAAGAAATTTTCATATTCACAGTTCAAAATAGAAAGTTTTATGTTTAATCACACAAATTTAATGCACGAATACGAGATTAATCTTCTGTAGCTATTTATAATCTTCCAAAATGCTCAAACTTTGCTTTCTATCCATCCGCAACTCTTATCTGGATAATGTCTAGGGGGAGACTTTGGCAGTATTTAATTCTCTCTCAGTGTGAGAGAGCGTGCAGTTTAAACAAGATTAAAGGGTGACTGGGAATTGGCAACCAAAGAAGTACCTCGTAGTAAGTGGATGGTGGCGTTAGAATAATTTGCGCCTCCAAGAAAAGGGACCGAGACAAGTTGGAGAAGGGCAGAGGAGATGATTCTTCCGAAAACGGTTGAGTCAGAATGGGAATCCCCAAGAAGAGCAGATGAATGGCAGAAGGGGAGAGCGAAATAGAAGTTTGAAATGGGTGAGGCTGAGTCAGAGGTGTAAATGGAAGACGGGGAAGTGTTCGGGGGAATGGCTTAGAAAATAGGACATGGGGAGAAGGGATATATTTAAAGGGAAAGTGCGTTTGTGAGAGGAAGACTTGGTCCATCCCCATTCACTATGAATAACGAAAACATAGACCGAGCCAAGATTCAGTCAACGAAGTTAGTCATTCACGTAACATAGAGATAGACCGATTCAGTTCAATTTTAATCCGTGAGATTCAGAGAATTTTATAGCTTCGAATTTCCCATACATATTCTCAAGGAATTTAAATAATAACTAAAAATTTCCCTTTTACAGTTTTACCTCTCATATTGATTATTGGTTTTGAATCACTTTCATATATCATAACAGGTTCTCTACCAGAAGTAAATGAAAATATTAACTTTTACTAAACGCAGGAAATTTAATTTTGAAACGACCATGGCTTCGACTCACGGAATCAACCTCAAGTTATCATTCTCAAGTGTGATGACAACCGGAGGATGACCCCATTAGTCAAAACTATGATCGTTTTCAAATTAAATTTCCTGTGTTTAATGAAAGTTAATATTTTTATTTGCTGCTGATGGAGGCCTTCCACGATCCAGTTTATTCTAGGTTCTCTATCTATTTTATGATTGATTTGGCTCTATAATATTAAGATAATTATTTTTTATTGACTGAGTGGAGCTCTTAATTCCTTGATCCTCGAGAATATCAACACTGCAAATACTCTCCATTTGCGTTGTAAACTTATAGTGCGAGTATATTCTTTTAATCTATCGCAATTTTCCGAAACAGTTACGTTATGATATTCTTCAGTGACCTATTCGAATCCCATTTTCTTTTTCGAGGAAGAGATTTGATGATTGAGAAAGAAAGCAGTCCTCTCTTGTGGAAGGAAAGAATTATATTAATATTATAGGAAAACTTTATGGAAACGGAGAAAGAGATACGGAAGCCTGTAATGATTCCAAGGAATAAAGAAATACGGATTAACCTTATTAAGGGAGATGCAAATTTTCCTAGTATCCAAGAAAGAGTGTTTAACACGTTAGTGAATAGCGAACAACAAAGATTGTTCAAATGTCGCTGTTAGTGCTAAATTAAGCCAGTTTTAAATAATTTTCATGATTCATATATTTACCAGCTGCTTGAATCTACGTGCAAATTTCAATTTTAATCTAATTTCGATACTACTTTAATACAATTTCAATCTTGGAATAATATAATGACATTTGATAATATGTAATTACAAACTCTAATTTAAAGAGGATTTTAATTTTTAAGTAAATTTTATTTAATAAATTCAAACTCTTTCCTGCTTCTGCTACGTAATTATGTGAACATTGTTAATATCTACTAAAAGAAATATGTTGTAAGCTTTCGATGGTAAATTAGCCAACAAATTATCCGTTAAACACTGTTTATTAGTAACTTGTAAAACCCAAGCACAACAATAAAAATCTGATGTGGCCAGCACATGACTTTCTCCATATAAATAAGATGTAAATATTTATCTACCGCAGTAATTTCTAACTCTATATTCCACCTAAACTTGGAAAATGAGTGATTAATATATATATATATATATATATATATATATATATTAATATCTTTGACGCCAAAAACATTCTAAATAATGTTTTACGGGACATGATCGATAAAAAACGATGAAATTGGTCTTTCGCACATAGAGCCCAGAGCGCCCATAAAGTACATAATCAGCAACTTCCGGTTTATCAGTATTTCATGAATAACTCCTACACAATCAGTGATACAAAAATATGTTTCAACCAAAAGTTATAGTTAATTTTATTTCTAAAACCTTTATTATTTTTAGTTTGTACCTAAATATCATATTTATGGAGATATTTTGAAAGCCGGAAATGAGCTTTGAAGAATGAAGCTCAACTTCCGGATAACCGATTTACTCCAAAAACTAATCAACTCTAATGACATCAACCAAAGTACTATATATGAAATTTGGTGTTGATACAATGAATGTTTTTCATGTTAGAGCGCCCACAAAGTACATAAGAGCTACTTCCGGTTTATCGGTATTTCACGAATAACTCCTATTCAACCGGTGATACATGTGTATGTTAAATACAAAAGTTATAGTAAATGACATTATCTAAAACTTTTATATTCAATACAATACACGTATATATCATATTTATGGAGATATTTTGAAAACCGGAAATGAGCTTAAATGAATGATGCTCGACTTCCGGTCAACCGATTTACTCCAAAAACTAATCAACTCTGACAGCACACACCACAGTACTATGTACAAAGTTTGGTATTGATACAATAAATAGTTTTTACGTTAGAGCGCCCACAAACACACACACATATACAGACACACACACACACACACACACACACACACACACACACACACACACACACACACACATACACACAGACATCATTCCGAAAATAGTCAAAACGTGTTCTAGGGGCCCCAAAACATGTATTTCCGTTGAAATCTCGAAGTCGAATTTTTTCATGAAAACAATACTTTCTCTATACTTCGTATATGAAGAAAGTAAAAAGCTTACAGATGTAATAATTGGGTAGACAAAGGTCATCACGAGTGCATGCGAACCTGATGAGAATTGGGGCTTCGGGGAAAAGGAACCATAAAGAACCGAGTCTCAGATTCTACACTACGGATTGTCATACATTTCAATCTAATTTATACAATATACCTATATGTAATAATAAGTTTTATAGTACACCATATTAGGATTAACCTTGAGTTATGGTATTCAATAAATATCTTTTATACGATACTAAAAGTACCAGGATAGTTCAATATGACTCGACTCTCAAAGCTAGAAGAAATTAAGAACCAAAAAATGGAAAATTCTTTTCGTAAAGAATATTACCCATCCGATACCCTCATTGCTTGCTCTCGTAGGAAAGGCGAATTTATTCAAAAACTTAAATAGGGAAGAGACTATTTATTCTCGTTTTATAAAGCGCGTCTCGAGAGGAGATGGCTAGCAGTTTTACGAAACATTCGGTCCGGAGAAAGTTTGACTGGTTTTATTGAAATTAATGGCTCACACGCCTTTAATAAAATAATAACGAAAAAATACTTTGCGTCGACGATTAGCGGGAACTCTCTCTTCCCTAATTTCCCCTTCCGAAACTCTCCCCCGGGAGGGTTAGTTTAGAAGCTCATGACTTGGCGAGTTTTGAAAACTCTCAAGGGTATGGATCCGAGACGACTAGGCTTTCGGAAAAGTAATGAAGGGAAGAAAGAACGGAAGAAAGAACGGTGGAAATAGTGGGAGAAAGAGGCTTAAATCGGCAGATGAGGTAGTGAGAAGTTTTGGAGAATGTGGGCAAAATGATTTCACGACGGTTAAGAGAGGGACAGGCGTAAAAGTGGGATGTGCTCGACGCGATATTTATTAAATAGCTTAAACGCGTCGGTGTTGATGAGGTAAGCAAGCTTGCCTTTGCTTGAGGAGGTGCCCAGTTGGAATAGGTAGCAACCAAAGCTATAGGAGAAAACACCTTAAAAGTGGTTTCTGGTATTATGTACACCAGAAGGAAATTTTATGCCATTTAGAAGAATATACTAATCCGAGCTTGACTGTGTGGTAGTTCTCCAATATTTAGAATAACTAAATAACACTTATACCCTTTCCAAAATATATTATTCATTATTTATTGGATTTATATAATTGGATATGTCTCGTTACCTGATGATGACCTAAGGGCCAAAACTATGATCCTGAAATAAATTTTATAATGCGGTAAATGTATCAGTACGTTTTTTACACCATTTAAAGCTATTGATTATATTATTATAAAACAAATTCAAAGAGTAAGATACGATACCAAGTCATGTACAGTTATCGAAGTTATTAAAGTGGGAATAAGCATACAACATAGGGAAACAATCGAGTAACATAGCCTGTAAATGGTGATTATAATGTATATTAATATGCATGAAATGGCTTATTCATAAATTTATGAAATGCGTACAAGATAGGGAAACAATCGATTAACATTGCCTAGAACTGAGGATTATAATGTATATTAATTCATGCAATGTTTTATTCTGTAAATTTCCTTTACTACAGCACCAATAAATTGGTTTAAATGAAAATTACTTGCCTGGTATCCGCAACGGATACATACTGTAAAATCGTCGCGAATAAAGTAATCATAGATACTGGATATTGTGTTTTCATTACATCTCTATGAAAAGAGGATAAATTATGGGCAGAGTGAAAAAGGGGAGTTGCAATAATTGTATCTTATTTGAAGTTGTGTTGTACTAGAAACTCTAGACATATCAAATTGAGTTTGAAGAATATTTTTCATTAAAATTTTTTTTATGTAAAAGTAAATTATCCTTACAAAGAGCATTCGAGTAGACCAAATAAAAATAGTGAATACATTTAAAAACAAGGGTTCATTTCAATTTTGCCAACATTCAATGAGAATGTATAATAAGAAATACAAAAATTCTTCCTTAATAACAAACCAAGGAAGTTTGTTAAATATAACAAAGTTTTTTCAAAGAATCAGATTTAGAGCGTTTGAAAAGTATGTGTAATTTGTAGCTATGCTTTAAGTTATGCTTCCAATACAAAGCGATGGAAGATAAAACCATTTATCGAATTTGTGATTTCCCTAATGTATTTTATTGTGAATTACGGGATTGTAATTCAAAAATAGCTTACATATAACAAGATATTCAATCATTATTTCGGGAATTGGTTAAATCTTTGGATCAGAACCTAGAATAAAAAATTGAAAATTCTCGAAGCTGCTTGGACGCTTAGCCAAGCGAAGAAAAGCCGCAAGATAAGAATCCTCATCCGTCAGGGACGATTTATTCTAAAAGCGCAATAGGAGCGACACTCTTTCCTACACGGCGCCCGAAATGTGCGAAAACCGCGCTAAATTTTTCATCCCGCGATGCGCGAATTTTCGAAGACAAGCGGCGATATGAAAGAGAAAAGAAGCAAGACGAAAGATTGGAAGAGATCCGCATAGAGAAACGAGTGAAATATATTTCTCGGCGCCAAGCTCGCTAGTGATAAAGGGATAGAGTTGAGGTTTGCTGAGTTACGCAGGTTTTTCCGCGTAATGGAAAAAGGAATGGATGGCCATGTGGCGCCCTCGTATAGTCGCGCGGCGGGGAGCCGAAGCATCGCTCAGGGATTCATTTTCTTTCTCCGTTGTTACCAGTTTCGCGGGTGCTACAGCGGTGACGAAGCAAGAATGATTTTGGAAAGGAAGAGGACGAACTGTATTGCTCCGAATGAGGTTCGGAGAAGAGAAGGGAGTAAATGGTCGGGAAAGGGTTTACCGTCAGGAAATGTGCTAAAGTTAAGAGGAGCCTCGACTTTATGCCTGCCTTTATGATTCTATCACATCGAGGCGCTGGTGATAGGCGATTTCTAGCAATTCGATTTCCGGCTTGTTTCGCTCTTACCTCTGAAAGTTAACTATGTGTTGGAGATTATTCCGTTAGTTGCGCAGTATTGGAGCCGACAAAGACGCGTCATGGCACGTAATAAGCGGTTGAACACTCTCTCGTCTCGTTTGCTAAATTACTGCTTTGATCCGGTTGCTAAAGAAGCAGTTACCACTCTTCAGCGCTTGCGAGGGATTTTGATCTTTTATCCCTACCTTGATTGCAAAATTTTCAGGTTGGACGCGATGTACTGTAAACTTTATTTAACGCTTCAAGTCCTAAAGAAAATGTATTAGGTTAATCTTGTATTGAAGTATTCTAAAATAATTTTATATCATGATTATATAAAATCATTACGGAATATTAGAGTCAGTAGCTGTAGAAACGTTTCGTAAATGCGTTTAGAACGACAACACTATTTTATATTTCAATTAAAAACTATGATGGATGCCAGAGTTGCAATTGATTGATCGAGTTTTCTCTGTCTATATCATATGAGTATTTTAATAACAAAGATATTTAGCACCGTTTAGAATTAAATAGGTAGTCATTTTGTTTTCTGAATTCTGAAAGAAAGAAATCATCAACCATAAGGGGATGGAATAACTAACCTGCGTTAACAAACTTAATATTATCTCCTTCTCTTGATTTCCTTGAGCAATTATTTATTTAATATTTCTCTTTGAGCCATTAAGAGAATTAAAAAAAAGGAAACTTAAATATTCATTTATTTTTGTAAAAATCTATGAAAGTTTTGTTAGGAATCAGTGGCAATGAAGAAAATTTACTCTTCATCAAAATCAGAAGATATCCTTAAAATGAAAATCGAATATCACCTGCAGAAGAAAATGCAAATTTAATCTGCTTTTGAGGATGGATAATACATTTTTCCATTGCACCAGCATTTTAATGTCACATCCTACATTATTAATTATCAACATCTCAGACAAGATATATAAAATAAATTTAATGTACTTTAACATTAAAAATTGCATATTCATAGTCCCAAAGGCATTCTAACCAAGAACACTATAAATGCTTGCTTAGTATTTTTTTGATTCGTTTAGTAATGCAGTTTAAGGAAGTAAAAACCGCAAACGATTACACATTACTACTGTGCGTATTATATCATCTCTCCCTCTCTCTCTTTCGTGCCTGCGGATGAAATTCACCTATATATCACGTTTTTATTTGGTTTAAAAAACCTGGATGGATTTCAGCTCTATTTGATTAATAATATCGAAATTATTGTTAACTTCAAATGAAAGGACATCTTATTTATCTCACATAGAAACGAGATCCAAGTATTTTTCAAAATTGGTCATGCTAGACATACTCCAATCACTTTGTCTAAAATTAAGTCGTGATGAACTTATAAAATCATCGTGAACGTAATTCAATAATTCTTATTATTAGTGGTAAATAAAACTATCTTAAAAAGTTTGTTACCAAAATTCTTGTGGTTTAGTATGTGCCGCTTATTGAATCTGAGTATTTAAAAAAGAGATATTAGTTTTTTAATTATTTCGTGACATGTGAATCATAGAATCGAGCAAAATTATGCATCATGCATATTCAAGCCTTTCCTTCTGTGATAATAACAAAATAAACCTTACAGATATCGATAAATTGATGGAAAATCCGAGAAATATGTAATAATTTTCACGTATAGAGGACGCTATCGGATTTTGATCGTCTTGGAGGTTATGGGAAAAGAGACGAAGATAGAGAAAGATAGAACCTGGTAGTGTATGCGTGATTTGGTTCACAGGTCTGCCTTGAATGTTAATAATGGCGTGGGTTGGTTTGGAATCGCTCTGTGAATTTTAATCTTCCGTCGACAGAAACGAGCGCCACCGCAAACGAGTGTCGCGGTTGAGAAACAGTTTCATGGAACTTGTTATTTCGCTCTTAACCGGTTCGAAAACTGTACCTGAGTGTAAACACGTACCCTCTCTCCCCTAATTTTGAAGAAATTGTCCCTTAGAATTAGTTCCGAAGTAGGTCACGGAATAGTCGGGGGCAGAATGAGCATTTGCCTTGGTGTAAAAAGGCTCATTCATCTCGATAGCTCCTTTGGTTTAAGAAAAGGATATAATTTGGCCTCCAAAAGTGGTTTGCGTCTGTTTGGATTTCGTGATTAACATTGGCAGTGCGGTCTGTTCCAAGAGAAGGTTGATACTATTTCGGATGCTTATTTAAATAATGAAGTTCCCTTTTAGCTTCAAACGAAACGCCTGATTCTCTATTCTAACGTTGTGAACATTTTCAGTATATCTTGTTAGCATTGTAGAGCATTCATCGTACGCCACATAAATCTATTCAGTTTAACCAAATTGCAGCGGTTTATTGTTTTGAAATTTCATAGCATGATTGGAGTATTTTCAGGTGTTTTAAAATGGGTTTCTTCTATATTTATCTCTTTAACATTGGTGTGCATCGTACTATATTTATACCTGAATGGTTGTTTCCTTATCTTTCATGAGCGTTAAGAACAGTAACTAATATCTTCGCGAATATGAAATTATCTATTATATATAGATGCTTCTCCGGATTCATACATATAGATAGCTATATAGCTATACGAGTAAAATGTAGCTTGCATACTGCAAGCAGATCGACAACACTAATTTCATATCGGTATCATATAGGGACGGTCCTCAAAAGAAAAAAAAAAAAGGATTCAAAATATTCGTAGAATTCGCTGCAATTTGATCGCCTGGCAGCGAACCCCGGTCTTCCTGGTGAACTTATTATGCAGCAAAACAGAAGATAACCATATCAAACTATGTGTGAAAATTCAAGCAAACGACAAACAAACGACGTCCTACTTTTCACATACACTCCTTATTTGATAAATTGTAATGTGCACTGGCATCGAACCCAGAAACAGCATGGTCTTATCTATTTTTTTTCTTAAACAAAGTCTAAATATACATCTTCCATCTAAGCAAGAGCTCCCTTACATATCGATAAATGCATAAAAAATTATGAAAAGCTACCCCATTGTATTATATATGGGGTATATATTTACCCCCCGGTACCGAACCCGGGACTTTCAGGCAGTACTTACTATGCAGCACAACAGAAAAACACCATCTCTAACCGCGTATGCAAATTTAAGCAGAAATATTGGTTACAACTGCCTCAAATGAAGTCCTACTTTTCCCTTATATTCCTTATGAGAGAAAAGTTATTGTGCTCTGGAATCGAACCCAGGAATAGTACGGTCTTATAAAATTTTTTTCTAAAACTAATTCGTACCATACATCTTCCAGCAAAGCACAAACATCCTATAATTTCAATAAGTGCATCAAAAAAAATAATGAAAAACTACTCCCATGTATTTTAAACGGCGGATTTTTGCATCGTTCTAGCATCGAACCTAGGATATTTTTCATCAAAGTCATTAATGTTTTCAATAGATCATGACCATGTATAACGGCTCCTAGAATTTTGATTATCTTACTACACGGGAAGAATTTTTTAGAAATTCCCGAAAATCAAAGCAATGCATTTAAACGGGAAAGATCGGGACTTTGGGGCCCTCTGGAATCGAACCCATGACAGTGAAGTTCAAAATCGCAATTTTTCTGGCGGTTACACGTTATGGCCAATGCGTCGTAAAAATTTCAAGTCAATGCCAAGTTCAAGTCAACTTATGGTTTAGGCTGTGTATTAGTATCCTATCTATCTATCTATCTATATAGGTATATCCATGAATGAATCCGGAGAAGCATCTATATATAATAGATAGGTATATAGATAGGATACTAACTCACAGGCTAAACCTCAAGCGTCATTGATTTGAAATTTTTACCACGTATTGGTCATAACGTTTAACCATCATAAAAAATTGCGATTATGATCCTGTGTCATAGGTTCAATTCCAGAGGGCCCCAAAGTCCCGATTTTTTCCGTTTAAATCCATTGCTTTGATTTTCGGGAATTAAAAAAAAATACTTTATGGATAGGTAGAGAATCGAAACTCAAGGAGACAATATATATGATCATGATCTATCGAAAACATAAATGACTTTTACGGAAAATATCCTGGGTTCGATGCTGGGACCATGCAAAAATCGGCCGTTTAAAATACATTGAGGTAGATTTTCATTATTTTTTTTCATGCACTTATCGAAATGATAAGAAGTTCTTGCTTATATGGAAGATGTATATTAAGAATAGGTTTTGAAAAAAGTTTAGATAAGACCATACTGTTCCTGGGTTCAATTCCGGGGCACATTAAAATTTCTCTAAAACGGATATATGGGAAAAGTAGTACGTCGTTTGAGGCAGTTGAAGCCAATATTTCCGCCTGAATTTTCACACATAGTTAGTGTTGGTGATCTTCCGTTGTGCTGCATAGGAATTATTACCAGAAAGACCCGGGTTCGATGCCAGACGATTAAGTTGCAGCGAATTTTAAGAATATTTTCAATCTATTTTTTTCTTTTGAGGAACGTCCCGATATGAAATTAGTGTTGTTGATCTGCTTGCAGTATGCAAGCTACATTTTACTCGTGTGTATATATATATATATTATTATACATACTTAATCAGTTATTCGGGCACTTGATATTTATATGTAAAGGTAAATTTTTGCGGAGACCCTTTAAAAGCATTGTATTTTCTTGATAAAAGTTCCTCAGGCACTGTATACATTATAAGGCAATACAACTGTCATTATTTATTACGCTCTGAGATAAATTTCATTAATATATAATTAATACGGGACCAGTATCTCTGGAAGCACTGCAATCAATTTGCTGATTGTTATTGATTGTCAATTCAGTATAATTCGCATTTGAGTAGGGGTTTTCGGTCGGCAAGAAATCGTAAAAATACGTTTCCCTCTTCAAAGAGAAGCGTTTCATCCCTCCCCTTCTTACCCAACCAATTCCCTTCCGTTTTTAAGCAGAAGTCCCTTTCTGAGAACCGCATTTAATTTCGAAATTAATTCATTCTTCTCAATTAACTCTCATTTCCCCGCTTTCAATTATTTTTTGATTGTCGAAATTTTTCCCTGCCTCTTACATCGGCAAGGCTTTCAACCACTTCCCGCCCTCCCGTTTATCACACCGAGTCTTTATAAAGATTCCCTTTCCATCGTCCGCATCTTTTAATGTTTCTCGTTACTCCGTTCTTTATCCTTTTCTCAACGGACCTTTTCTCTCCCCGGTGCGCGACTCAACAAAGCCTCAGAACCCCTTCTCCCGCTCACCGAATAAATTCACTTTAGGAATTGGATTACTCGCAATAGACACACCGAAGAAAGGGTTTCTCCCCTTTGCGAAAGAGGATGGCAATTAAGACCAGAAATAGAATCCCTCGAAATCAATAGGAAATAATTTCAGAGTTGCGAGGTACGCCAAACAAGGATCCAATGCCGGAAAATTCTGTGTAACGTTGCCAATGCGAGATTTAGATTTTATATATACAATTCCATGATTATTTCCTAATCGTCATCCAAAATTTGCAATAATAACCCAAACAAGGGGAAAATGCCAATGGTCTATTTCAGTCTCAAGATCCAGAAATCTGTACAACTCTATAAAACTAATAAATATAAAGACATACCCGGTTTCCGCAAGTAGGCAATCATTAGAATTGAGAGCTGTGCGAAGTGCAAAGAATATAGAAAGTAAAAACGGAATGGAAGGGAGAAGAAGAGTGAGGTTGAAGATAAGGCAATGTTTTGGCGAAAGTGAAAAATAACAATCGAAGTTTCTAGACTGGAGAAGGATGGGTTGAGAGTGGGGAAGTTTCATTAGGAGTGGTGACTGATACTTATGTCCTGTTTTCAAACATCTGATAATTTATTTTCGCCCAGTAAATATTTTAATTATTTATACCTTAAGTAATCATTCAAACAAATATGATTAATAGTATAAGGTGCCTTTGTAAGTATCTAAATTATATTATTGATTGGTATCTTTATCGTTTTCATATTGATGATCTCTTATTTTAAATTGAAGTTGAAATTAATATCAATTTATTTAAGCTGTATTTGCTCACTAAACCACATGAATTTTGCATCCAATGATATCATCGGAATGCAGTTATATCTATGAAAATTAAAATAATCGAATGACATATTTTAGATTATTTTACGGATGGATTTTTGAGTCCTGAGAGATTTCAATGGAATAATCAACCATTACGCCTTTCCTCAAATATTTCATTATAGTAAAAGGTACTAATATAGCCATGTCTCAAGAGGGTTTTACTCCTCTAAATGCTAAAAAAAGTTTTGAAAAGTGAAATTTGACTTATTCTAATTCTATTCTCTTATGAAATCTTTTTATGCTGTTTAAACGATTCAAAAGTATGAAGGATATTTCATCATGTGATTGTAGGTACGATCTTGTATAATAAACAATTAAACAACGTACAGCACATAAAAAGGTGGGATGTTTTTGCTTTCGTTTTTCTAGGTACCAATCACCGTCCGAGCTTGCTTCCAGCGATTACATTAGTTATATCTAAAATTTAATATATAAAATAAGTAAAAATATTAATCATCCAACCATTGATCATTTCAAATCGTGATTTCTATAACATTTTAGTCTGTGCTATTTAATTTTACCAATGAAGATCTGCAGTAGATTAGAAGAATATTATTCTGATATTCGAATAAAATCATTTGCATCACATATTTATTTACATCTTGTCGTCGTATGATAGACTTAATCACTTTATTTATCACTAGCTGTAGCGCCCGTTGATTCTCAACTGGGAGAATAGAAGTAGAATTAAATATAGTAATCCTTTTATAAAAAAGAAGATAATCTAACATGTATCATTTCAACTTCGTTTGATGGGACAGATTACCGTTGGATTACCGTAAGCAAAACTTTTCCGTGAAAATTCCAATATCTTACGCTCTCATAATTTGTTGCTGAAATCTATTAGTTTGGTCATCTGAATATTCATTTTCATATAATACTTCTACCAAACTTATTTCAGGTTGACAACAATGATTAATTTTAATTTGATTTTGCAATTGAAATAGAGCCTGCGAACGATATTTCGATTTATATTTCAAAACCAATAAACCAAGAAATGAAAATTGCACTTAAGTTTACAAAGCAACCTTGACTAAATATTCAATCTCATATCTTTCAAATGAAAAATTTATTCGATAAAGACAGCATTCGTTCAAAGATTATAAAAACATATTCAAAGATAAAATTAGGATTAAAAACACCACCTTTAAAAAGGATTAATTTTCAGAAATGCACAAAGGCAATACGGAAACGCATAAGCAAATAAAATAAATAAATATTACTGCGAAAACAACCGATGAATATTTTTACGGAAAGTAAATAAAACACCACATAAGCAGTGAGCACAATCATCACCACAAACGCCATCACAGAAATGAAATTCGAAACGGAAACTACGATTAAACTAATAATTTTACGGTAAACAATTACGTTGATATAAATAAAACATGGATGCTACTGAAGCTTAAACTAAATTAGAAAAACTTTCTTAAATATTTCATTAATTCTCAATGTATTCTTATATATAAACTCATGAGCTAGAATCAACAATCACCTAGATCATCAAGGGAATGGGTTGTTTACAATCTCAGAATTTGGATAAAATATTCACGTTTTTTATCAAACTGTTTGCAATTTCGAGCCGAAAACGATATTCCCTGACCAAAATAAGAATGTTTATTCAATTTCCTTCTATTGGTACTTAATCCGACTTTCTAGGACCATTATTTCTAATTTAATTTTGGAAAATAAATGAACCCTGTAACGAAAAACATTACCTCTACGTGTATTTCTTATGGAAAACCTTTGACCCGTCTGGTTTCGAACCATGGACTTAAGGTAAATAAAAAGTAGCCTATTCTCTACGCGGGGTCGACTTTCAATAATGTAGAAAATTTCAAAGCCTTGCGACTCTCGGTTCTTGAATTTTTAGCGAACACACACACACCCACACACACTCACACCCACACTCTATTTTATATTATAGATCTCGTAAAATATTGAAATACACAGGTATTTAAAAATCCATTATGTATCAGTACAGTCAAAATTACATATAAATCCGCACAGTCAAAATTTTACATAATTTTCTAGTATATAAATGTTTAATAGATAATGATTTAAGCAATTATATCCAAAGATATAAATCTATAGGATTTCTCATTTTAAAGAACTCCCTACATTATTTCCAAACTCCGAATTTGTTTTTGGTAATTAAAATCGACCTCGATGGGGTATATCTACCCTACTTTAGTACTTGCTACACGAGGTTCCTGTCGTTTTCCTTTAGCGGAAAAATACCAAAATAGCATCTTCTCTTGGTCCTGCGAATCTCAGAGCTAGCTATGAGTATAATCTAAACCACTTGCTTTAAAACGCACTCTAGCGGAAGGTTTTCGGGTTAATACTTGTGCGATGAGCGGAGGAAAGGAATACGTAAATGTAACGTCGTAGGCTTTTTTCGTCAGCCTGTTGCTAGATGTCGTCGTGCATCTCGTTTGCCGTAGTTTCCTTGCCATTCCTCCCCTCCTTTAGCGGAGTGTATATTTCAGGCAGCATCTAGAGCAGCTCTCTCTCGAATGCCAGCAAGAGGCCGTTCGTTTAGCTGTGATCTCCCGAGTTTGTGTGCACTTTAGCTCACTCGGGATTTATGGGACGTCTTTACATCATCACCATAACCTCTGCGCCACATTTGAAATGAAAAGTGTGGTTTTCGTGAAGGTTATAATGGACTGAGTTGCAGATATCCTTCTAAGTGATTGCTCAGCTCGTTCTGCCATTCTTCTCTTACTCGCGAGTGCAGATTTTGGGATTTCTATATGTGACTCGTTTTGAAGCATTATTATACAGTAGAATGCGTAATTATGCATACCATTTCACACTTTTAGGAGGAATAGAAAACAAATACTAAGATACCCTCCTTAAAATATGTAATTATAAATAAACACTCTTCAACTACTTTAGTTTCATATAGAAATAAGGAATATATATTTTTAACGTAAATTATCTTACATTTCTTGTGTTTCTAAAAAGCAGTATCATATTTGAATAGTGCAATTTTACGGAATTGCTGATACACATATAGAATTTAATTTTTGATGTATCATCGAGAACTAATATTAAACAGGTTTTAGTCTGGAATATGTTTTTCAACATCTACGTTGAAGACGATATGGGGTGAATATTTTAAGGGTGATAATGTTACAATTTATGAAAATTGACAATGAAGAGAAAATGTGGTAAGAAGGACCACTGATAAAAACCGTTTACAGCGTAAATCTGGGAAATAACGTAGTGTCAAAGAAAAAGGCAGCCCGTAAAATATTGATCTCCTAAAACAGTATAAGGTTAGGTTTTAATTTTACTCTAGTTAACAGAATTAAGTTCAATAATATTACCTTACATGGCTGTGCGTGGAACTACTACACTATTTATAAGTTTTATTCTGCATAGATTTACTTTTATCTCTCCATGAGCTAAAAATTGCCATTTAATTGGCGGTGAAAATCACCACATTTGAAAAGAGCACATTTTACATATTTGATAAATTCCCGTATAAATAGAACTGAAGTACGGAGAGAATTATTAAACGAGTATTGCTTGATTAAAAATTAATCATTCAATCTAACGTAGCCAATATTTTCTTGAAAATTATATCTATATTTAGGAAAAATGGGTTTCGAAGATATATTTTGCAAAGAACTATTTTCATAGTGCAAACAAACAATGAAAGTATCCCTTAAGATTAAATGATATCTGAATAATAGTGTCTCGTACACCTACAGATTTATCCAAGTGGTTTGCTCATTAAACTCACAAATCTTTCTCAGGGGAGATCAACAAAGGGAGTTATTTGTCTTCATATCAGTGTATTTTTTAGAGTATGATGTGCGCTCATCTTTTAATAATAAAAAGTCTTCAAACTCAGTAGAAATAGCACCTCGACAAACTCGAGTGAGTGGATATCGCTTCACGTAAGAAATATATCTCAAAAATGTTGAGTAACTTTATCTTGATAATGAGAGTGTACTGTTTTCTACAAGAATAGTACTTAAAGCAATCTTCAGCCTTTCATATATACTACAAAAGATGTTACCAAGTATTCTTCTCAGTTATTTGCCTCTGGTGGAAGCGAATAGGGTATTCATTAAACTTAACTAAAAAAATAACAGACTACTTTCTTTCCTATTTTCGGGTGGGTGGAGAAGGGAAATAATTATAATTAAGTAATAACGTAAAGTTCAAAGATTAGGTCTTTTATTTATATTTACTCGTCCTAATAATGTGGAAATCTCAGGCAATTTATAATCGGGAGTACTTGTTAAAAAAAAACTGGAAGAAATATCCAATGCAATTCTCAGCTCACGAAAATCGAAAGATCGGTTTTATCAACGGCCAAAATAATTTTATAGGTTATTTATTATTTGTACGCTTCAAAGAAAATTGGGTCAATCTTTTTATTCAAGCCATGCAAGCTTCGTAAAATTGATTATCTTATTATGCCTCATATCTGATATTTCTTTCAGAAGTCATTAACCATCTTTGAGAATCCTTATTATGAATTTTAATTTATTTTATCTTGCCGTATTTCTCCAGGGGAAACGAGAGCTAAGCAAATAAAAAATGAAAATTTGAGCTGACGTCAAAGTTTTTTCCTTCACTAACTAATCTAGCTTAGATTTAATTAAATGAAAGTATGCTTTGCTATAGAGAGAGAATGGTAATTTGATTTTACTTGAAGTAAATGGAGACACAATATTCCGACAAGCTATGCTTAAGGATAGATATGACACAAACTTTTCTCAAGATTACAAAATCGAAGACAAGGACGGAGGAAGAGTCGGTGATTAAGAAAATCCGTCCAATACAATGACTCAGTTCCAAAATCAATTAATATCTAGCACACTAGTGGTATCTTAGAGTCTATTGGACCAAATAGAATTATAATTGCATACGTTTCTATTTAGATGATTAGTAGGAAACAAGAGACCGACTTACTTGTGCCTGCCTTTCTCTTGAGTCAAAATGTCCCATATTACAGTTATCTAAATTTTGTATCTGATCAGATGCATCTGATGGCCTCATTTAAAATTAAGTCTCGAATATATAAGATTGAAATATTTTACAAACTGCTTCTGTTCTGGCTGTGATATCACTGATAATTCAATACCTAAATTAGACAACCCTCCTTTTATTAGAGATGGTTTTGAAAAATTAAATATGTGAAGTATCACAAAATATAAACAACCGGTTTCATCCATCAATGGCCGAAACCATTTGTAATAAAAACATCTAGTAGAACTTAACGCGTTTATGTTTTTTTACCATCTGCAATGGCCTCCCACGAAGTACAGCCTTTTTACATTTATATCCTCCCTGTATTCACGTTTGCAAAAATACCATCAAGAATCCACAGTGGAATAATTGTATCTCAGGTACTGAGTAATCATGAAATTCAGCATTGGATTGTATTCTTAAATTTTTTGAAGAAATCGCGGAAATTCCATTACAAAATCTGCAAACCATTCAAGAGTTAACGTTTTAAAAATTAAGCTTTATTTTGATGGCATGTTTGTAAGGATATCTCTGTTAGAACTGCGATTCAAAGTTAGAGGTTGATACATTACTTCCAAATAGTGAACATAGAATAGTAAATTAGCCTAATGTCATCGAGTAACATCATCGTTAGGAAAGCACATGAATTTGGATCAAAGACCTTAAAAAATTCACACTGAAAATACTAAAATATTTGCTTTAAATATCAGCGTGGTGATGAGTTCAGGAGTTATTTTGACAGGGAAGAAAGTTTTACAGACTTTTTCAGAAGGGGCACATGGCAAAAAATGAATTAAATGAGATAGGATAACGGGCACGCGTGAAACGAGGTTATAAAAGCTGATACAGTCACCGACACGCCCGCGCGTCACCACTTTCGACTTGGAATCGAAACGGAAGTTATGAAAGCGAGAGGTTTTTTCCAAGGGGCAAACGACGTCAAGAACTTCAAGGCAGTCGCGGAGGGCAAGATAGAGGAAAGGCACAAAGAGAAGGAAATAAAAGGTGGGTGGAGGAAGAAGATGGATCCAAGGAGAGAGGCCAAGGCAAATCGAACCGTACAAACGGGGAAATCAAGTTTTCAGAGGAAAATTTTCCCTGGTTAGGTAGGTGACAGTACTTCAAAGGGAACATTAAAGGAGCTTTTGGAGGTTTTCGCGTCGAAGAGTGAGGGATGCGAAAAAAGGAAGAAATGCTGGAAGGTTTCTGAGAAGAGGTGGAAGTTTATGGAGGGGAAGGAAGGGGGGTGGTTAGGGAGGGATTGGGGGGTTGGAGGTCGTGGGAAAAGCTGGAGATTTCGACTTGGATATGAAGCTAACGGTTTAGTATGATTGTAGGGAGGAAGGGGGAAGCTGTAGAGGTTATGAAGGGGAAACAGATATGGAGTAAAAGGGATCTCAGAAGGCGAAGCGTAAAGGTAGCAGTGAGGGAAGGGGAAATTTTTCTTTGCTACACAGGGATGAGACGAAAGGGGTGAGCACATCAAATGAGGGAGGAAATATTTTGAAATGGGAAGAGAAGGAATGCGAAACCGAGTCATAAAAAAGGATTGAGGTGTGAATCCCTCCTCCGGAGATCTTTGCGTGAGGCGGAGGGATGTGGCAAAGAGCCGTGTGACTTCGGTTGGATTGTCTGAGAAGGGATTGGTCGGAGGCGAGAAAAATTTAATGGGCTCGGATTTCGGGTGATTCTTTTCCCCCGCGATGTTTTTTTTTAAGGGAGAGCTGAAGCGGGAGACGTTTTGATGCGATGGAAATCGCGCGGAAAAGTGTGAAAATGTAAGGCTTCGAAGCGAATGATTATATACGGATTTCTAACGTTTCCCGGCGCCGGTGGCGTAGAACAAAATGCCCTTTTGAGATATCGGTTTGTAACGGCGCGAAATACGGCGTCGAATGACTTTTCCCCAAGATGTAAGTTGAGCCGCTCGGTGAATTTGAAAGGCTTAATTTCTTTTTGTCCCCGGGGAAATGTGCTTCCAGAAATATAGTGGTTATTGCTCGAAAATGGGTCTCCGAATGAGCTCCAGTTAGGACAAAACGAATATGCGTCGAATTTTGTTATGTACAGCTAGCAGCATAAAAAAGTTACCACCTTCGATGCAACCAGCATAACTCGAGAAGGGCGAGTCTTTCAGATTCTCTGTTTTGAGCGCGCTTTTCGTCTTCCTCTTTATGCCTGGCACGTTTTGAAGGCTTTTGTGACGATATATATTTTATAAATAATTGCTGAAAGTCATTGCTTTTGCTGCGGTAGAAGCAGTATTGTATTATGAAAGTATTAAATTCTTATTTCGTTAAATCGGCTTGAATCTCAAGCGTAATTCGCTCTTCTTCATAAAATATTGGACATGAATTACTTTGGCTGCTCATATCTCCTCCTAACATAAAATATTCCATCAATGCAGATTTAGAATGAAATTGGTTATTTCAGTTAATGCTCCACATGCCCGCAGGATGAACGTTTTCGTAAAGATTATGATACGATAATTAAGAGAATATGAACTACTGTAAATTAGGTCAACGGAAGAAGGGGAAATTAAAAAAATTTAATAAGAATAAAAATGGGGTAGTAATGAAACAATACCTGCTATTAAAAATAATGATATGTGATAGTGGAATTCAAATAGGAAATAAGTTGCTAGTTTTCATTGAAAACGAATTTGTGAAAGTCGCCACGTTGTCTGGACGCCATTTACATTTGCAGGGAATTTTGATTTAAATAATTTAAATAGTAGCACACTTTATACTTTATGTGAGATGATATCAGTATAGGCCATCTGTCCTCGCTATAATCTCGCAATAATCTTTTCGCCATCGGGCTGCGAAAATCATTATCGTTGAGAATAGGGTCATGTTGTCGCGTATTTCGTCATGTAAATCACAGCTAAGGAATATATCAAATAATTATTGTCTATACAGAGTTATATTCTTGAAGGATACTCAGCCGAGGGCTCCGGTCGTTTAGGACTTACTACTATCAAACCTGTAGTCTTTTAACAAACCGCTTTATATTGTATGTGCGAACATTTCTTTTGAATAATTAAATCAGAAGGACTAGTCGCGCAGAGTCGAGTCAAGCACCAAAAGAATTGAATAATATACTTCTAATTATTTAATTCCTTTCATTTACACCTTCTCCGTAATAAATGTTTGAATGCTAAAACGATTAATAATTTCAACATTGGAAAAAGGTATGAACCAAATATTTTTGGCATAACAACTCCATTTTTAAAATATACACGTAATGCACTCATGCATGAATAATAAATTTAAATCTGCTACTACGGATTTCAGCGGTCAGTCCCCTTTGGTGCTATTTCTGCTCTCCTTGTTTTCTTCTACATAACGGTATATGAGTGCCATTCATACCGGCCTTCTCGACGAAACAAAGGTAGCTTATCCGTGGGGGTGAGAGAGGAAAGAAAAAGGGTCTTCCATGCAGTGGTGACAGGATACGTTTTCAGTCCGACTAAAATTCGACGCATCTTTTAGGGTATTTGTGTGAGATAGAAAATTGCTTGAAAATGCCATTCTTAGATGTGGACGGAAATATAATTAAAAGTTCGTCAATGAAGGAATATGAATGGTGTTACAGTTAATTACTTATATATTTTTTACATAAAGCATGGAGACGATGATAGGAAAATAAACAATGGGGATATGGAAAATGTTATGCTTACTAAGAAGAGAATGCTGATTCTCTTCAACACTAAGGCAATACATCTAAAAATGTAAAGATAATTTGGTAAACAGGCTCAGAAGTGATGTGCACAGATCCTGGGATGTAGGCTGTTTATAAGATTGAGAAAATGGTTCAATTACATGATTGAGAAAACGATGTAAGCCATTTTAAGAGAAAATAATGCAGGTTAGAAGGTGACCGGAAAAATATTTTTTCAATGGTTCAGCCAGAGAGAATGTAAATGAGATCAACCATTCGAAAAAGTTCCGATTTTTGTGGCAGTGTTCAAGTTTCATTTTCCTTACCTACTGCATTTGGTGTTATGTGAACTTACTTCTAAATCGTTCATTTACATCCAAAATTCATAAACCATTAACAATAGACCTATCATAGTCGAAATTATTTATTATCACTGTAAATTTATTTTGCTTCGAAAATTAGTAGGATATAATCACGTAGGCATATAAAAATATGCATACAATTTGCATACATTCATGCATATAATTAGAGCTTCCGCCAGTTAATCATAAATGCCGAGGAATTCACACATTTAAATTTCTGCACCTTCAAGATATCGTAAATGTCTTCCTTATCTTTAAACCAAAAAGTTTTAAGGAAGAATAGGCGAGGCCCATGAAACCAGCATTAATATTCAGCAGTAATAGATTCTCCTGACAATAAGAAATATTTCCCCAGAAGGGAAGCTTTACCCATCTTATTTAAGAGTAATTATGGGTAATAAGTATGAGATGTCAGTATTTCTAGTGCTGTATCTGATAACGGCTGATGGACTTAACTGGCCTCTCATTAAAAAAAGGAAAGGGAAAATACGAAGCCTAAATTCTAATTATTAAACGGCTGTTACCGATGTAAGGGCAACTCAAATTGATTACGCCTGATTTAGTAGTTTTACTAAATGTAATTTCCGTAAAAATATAGTCATTGCTCAACGACTATAAGAAATGGCGGAAATAACTAAGGACAAAGATTCAAAATTTCTTATATAACGCTATTTCACAAAGTAACGGCTTCTTCAATCAATTTGACTATAAGGAAATTATTCAGAGAACTTGAACCAAAGAAAGCTGCATCCATTGCGAAGGAAATTGATTACAATCATCGGGAAGGGGTAATCTGAAGATGATTGATATTCTGGGCAGGCAGACGTTTAGAACTAGTTCCCCTTAATGGATAAAAGAAAGTTTAACTAAATATTGTGACCGGGTGTAATCGTTAAAATTCCGTAAGCTACGCGTATAATTTTATCATTGAGAATCTTCAAGGGATCTGAGAAGAGCACACAAACACTGGGAACGGTCTCCCAGACTGCCCATGTCTCGGACCGTCTCTGCTTTCAGCAGTAGAATTAAACATATATTAACCATAGAAAGATCACTCCCGTAGAAACTTAAGCTTCGTAAAATGCCAATTCCAATATTACGTTCTCAATATTTACATTCAACTTTTCAGGCCTTTTTCGCTATTTCTTCTAACCAATGTTTTTCATAAACCTTTGGGACATCCTTACAAATCAATCAACAACAAAACGGGAAAATTTAAGAGATAGCTATTTGCGTAAACTAGCGTTCCTTTGGTTCTTTTTTATTACTATCATTGGATGTATAGGGTTTTCAATTCTTTTATTCCATTAAAAGATAGACACAGTTATTAGTTTCGTAGATTTTAAGAACCTTTAAAATTAATATAAAAAACACCAAAAGCAAGTGAATATATTTTTTCTCTCAGTGTTGATGATAGCCAAAACGTTAAACTCATCTTGATTCACTTATAAAATTTGCTAGTATATCTCACCTGGTTTATAAAATAAAAAATAAGGATGTCATTTAAATACGTATTTAAACTCAATTATAATCGTCATTACTGTAACACACACGCAATAACTTGCCCATTCTGTGTCGAGTACTAAAAACTCATACCTCTAGCCAAGTCTTAGGTTTGGTTAGACCTCGATTAACCCATTGTCATGCAAAAGTAACAGATCTACGGATAGCGGTATTATCATTTTCCATGACTGATAATTAAAAGATGGTTTTCTTAAAATACTGAGAACTTTAAAATAAACAAATTGTAATACTCTTCGGAGGTGATTCGTTGATCAATAAATAGCTAAAAATACGAGAGGAGTAACTTTTGAGAAATAAAATTTCGAGAATTTTACCAAAAGGACGTCTACCGCTGGCCATTTACTACAGTATTTACTGGAAGCCATTACTTTGAAACGATAAGGAATCCATGGATCCAATTTTTAGGACAGTGGTTTCATCAAGCTATTTATTATTATTTTCATTTAATCCACATCAGATAAACAGTGAGATCTCGTAAGTTTTAGGCCGAAGAACATATAATATTTCTAATCTGTTGCTCTGCAGTCCCACCTTATGAGAGATTTATTTCTTCGAGTCATTCTTCTAATTGCGAGTTAAAAATTAAACATATATCAGAGAAGGCTAGCGAACACATTATTTTAGATAACATCAAAATGAATCAAGCAAATTGCAACCCAAATACTCTTCTCCCAACGAGAAAGTTTTTCCTTTCCATTCCCGTTTGGCAACAAAAGGATTATCTTGCCCTTCTCCCCCACCTATTTCGTTTTGTCCTGTTTAACAGTTTTCCCGGTATTCTACCCTTTCAAGGGCAGGTAACATTTTTGTTCCCTTCTTTTCTCCAGGCACATGCCATATGGAGGATCGCGTATTTATGTAAATGTTGAAGATAGTGATAGTAAGCGTCGAAGCTAATTGTGTGAATTTTTCAACAGTGTTGTTATCAGGATAATTTAATTTTACAAATTAATGGATTATACAATCTATAGTAGTCACGAGATTAAGGGGAAATGGTAATCTAGAAAAGAATATTCGTTATTTAAATCAATCGAATGAGCTTTAACTTTGAGGAACTCCATAGGTAACTAAACACAAAGAAATAAATAATTTTGTCAAAGTTATACGACTTTCTGTGTGGAAGTTTTGGCACTTTTATTTCCTTGTGTTTATTCCTTACTTATTTCTCTTGATAATAGAACGATTTTCAATTGGGAAAGTTAAACGAAAGGTGTCTAAAAGCAATCAAATTACAGTGATCTACCGAATCATGCACATATCTTATATATTAAAATTCAGCCTGCGTATGTTTGTGCCCGCAAAACTCGAAAACCACTCGGTCGATTGACTTGAATTTTTTACAGAACATTGCATTCAAATATATATATATATACGAAAGTGTTTATATTGTAAAAAATGGTGACACTTCGTCCTTGCTTCGATCCCAGACGAGTCAAAGCATTTCCGTGAGAAATGCACGTAAAGTTCATTTTTGTCTCTGCATGCTTCATTTCTTTTGCAAAATTAAATTAAAAATAATAGTCATACGAGATTGAGACAAGAACCAATAGCAGAGTAAATGAATAGAAAACCTTATTTTGGTCGTTTATTGTTGTTTCCGAATTGAATTTTTGAGATATTTTACGGAATACACGAAAAGTTTTGTGAGTATAAACAGCCGGTCCCCCTGACGACAAATGCCATTTTTGAATCCGAGATCCTGCTTTTTGGCCTATTTGAAATTAGGAAGAAGAGAAAAGTTGCTGGTTTCGTTCACATTGATGAGCATAATCAATCGTTGGAAGTGATTTATACGATCGATTTTCGAAAAACGAAATGTGAGTTAATTTGATACCGAATGTTGTATTCAGTTAAATTCATTTGTATTGTTTTGGAAATGATTTAATAATCTGTTATCGAAAATTAAAGTGAGAGTGACTTTGAATGCTGCATTCAATTCGATTCATTTCTTTAGTTATCTTCCAGTTGATCGTCGTCAAATTAAATAGTACGCGTTAACACATCAAATGTTGCGGCAGATAATGGATAGTAGTAAATGATCATTATATAAATAACGAAAATTCTCCATCCAAACGCGAGAGCCGAGCTAGCGTAACGTACCATGTTCTCCATCTTTCTTTTCTCTCCCTCCCTTTTCGAGAGAAAGGCTCGCCGGCCCGAATTTTGGACTTAGAATTTCTTGGTGGGTCAGGGGTGGTAACTTTTTTTTGCTGTTAGCTGTACGTCATTGAAGAAAGCATTAGGAAAATTCGTTTAAAGTCGAACGCAGAGGATATTTGGGATATATATATATATATAAGGATATGTTCTTTACCTTCCATTTACGTGTGCTGAAATTTAATAATTTTTGAAAAGGTATATTTGTTGGAAATATGTGTCTATAATTATATATGTATGATTAGGTCATAGGAGAGTAACACATCAAACAGGTAGTTAATAAATTGTTTACCTGATATTAAAATTAATGAGTTTAGTTTGTGCCAATTGCAAGATTATACATCATACTTATATTCATTCAAGAGGTTACTGTTACTTAATTATTAATTATAACTTATTAAATTCGCATAGTCATTGCTTTATATAATTATATCAAAATATATAAATAGTAAATTAAATTCATCAATATGATGATCATTTCATATAATATAATTTTAATCTCAAATTGATTAAAGGATGGGTACGCAACTTCATGAGAACGGTGTGAACAATTTATCAATTTTAATTTCAATTTTCATCTTCGTGATTTAGTACAACTAAATGTATAGTTATGTTAGTGTCTCTTATCATAGTGAATTTATCCAGCCTTTACTTCTTCCTTCAAAAATCGATTGCACAACGTCCTTAAAATTTTAACTACTGTTGATAATTTATGAAATAAGATAAGACATCCAACATTTAAAATACGAGTTGTAGGAGGATATTAGTATTTATTTCTGAACTGAAATATTTTAAATCATTTTATTTTCATTCCGTTCTCTCCCAGTGAAGGTGGTTCTAATGATCCGTTATAATCATCTGTTTTTAAGAATTAAATACAAATATTCCGGTCATATTGATATTCAAATATATGCAGATATTGTAGATAATTAAAATAATTAGTTTGAGCTTAGTGGTTTTCCTCGATCTTGATATTTTTGAATCTTCCAGTAGTTTGAAGTTCTGGAAGTTAACCGGACTGGGTTCAGTAATCAAGGGTAGTTAGGTAAACCCACATAAACACTAAGTCCTGTCACGCTCCATGAAAGAGTATTGGGTTGAGGTAGGTTGGATCTACCTCATTTCGCAGGCCACACAAGAGAGAGTTGAGGCTAACGCTAGAGCCCGCAGTTTATAACTTTCTCACCAGTTAAGGCGGGTGCTGATTTTGAAGTTTGAAAATCCGGAAACCACCATAAACGGGATTTGAACTCGCAACTCTCGGATTATAAGGAACTCCAGTTGGTTATAGAGTGTGGGAGGAATAAGCATAGGTGGTGATAAAATAAATTGCGGGCATAAATGCGAAAAGAGCGTTCAGTGAGGGAATAAAAAAGGAAATTGTAGATTAAGATTCGTAGAAATCACGGTTAAGCTCACCTCATGACCGTGAATCTTGAAATTTCTTCATTTCCTATTTGAGGAATTCATTATTTTCATTTATATCTCTTTTCCTTCCCGAGGAATGAAAAACATATTTTCCTCACCGATTGAGGGCTTAAGAAGTGCTAGATTTATCCTTTTTACTTTGTGGCATCTACAAAGCTGAGTCCTCCACTGCTCTGTATTCTCTATTCAAAAGAACTATTCTGCACGATGTATATCCTTCCTTGAAGGCGGTTTAATATAAAAAGGCGACTAGAATTATTCCTGCGATTGAGAAACTCAACGCCTTCCGTTCGTATTACTTACTTTTCGGCTCTCTGGTATTTCCAAGGCCTAAAATGGAAACCGAAATATCTTTCTTAAATTTCCTTTTGTGAGGATATAGCTTTATCTCACGATAATATGTAGAAAAATATTCTAATGATATCGCACTGAATACTTTTCGTTCGGCTAATAAATAAAAGCACGTTTATTCATTTCTAAGAAGGAATGTTTTCTTATCAATTTTAGTATAAAAAGTCTTTTTTTCTGGAAAAAAGGTAAATTTAAATCGGATAAATTCCGACGATGAAGTTTATAGTGTGATACTATATTCTCGGTTAGAGATCGTTGTAATTCAAAGTCAAAAAGGAATGAGTAGTTACAGAGTTACTGAAAGCGAGTTTCCATGTTTGATTGTGAGTGACTTATATTGATGGATTACTTTTCATTCGTTAAAGGGATCATTTCTTGTAATTCTACTTTAAACCTATTATCAATTATATTTTGGAAGAGAGGAGTTCTATCACAAAGTCCTACCTGAAGCAGTTGATAGTTTAACAGTTATACTGTGAAAATATACATTGCTATCGAATAGCTTCCATTTAATTGGATTTCCATGATCATGAAAAATAGTTAATTAAGAGGGTCCATTTGTATCCATATATAAAGATATAATTTAATATCAACATTACTTTAAGGTCTATAAATTTAAATTTTTATCGCGTAATCAGGAAATAATAGTAATACAAATTTAATTATAGAAGTATAGCAAGGTGATAAGCAATATCTTAAATATATAATTGCAAACTTAAGAATATATTGCGGAAATTTAATATTCCGGAAGATATAATGAAAAGGCGTTGTTAAATAAATATCCTCTTCTCCTCTTAAACTGTGCAAAAAGGCAGTATTACAGCGACAGAAAACATATCATTACTTCTTTGCATATGGCCTTCCTAGAAATGTCTCGCAGTCAATGTAAAATTTTCCATTTTCCTCATTCACCCATTCTAGGAATAATACCAGAGAAACTGCTCCCACACATAATTTGTAGTAAGATAATAGAGCAAAATTAAAAGAGATGAGCGTAGATACATCTAAGCACCAAAAGAACTCCGTTAAGTGAACTCTCAAGAACAGATCTCTCATTTCCTGTTCTTCCTTCCATCGGACTTCTGGAGCGAGGAGAGAACATTTTTTCGGTGACCCCTGACCCCACTTCCCGCATCGCTTGGACCAGTAGGCCACGAACATGAGGGCTCGGAAAACATTTTTTCCTCGCCGTATGCCCAATCTTGCGAGTTCCCCGATGCAATTCCTTTCCGTCCCCTTTGATTTCCATCTCTGTGACGCTCTTCGTTTTATTCATTTGTTTGTTTTCCTTCTTTTTGCACTCGCCGATGGCACAAAAGATTTTCCTGTCGTTTGGATGCGTTGCAGTTCTTTGTTGGAAGCTGCGGAGCGAGGACGGTGTTCGTGACAGTTTTAATGATATAATTCGTTTAGTTTTATTTTCGTCCTTGATATATATATACCCTCGAAGTTGCTTTGATGGTCGGCTTTCGTTTGTTTGTTTATCAATTTGTTTTTTTTTCTGTTTTGTTGCTCCGTTTCGCGCCGCTGCGTTTGTAGATGTGCTGATAACGTGCGGACGTCAAGTATGTTCTCTTCTCATCAATGTCACATGCTCCACTTTTTTCATAGTCTTCTTTTTCTACTGACCCGTTTTTTAAATTATTTTCAGCGGAACATCTCCCGCGTCTCCGCACTTATTTCGCTTTGAAATGTTTTATGTGCCAATTCGTCACTGTGGTGCGCCGTTGTTATTGATTCAGTTGAACAATGGGGGACTGCAAAGGAGGGAAAATATTTGTGTTCAAGCATTGATTTGATCGCATTTACACTCCAGAATGGAGAATGACTTTTTTTATGTAAGTTATGATGTAATTGTTGACTCAAAATCAAACTATCACAGACGAAAGATATGAATTTTAAATAACAGCGGTGAAGAACGTTTTGGGAATGTTTTCCTCTAGCATATGAGATAAAAGCTAATTATAATTAGCATTTATCTCATATACATTAATTCATTTTAATGAAATAAAATTATTCAATTGTATTAATGACATTGTTAGTTCTTAGGTCTTTGGAAATAAATTCCTAAAGCCTCCTCTGTAAGCGTCTTCCTGATTTTCGTTGCAATCAGCAAAGTCAGTCACTTGCAGAATCAACAGCGTGGGCCAAGACATCGTGGTAGAGATCTATCAGGAGCAAAAAACATTCTGTGGTATTGTAAAAGTTGGTATTCACTTTTGTTCCAGACTGTCATTCTCTCAATTGCAATAGTTTGGAAAGTTATTCTGACGTAGCATTAAGAAATTATTTTATTTCCGTAACACTATTGTCCTAAAAGTCAATCATCCTAATCATTGTAAAAGAAATAAATTTTAATGTTAATTAAGCACAGAAACGACGTGAATGAACAGGAAATCCTTGATGAGTAGAACTAGCATGGAATATCTTGAAGATCCTACAGAATACTTTTTAGAATAATGATCTTATTCACCTTCTTTTCACTGCAACCCTTGCTCAAGCATTATGCTTAATCAGTGGGTACGGATACCGTTAGTCGGAAAACCCAATCATTGATGATAACGTTAGCCCCTGCAAATCAGCATCCTATGTAATCCGAAGTACAGTTGTGTAGTTAGGTTGCCAGACTTCACGGCGTTAATGTCTTTGCTATTGCTTCAACTCGAGAATAAATTGTACTTACATCTAATATAATACATTTGATCCAGTATAACCAAATATATCGATGAAATGCAAGATATCTATTATATATAGATGCTTCTCCGGATTCATTCATATATATCTTCATATATGAGTAAAGTGTAGCTTGCATACTGCAAGCAGATCGACAACACTAATTTCATGTCGGCATCATATCGGCACGGTCCTCAAAAGAAAAAAAAAGAATTGAAAATATTCTTAAAATTCGCTGCAATTTAATCGTCTGGCATCGAACCCGGGTCTTCCTGGTCAAATTATTATGCAGCACAACTGCTACTACTAAGATCACCATCTCTAACTATGTGTGAAAATTCAAGCAAAAATATTGGCTGCAACTGCCTTAAACGACGTCCTACTTTTCAAATATATTCCTTACGTGAGAAAGGTTAATGTATTCTCTCATCAAACCCAGGTACATCATGGTCTTATCTAATCTTTTTCTTAAACCGAGTCTTAATATACATCTTCTAGCAAAGCAAAAACTTCCTATTATTTCGATGAGTGCATCAAAAACAATAATGAAAACTACCTCAATGTGTTTTAAATGGGAGATATATTTACCCCCTGGCATCGAACCCGGGTCTTTCTGGAAAGAATTTCTATGCAGCAGAAGATCACCATCTCTAACTATGTGTAAAAATTCAAGCAGAAATATTGGAAGCAACTACCTTAATCGACGTCCTACTTTTCCCTTATATTCCTTATGAGAGAAATGTTGTTGTGCTCTGGAATCGAACCCAGGAATTGTACGGTCTTATAATTTTTTTTTCTTAAGTCAATTATTACCATACATCTTCCAGCCAAGCACAAACTTCCTATCGTTTCGATAAGTGCATCAAAAAATAATTAAAGACTACCTCAATGTATTTTAAAGGGCAGATTTTTGCATCGTCCTAGCATCGAACCTAGGATATTTTCTGTAAAAGTCATTAATATTGTCGATAGATTCTGACCATATATTTAGGCTCCTAGGGTTTTGATTCTCTACCTTCAAGAATATAACTTATGTATAAAACTGTGAACAAAACTTCACATTCATTTATTATTACACAGAAATGGTATTTTTATATCGAAAATACCACTCCTCTTTGCAGTAAAATATTCAGTTGAACCTGGGCACGGGGTGCGTCAGCGCGACATGAGCTTCAAAAAGTTTCTTTGTTGCCGTAAATTGAACCCAATTTATGCGAAACTCTGGTGGTACATAGAGAACATTATTTTAGGAAGACTTGAGGGACACAGAATGATTACAAGGAAAGATAATAAAGTTAAGAATGAAAATGTATACACTGGAGCACTCAGTGCGCCAGCGCGAGTGCTCTAGGGTTAAAACTTAAATAATATATTTCATTCTTCTCTGTAAGGCATATAGAGGAAAATTTTTATTCATTTTGTACGTATTATTTCAATAACCTTCTAGTGCTGGCAATAGCAAATCTCCACAACATTAAAATTTCAAAATAATGATATTTCCCAAAATGTCCATCACCAATCAATAAAAATATATTATATCCGTCAGCCATAATCTTTATCACTTTTGACGAAAACATTTTATCAAAATAGAATTATCGTCCATAACTAAATAAAAATGTCGTCGAGGATACATTAGATTGCTAGTAATTAATTCGTTTAATTTGTTAAATTGAATTTTTTGATTGCAATGTATTTAGGTAAGGAAAAATTAAACTATCTCTTATGTTTTATTATAATGTATCTAATGATAGTATATCATTTTATTATGAGAAATATTAATTGAATATCTCCTAAATACGTGACATAATGAGTAATAATAGTATTCTCTGCATATTCAGACAAAATAACATGAGGACTGAACTCAATGGAACATTTTTTTTAGTCTACCTCTTCTAAAATAGTCTCTTACGGAAATGAACTGTGCAACGTTTCAAAGCAAAATTAATCGATCCCCATTTCATGCACATTTATTTGCGTAACCGAGACTTGATTCAGTAAACTGATTTTCGTAACTTTTTCTGACTATAAGATTAACCATCATCTTTTATTTCCTCGAAATACCAAAGACATATTTAGCAATTGGAGCTGGGTAGACCTTGTATAAATGGGAAATAATAGACAAGATGGAAGAAAGAAGAAAGTGGAAATGTGATAATACAGAACATGGGAGAAGAAAATACAGGAAGCTAAATAACGAGCTGAGGAGGGAGACAGATAAAGCCAGAGAGGATTGGATAAAAAGACAGTGCCACATGATAGAGGAATTGGAGAGGACTGGGAAAATAGAAGAAATGTATAAAACCGCAAGATGTCTAACTAAGAGAGACCATAGAAGGATAAGTAAGAAAGGAATGATAGACAAAAATGGGAAAATAACTACAGAAGAGGAAGAGATTAAGATTCTGTGGAAGGAGTACATAGAAGAACTGTACTGTACACATGAATGCAATGGAAGTGTAGAGCTAGAGGATGAAAGGACATGCGAGGAGGATTCGAAGGGTCCAAGGATTTTGAAAGATGAAGTTGAGAGAGCAATAAGAGACCTGAGGGACAATAAGACAGTGGGCTCTGATGGAATCCCAGCAGAGGTGTTGAAGGCCTTAGGGGAAGGTGCAATTATTAGAATCACTAATCTTGCTAATAAGATATATGACACAGGGGAACGGCCTGAGGATTTTCTGAAAACAATAATGATGCCATTGCCTAAGAAAAATAACCCTCAAGCTTGCAAAGATTTCCGTACAATCAGTTTTATGGCGCATGTGACAAAGATGATGACCAGAATAATAATGAAGAGGATTGAGACTAGGATAGAGGAAAACTTGGGAGAGGACCAGTTTGGATTTCGAAGAGGAAAGGGAACAAGGGATGCAATAGGGTGCATGAGAATGCTGAGCGAAAGGGTACTGCAGGTAGACACAGAGATGTTCATCTGCTTTATTGATTACGAGAAAGTATTTGACAGGGTGAAATGGGATAAACTGATGGTGATTCTTAAGGAAATTGGAGTGGATTGGAAGGATAGGAGGGCATTAAAACAACTTTATAAAGGACAAAGAGTAGTGGTGAGGATAGGGGGAGATGAGACGAAGCAGACATCGATAGGCAGAGGTGTAAGACAAGGATGTTGCCTGTAACCAATTTTATATAATATATATGGTGACAAACTGGTAGAGGAAGCCTTGGAGAGGATTGGAGGGATAGTGGTAGGAGGAGAAAGTATGAAAACCATTAAATATGCAGATGATCAGGCTGTGATAGCAGAGAGTGAAGAAATGCTGCAATAAATGGTAGAGAAAATCAGTATAAAAGGAGAGGAATATGGAATAAAAGTTAACATTGAAAAGTCGAAGGTGATGAAGATATCAACGAAGGCTGGCCCAGTACAAATTAAGTTGAATGGGAAGGAATTGGAGCAGGTTGAGAAATTTTAATATTTGGGAAGCACCATCACATCTAATGGAAGTTGTACAGAGGAAATAAGAAGTAGAATAGCTCAGGGAAAGGCAACCTTCCAGAAGATAAAAGATCTTTTGACATCAAAGAACATCAAGATGGAGCTAAGGAAAAGATTTGCTAAGTGTTTTATCTGGAGTATTGTGTTATATGGATCCGAAACATGGACATTGAGAAGGAGAGAAGAAAAATAAATAGAGAGCTTTGAAATGTGGCTATGGCGAAGAATGGAGAAAATAAGTTGGAAAGACAAGATAAAAAAATGAAGAGGTACTGAGGAGGGTTGGAGAAGAACGAGTAATTTTGGGAAACATAAGGAAAAGGAAAGCAAGATGGATAGGCCATATACTAAGAGCAGATTGCCTACAGAAGACGATTTTTGAAGGAAAGATCAAGGGGAAACGACAAAGAGGAAGAAGAAAATTCGGAATGCTGACTGATTTAAAACAAGGAAAAGAATATCAAGTTCTAAAAAGAGAGGCACAGGATAGGGATGCCTGGAGGAGCAAGTTCCGTTGAGACCTGTCCGCGGACAGAAGCACAATGATGATGAGACCTTGTAATTACCTCCCCGTCGACGATGACAACCACAATTACATAATGCCATTGAGGGAATAAGGATTTTGAAATTATGAGTGGCAAAATTAACCAGATCAGAAATTCAGCGAACAAGAAATGCGTACGTCAGGGTACTGGTAAATCCATGAAAGGCTTGTGACGTCTCGTACACGAAATTAAAACGCTAATTCTTGATCGAGATTTGATCACCCAGCACCTTATTAACTCTTGAGCCAGGGTAGTGTTACCGTAATTGATGAGTTACAATGGCGTCACATTGATGAACCTGATCTTCTGTCAACCTTAGGAAAAACATTTTCCATTTCTAAACTCAAAAAATTTTTAAAGAAAGAATCCCAGAATTTTAGATTTAATGTATAAGTAGCTAAAAGTCTGTACTGATTATTTACATTATTATTACTAAATAAAATTAATTAATCAGGATTGGTTAGGTTAATTAAAAAGTATTTATAACACCTATGAAAATATCTTGGCAAACTTAGCGGAGGTATTTAGTCACCGTAAAAGCAAAATTCATGAAAATTATAAGTAACTATTTGTTTCTTAATCTAGCAACCTTACGCATGATTGGAATTTTATTACATTTCATAGATTTGTGTTAATTACCACATTCATATATCAGACATAAAAGCCCCTATATTTACAACCCTTTACACTCTTTTTAATTTTACTACACAGTAGTATTGAAAAAATAAGACAGTTGGAATATATATACCAACTGTTTTTCAGAGAATTGCAAATTAGAGCAAAACAGCATGTACACTCCTGGCCAAAATTAACGCAGCACCTCCCTAGCGATCCTTATGGCCGGTGCTGCATTAATTTTGGCCAGGACTGTACCATTGAGAAAACCTTTCTCCTGATTTGATTTAAACGAATCTTACTCTCGAATAAAACTTCTGTTAGCAGATCAGAAAAGAAAAAGTTTCTAAAAACCAAATTTGACGCACTGTAGCCAAAATCATGCTAATTAATGAAATGTGTAAACAACCTAATATCTATTTAAATTCACTTCTCTATCACTCTACGAAAATATCTCTATTCACAAAGCTCATTTAAAAGAAAATATGCCAACGATAGTTTACAAAGCATTTGCACATACCTAAGGAAAGTTTTTATATAGTTTTATGACAATTTTCTCATAATCATGAATCAAATACGTTATTACTATTACTATTGTTATCACTACAAGCAGGTGAAGGACCTGATGGCAGTGGATTACAATACAATCGAGTTTAGATCCAGCAAATTGATTTGTGTGTCATTTTCTCAGTATAAGATCATCGCATTTTATTTTCCAATTATATTTTAAAATTAACTCCCAGAACGTTAGATTTCAAGTATGAATAATTTAATATCTGCACCGACTTGTGAAAGAGAAAGATGAGCTAGTTCCTTATTTTTCGTTTTATACACATATAAATGCATCGGAAGTGAGGCGATTCCTCGTCCTAAAAGACAGGATATCGAGAAAGGAACGCGATCTCTCCGAAATAAAAAAGTACACGTCTACTCGTGGCAAAGGGGAGTGAGTCCGTGGTGATGAATGTGGTGAGGCAGCGGAGTTCATAAGCGGGACACATGATGATGCATGCCGCCAGAATATAGAGTTCGGTATGCGTCGATTTTTGGAAGGACTAAAGGGATTGCGGGGAGCGGAAGCGGGGAGGGAACTTTTTCCCTTCTCCGTGGGAGTGAGGGATCAGGGACGGGGGATGAAAGGGGAGATAAGGGATTTCCATAGGCACCGAAGGGGAGGAAAAGGATTTCGGATTTAAAGGGAATGGAACCGAAGGATTCGAAGTTTGGGGGAGGGGATTTTTGTCGAATGGGGTGACAAAATAGGGCTTTTAACCCCCTTATAACGAACTCCGATCAAATATTTCCTTGTCGGGGGTGCGAGGGGGTGATATTGTGCATTGCCCCTGCCACCGGTTCGTTTCTCTTGAATCGACATCTTTCTTCTTGGAGTGGCAATTAGGAAACGTGGGGTTTGAAATAAACGGGATCGGCTATTAGGTATCAATATCTATGTTGAAATAATTCTCATACTTTCTATAAATTACGGCGTATGTTTTGAGAAAGATGAATTACTATAACTTGAGGTTTTCATGAGTCTACATCTATTTGCCCCTAATAGCATTTATAAGAATGGAACAAAACTTTTCATTTAATCTTAAAAATGAGATTGGTTAAATTTATTAAAGTGATTATTATAATTTCTCTCTTCGTCCCTCTTTTTTAGGGTGAGATTGAGAAACTAAAGTCTCAATTTCGTCCCGAAAAAGTCCTTTATTATTTTTATTATTTTAAATTAATTGTGTCATGTAATACATTTGGAAATATGCAGATAAACTGGCAAACACATAAAGTTCACAGTATATTTGAATATATCTATATTAAATATCTTTCAAGTGCATAGATTTTCTAATTACCAATTTAAGCTTAAAGAAAATATATTTACTGATCATAATGGTAGTAATTTTTATACCTGTGTGATATGGTGAATCAGAATTAATAGGATGATGAAGGATTGTATAATAAGTTGATTATCTCACTTCAGTAAAAATACTCATTCATGATTACATGTTTTTATATTTTGCGAAGAACATTATTGTTCAAAAACAAATTCAAGAATTAGAAAATTTAGAATTTTGCATTTTGTCTAGTAATAGAACAGTCTTTAAATATATCTATCGAAAATACGTTTCCTTTCTATTATTTCATAATTATTTTGAATATTTGCCATGTTTCTCCCTAAGATCTCGCCGATCTTTGGACAGAGTGTATTTACGATACGAAATATACAACAAATCTACGACACTTCCGTGATACAATCAAACCCAAGGCTTGAAAAATAACACAAGGTTATATGGTTGATCTTTGATTCAGGTTCCAGAATTTTATTTGTTACTTATTCTTTGTCTTTGCTAATAAACATTACTCCTGTTACAACAAGAAATCTGGGACAATCTTAGGAACACCATTTATATTTTTATTTTATTCTACTTGCGGATGTTTATGTGCAATTATTTGCACATTGATATATATATATATATATATGATAAGTAACTCGATCAATTTATATCAATATTCATTAATAGCTAAAACCAATACATATATTACAATATATGAATGTAAATAACAGTAGGATGCATAATGATAAAGAACATCACTTAATATCTCTGACTTACAGCACACCCACAACATTTATTATTTAACCTGTTAGACAGTGATATTTTGAATATCATATTATATTTTTATTGGCAAATTTGAGTATTAATGTTTGGATCTGTAGAAAAATGTACTATAAATTGAAAAGATTCATTGAAAAGTATTGTTCTACTACAGTCAGTATAGAATAACTACCTTCAAACCCTTATACATTTATTGAAAGAAGATCCTAAAAAAATATATATATATATTTATTTATTTATGCTATGGATGACACAAATACATGCATAATTTGCTCTAATTCAATCTCTCGGATAGATATATCAATGGAGTTCGGAGGAAACACATCCCATCTGGAGAACTCCTTCAGGGCGTGAACCCCTTTAAAGAAATCGGAAGAAGCGGAGTCTATCCTGTTCCAAAATGGTATCACACCGGAATATCTCCACTCCCACAGATTCCTACATCTCCTTTAAAGACATTCCCTAGGGGAGAGAGGAAAAAGAACTAAATATAAATATTTCCGGCTCCCGACCCACCCTTGTTACCATTCCTATCTCGCCCGCGTGATTCGTCTCCCAGGGCGCAATCACAAATCCATAAACCTCTCCGAATTCCTCTTAAATTCCAATCGCCCTGACGTGCGCTAGGCCAGACTTATGTAGATGGCGCTCCAAAATGGCGTATCGCGGATCCTTTCCCGACGCCGTGCGTGGAATCCGCAATTATATATGAACGTACGGAGGAGGCGTGTTTGTTCGCGTGTGTTTGCGATGGGGTTTGGAGGAGGCGTCGACGGGAGAAAGAAATTCCGAAGGTTCGAGGAAGTGGAAGAGATACTCTCGGCCGCGTTAGCCTGTAAACGGATTTGGAGATTCTGATCGTTACTTCGAGTAAGCAGAATTCGGTGCGGGAATAAAATGTTCCTCCACACCCTGTGAGAGGCAATCGATAGCTCTTTTTATGTTTACCAGTATCCGCTATGCAAGCAATGGATATGGGTAGAGAATGGTTCCAGAGTTTGGATATCTGTTACGTACTGTAGCATAGGAAGAAACTACGACACCCGCTCATGTACCTTCTGGCTTATTCTGTTTCCGGATAAAAATGGGTAAAGGGTAGTCTGGTTACTCAAACGTGCTGTTTGGGAGTATGCTTTTATCTTTCTGTACTCATATAGATTTCATGGAAGAAATATGTGATGGCACATATCTTACTGCCTTCGAAAATTAAATTAGTAATTTACTGTCATCTTGCAATGAATTTTCTGAAAAAAATATCTACTTCCATGTAGCAAGCTGAATTCATAATCTTTGGCTAAATCATATCGTATTTAAAATAATTAATATCATTAAATTATTAAAAATTAATTCCAGCTTAATCCTTGGATGATTAATATGAACTAAAAAATTACTATAAAATAAACAAGTACCATTAAATGGAAACAATAAATATAAATTACATCGTCTAAATAGCTAATATTCTTTAAAATTTTTAAAACTATCTTAATGAATTCATAATCATGTTGAAGAAACAATGATCTGAAAAGTTATTGCGCTATAATACATGTTTGATACTTATGGTACGCAAAGTAAGGTAAGAAACAGGTTCGTATGTCATTGGTAAAAGAATGAGATTGAAATAAACATTTATAGTACGTTTTCAAACGCAGGATTGCTATAATATCATTACTTTAGAAATGTTAATATTGTGATCATCAAAATGGTGCATCAAATAAAATAATAAACATCCTATACTTATATACCTATTATTATGATTTTAGTTCCCACCTATATGTTTATCGTTATAAATAATCTCATCCATAGTTTTGACAGTCGCGTAGTTCCGTAGTCTTCCAAAGTAAGTAATAGTGAATGGTTTATATAATACTATACGCGCTTATCGTGACTTGATTTTAGACGTGACAAAATTTAAATTCCGCTAAATATCCCACCCAATGTGAATTATTTGGGGCTGTGAGTTTTCGCGCGGCTCATTTAAAAACCCTCCCCAGCTCTTTTACGCTCCGCCAAAATAATTCATCAACCGCCACTCAATATCTCAACGTCAAACCCTAAAAAAAGCGGCTTTATATGCATAAAGCAGCTTAATGACGCATCGCCGTGCACGAAAGCTTTAACGCGCGTTCTATAACGGGTAAATAATAAGCATGATGGATATACATATCTGAGCCGTGGCGCCAATGCTTTGAATATTCTTTCCCGCCGTAGCTCATCTTCCGAGTGTTGAGCAACGCTCTCCTCCGAACGTGCTTTTTACATCTTAATCCTATGGCATTTCAAAAACCTTTTGATCCTTTTGACTGTAAATAGTACTTCGCCTCGCGATAGCAGGTTTAATTTCCCAGAGGGAATGTGGATACTGCAATTTGGAAGTCACAAAGGATTAAAAGGAAAGGCGTGGGTGATGTTGTAGAGGCACGCACGGGAGAGAATGAATGATTCACGCGGCGCAGCCGCAAAACGAAGGCGAATAGATGCGAGTCGCAATTCGTGCCGGATGACATCTCGGGAACGGTTAATAATAACCGGTTTTCGGGGGTTAGTTGCCGCTGATCCGTCTGGTGAACCGGAATACGTCTGTAAGAAAATATTGGGATAACTATCGTAAATCGATTACCTTTACTTTCATTCCATGTTGTGCTGAGCTTTACGTAGGAAGACGAACATTTTTTGAATGCGTGAAGATAGGATATACGAATATATATATTTACTTTCGGTTAGCCATTTCAAAAGTAACAGTTTATTTTTATTTGAGTTGAAGTATTCAGCGTAGAGAATTGTTACATAATACGTTGATAGTAAAAGTATCGCGTAGAAAACATCATATTAGGTGGTCAAATACAGCTGGAAAGCTATTAAATACCTTGCTTTTCTCAATTTTGTTTAATTGTGACGTTTTGTGTCTTGTAAATGGATTTTTCCCGTTATGACGTTTTCGATTCAATAACTTTTGAAGCTTAATAACTTATTGATGCCTGATAAATTTTATGGAATTAATAATCAATTGATTTCATATTGTCATATTCTTGAGGTACGTTTATTCATTGTTGTAAAAGTAACCTCATAAAACTATTATTATTCGAGGACCTTCAAATATCCCTTTGAATGTATTGAGAATCAATACAAGACCAATCATAAGAAGGGAATTACTAATAATAATTAGTATACGGAATAAACTTTGGTTAAAACTACTTTCGTCACAAGTGCTCTTTTTTTAGGATTATCATTTTACTTCAGATATCCAGCTCAGGAAGTTTGTTATGATATATTATTTTTCAAATTTCTCAGATTAAAATTTTATTGTGTTGCATTAAATTCAATTTATTGATAAAACGCAACTTTATTCATTGTAAAAAAGTAACCTTTTGCTAAATAGTAACATGTTACTACATACTAGAGGATAAATAAGTAATTAGATTTGTGGAATAATAAATAATCAGCTGCCATATAGCATAAGGATTAATAACTTATTTTATCGGAAATATTAATCTTAAACAGATTGAATGCTTTGTGATTATTATTGAATTTTATTTTTTAGTGATGCTTTTTCTAACATACTGTAGGCTATACTCTCAAAATAGTCTTCTTTGTGTACCTTTATACATCTGCATGGATTTCATAACATGAGACAACTTGCAAGAGAAATAACGAGGTAACTTTGATACAAAAAAAATCCTTCGGATCTATTCCTTTTTAAGTATGAAAAAGAATATCCGAAATAAAGCCTGTTTTTTAGGTAGATTATGCACCATCAAAAAGTATTCCCTTGTTACTGACATACTTAGGCTTCTATTTGAAAGTCATCAAGTAAAACTGAAAGCTGGTGACGCAGCGCATCTAGGGCCTTTGTGGAGCATGCATGTCTCGTTCGCTCTTCTTTGTTGAAACAAAATAGCATCAGGTGACATGTCGATGTCCTCTAGCAACGCGAGACAGAACCTTTTTCTTTCGAAGTCTTTTGTGAAACTCTACTCCGGATGGCTTCTTCTCCTCGGTACATCTCCGCGCGTGGGTGCTGCAATCTAACCTTCCCCGGATGTTTTTCGTCCAATTTATTTCTAGCTTTAATTTAGCCTTTCTCTTCCAGTTCAGGTATTTCGAAAAACAAATTGGAAATTTTCTTTCTCAGCGTTGTATCTGAGCATTACACTTTCTGATGATCACATCAGGGAGATTGAGTTCATTTTTAGCCACTTAAATTTAAAAACTACTAATTAGGAAGGCACTGTTATTTAATTTAATTCAAGCTAGCATCCCATAGTCCTATCGTAATTACAATCTTTGCTAATATGTTTTATTTAACAGAAAATATCTTTCAGCTATTTTTGTTGTCACATTAAGAGATTCCGTCCTTCACTAGCACTAAATGGCACGATGCCATATTGGAAACCCGTGATTTAATTCATATGAATATTTCAGATAATTATAATCGCAATCGATCGATTCCAGTTGTAACAGAAAACATTTGAAAAGGGAAAATAAAAATTTTCCTTCTAAAAACAAATAGATTAAAAAAATACTTCTGTAAGGAATATTATAGTTTACCATATCATCAATTGGCTCCTCTTTCTCATAATCAGAGAAACTTTAGGTTTTTTTATCCTTGGTAATAACTGACTGGCTATCTTTGTTTTAAAGAGAGATAATTAACTTCAAAAGTCTTCCCCTATCACCGACAGATGAAGGTATAAAGAAAAACCATCGTGGAAACCTTAATATATTGAATATCATTTCGTAATGTAGAATAAGATAATGTAAATAATTTTAAGTCAGATTATTGCGAATTGTAATATTGAACATCTGTATATTTTTGCATAAGAATTCATATATTAAATTTCTAACTGATTTCAAATTCTTTAAGTTTGTGGGATAGGAGTTTATATTTTCGTGAATTAGAATGTCCACGTCATTCCAATAAATTTAAAATTTAGGAAATAACCCTGAAGAAAAACATTTCTAATGTAAGGATGTAACCATTCAATTTAGTTTATTTCTGAATATAAATATTCTTCACAAACGCAAGTAACTTCAAATAAAATGGCACTGATAGTCTGATTGATGACTCTTAATTCTTTTGAAATGTAGTTCTCAACATTTCTATACATTATAACGCTATGTTTATTATCGTTGAGAACATCCAATAAAGTTAATCAGCATATAATTCATCGGATTAGATTCATTAAATTATTTCTTACATCGTCTTGAAAGTAGGTGGGAATTTCCATGACTACCAGGTGATGGTAAATTATGCCCGGATCAACGGAATGTTTTTCTGCATTTATAATTACCTGAAACTGATTTGATATTCGCTTTGAACTATAGCACGTGTCGACTGCATTCAGCTTAGAGAGGAATTTTGTTTACTTGAAATATTCAAGTTCGGAAGCTAATAAACGAATCTCTGTTCAAAGTGGTGACTGATCTCAGTCTCCTGAACAATTAATGCAGTTTTCGAAATTTAATCCGATTCCGGAGAGCAAATGTGATTAATCTTGAGGTGACGCAAACTTTAGAATTAGAAACTACAGACCCGGTATTTCTTTCGGAGCGCTAGTTTCAACGCATTAAACCGCTTTGCGGTGATTAATTGCCGGTTTATGCATTCCTACCAAGATTGCAATTAAATTATCCAAAACTACAATTTATCTTCAACTCTGAGATTTTGATTTATTAATTCGTATCTTCCTTCCATGAGAATTTTTTATAGAGTTTTGATTTCATATTTCAATTTCAGAATAACGGAATGATGACTGAATTAAAAAATCTGATGTGGCCAGCACATGACTTTCTCCATATATAAGATGTAAATATTTATCTACGACAGTATTTTCGAACTCTATATTCAATCTAAACTTGGAAGATAAGTGATTAATTTATATCATATTATCTTTTACGTCAAAAAAATTATAAATAATGTTTTTCGGGACATGTTCGATGAAAAACGATGAAATGGCCTTTCGCCCCAGCGCGCTGCAGCGCCCAGAGCGCCCACAACGTACATAATCAGCAACTTCCGGTTTATCAGTATTTCACAAAAAACTCCTACACTATCAGTGATATAAAAATATGTTTCATACAAAAGTTATAGTAAATTTTATTTTCTAAAACGTTTATAAATAATAGTATGTACCTAAATATCATATTTATGGAGATATTTTGAAAACCGGAAATGAGCTCTGAAGAATGAAGCTCGACTTCCGGTTAACCGATTTACTCCAAAAACTAACCAACTCTAACAAAACCAACCAAAGTACACTACATGAAATTTAATGTTGATGCAATGAATAATTTTTATGTTAGAGCGCCCACAAAGTACATGACAGCTACTTCCGGTTTATCGGTATTTCACGAATAACTCCTAATCAACCGGTGATATTAAAATATGTTAAATACAAAAGTTATAGTAAATACCTTATCTAAAACTTTTATAAGTAATACAATACACGTATATATCATATTTATGGAGATATTTTGAAAACCGGAAATGAGCTTTGAAGAATGAAGCTCGACTTCCGGTTAACCGATTTACTCCAAAAACTAATCAACTCTGACAGCACACACCACGGTACTATAAATGAAGTTTTGTATTGATACAACCAATAGTTTTCACGTTAGAGCGCCAACTATCACACACACACATACACACACGCTCTCTCACACACTCACACACACACATACACACAGACATCATTTCGAAAATGGTTAAAACGTGTTCTAGGGACCCCAAAACATGTATTTCCGTTGAAATCTCGAAGTTGAATTTTTTCATGAAAACAATACTTTCTCTATACTTCATATATGGAGAAAGTAAAAAAATCGGATTGCTGATAAATCCATATCTCAGTGTTTCATTTGATTCATGTTTGTAATTGGCACTCATGTGAAATTTATATTGAATAAGTCTAATATTGATATCAAAGGCGCAAGATAGGCCAGAACATAGCGTCACTCAATAAACTGTTAAATAATCAAAATTGTATTTTTACTTTAAGGAAACAAACCTCACATAGGCAATTCTTTGAAATCGGCCGAAAAAATAATAAGCTGATCGCGTACAGAATTAGAAATAAAAGGTGTAGATTGCATGTATAAAGCATAGGAAACGTGGAGAAAAAGAGAATTCGATTCATATCCTCACGGTTGAGCAAATAGCATCCTTGAGTAGATGAGAATATTCCCGTAACAGTTCCTCTTGGCAATCATCTTTCGGGAGTTCCCATTTCATATTGCCACGGCCGAATAATTAACCGCATTGTAAACGTCGGAATCTCTTGAGAAGATCTCTCCAGGCGGCTATTCATTACTCTTCTTTCTCCACCGCAGAATCGGAGCTTTCAAAAATAAAGGAAAAAAGAGTTAAAGAGGCTCTCGCCGAGATATGAATTACTAAGAGGGGATTGCATTTTGAAGAAAGCACACGAATCCGAAAAGTGCTATTTTAAGAATATTTTAAAGGTGGTTTAAAGTATTTCATCTCTCATTTTTCTATTAATTCTTTATTTAGGTGCAGGAATTCAAGAACTTTTTCACGTTTAGTAATTACTATCCTGATAAATAGGCTTCCAGCGCGTCTTGCTCAGGGAAATGCAAAAATAGACGCCTCTTACGCCCTACAACACCTCAAGATTTCACTTATATTTTATGAAGAGAAATTTTTCTTCCCTGTCTCATAAAGCGTTTCAGATGGGGCTGCATTTTTCCTCGACAAGTATGTCTGTGAAGTACTCATGGAATATAATATATGTATATATTATATTGCGTATTATGAATCGCCTCATAAAATGCGATCATATATGATAGCATATCGAGATTATTACCAGAGTGTTGCATTCTTTAGGTGTATGAATGTAATTAATTCTTTTCTTTTAGCGTATCTTCACACGGATTCTTTTTTAAATATCTTAAATTTTCAGAACTTCAGAGACAAACTAATTTTAAAGTACTACTGCTTTTTCCATATCCCAAAATGAACCATCGATAGGGGAAACTATAATAAATTTGGAATGAGGAAAGGAATATATGTGTTTTAGGCTTACTTCGAAAAATAACATTTTAATTTTCAATGAAATGAAACTAAGGGGAATTCGAGAGAAAATTGAGATAAGATGGTAAAACAACATAGTTGTCACGCGATAAATGACGTTAATTATACGAACTGTTTAAAGAAGCTTGTAATGAAATGACTGCATAAATAAATCAAGATCTTACTAAACTTATAAATACAAAAAAGACTAATGATACTCAATTGACACTGATAGTCCAAGAATTTATCATTTTTTATTTTAAATTCTCTTACTTAATTCACAGGTTTCAAGTTGTGACTCTCACATTTATTGGCATATCAGCAATGCAAACCTCTGGAACTTTCTCAACGTGAATATAACGTATTAATCGCAATTTACGGGATAGTTTATTTTTTTGCGATAAGAAGATGCTGCTCCGGTAGCTCAACCGGTCGTCCATAAATAAATAGAGTGAAGAATGAACAGTTTTATCTCTTTCTATATTTTATAGGCGAATATCAATAGTGATATTCACGTATAATATTGAATATGCTAAATAATCTTTGAGAGCGATGATTCACAATATCAAGCCTTAATTTATTTTGATATAAGGTCCATATTTCTCTCGAGTTAAAATAATCTACTGAACAGAATTTGAGTAATTTCATCCACTTATTGGATTATTTCCATTATTTTATTCTTTCTGGATCAAATTAGTCTCTCCTTTCTTTTCTGACTCATCTAACTTAATTAAGCCATCCGCTGTTCCACTATTAAGAAGTGGGTAGCTTAATTCCATCTCGCTGTCTCCCTTTCTATTTCCATCTCTTGAATACAATAAAAATTTCATAGCGTTTTAAATTCGTTTCAAAAATAATTGTTTCATCTACTTAGCTTAATTGAATGGAAATAATAACCCCGTGTATCTCGAGCAATTTTTCTTATTCTTATGCCTTTGTTGAATTATTTGAACACTAATGTTAACGGATGGTTTCATATAATTTGGAATTCGATTATTCAAAATTAATTACATTCTTCTTCTTTTCATTATTTGAACCTTTAACTCATTCATCAATCGTTATGATTATCATAGATATAAAAACCGCATTAAATCTTAAGTAATTAATTACAGGCTTGTTAAAAGCAATAACTTAATGGTTAAAAATGAACACTTAGAAACTTTTCCTTCATCCTATAGAGTAACGGAATTAGTAAAGTTTTGAATTTTCATAACTACCGCTTTATAACTTAACATCTAGTGAAGTAAGAACCTATTAATTAGGCCTCATAAAATATAACTATTCTCTATTGATTACCTAAGTAGTAACATCTAGACTGGAAAGTAAGCTAAACTCATTGGAGAGTTAATATTCTAATTTATTTAAGAGGAAAGCTCCCCCCGTGTTAATAAACTGTGAATTATGAATTCAATGTTACTGCTTTTTAAGTTACACGATAAAAAACTTACCAATCAGGCAATCGATATAAGGGAAGTGATACGACTGATATCACAATTATTTCAGCTCGTGTTGAGAGATGTAACATAATGTGGTTGAATATAGTCTATCGGATATTGGCTAAATTAACTGCTTCCATTTTAGACTAATGAACATAACATTGATCATTGGTAAATAATATAAATAATCTTGTAAGAAAGGATTCAAATCCTGTTTTTATTCACCAATTGATTAAAGTCTATTGATAATACTAAAGAAGTAAAACACTGAACACTTTTCATTTCAAAATAAATAGCCTGTAGAAATTACTAAGCGTTTGACTTTCTTAGTTTGGCACCCTACCACAAAGTCGAGCTTAGATGAATAGAAAAAACCTTCTGAAGAATCAATTTACGTCTTATTAGAATAATTAGTTATCAATAAAAATTAGTGACAGCTATTTTATCTTAATTTTTATGTCACTGCACAATTTAGTCTGAGCCCATTTTTCTTCGAATTTAGGCTAAAAGAAAAAAAGAAGAACACAGTAGACATGCGCTGTTTCCAAGGCTCTTCCTAGTACTTGTATAATTATGCATTCCCAAGTGCGAATTAAAGCGAGGAACGTGGCCGAAATGCTGTTTCCGATTGCCACGGAATCCCGCCGACCTCCAGGGCGCGTGTTAATTCTCCTCTTATTGCAGAAAGCCTGCGATTGCGAGCCGCGCATCCAGATTCACGTGTACCGCCTTTTCCGAGGGACCACGTTTTCCGTGCGTGCTTCGGACGCCGAGCAAATCAAGTTAGGAATCCGCTTGTCAATCTCCTTCGCCGACTTTCGCTCTCTTGATTGCCCCGTGTTTTCCCACTGATTAGGTTAAGTTTCGACTCGCGATTCTTGCGACGCCAAAGAGCGGTGCGTCGCTGATTGCGCGAGGTGTTCGGAGTTGTCACGGGGTCCTCCGGGATCGATTCCGATCGAAAGAAGGGAATTTCGCGTGTTGCTAATCAAAGTGGTCGCAATGAGATTGCTCTTCGTCAGCACTGCATTTGGTGGAAATGACTGGGTACGGCGTATCTTGCGTTTTTCGATATCACACGACTTCCAATAAGAGACAGTAATCTACCAACTGGCACTCATAAAAATAGGAAATATGCTATGATTAGATAGATAGTACCTAATCTTTTTAGAAGAGTAATTATTTCAATCACTTTAGCCTTCATTAGGCGGAGTTCCATCTGAAACACATAAGATAAAATATAACTTTATTCCACAAATTTTATAAAAGTAATAGTATTATTATCTTATGTGCTTGATTAATAATTTATTATTATTATTCAGTTAATTATTAGTTATTAAATTATGATTTAGTTAGTGGTATTCTGTTTAATAATTTTTTCTATTGGACGATTTACCCATGTAAATGCTATTATGACATGACGACATCATTATGAAGGTCCAAAGATTACGTAGAGATTAAAAGAAAAGGATGGCTTAAATGTAAGGTTTTGTAAAGAAAAAATTATGGATTAAACAAATCCTATGATAAATATCTAAAATGTATTATGTATTTACGGTGACTATGATCCTAGAGGTATATGAAAAATGAAATGTAGAGATTAACAGAAATTATTATGGCATGAAACGCAGTTCTATGTGCATATTATCCAAAACTAATTTTTTCCTTAAATCTTCAAAGGGAGCCAAGGAAAATAACTGCTTGGAATATCTCCAAAATATTTTCACAAATAATGCATTTTTGAAAATATTTCTCACCAGTTAGAGTAACTAATTTAGATCAATTCTTGAAATAGCTCTTTTAGGTTAAGGTTTGACAGTCATGCTAAAGTGCTCTTGAATTTATTTAGTCTCTATTACTTTTTACATGAATAGCCAAGCCTAAGGTATATAATATAAAATCAAATTTAAATACTCAAGATCCCTTCCTCTCCCTCTTTCAATATTCAATAAATATTGTGCGCTAAGAATTGATAAACTTCTCCATTTATCGCGCATTAAAGTATAAGTCGTTTGAATTTGAAGACAATGAATGGCAGAACCATACGGTGTGGAAGGATGCTAAAATGAAGGAATGTTTCTTTTAACTTGGTGATGAAATACAATTGTTCAACAAATGGAAACATTCCCCTTGATAATCCATTCATTCTCGTACATAGGATTATTTATTTACTACAGATAAATAACACACAAATTGAAACAGATCACCACAGTTTCCCCTCAGATGAACTCATTAATTTATTTCGGAAAATTTTGACAACTAGCAAATATATTTGGGCCATAGTTTAACCCCATTATTTTCAATCTGCTTCTCTCGTTTGGTCCAGAAATTCTGTAGACTTATACTCTGAAAGAGTGATTCATCATAGCTCCCCCACTAATCCCCTAATCCATTTTAACGTTCCTACTTTTCCGAGAGCAATTACAGTCACAAATAATCTCTCGAATTTTGATTCCTCGACTTTGGTGCCGTAGCTCATGGAATATTGACTGACGGACCTCCACGGCTATTAAATTAGAGGATTTTGTCCACAAAAGTTGGCCAAAATTAGAGAGAGAGAGCTAACGAGATATAGGGACGGAATTGGAACCTGATAAATGACTCAAAGAGAGGGAAGGAGGAAATGGGGCTTAGACGGAGAAATGTAAGCGTTGGGGAGCGTTCCGTGTGACGTACAGCTGTGCCGTTGCATTCGTTCCGTGTTCAGACATCCCGAGCGCAGTTTCCACGCTTTTTCCTTCCTCTGCCCTTTTCAAACCCCAGAGCAATCCACGGAGAGGCCTCCATGTTCTTATCGGTGGTCCTCCCTTTCGTGCAGCCGTAAAATTTGATTGAATTTGCTCCGCGAGAGCTTGGCTGTGCTCGAAGGGGACGTTTTTTACTAATGAAAGTGCGACAAAAAATTAATCCCGGAAACCATTGGTACTTCTTTTTTCCCCCTACTTCTGGTATTTTTTACCCATTTCCTTTAAAAATAAATCCTCCAAGAACCGCGTATTCCCAAGAATGTGCTTTTTTCTAACCTTCGATCCTGCGGATTTATCAATGTTTAAGATGGAAAAATTTAGCTCTAATCTTTGTGATTTGAAGTTATAATCTCTTGTCAATTCATGCACTTCATTGGTGAATAAAGCATGATAGGTAATACCATTTGAAGATGGGTTAAATAAAAAGGCAATTCATATAAAATTCTGCATGTTAGGATTCCTTAAAAAAAACACCTCATTTGACAAGAAAAAATTGTTCTCTCACAAAGTTGTCATAAAACAGCTCTTATAAATTTTGAGAAAAAAGAACACACACTTTTATAACTGTAATTTTATTGACTCACAATCATGGTTTCAATTCATAAGATCATCCATGAATCGAAACCATGTTTGTGAGTTAGTAAAACTACAGTGGTAAGGGTATGAGTGTTCTTTTTTCTCAAGATTTATTATGGAGAACTACCACAAATTCGAAGCAGAATTAGCAGATTCTAGCAAACAACTCGCTAATTTACGGCTAAACGCAAATATTATCTCAGTCAAAATAACTTTTTTGACTTATACAATTTGATGGATAATCAAGCTGGTAGAACTTTAACTTAACCGATCGAATGACTACAATTATCACAAACATCAATTATTTTCAACATTCTGGAATATAGCCAATAAACAAAAATAATTGCCTGTTATTTAAATAAATCCCTTTCTGATATATTCCGTTTAAATTCACGCCAGAATTTGCTCATTCTTAGAGGATAAAAGTTGTTAATTGGCATATAAATGTATACTCTACTGACTCAAATGTCTAAGGACTTTTTTCCTTCACTCATTTACTCCAAAAAGGTTTTCAACATTTCGCATTATTTTCTCACCCTTCGTTCATTCGGCCATCGCTAAGTTTGAGCCCGCATCACGTTTGCTCTTTATTTATTCAAAAACTACGGAGAAATGTTGGTTGCATCAGATCCTTCCAAATCAATTAGTCTCCTTTGTGCTACTGATCTTTTTTGCCAATTCCCATGTTATTGAAGTTTTTATAGTATCTGAATTATTTTAGGGTAGTTCAAGTGTCCTTCATATCTTATATCCCATCAACAACGCTTCTTAATGATTTCATGGGACATGAAGTGAAGGAAATATTTAACTGGAAAAAAATGTCCATATCTACGTCTATATATATATATACTGTAACAACCTAAAAGCCGCATTTCAGGATGAGGCACAGGCGGAAAACACCAGGCGTTCGGACGGCGCGGCGTTGCTTGTTGTTATCGCGTATCATTCGCGGAAAGAAATAATTCTTACAAAGATTTGTCTTGGCATGTTTTCACTTAAGTTAATTTTTGGATCGGCCAAACTACCAGGAGGTATCATTATTTTGGTTTCGTCTTCTGCTGAATGTCGCTAAATTTATTTATCAATATCCTCACTTGTAATCTCCTTTTTTGAATGAAACCGAACGTGAGTCTTTCGAAACGTTTAATTTTCATTGAAACATCTTTTAACAAAAGATATCGCCAAATGGTATGGCTTGTGATGCAGTTTTTCGAGTAATGAGTACACAATCATCCGCCGGATCTCATATACATGCCGCATATTCCAGATGGGACGTTAATATTAACTATTCTATTGATTCAATATTGTTTTAGAAATATGTTTGATATTTAAGTGAGAACGTTTCCAAATACCGATTTTCCGAAAAGCTTAAGGTTAATATTAATTCAAAATATCAAATTTCTTACCACGACCTTTATGTTTTGCACAAGACCGCATACAAAATGAGTAGGTACCTTTAAAGGCATTGCCGACTCTCGCCCGATGATGACTTCTCTGAAGTCGAAATACGTAAAGCCACTTTGTAAGTTTTTTGGTGTTTCTTGGAGTTTGTTTTTTATAATATATAACACAACCATCAGTTAGCCGCCCTGCTTTATTTATACGTTTAAAGGACTCTGATAATACCATCTTTGGTTCACCAAAGATTATTTTTTTATTTCAAGTATAAGTTTGCTAGTAGAAACAGTGATTATGTACACAATTTTATATAATATCATTCTTATTTCTTTGTTTTTCAGAAGTTGATTAATGAGTCTCTCTTTCTAAGTAAGATTTAATCCAAGATTTCTCACTTTTTAAAATAGTTGTAAGCCCCCGCAATACGACAGAATGAAACATTTCGAAAATAATTGAAATTTAATTATACGTTAAGAGTGTGTAAAGTAGTTAATAACTGCTAAGAACACGCCAGTACAATATAACGGAGAAGAAAAGCAGAATGGATGAGGATAAAAGTTATAGTAGGCAACAGATAATTTATTCCTGAACGATGTTTCCTTTACTGAGAACAAAAAATGTTTTCTTTTTAAATCAATATAAATTTAATGCAATAGTGTACATTGGAATAAAATGAGGGGAAAATATTAATATTATGAGAGCATATAATTGATTAACACTTAATCATTATGATATTATTTAACTATTCATACAGATAATAACTGAAAATGAGTTTGGTGCCTAATTAAAGTACGAGTTCCTAATTATTTGTTTCTTCTTTTCAGCGCCAGAGCAAAGCTTGGTGCTTGGCCAGTATAAACCCAACGAAAACGCAGTGAACATCACGTGTTCAGCGAGAGGCGTCTACCCTGAACCCAAATTAGCGATATTCTGGAGCGGTGGAGACCGAGTAGGCAACGACATCTCAGAGTGAGTACTTCAACTACATACTTCTCATCCAAGAAAATGAACTTTATTTAAGGACTCGCAAACCTTTCGCCTTCAGTGGGCAAGAGTAACCTTTGGAAAGCCATCACTGGCCATAAAAATTATAATTCCCTAAGCGAAATGATCAATTTAATCACGAAATTGTTTCTCATCTCCATATTGATTCCTACAATGGATCAGAAGAGAACATAGAATAGTTTAATTGACAAATTCAATAATATATAAATAACCAATTATTTTAATGTATGCTGAATAACAACTATTCCAATTATTGAAATTGATGATAGTCTTACCTTGAGAAAGTAAGAAACTTTCTTTTTTCCCTTGGAAAATAAGGTTACCTTCAAGAATAAGTTGCACTTATTTCTCAGATATTTTAACTTTACTCGTGCTCTATGAGATATTTGAGGCTTAATTTTAGTAGTAATACTGTTGTCTTCAACGTCAATACTCTAGAGGTACAATTTTAACCTTTATAAATATGAATACATGAAAAGTTATCTCTATGCCAGGACTTTTAATTTTAATAATTGAAAATTTTGACTCATATATATGGGTGATACTAAAAATAGAAAACATAGCTAGAACATATCACTAACGTAGTAAATTTCAATGTACTTGTTAAACATATCATTGGAAGATGGCCGAATATATCCCTTTTTACTCATAAGATTTTTTTCTCAAGGGGAAAGAAAATTTCATCAAAAGAAGAGATATATTAGTTGGTATATTTTCCTCCATGAAACCGAAGGTGTTGCTATCTTTCAGGAGCGAACGAGCCGTCACTCCTCTGGAAGGGCTGACGACGCGTGCGACGCTTAGGGATGGCGCCTTCGACGTCGTGGTGTCCAAAGTACTCAACGACGGAGACCTTCCCTCACCAACTGTTTTCGACTGCCAACTGCGAATCGCAGAAGCGGATTACATCGTGAGGAAAAGCCTCGTCTACTATCCGAATGGTGAGTACGACGCCATTTTATACGTAGCAAAGAAACCGCGATAGTCAAAAACATCATTATGATCAGTGCAACGGCAAAAGCGATAGTAGCAAAATACAAACATTTAGGCAATGAATTTTAAATCTAGTTTTATTTTAGAAGGCATTTTTCTCTTTAGTAAAGATAGTATCAACGCATATTTATTACGTTTGATGTATCCTTCGATAAAATTATTTAGGTGACACGCATATACTCAATATGAATTGTAATTCACGGGTAAATATTTAGCTACTGATGGGCCTAATGATTACGATTACCTACTCGTTTAAACCTGATCTCATAAAAAAGAAAACTATTTGTGGAAAAATTACACATTTCTTCGTTCTACACTATGAAATTCCACAATATCTAGCCTCCTACTGTGCATCATATACTTTTAGCTCTTTTTTGGTTCATCTATGACGTCAAATTACTACAAAATGCCATTTGATACCATTGCTGAAGTGTACCTGGGCAGGGATTCTGGCTGTTCTTTGTATCCATTCTATTTGTAATTGCTAGCTGAATAATCATTTCATGAATTATGTATAATAATATGCTGAAAAACGAAAATTGTGTGTTCAATATTTTTATCAAACATAAATGAGTTTGAAGAAAAAAATAGTATTTCTTTAAGTTTAGGGTTAAAAGTTCTTTGCACATAAGGGCGTGCACCCAGAAAGAAACGCAAGGAATAAGGGTTAAGTTAGCCCTCCGGATTGAGGAAATTCCGGGGTTCGATTCCTGGTCCCGTCAGACTTTTTTAAAGCCCGTTTCTCTTTGGGGTTCTGTAAGTTTATTTTTTAATTATAATGTTAGTTCGATTTTCGTTGAAATAAATCCTTTTTTTATGATCCAAAGTCGCCAAATATCGTCGGGTAGGATTACTTTGTTATGTATTTTGTTATATTTGACTTTTTGTATGATTGTATCCACATATTTAGGTGTAGTTTTACTGAGTTTGAGTATTTTCATCAATTTTATATGTGTTGTAAAGTTGTATATTTTGATGATCGAGTATGCTGTGTTTGCGGATTTTCTTAATGAAAGAAAATTCGCGGTCGCCCACCAAAGAAGGAATTTAGGAACGTGATAGAAGAATAAAAGGATTTAAATATTTTTAACCGATATACTACATTAAAGTAATGAGTGAACATAAATATACAGCCGTTTTTGTAAATTTGCGGTGCTTTTTAAATATATTCCGTTTACTATCAATAGGTCAGCAATTCACAAATACTTCACGTAAGGCTAACTTAATAGTGCGTAGGAGTAAAGTACAATTAGGGATGAATTCCAAGGTTAAAAATAAAAACTTTTTGATACTAATTCCTTTATAATGACATACGCATTGTTATATCCTTCATTCCGCTCCTTCTTTTGATCCGTTTATAAGTTTCAATGGAATCATTATACTTCTTTGATTGCATATCTCTTACCATTTGCATGCTTGCTTACTTTTTGTTAGCGGAATTTTAGTTTTACAGAATCGCTTGTATTGTTGTAATGCGAAGAAATATAATTTGAGTTTTATACGGACTTAATTTCATTCTTAGCACCCGGAAGTTTTTAGATAAAAATTATAATATCGATTCGGAAGTTTTAAATGAGACACATCGGAATTCTTCGCATTTCTTTCAGATTATTTTAACTACGCCAAGGAATACGAACTCCAAGTTAAATCTTTGGGGACAGGTTTGAGATTCATGGCTATGTCGCATCCACTTCTATGCCCTTGTTTTGTATACTAAGTTAAAAATACGAATTGCACTCTTTTAATTACGAAGGTCTCATTAAAATTGTAAATTTCGACATCAGGTATGCAGATTAAAACAGTATGTATTTATATGCAAATGCATATAATTTTCTATGAATAGTAATGATAAGAATAAGGATGAAAGAATGACCTGATAAAAAAATGGATACGTGGAGATGCCTGTATAAGGTGCATAACATCATACTCTCTGGGGGAATCAATTTCTAGTACCTCAGAAAGGTTTTTATTTAAAATGAATTCTTTGCAGAACTTTTTCAAGAATATGCCGCTATTCTTAGTTATCAAAACTTTAAGATAGTGAATATTTTTGATGTCGTCTTAATTTGACAATCTTAACCAATTGCAATGATGGAATATAATGTTTGTAATTATTAATAGACGAAATCAACTGAAACCATCGGCATTTGCGGGTTGTATTCATCTATGAAACTGCAGTAAAATTGAATTACAGAATAAATGGTTAGTAGATGTCAAAGATTATTTTTGATAGTTTAAAAAAGAAATAATTGTGGCAAAAGATTTGCTGCGTCTGGTATGAAATGAAAAAAATAATCACGTCCTATTACGTAAGAAATCAAAAGAGATAATATTTCGACTTGGTAGCTAGATCGGCTACAGTGACTACCCGACAAGTGAAAGAACCGGGTTCGAGTTCTAGCTAAGGAACACTTTTTCTCTTTCGATTCTCCTCTTTAATTGAAATGTTTAAATTGAATTTTCAAAAAGAACTATCTTTAATGTGAAATCATTGGAATCGTATTATTATCATTTGATATTTTACATCATACTAGCACCGAATCAAATATAAACAACGGTTTCCTCTACCGTCTCACACTAGAGCACAAGGTCAGTGTCAAATAATATTGTTTCATTATTCAGATCGCTCTATTATCCCCTTATCTCTGGAATCAGTATTTTTTCTTGGCTTCCCTTTAGAGGGATATCCATTTCGAATTCTAACGCAAAGGGAAAATATACGGCCCTCATGGTTGGTTCCGTTAAATTTCATCTCCACTCCAACCAAATGTACGGTTTCCGAAAGGTTTATTTTTTCGTACAGTTGAGAGTTAACAACCCGTGGATCATGTGAATCGGACAATGGCTGCTCATTTCCTTTCACTAATTTTCCACTCGCAATCTCATGCATTTTTCCACTGGGCCATATCTATTCCTTGCCTTCGTCGCCGTCCCAAACAGCGTGATTTAGCCAGTCAAATGGGTCCCGCAGCCATTCTCTCGGCGGGAGATTGACCAAGACCCACATCGCTTAAGAATGGGAGCGCTTGAAGAGGTACCCCACGTGCAAGCACAATACAAGGGCCCGACTGCATAAATCATGGAGCTTTGATTGTGGCTCAGAACGCCTTCCAACAGGGCCGTCATTCGACTCGCATTCACTTCCATCCCTCGCTACCTTTACGATCGTCCCGAACTGATCGTAAACCCCCTTTGTCTTATGTCCCGCATCCTTTCTGTTCCGCTCCATGTGCTCCCCTGAATGGTTCAACCCTCTCTCCTCTTCTCTATCCGGGCGAAAGCGATACTATTCGAACATTGATCCTCAAAGAAGTCCATTCGAAAGAAATACTGGGCAGTGTTACCATTCAGATCCCAAAATCACTTCCGATCTCATTTCTTCTTAAGGCGGTATCTCATCAATTACTTTCTGACTTATGCTTTTGTCAACCCTTCTAGGGCGTTGAATCAAGCCATAAATTTTAAAGTAATTATCATGTTAATTTCTGCTCAATTGCAATGAAATTACATTAAAAATGGTACGAACATGTTGACAAATTCAATGTGTTTAATATGGAAAGTAAGGCAGGTATCCCTAGCCTAGTATTTACATATAATTAAGAGAATTATTGGAATTTTTGTTATAGGTATACGTCAAAGAAACTGTTTTGGTGGTCAAGTAATGTAATTCCTATATTTCGATAATTGCTTTCTAAATTTTTCCGGCATCTTTTTGTATAATTGTTGCTGTAAACAAGGCATATCAAGGTCACTAGGTCATATATATTTTCGCAGTCTGGAACTCAAAATTGTTCTCATAGCACTACTCATATTCGTTATTATATCTTCCGGTTTCATTATTTCCGAGTTAAACCTTTTAGTTATTACGTTATACACTCTTGTAGAATAAAATTATTGAATTGACATTGAGCAGACATTATTATAATTATTAACTTATGATCGAATTATAATTTGAATACTTAGTTGATTTCGTAAAATATCTATATAGTACAAGATTGAATATCCCATGATCTGTAGACCGCATGCGGCCCTCAACCGTTTTAAGGCGGCCCACAGCACTTCAAGAGCTTATATAGTGGAAACTAACTCAAGTAGAGACCGAAGGTCATCATACGATATGGTTTCTTAGTTAAAATGTTTTTATAGTTTTTAGTTTTTAAGTTAAATTGTTTTCGCTGAGTGATTAATGCAAGCAATACAGGTCCTAAGAAATAGAATAGAATTAGCAGAAAAAAGAAGTAAAATGTATGCAATTTTTCAAATTACTTTTGGAATAAGCTAATTAAAACTTGGTAAAGTGAATGATAAATTCATGAAAATTCATTTCGGCATTCTATTTACTTTATGTAAAAGTAAATTTAATAAGTATATCGGATATACAATATTATTTATTTGTTTCCTTCTATATTTATTACGGATCCCAAGCTTGAAAAATAATCCAGCTATGACCCCAAAGGTTATCTCGTATCTACTGCTATAATTAGAATTCGTATTTACCTAGGAATATATCGCTCCCTGAGTTACTCATTAATTCGTCTTTCAATTTGCTAGCATTAATTTCCAATTGAACTCTGAGATTGTGTTGATGTAACATCCATGACTATATTTACCTATCAACTCAAAAGAATGCGAAATGAATTAGAATGGCAAACTCATTTGCTCGTACAGAAACTGAAGTGGCACATTATGCGCATATAATGCATATTAGATAATGTCAGTGATTTCCATTCATGTATTTCTGGTAACGAGACTGTAATGAATTCGATCTAATTTTAGTTCCTAATTACTAAGTTCGTTCCGGGATTCCATCCCTTTTTAATTATCAATTCATGCTCTTCGATCGTTGTAAAATAAGCGTGGATGAATATTCGAAAAGTTATTATGTTTACAAGTGTATTTTCAAAAATAATTTAGGGACTTTACTCGCATATTCATTTCAAATTTTCTGCTTTGTTGTGATTCAATATCATTAAAAATCGCAATTGGACAATGTTAGAAAATAGTTAGGAGAGGAAAAGATAAAAGTAATTTCCAATTTGTTTACAAATCAGGTGAGCTAGGTCAATTGGATTTTTACTATTTAAAAACGTGTTCTTTAATGAAAGATTCATTTTCAGGGAGAATTTGAATTCACCATGGAGCTTTATATTGATGCAGTCCTACGCAGATGTTTGCTGTCATTGTTCGTACGAAAATGAATTCATCCTGTGAATTGAAACTTAGCTAAAGTGCGATGGTATGGAATGGTATGCATAGAAAACCTCATGAAAAAGAGTTTTCTACAAATATTTCAATAACTACGGCCCGTAGTAAATAGGATAATATATTAGTCGAAAATTTGATGAGCTGTTTTGATTCATTATCTTGACGGCGTTCGACAAAGTCAGGTCATATCACCAAATGTTTAATATCATGCATGTCATATTGAATAGGAGTATTCATTTACGTTACGTTTACAAATACTGTGAGCAAGGTCAAATAGATTTTTACTATTTAGAGACATGGTATATTCTTTTATAAAATATTAAATTATAAGGAGATTTTGAATTCGTTATACACTTTTGTATTTATGCCATCCCACGTAGATATTTTCTGCCACTGCTCATAACGAAAATAAATTCATCCGAAATATTTCATACGCTCAATTCAAAAAGTGCGATATTCCCTGAATTCTATGTATAAGAAATATCATGGAAATCACTTTTTGATTTTACCCGGAAATGTAATAACTACGACCGAAAGTAAATTGGAATGATAGCTCCGGGGAAAATGTAACGAGCTGTTTTTTGAGTGTTTTGATGGTTTTCCTCAAAGTCAGGTCATGTCACCCAATTTTTAATATCACGCAATGTTATCAACTCGGAATCATAGGAGAAGTATTAAGTAACTTTCTTTTATGTTCCAAATAATTTTTATTATTTTTCTCTGGTGGAAGAACTAGCATGAGCGTAACTGTGTCCATTTCCCGCTATTTCATTTATTTTAGAAGATACCATTGCATTCCTTCCAAACTTCATGCCTTCCACCTCTGTTTTGATACACGAGATCACTTCTATTCTCATAAACCTCACTTTGATCTCTCTTAATCCAAACACCTATCTCCTTGAGCAGTTCACTTCTGTTTCACTCGATTCGATCTATCTCGCCTATTTCCAAAACCACTGAGCCCGACGACACCTCCAATTCGTCATTTTTTCATTTTCTTTCTGCCACACACGCCAAAGAGGCGAAGGAAAATATAAAATATCTATACATATTTATGGGATTCTGGTATCTCATCTCGTTTTTCCATTCTAAGCGCCCTTTCCTTCTCTCCCTCTCTTCCACCTGTGCTATCGCCTTCTCCTGTGCCTTTTCCACTTCCTTCGCTCCACCACCGTCTTTTGTCTCCCTTTGTCCTTTCTCCATATTTTTACACTCGCCCCCGGTAGCTCTGTAGTATGATTTCCCTTCTCCGTACCTCTGGTGGTGGAGTTGAGAGTTATCCGAAGTAACATCTGCCGGGAAATATGGCGAGGTATCCCAAGTCACGTGATTTTTTGCCTCCCTTTTTATTGTTGTGATTCCTTCCTTTATTTTTTTTAGTCTAGGCTATGTTTTCTTTCCTTCGCCGTCTTCTTTACTCCAGAAGTTACATAATTTGCATTCGGACATTAAATATCAACTTTTTTTCCCGCCTTTATGGAACTGGGTCACGCCTAGGCAAGAGGATCGTGTTTCGGCAGTTTTTTGCTAAATCATCATAACGCGTCGCTTAAGTTGCGCTGAAAATTTGGCCTCTGTGCCGACTATGTGTTTCCTTGAAGGTTTTTTTGTATTTTCCATGATCGGGCAAACAGAATTTACGAAAATTGCTCCTACATTTTTGCAGAATTTTTATATTTGAAGGAAGTAAAAGCTCTTTTCTCCATTTCCACTGCGAAATATAATACTAATAACAGCAGGGAGAGTATCTGGGTTCAAATTACGATAAAAGGATTGAATTTCTTGCAGGGATGAGACGCGTAAGCTCGCAAGTTTTCAAGTTAGAAATGCAAACGAGGATTGATATTTAAAATATTTTCGGCCTTAAAGGAATCCATAATTATGTTAAGTATAAATACTAAATAAGTGAATCTTTCTTTAAATAAAGAACAATTTCATCATATTCAATTTAAATAACCAAGAGAAAAACAATATTTCATACAGAATAGCATTTATTAGGAAAGATTATTGTTTCAATTCCGAAAGTCATTGGCAGCTACATTGTAAACAATGATTGTTTTCTAATAAATATTGTGGTCTGCATAAGTTTCAGTTTCTCTTCTGGTTCTTATGGATTCGTAACAAGTACTCACTGCCGAAGCTATGGAGTCTAAATTCGCATATAAATCACTATGTATAAAATAATAATATTGTGGTGGAACTTGGTCCGCTTACTTGTCCTGGACATAGTTAGTGATATGTGAATTGCTTTAGAACTATGAGAGATGTTCTGATTACCATTGTAAGACAATATTTTTATGGTGTGATTGACGATATTATAAATCCTATTGATTAATTGATTGTTACTAATACGGTGGATTTAAAAGTTTAGCATTTTTTACTCCTTAAATCTGATGATACAGTTCTACTTACTACTTGTTTGACCACAATATTAATAATAATGTTCGAGCAATACACCTGTTACCTCCTTCTGGATATAGTGGATGAAAAAAAGGAATTTAATAACATCTATCGCTGTTGATCTCGTAATCAATGTATAAAAGTGTGAAGTTTTCGTTATCATATTTTAAGAAGCCTTAAATACTGTAAAAATTTAAAAAGAACGTTTTCTTGCGATCCTTATCTGATTCCGTTCAATAAGAATCTTTTAACCACGATGAAGAGTTTACCGGAAACGTTTTATTAAACCGTATTGTATGGTTAGAGAACTCTTCCAATTTTTGTACGTCCTCAAATTGGAAAACTTCGTACAATGCCCCATCCTCGCTCGAGATTGGGTGACATCGCTGTTATCTCACTCCATAAGACTTCCATAGACTCCATAAAATATAATCAAATCCCACTCTCCGATCACACACCTATTGGAATCGTTCTCTTCGCATGCCCTTCAATGAACTTAAGGAAAAGCATTTTTATCATGCAAATTGAGATCCCTTTGGTGGAAATGCTTTGATGAGAAAGGGAGCGAAGTGCTCAGCCGATGAAATTTCTCGTTGAAAAATCGCTCTCCCGTGCTTCCCTCTGGGCTTCTAATATGTTCTAGAATTGCAGTCAAATCGTAAAGATACACGCGGTCTATCGAATGGCACCTCCATTGCAAGGACACAGTTTCCAATATTTATGCTCTATAAAATCCGAAGAGGTACCTGAAGCGGGGAGACCGTTATTTTTTATTCATCGGATTCGGCGTTGCCCTCGGGAGCATATTTATTTTTGGATTTTCGTTATACGTGTTCAGATCAAAGTATTTCCCCGCACGAAGATTATTACTCTCCCGTAGAGTCATCATCTCAGTGAGTTTCACGCTGTTAATAAATAACGACTTTACGGAACTTGGTGGTGGTTTGACAAAAATATGCACTCGGATATATTTACTCTGTTTGCTTATTTTAAAAAAATTCGTTTTTTTATGTTGCCATCCATATCACTCATAAGATATGAATTTTAAATTTTACCATCCATAAAACATGCGCAAATACTTCCCTAATTCTCATAATAAAAATATAACATCAAAGATGAAAAATACACTTTTAAGCGTACACATCCTTTTAAGTGAGGTTTCAAGTATGACGGTACACTCGATTACGCTATGAATTACGTACATGGCCAAATATGAATATCACGGAATTGAAAATATTCGTTTTAACTCTTTCCATAAGAATACCATGTAACTCATTCGAAATTGCACATGATATATGAAGTGAAATAAACATATCTTTATCTTCATTATGTAGTTCCACAAAGTCCTAGAATATAGAATGTATTCTTACCAAAAGTGTAATTTCCATTTAAAAATATTTAGCTTTGATGAATTCGTATTTAATCAAAAATACGAGTAGGATATACCGTTGTGATAATCTTTAGGCCGAAGTGACATTTGCTACTTATCAAAATGAGTTATCAATATAGGGGTACTGTCCGGTATAACTTGACGCTCACTCAAAACATTTGTAGTATTTATGATTTTGCAAAAGAGCGGTATAATAATCTTGATTACTTCATTTCTTTTGTTGAAAATGGATTACATGGTGAAAATGAAGATTACAAAAACATTGATTTTTTTTAAAATCAGGATGTATTGGAAATGCATTGCTAGTTAAGCTGGACATTTTTCTTTTATTGTTTCGCTCTCTTGGGATTCATCCTTTGGAAACGTACAATTATTTTTGAAAATATTTTTGCGCTTTAGTGATAATTGATCCTGAAATATAAAAAGTGTTTAATTTACTAAAGCAGTTACCATAACAACTACAAAAATCGGTCAAATTAAAACAATACAACATATTTTTATGCTTTTTCTAAATACATGAAAAATCTTACTCTTCTTTCATCGTTCTTGACCAACACCCCTAAACTTCTTAATTTTCTAGTTAAATTAGATTTTTTATTGATTTTCATCGGCATTTCTTTTGTAAACGCAGTTTTATAATGCAGATATATGAGGTTGTTAAGGAACTTTGAGTTCAAATGTTGCCGGGTGTATTCCAATCAGTCAGAAAGGAACTTATTACCACCGATATTGCTGTTATTTTTTTCCTATATAATAATAATTCGGATTAGGAAGTCCTAAGTTCATTTTACCCTTTTTCTAAACAAACCTACGTAGCAGCAAGTATATTATTTACAATCTATGTCGATATTATAACAATTAATATGGAAATTGTAAAGAGATATAGAAAGGAAAGGTTTTGTGGAACAAATATAAAGCTGTGTTAATTTTTATAATGGAAAATTGATTATACAAATTCACGAAATTACCCACAATGAGAAAACGCCATGCCTGCCTTAGCCATCTAGGCTACCCGGCCACAACAGGCCGGGTAGCATAGATGGTTAAGGCTGCATCCCGGATAGGGGAGCATCTCGGGTTCGATTCCCGGCCCCGTCAGACTTTTTTTCAATTTCGTTTTTCCTCGGGAAATTATGGGAATAGAATACTATAAATATTGATTAAACGTAAAGTATCTTGATTTTATAATTACTGATCTCCAGTATTACTGCCAAGAAATTTTTCTCCTCATCGTGGCCCTTAGTGGTACATAGTGGTCTCCAGCTTCTAAACCAATATAGCGCATATGCTACATCTACATCTACAAGCCGCTTTTCGGCGTGTGGCAGGGGGTGTAAACACCAGTTGAATCTAAACTAATTCCTTATTCGGTTATTGTCGCGTATCGTTCGCGGAAAGAATGAATCTCTAAAACGATTCGTCCTAGCATCTATTTCTCTTAACTTACGGTCATTATCGGATCGACCGAGGTAGCAGGGGGGTTGCATGACACCGATAGTATCTTTGGAAAATGTAGTTTCCCTGAATTTATTGAGCAATCGCAGCCTAGCTTCCAATCTCCTTTCTTTCAAGGATTCCCAACCTACGTCTGAGAGCATTTTTGAAACGCTTGCTTTTTATCGTAGCATTTCTTAACAAAACGAACCGCTTTACGCTGCACTAAAAAACCCAAAAATCCTAAAAAAAACACATAAGAAGAAATGATGTCAAGAACACAATTTCCTTGGGTGCAACAATACCTAACTCTACGAGAATAGTTCACAATTTATTCTAAATTAGTAGATAGTAATTTTGGTTCTATTCTTATAGTTTCCAGTATTACAGACGGGTCTTCATCATGGTGTCTAATGAGGTAGGTTTTCTCATTTACCTGAGAGATGCTGAGAAGAAAATAAATAATTAAAAAGAGAGATAAAATAGTATAATTACTTAAGGTGAATATAATAATACTTACTTAATACTAATTACTGATTTAATAAAGATTAGTTTCGATTCCTGTACTTATAGATGCCCAGTTATCATTGCGCACCTAATAATTTCTTTATCGTGGTCCATAGTATGTACGATTACTATCCCCAGCATTTGGAGAGATGCAGTGAACTAAACACAGAGATATGAAGAGGCCAAATAAAGGAACAAAATTTCACAAGATTAAGATGGTGTTACCCAAGGACTATAGAATAGAAGAGGCAGGTGATTTTGAGAAAACTTTTGATCAAATCCCAAGGATCATCTTATTATGAGTCCTGTGGAATAGTATAATGTATCCTCTAGTATCTTGTGAAATAATAAGGTATCCTCCAGGAAGCAAAACCGAGAAGGAACGACTTGAACGTAAGCTAACACAAATCGAAGGAAATGGCAGTTTGGAATAACATCGCTCCGTTTTCGTTCGATTGACGCTAAGTGTCGCGACATCCCCAACAGCAGAAAAGGATTGGAACGAAAAAATAAACACGGAAAGCGCTCTTTTCTGCTATCGTCGCTCCCCTTGCGGAGAAAGGGGGAACCATCCGCTGAAACGCCGAAGAAAAGCGCGTCAAAAGAAGAAAAAAGAGGAATAAAAGGAACGGGCGTTCACGCGCATGCGTAGTAGCGGAAAAACGGAAAGTGTTTGCATCGCCTCCGCCATCGTCGGGAAAGGGAGAAGTGAAAAAATATATATACCAAAGATGTGCTTAAAAGCTTTCCGGGGATTGGTGTGCGTGTGGGAGTTTTTTTTTGTGCAAGAGTTTTGGAATGCTCGGGCCATCACCTGCTGGGAACGGTAGAGTACAAGGAAGATAAAGAGAGGAAAGCTGTTGGGGAAGTGAGGAGAGGAAGAGGTGGAGGAACGCGCGATAAATGGTAAAAGGGAGGAAGTGTGTGTGATACGGAATGTAAAGCGGTGGGTACGATGGGTTTTTTCGGCAGATAGACACGGTACGTCCGTAAATGCGGATCTTAAAGCGAAGTGGGATTGCATCAGAGATATTGTCCTCGAATGATCCTCAGCCAGTGGGTTTTTGTGGTCCCAAGTCGGTGTTGAATTGGTAGATGAGGATAGCGGTGTTACATTATCACCTTGAATACTACATCCTGTGTCGACGACAAGCTGAAATATGTAAGCGTGAATATGAAAATTTACCATGTGGAGGAATGAGGGTAAATAAAATATTATATAATAATAATAATAATATAAAGAGATACATAAGGACATATAATTCATAAGGTTATATAATGTATAAGGGTAAATATGGTATTTGACTTAATGGTACAAAAGTAAAGAGTTGTGTTTGAATCGCAAACAATTTTTCTCACGATACTTTTCATGCAATGGCTTCATAACAGAGTGTTGTTTTTCGTCATAAGATGTGACTCCTTTAACCATACCGGTCGTGCATCATGACTTGTTTCTGGTACAACAAAGATATTGCCTTCCTTCTATGTAATCCTGCATACGACAACATTAATAAATTACATCAGAACTTTACGCACAGCAAATAATGCCTATTTGTAATGAGTTATTTGATATTTTAACAACGGTTAAACATAAACATCTATTCCTTAACTAGAAATGAACCGATTATTTTGTACTCGAACGCAGGACCTTTGGGTTTGACGTGGTAGTAAGAGAATATAAATTTCGTAGAGAAATATCCATTAGAAGGTGTATGAAATATTTTCCAATTATTGATGATCGGTTGATGATAAAATATTATCTATATTATGTCAAATGAATAAGATAACTAGACTTTGTATGTATAAAAATATTATCCAGTCGTTATGGTGTTCCACGAATTCCAGCCTTTTTGATAGTAATTGTATCATATCTATATATATAAAAATGAATGTGTGTTCTTCTGTCTGTACTCGATAGATTCAAAAACCATACATCCAATCGTCGTGAAAATTTGGGAAATTATTAGGTACATCCCCGAAAAGGTTTTTGAAAATTTTTTTTTAAATCGGAGTACTCATTTCGACTCCAGAAGGGAAAAACTGTTCTCATAAGAAATACATGTAAACTTCGATTTTATCACTTGCATGCCTCCTTTCTTTTGCAAAATTAGATTCGAAATAACCAACGTATAGATTTAAAAGTAGCACCAAAAGAAGGAAAATTGAATAAAGTTTCTTATTTTGGTCATGAATTATAGTTTACGATCAGAAATTACGAGACTTTGAATAATTAGATGATAATTTTGATGAATTTTGAGGCTATAAACAAACTATTTCTCAGTTACGACGAATGCGATTGTTGAATTTTCTCATAAGAACACATTGAGAATTTACTCCAGTATTCAAATGATGTTTGTTTATAGCAACATAGATATTTACGTATTGTCGTGGAGTAAACGGTTTTTGATATTTAATGAAAATGATATTTTGATAAATTCTAGAGATTGTATGTACTGCACAACTTGGTGAGTTGATGACGTTACCGACTTTGATTACAAATGTCATCTATTTTCAACATTTCAATTTATTTTATGTCTTTGACGAGACTGAATTTCATTTTTATGTCTTCTTCAGTTGAATATGTATTCTCTTTGAGATTTTCAAGATGCGAAGTGTGGAGTGGCACATAATTTAGCATATCTTACTCCGAACTGAAGAGGTACTGTGTTAATATATTTTCTTATATACGGAATGAAAGTAATGTAGATAGTATATATGATTTCATTAAAATAGCCTTGCAACGCGAATAGCTGCCTGCCATTCAAATTGAGAATGGATTTTCTACGTGAAAAATCTGATGTGGCCAGCACATGACTTTCTCCATATATAAGATATAAATATTTATCTACGACAGTAATTTCGAACTCTATATTCCATCTAAACTTGGAACATGAGTGATTAATATATATATTATTATCTTTGATGCCAAAAACATTATAAATAATGTTTTTCGGGACATGATCGATGAATAACGATGCAATTGGCCTTTCGCCGATAGAGCCCAGAGCGCCCACTAAGTACAAAATTAACAGCAACTTCCGGTTTATCAGTATTTCATGAATACCTCCTAAACAATCAGTGATACAAAAATATGTTTCAATCAAAAATTATAGTAAATTACATTTTCTAAAACTTTTGTAATTAATAGTATATACCTAAATATCATATTTATGGAGATATTTTGAAAACCGGAAATGAGCTTTAATGAATAAAGCTCGACTTCCGGTTAACCGATTTATTCTAAAAACTAATCAACTCTAACGACACTAACCAAAATACTATATATGAAATTTGGTGTTGATACAATGAATGATTCTCATGTTAGAGAGCCCACAATGTACATAACAGCTACTTCCGGTTTATCGGTATTTTACGAATAACTCCTAATCAACCGGTGATACAAAAATATGTTAAATACAAAAGTTATAGTAAATTACATTATCTAAAACTTTTATAAGTAATACAATACACGTATATATCATATTTAGGGAGATATTTTGAAAACCGGAAATGAGCTTTGTTGAATGAAGCTCGACTTCCAGTTAACCAATTTACTCCAAAAACTAATCAACTCTGACAACACACAAAACAGTACTATATATGAAGTTTGGTATTGATACGACCACTAGTTTTTACGTTAGAGCGCCCACTAGCACACACACACATACAGACACACACACACACACACACATACACACAGACATCATTCCGAAAATGGTCAAAACGTGTTCTAGGGACCCCAAAACGTGTATTTCCGTTGAAATCTCGAAGTCGAATTTTTTCATGAAAACAATACTTTCTCTATACTTCGTATATGGAGAAAGTAAAAAAGTAATTAAATATTTCGAAATATCATAACGTACTTTTCAATCGTGAAATTGAGGGAAAATCATAGAAACATATTTATTTTTACTGAGTAAGAAAATCTGATGTGGCCAGCACATGACTTTCTCCATATATAAGATGTAAATATTTATCTACGACAGTAATTTCGAACTCTATATTCCATCTAAACTTTGAAGATGAGTGATTAATTTATATATATTATTAGCTTTTACGTCACAAACATTATAAATAATGTTTTTCAGGACATGTTCGATGAAAAACGATGAAGTGGCCTTTCGCCCCAGCGCCAGCGCCCAGAGCGCCCACAACGTACATAATCAGCAACATCCGGTTTATCAGTATTTCACAAATAACTCCTACACAATCCGTGATACAAAAATATGTTTCATACAAAAGTCATAGTAAATTACATTTTCTAAAACTTTTATTAATAATACTATATACCTAAATATCATATTTATGGAGATATTTTGAAAACCGGAAATGAGCTTTGATGAATAAAGCTCGACTTCCGGTTAACCGATTTACTCCAAAAACTAATCAACTCTAACAGCACACACACCACTACTATATATGAAGTTTGGTATTGATACGACTAATAGTTTTCACGTTAGAGCGCCCACTATCACACACACACATACACACACACACACACACACACACACACACACACACACACACACACACACACACACACACACACACACACACACACACACACATACACACAGACATCATTCCGAAAATGGTCAAAACGTGTTCTAGGGACCCCAAAACATGTATTTCCGTTGAAATCTCGAAGTCGAATTTTTTCATGAAAACAATACTTTCTCTATACTTCGTATATGGAGAAAGTAAAAATAGTAGTACGATACATAAATTGATCCCATTTGTGAAGAATTTATTTAAACTGCCTTTTTGTTCAAACACAACAACGTGTGAACGGGTACAGCTAGTGTATTAATAAAATTGAATTTTAAAACTCTTGAAGGCCAAAGTTTATTTTAGAATACCTTGTATAATTAATTTTGAAACTATTCCAATTTCGCAGTTTGTAAATTAACCACTTCTTAATATAAAATATTAAACTTGAATTAACAGCCTACACTTACGTCAATACGTTAATGATAGTAAGATGACGAAGCATAGACCCCTTTAGATTATGCGAAAAAAGAGATAATATGGCTCTACTTAAGTTAACATCCAGAATATACCACTGATTACTGGATGTAAACTTCTCCTTGAAAGTATTCTCAACATCTATAAATTTATTCCTGGTACCATTAAAACACCGTCTCATTTTTCACTCTTTACGTCTGTAAAGCATTTTTTAAAGTTATGGATAAATTCTTTTCAGGTTTAAAAGAAAGAATGATTTAAAAATCCTTAGTTCATAGAACAGATGTCGAAAACAGAGTTTAAAGAAGGACTTGTAAATAGAATTTTATAAATATGTTAAACTAAGGAACTCACCTCTTGTCTTCTATTTTGCTCTTTCTTTATCATGTGAAAGTAAATATTTTATAAATTAGATATATATTCGTGGAAAACTTAAGGATTTTGAAATAAAATACAATATAAAACAAATTACAAGAAGTGATATCTAGAAAATTATTCCATTCTTTATTTTAAAAGTGAGGCACACATTTTTTCGAAAAATTAAACCGCCCATTAGGTTATTTATCTTTAATGAATTCCCTAGTTGTTTTTTAAAAATATGAGTGCCAGAACGCTCACAAAATGTAGGAGAAAATATGAAAATGGAGCGAAAGAAGCAAAAAGCTACGGTTGAATGAGACATGCTCGAAGAATCTCATTTGAAATATTTCTTTCACGAGTTGCCTAGCAAATGCAGTGCCTTCCCCTTTCAAGGAAGCATCGATTGAAAATAAAATATGCGAAAGATATACATGCCTGTTGTATGGGATGTTAAGAGAGGTCGGAGCTCACAATAAAAACTTCCGCTGGAAAGCAAAAAAAAGATTCGTTTTGACTATAAAAATGGGTCGTATTGGAAACTTACCTTCTGAGAATGCAGGAAATGCTTCACATGGAAATTTTCTCTTTCTTCGCTGAGAAGTAAGAAAATAATCTCTGATGGAAGAAGGTCGTTTCGTGATGCATTGAATACTAAGGGGTAACTTTATCACTTACAAGCGCAAAGAGAAATTTAATAGCACAACTGATGTAGAAAGAGAGATACCGAAAAAATGTTTGTAGGCTCCTATTTGAACAAATATTTAAATGGGCAGAAAATTACGTTTGTGAGTGGACAAAATAAATTAAAAATTAATGCATTATGTAACCTCCTTACGGAAGTTAAAAATGGCTTACAAGAAGTTGAAAAGCAAATTATACGCCCAAGTTCCTCGAAAATATTAATATCTGAAATTATATGGTCTCACTATTTTCCAATAGATTTTTCAATAGAGCATGTATTTTTCAATAGAGAATATTTTTCAATAGAGCACTGAAGAAAGAAGTATTTCCATTAAGTTCTTAATCTACTTCAATGAGCAATGTAGTATCAGTTCATCCTTTTTCAATTTCAATGTTAATCTAAGAAGTGTTAGGAAAGAAGGTTAGGAAATATTTGGACATTATTTTCTAGCCGTTTTTCCTTGTGATCCAATTAGTGTTATACTGTTTAAATAACAAATACATTCATATCCGTCAATGTCTATGTTAATTGTTCGCAGAATGATTTTGAAATGAATGTTTATTTTATTCGAAGACAATGAAAAACTTTTAATTGATTAAATATCCCAGTAATTTGTTTTATAAAAAGTTAGAATGGTGATGAAAAATTGAGAACAATGCATTTGTGTGCGCATGATTTCCAAGCATAGAATATGTTACTTAAGCAAGAGAGAAGCTCAAATGAATAAAACATCATATCATAATTAAGAATGTCAATATTTAAGAGAATTTGTAATTTAATTGTGAATATCTACAAATGAAAGACATAATTTAGCAAATGTTATGTCGAATAGGCTTCGAAACAGTTATTGTATTGCCTTCTTTTCATGTCTCTCATGCAAGCTTCGTCATCAAAATAACTTTTCGTAATTGAAACTGAGCATAAAAATCTTAGCGAGGACTATTCTATCATAAGAAAACTATTAAGCCAGCATATCATAAGCTTCAAGTCTTATCAAGTAAATTACGCAATGATAATTTTGATCGATGATCGTCCATGAACAGAAAAGGCTAATTTCTATTGTATACCTTAGCGTTTTCAATATCATGCAACGTTCGCAGGTCGCAGACATTAGTTAAGTAATTGATAGAGAATTTGATTACATAATTCTATTGAAATATTCAAAACTGTATACTGTATGTATTTATTTGTATGTATATCCCATGTTTATAATATTGCACTTTTATCTTCATCGAGATGAAAAAAATATCGCACGAAATATTGCACTAATTTGAAACCTAAGCTAAATCAAACTGGTATACATATCTGTAAAACTAAATGGGCAACATACCAGATTTTCTCACGAGCACTTGCAAATATAGGTGGTAAACCAGGAGCTTTGGGCGATTAATTTTCGCAAACTGTTGTCTGAACGCAGAGGGCACTTTCCGAAGGGAAAATTGCCCGTCTTTTCAACGTGACCGTAGAAAAAATAATGGGAGGAGAGGTTCAGAGAAAAGCATCATCTTTTGCTTTACGCGATGACACCGCCTTAGTGAATAAGGAGAAGAGGAGAAGCTTTTAAGTCTCTTGCAAAACTTCATGCGTCGCGAAGAACTCGAAGACATTTTCCACTTTGCATGCTGAAGTTAAAAGGGTGAGGGGCTGGGAGAAGGAAGGCGGTTGTGGGGTTAATGTTAAGGAAAGAAATTTATCAAGAAGAAATTTGCAATGAAAGACGAATGTCTGTGGAATGTATGCTAGTAACTAGTCTCAATGGTGCAATGGTTCTATATATGATTTCTCTATGGATCTCTCTCTATCCTCTCATCTCTCTATCTCTCTCATCCTTTCACCATTCATCATAATTTATTTTTCATTCTGTTCATTCTTTTACGTTTTTAATCAATGTAATTATTTATGTCTTTATTATTCTTGTATGGTCTCATCAATCGTTCTTCCAATCACCAAATCATCTTTTCCAATGTCTTTCTGCGCATCCCTTCACGTATCTAATAATTCTTTCATCCAACCAATCATGTGTTCACCTATTTATTCAATCATTCCATCATAAATCATAATTTAATCCTTTTATAATGATTTTATCAATTGTTGTATATTTATACCTATTTATCAACCTGTTATTTTATCTCTGTTTTTAAACCATGTCTTCCAAGAAGACGTTTTATCTAAACTTGACTATAAATTGTAAATAATATATCATGTAATACCACTATACCTGATCTTTTTGAGTCGCTGGGGTAGGGGAAGAGGGGGCGACCTACGCCTCATCTACCCCAGCTATAATAAAGAACAAGTCAAGTCAAGTCTATAGATCAGGGAAACTGTTTACAAAAAAAATGACCATAGCTATATTTGTGATCTTTTTATTCATAAAAGAACTTCTAAAATATCTATTAGGCCAGTTAAACTCATTTAATCTACCACTCGGGGGTAGAATAAATGAGATAATATTAATCTTCTTGAATTATTTCATATTGTAGACTTGGTATTTTGGAACTCTCTACCTGACTCGATTGGGAACTTTGGTTCGGTGAAATCATTTAGGCAGGTTATTTAACTACCTTTTGTCAATTATGACCTGTAATTAATTGGGTTATATTCTTACTAGCTTCATGTGTAATTTTCATTATACTATTGCTCTGTATTATCTTTTTTGTTGTATTTTCTTGTGAATTTGAAATGTAACAGTATTTTTTGTTTGTATTTTTATTTTCGGAGGATTTTTCAAATTAGTATTTATTTTCCTCTATGGGGATTTACGAGAGTAAATAATAATTATCATTTTTATCATAGCAAAAAATATTAAATAAATCATATAGGCGCTAACTTAAACGTTGACTTAATAGGATAGTAGGAGTACGCAAATATGCATTTCATTCTCTATGAAATAAAATTAATTCAACTCTTATCTATACTAAAGATGGTTATTTTCAGTGAATTTAACTTATCCGTGTCGCCATCCATAGATAATGATACATTATTTGCGTATTAATGGTAAATCATTTCTTATTTGAAAAATCAGCCATTACAGTATTGCCATTTATAAGTATGGTGTATAGGTATTGGGAGAGCTTTGAAGGAGCATAAAAATCATTAATATCTCAGTTACAAATGTAATACATTTTTTAGTAAGATATTATTGATTTCTTTGTAAATCTCTGCCAGATAAATGTCTACTCGACAAACAAAAGCCGCTGTGAACTATATAATATTCTTCTTCAAATTTACAGCGGTTAAAAATATCGACGAATATCTTTTCAGGAGAAGTGAATGTAGTGATTGATCATCCAGTCAAGGCAATTCATACCTGTAGCTGTTTCCTCTTTCGTAGAATCTTATCTTCTAAGATACATGTTGGTATACGCATAGAGGAAATATAAAAGTTTTAAAGTTCAATACAAGTGAATAAGTTAGTACCGTCAGAAAAACTCACCGTCCATCTCATTTACAAATTATCAAAGGCTACTAATTGTTGGTAATATTAAAACTCAAAACCAGTATTAATCATCAATGAAGTATTAAAAATTAATGCGTACATGCAGAGTATTTTATAGTTATTAAATTGTATGATAAAAGTTGTATATTTTTTAAGTATCTATCTATGCAAATGACTTAATCAAGAAGCCTGCAAAATGTTTGGTAAATTTTTGAGCTTAGACGAATGATAAAAGTTCCAGATAATATTCATCGATGAGTGAAATATTTTTCATTTCTCTTTGGGGTCATGATAGTGAAAAACTTGCATATTAACGTTTGCTTTAATATAGTTCTCGTCAGTATTACCTGAAAGTAGAGATGTAAGGGTAATTCCGACTGATGGAGTTCACCTTTGATGATATTTATTGAAACATTTGAAAATTTTTACTTTTGAGGTAATTTCGTTGCTCTACTGTAGAGCTCTAGTAGTTTTGGGAACCCCCCTTATGAGAATAGGAAACATAATTACTTGACTCCTCATCTTTCCAAATCGCCTCATCCCCTCTCAAAACCTTTCGGTAGGTAATGATAGAGGATTCAATAAATATTTGTCAGATAAATTTACTGACAGAGAGAAAATCACTATATCTGTTAACCTTAATAAATAAGAAAAAAATTTAGTAATTTCCACAGAAGACATATTTATTACGAAGGCCACAAATTTCGTCTGAAATCTATTTATAGACGATACTATTCCCATTTTGTAAAACATGCATATTTTGTGGAAATTACTAACTACTACTTTTAATTCTTTAACATGGCTCCTTTCTACAAATTCGAACTTCGACGATTCAGATTTATTGGTCGACCTTGTTTTATTTGGTATATATATTATATAAAAGTTATTTAACAACCTCACAAACTAAGTAAGCAACCAAAGTTGGAAGAAAAGGGCTTAATTTCGATTTTCTGAGAAAATCAGGAAACAGCAAGAAATTATAGTAGAAGGAGGCGTAGATGATTGCATAAACACCGCATCCCCCACATCCTCATGTTAGGATACGAGTGCCATTTCCAGATCGCTTGGGAAACATGCAGTGGCGCTCGAAAATAATTCCTTTTCCGCCTGTTTCCTTTTTTACGCCGTCACAAAGAATTCCGCTCCGCGGGCTTCGTCTGTCTTTTTTCCCCTTCGGAAGTGGAGATGGCAAAAAGCCCTCGAACCACAGCCGTTCCGGTCGTGGGAATTCGTTCGTTTTCCAAATAAAAAACCCCTAAGGTATCGATTCACGCGCTTTCCCATTCAACAGCCGATGCACCTCGGGAATATGCTGACGACTGCGATTCCGTAGATTTGCTAGATTCCTCCCGCTGCGATTGCAATTCGCCACCAAGAGGTTTTTACCTTAATCACGGTCGTCGACCCAACTTGGAATATATTCGAAAAATACGCTCCGACCGGGTAAACACTGTCAACGCCCATTTTTCTCATTCGCCCTTTATCCCTCCCACTCGCGGCCACCGAACTTACTATGGTGTGGCAGATGACTTGGGATACATTTACACTTACATTTAAACCCTGCAATCCACCAGTGGCGCGTGTCAGGTGGTGTAAAACACCGAAATTCCTATCTAACCCTTAGACCTATTAGCGGTTCATGGTAGCTAAGCGGGGTTTTTACCATTACTTTTTTTTAAGTAGAAATTTCGAGGGTCGCCATCCTTATTCGGAACCTTACCTCGGCTTGGCAGCTCGGGAGCGCCCGACCTTCACATCAGGGGGGACCATAAAAAAACTGACCTCGTGGAATACGATTTTAAAAGTTATAAAAAATTCAAATGAGCAAAAATTTATTATCTTCGTCGTCTCACTCGTTCTAAGAGATATACAAGCGTCTTTTGATCGACGTTCTACGATGAAAATTAAGATTTTTCGTAATTTTGCAAGAAATTACCCGTTTACAGACGGCAACGTTGCCGTTGGGTTGGGGTAGGGGGAGGGATTTCTATCAAAAATCTAGAAATGTAGAAATCCTCCCCCTCACGCAACCCAACCCCCGTTGAGATATTTAAAACACCGGCCTATCTGACTCAGACTTGCAACATTGCTGTCAAGCAGAGGTTAGGGTCCGGATTAAAATGGCGACCCTCGAAATTTCTACCTGAAAAAAGTAACGGTAAAAACCCTGCTTAGCTACCATTTCAAGTCTTCTATCACTAAGAGAGTTTCATCTGAGGGATTCTATCATAGCCGTAACACTGCTGTCAAATTTGAAATCTCCCTTGACGAACCTAGCTGCTCTACGTTGAACCGTCTGAAGATCTGAAATAAATCATACTTCGTGAGGATCCCAAATCGTTCCGCAATACTCAAGTAGAGGTAAAATTAGGGAAAAGTATGTTATTTCTTTTACTCTCGATGAACATCCCCTCACAATTCTACTGGCTAACCTCTGCATCCCATTTGCCTTTCCTATTACGCTTCGAATATGCTCTTTGAAGGAAAAATTACTACTGAGCGTAATTACTAGGTATTTATTTACGAGCTCCAACGGATTTCCTGAAATTATATAAGGTACGCAGATAACGTTGGTTGGTGGTGGGTTAACCTTTGAACAATACAGAATCTAAAAAAACATGCCTCGGCTAACAAGGGTAATTTTTCAAGAAATACAATCATAATTCATTGCTTTTGACTTTAAGATATCTGTTAGCCTAAATATATTTCCTTTTGGGTCACAAATCGGAAAATACTATTCTAGATATCTACCACACTCTACCGCTGTAAAACAGCAAACCCAGGCTAGGTAAACCAGGGTATGCATCATTTTGAATTCTATAATAAAGCATAAGCATACATATTTTAATACGATTACGTAAGAAAATGAGAAGAGTCCTTCAACCGCAAATATTTTAGACTAATTGCTCGGTAGTATAAGTTCCTCTGCAAATAAGTATTTTAAGATCAATCAAACGCTTTGGACTAACAATGCGGTGTATATTTACTTATTTGTATGGTAGTCATATCAACCTATAGAATAACAATATACGCTTTTGCATAGATCAGAGTCACTATAGTGAAATATCAATTAAGTATGAAATTTGGAAGAAAAAATAGAAAATTCACTTCAATCGAAAGTATTCATTGATGCATACTTTAAAATTTCTCATTTAGGTGACACAAATTTTACAACCATTGTCATTTTTTCTACGAGTATAAATATACGTAGATGTAGTTTTGAAACTAGTATTATCTTTAAATAAAATCGATATTTGAAGGCCTGATGTCGTGGGAAGCAATTACAGAAAGAGGCACTTGATATCCTATGGAAAAATACCAAGTGTCTAATTCTGCTATTATTATTTATTATGAAATTGAAGCATGATAAGTTTATGTGGAATGCAGAGCTCGTCGATTATTTTAGAAAGTATAATTTTCTTTGGTCTGATGTGAGCAGCGACTCTCCTCTTGAAATGTTTCAAACGTATAATAGGTAAATAAGAAATTCAAATATTACTTGGTTGCACGTTTTCGTTTATATGAAAATTTCGGTGATTGCATTTGAATTGCATCGAATTTGTTTCTATGTCTGTTAATGCTGGATTTTTTACGGGTTTTGTAAGTGTTTTTGAGATAATAGGAAAATATACATTCCTAAAATATTGCTTTTAAATTTGAATAAATGTAAATTACAATTTTTCTAAAGAATATTTAAATGATATTTGAGGCTATAAAATCTTAGCTAACACGTCATCCAAAATAAAACCGTCAAAACTGTCTACTGATATTCTCACTTGGTTGGAGTTCGAAATTACCCCATATAAAAAGTAAACGAACAACGCAGTATAATGCCTAAAGTATAATAAATTCTATTTATTTAATTTGTTATACTTGACCCTCTTGATCCGTTTCAATCTGTATTTCTTCATACTAATAATTAAATTATTAAGTTACTAGAATTCGTCTCTCATGTTTTTACTTTCAAGTTGCTAGAATATTTCGTGTCGATAAAAATTGAGTGGTAATTTGAGGAATTAGAAGTTGATGAAAGCAAAAAAATACATTTGCTTGCACTGAGGAAATTCTCGGTTAATAAATGCTTTTGCCAGAGTTAATGTCCTCCGTTTATAGTTGAAGGAATGCATTAATTGTGGATTCACCCGTATGCGGAGATCACAGGAAATTCGTCTAAAGCGTTGCGAGGTTTCACAGCAGTGCGTTAACATGCCGTTTGCTAGTTGCTGAACCAATTATTGAGATTGAGAAGGAATGCGATATTCATTCAACAAACCGGCGGTGTTCCAAGACACGAGTAGGAAACACCAGTAATACGAGAACTTGCCATGCATTCATTCTCGAAACTTGCCTTTCGTTCGGCGGAAACTTCGACAGTAGGGGCGGAATCCGCAGAAGTGCTCTTCGGGAATCAAAAATAAGGAAAAGGGAAGAGGGCTCATCAATTTGCAGAAGGGATAAACAATGTGGTTGGAACTTTCATCTTTGAAAGCCACTTCGGAATATCTTTGCTTAATTTTGGAAATCTTCCATGGAAATCGAGGCGGCCTTTCGATGATAAAGAAGGTTTTGGATATACTCTCCAATTCTTTCAGCACTATTGCTATGAGTTTTAAGAGGGAATTTCGAGAATGTTTATCATGAATGAAGATGGAATGGGATTTACAGTGGAGAATCATAAGGTTATGGAAATGCCTCTCGCAGTTACGCTGAAAGTAAGGGCAAATCCACACTTATTAAAATATAAAGGGAAGTACGGCTTAATTGCACAAAATCAGTAGCTCGGCTGCAATGTTTTAAGTTTATTAGCAGAATGTACTCATATTACAATTCTGAACTACAGATATATGATATACTATATACTACTACTATACAGATATAGATTTAGTTAATAATTTATTTAAATCAATTTTTTTCTATTCAACGGGATTGGGAGAATCCGGTAATACACTATTAGACAAGCAAGTGAAAAATTACTATTTTAAATTATTTAAATAATTTATTTTCCTAAACTACTGGTTTCTGAACTGAAAGAGAGACAACTTTTCTTCTTTCGTAATTGCGATCTTAAGCAACGGAATCACCTACGGCTAGTAACACGGAGGAGCTCCATATATATCTTGCTCTACTAATATTTGACTTATTTTAGTGGAAAAAAAAACTTAATCAAACTTGAAACTTCTCCTTTTAAGAGAATACCATACACATATAACATATTTATCCGACAAAAATTTCAATAGGAAGTAGTCAATCGGACATATTTCATGTCTGTGCCTTGGGATTTTTCCTAGGTAAACGCCCTTATGTGTAAATTTACCTCATTTTACCTTTCCTTGATAGTTGCTAATTATTTCATATCTTGCTAAATACAAAACCTTTTTTTATTGGATTCGTATATGTAAGAGAAATATAGTCTACTTGCGTACGGGAAGCTTCAGCGAGCATTTACATTTCAAGTTTCACTTACAGAATTCTTTCCAACACACATAAACAATAAAACATTAAGGCAACGCATGTTTTAGGAATTTGGGAAACATGCTATGTCAATTGCTGCCATCGAGTAGACGTATGGCAAAGAGGGGAAATTTTGCTACCCTAACTGCTTAACTTTGGCCCCTCACACACAATTTATATCATGAAGCACGTGCAGCTAATGGTTATTTGGATTTATTTCGAATTGGTAGTGGTTAGGGTAGGGGACAAAATCTCACCTTGCTGCTCTAGGAAAGCAAAGATCGTCTTTTGATTAAAAAATCAATGGAAAAACTCTTTTGATGTATTAAAAAAATTATTAGAAGGTTGAATTAAAAAAAGTCACGCATAAAACCTACCTTTTAAGCATTACATTTTTTTTATTTCTCTGTAGTTAACGTCCATATAATTAAATGTGACATTTCATTATGTATTGGCTATTAGCAGCGATAACCTCCGCAAGAAAGATCAATGTGAGTTTGTTCGTTGGATGCATTTTAACGATATTTTTCATGCGGTAACGAAAAGTGAATTATCGTATATAGAACAGTGACATCCAGAATCGTTTTATAATCTATCGTTAAAAATGGGAAAGCAAAATAACCAGTTTACTTCATACCGGCTTTAGTAATATTTTAAGCGTGCAGGCACCATGTTTTATTAATGCTGAGATTTATTAAGACTGCCTCCTGAATATTGTCTTGCAGCAGTAAGATTAATAAATAAATTATTAAATAAATAAGACTTACCGCTCCGTTATATATTGCCATCACAGTATTCGCTACCGTTATGATGCTTCTTTATATATCTGATTCATAGCTTATTTGGGATGATGCCTCAGCCTTTATAATACAAGTTTAATTTAAAAGAATTTTGAAAAAACAGTAGTGACGTCCGTTAATTAATTTAATTACATTAATGGATACCTTTTCATTTTTGTCACATTTCATGCTAAAATTTCGAGCTTTGACTAAGAATATGATTTAAATGAGTCCCTCTCTCCTAGGCAAAATCTCTCGCAATCAAGAGCGTCTTTCATCTTTTATTCACAGAGTGTTCTTTCCTTCCCAAGGATGGAGAAGGCCTTATTGAGATTCCGTGTTTAAGCGGTGGAAATTGGGTCACGGCATCGCATGCCGTTTGGATCTGTGGTTTAATTGAAATATTTCAAAGCCGCGGCGAGTACCAAGAAATTTTCCTTTCGAAGAAGAAAGTAGCCACTCAGAGATTCGAAAAGTAGTTGTTTGTTGCTTCATGATTAAAACGAAATATTTCTTCAGCTGAGATACTCCTGCGAGCATCCCTTGAGAAGATTGGCTCGAGCTTTTCATCTTGAGCACTGAACTACTTTACTCTGGAAGATTAAAATATCGCGCGGACGGCGAGGTATTTTTGTCATCTCTGCCCGCATGTCTCTTGCACGCTTCAGAGTCTCATTGAGTTCTAAAGATTGAGATTTCTTAAATGAGTTTATGCAATGCCGAATTGATCATGGTGCATTATAATTTGGAGATTAAATGGGTTCCAAATGGTTTCTACTAACGGTAATTCAAATCTCCATCTAAATCAACGGCATAATAGAACCTTCCGCCTCAGTTTTCTTAGTTACACAAGTATGTATCAAGTTAAAGTTTTTGAAATTTCTAAATTTATATGCATATTCCTTATAATCAAAGCAAGACATTCCTATCTTTAAAATATAATTAGAGTTTACCTCAAAATTAGTTTCAGTGTTAAATGTGTTAATGATATTTTCACTTCTTCAGTTCTGTTAATACGGATCTTCATGGTGTTTATCGTACTTCTAACAGTAGATTCCTAACCATCGCGTGAATTTTCTGTATCAAAAGTTATTGTCTTAACAAGGTCGATGAGAATACTAATTAATTATTATTGATTTCAATTTATAGAGATTAGTTTCAAATTTAAATATAAGGATACAAATTTTCCATGAAATATCGTATATGGAATGTCTAAGAAGTTGGAATAGGATTGTGTGATTCCCTAGCAATCTCATCTATGTTTCATTACCACCCATCTAATCACGAAGAAAGAGCTCATAAATTAACATTTTAGTTGTTCACTTTCCCACTCATTCACTTCATCAACTTCTGGTTGCAATTTCAGTTTTTACTTACTCACTTTAATATGCAAGTGATTTCGAAACCTCTGCGGTTAAAGCATCTCATCATGGGCATATATTCAGACAAAGAAAAATACTTCGAAGCAGTTATGGTGCCCCAGTTCTTCGGTAATTGAACTTGGATTAGAAGCAACTTTGATGAACGTAGCTTTCAAAAATGTCACTAGAACTGACTACGACTCGGGACTTAATTATCCTACCTTCACAGACGAATACCTTCTGATGCAAAGTTCAAACCTGTCTGAGTAAGCGATACGAATGAGATCCCAGCAACATGGGGAAATATTAGGAAAGGTCACATGCCAAAGGATATTGCAATTCCGCAACATTCGACCGAAAAGTGGTTTCGCCAACGCTTTCGCGGAATCGCAGCTAATTCCTCATCCCCATCCTCCTGGGCACTCAACACCACACAATCCCGCTAAAATCTCTTCCGAATTCCATTCATATTTCATGACCCCACGCATTAATTACATACCATCTTGGAAGCATCGGCTGTCTTCCGAAACTCCCCCTATTATGCAGTCCCTCTCCCCATTCCTCTTGTGACAATCTCGCTTTCGTGTCAATACAATTATTCCCCATCTTCCATTTCTACCTTTCTCTCTCCAATTTTGGAAAACACTTGTTACCACACTTACCGAAACCCCCTTCGCAAACTTTGTGTGATTTATTCAGCAGGGCAATAATTTACTAACCAGTATCATTCCCCTACCTCTGCATCGATTTATTTATCTTTCACTTGCGCGATAATTTCATTTAATTCAGATATATTATACTTATTTTTCTTCATTCCCCTGTAATTACTCATGAGGTGCAGTCTCTTCATGTAATTGACATTGACCCTCGATGTAAGGCTTGCAGCATATCAAAGATCCTCGCGATGAAAAGTAGCAACCCCATTTTTCATAGATTCATCCATTTAATGAAGGAAGGGCGAGTAAATATTTTATATTTCCTATATAAATTATATAATAGATAAATAAAGTAAATATAATTTTCATTATTTTATATCTTTTCTGTGTAAATAATCGTAGAAAGGAATACATAGATTTAGGGAAACTAAAACTAAAACTAATTGTAGAAAGGAATACATACATTTTAATACTTTTCTAATTGATTCAACTCAAATTGTGATTTTATGATAAACTAATGCTATTAGCGAATAAACCTCAAGTCTTACTTTCTGTGTATACTTGCCAGGAATATTATCATCTTTTCTCATTCTGTATACCTCATCTTTTGCAATTCAGAGTCAAAATTATTGCCCATCCACTTTATCAGCCACTTTGATATTTATCTAATTTTGACTAATAAAAACCAATTATATATTAAAATGATTATTATATCTTTATCGTTCACCCTTTTGACCAAAATAGAATTTTAAGTGTTGAATACAGAAGATTACCTCTTAATTCATGTATACATTTCAGTTATTTATCATTAACTGTTATAACCATAAAACCTAGCATTGCTATGAAATAAACAAGATTGACTCATTTATTTTACTTCGTGGTAGTTTCTAACAATCAACAGATTCATAATAAAAACTTTTACTAAACCACAAATAGTAATACAGATGCAACAAAGGCTTTGTAGGGAAGCTATCTGATGATGTAGCTTCGCTACGAAACCTTGGTCGTATCTGTATTATTTCTTGTGGTGTAATTAATTTTTTTATTACGAAACTGTTTATTTCTATTAAGTATGTAACTGTAACTGTTACTGACTTTCCAAAAATAAATTGAATTTACTTTCCCACCTAGCTATACAAAGAAATATATAAAGCTACTTTTTCTAGGCAATTGTTTAAATTTAAATAGTACATTATGGTATTCTGTACATACAAAAAAGTTTAAAATTCCAAAACATACAATCTCTTGTCGTTTACATGGAATTTCTAATATAATCATCATCATGAAAATAGCTCAGAAGTTATGGAATTAATGAAGATCCTTGGGGCAAATTTCTCTTTCGAGATTAATCGTCAAAATAAGTAAATAATGTCGATCCTTTCATCGTGAGGTTGCAGCTTTCATTTATTTTTCTTCCTCGGGCCTCTCGGGCAAAGAATATTAATTTTTTTAATTAATCCCGCTACCCTTACACATTTTCAGTTTTCACTTTTCCATGATCACAGGCAGATATGGCTTATGAATAATAAAGGGATCATTTCTCTCTCTGGATCTCACTTTACGTTCGTTTCAGATAGTTCTTCGTTTTCTGCGTAGATTCTCAAAATTCTTCGGAATATTTAGCTTCCTTAATCTTTGTTACTAACGTGGTTTTCCTTTTGTTTTTGAAACTCTTTCTTCCTTCACAGAATCAGGCGAGGCGTTGTGGTAATCCATAATTGAAAGAATCTAAGATGGAATCGTACTTTTACCAAAAATGTTATTCTTAAGGAAACAGTTACTCGGCCGGTTTCTAACGGTTAATCAGAACCAGAAGATGACGATTAATCCATCAAAATCGTTCGTATAACTGTTTTTGTGAAAAATTAAATTTGTTGTAAAAGTACAAATAATTTTAGATTCTCTCCATAGACAAAATTTAGTCATTGGTGGATATTATTTACAAAATAAAGATTTCTGGTAATTATTGTAGACCACATACAATGATTTTTGGATGATACTTAGAAGTAAATATTTTATAATTATTTCAGACGATATGATGCTGATTATTGGTTATTGTTTTTAAACGAAATGACAATGATGTAATGACTTAATTATATGTATGGAGTTTCATTAACGTTTCAACCGGAACTTTGTCCAATTAACGCATGTTTATAGTAATAATAATCAGTAAAATTGAACGACATTACTTTTGGTTAGGATTACACACGTTTAAATTTTGTGAAAAGACGATTTCTCCGTTTATTGGTAAAATATTACCATCGTATATAGAATATGGCATAAGATATTAATGCATGTTTATACGAGGAAAGTGAATGGGAGTATTTACTTTTGAATTTGACGATTGCTTGCAAAGAAACGACATCAATAAACATCTTTCTAAAAAACAAGGAAGTAGTTCAGCCGAAACTTTTCTGGCTGCCCCAAGTTAGCAAGAGGTTTATTAAAAGCAAATTAATTGAATGGCATTCCGAACAATTTACCGAACGGCATACGATCTTTAATCAACAGCAGAATTTTCCTGCAATGCTTCCTTTGGAACTGTACACACCCTCAGGTTTTACGTAAATTATTTCGCAATTTTTTTTTCCAAGCGAACAAAGGCTACAAGGAAAATAGATGTCGTGAGAGTTCTATTTCGAAGGCCCGTTTTAAACTAACTTTTTTCCTTACCTAGAAACACGTTTTCCTGGAGAGCATTGAGGTTTTTTTTACTAAAACTATTGGTTTACCTGTACCTAGTAGAAGAATTACTCTAAACCTGACAGTTTTAACTACTGAGGTCTACGATTATACTGATAGAATAGCTAACTTTCAGTAACTCTTTCGAATTAAGATCTCTAAAATATTTACTAAATGAAATCGAATATATATTATAATATTATTTATAATATTTCTTTTATTAAGCTTATTTTGTAAAGGAATGCCCTCTATTGAGGTAACATCTCTGTGATTTATTTCTCCAAATTACTCTCAAACTGTTTGTATAACAATCCAGCTGAAAACCAGTTAGAGTTGCAACCACTAAATCATTGTCAACAAATACTTTTTAATTTACTTTCGGAAAAAACTCATAGGGATAACCTTTACTAGATCACCAGAGAATATACGAGCCTGGTTTCATAGCTGCATTGCATCTTGGAGTGAAGAAACACATTCTGATGGTGCAGAGCAGCTATGAAACCCAGGTGCCATGTTGGATATTGTCTTGTGGTATTTTAAAGGTTTTCCCTATGAAGTTTTTCATTAATTTTCAAAGCGTTCAATTGATTACGTATGAAATTGTTACATGAATGCCTCTATTAAGTATTATTTACACACTATTATGATCATATAATTACAGCTATAAATTTTTCTCACCGATTGTGAGATAAAAATGAAAAAGAAATCTCCTCTGTTCTGTACCAAAAGACAAATAAAATATATTTTATTTATCAAATATGGTAGCAAGAATAAATTAATATATCAATATTGGCGATAAAATACCTATAATACACGGTAAAGACATAAGCTATATTTTCTATCCAAGCAAATAAAGCAAACGTTTTAAAAATTCCACAGTATGTTCCAATGAATAATTCTTATTCCTTTAGATCTTATTAAATTCCTCACCCGAACTCATTTCAAAAGTCCATACCTAGAGGTCCTTGTGATTAAATCCTTGGCTCTAACTCACCTTCTGCCGATAATAAATGACAACAAAAGTCACTTCAATTCACCATTTCCCGAAACCAAAATTAGCAAATATCGCTTTATTTGCGTAGAATTTCCCTCAAGCCATAACATTGAGCCTTCTATTCTGCGCTGAAAACTCGTTACGGAGGCCTGAGAAAAATGTTTTTTTAACCCTCGAAATATGTGATATACGCTTTTTATCTCCTCACTTTTTAGTACTATTCCCCGCAGCCATAATTTATTCTTTCGTTTCTCTCTCCACAATTCTTTATCCGCCCCGTATTTCCATTGCTATATTTGCCCTCAACCTTTATCTCTTTCGTCTCCATTAATGTTTCCGAATACAGCAATTGTGAAGCCTTGGCACAACTATTCTCCATTTGCCTTAACACTAAGGATCTGCAAATGGGTCAGGTTAGACACTCAATGGTCGGAACGAATTTGGCAGGGAACGATTCTTATTCAGAAGTCGACTAAGGTCAATAGGAAAACGGTAGCATAAAAAAAATCATGTAAGAACTGTCGTATAGTAATACTAATATGTATTTGTTACTCTTATACTGTATTAACTGTTAGTTAACTATGAAAACAGTACTAGATTGTTAGAATTATGCAATATTAATCTCGCATAAAAAGAAAAAGCAGTAAAATTAACATTTCAAGTATCACATGAGCGTATTTTCTTCATTTCCTGTTATAATGAAGAGGAATTGAATTAGAGGGGATCGTTGAAGTATACTTTTCGAGGGGTTGGTGGTAACAAAAGTTTAAGAACCCCTGCTTTCCTCGATTTCCCATGGCCAGGTCTTTTGTTTCACTTCTCCTTTCCTTTTTCGTGTGGAAGGGAACATGGGAAGTTATTTGGCAGCATTTATCATTAAAGTATATTGTGTTCAAAATATATGTAAGAATTTTTATCGAAACTGGAAATATTTCTGAAATCAAGCACTATTTAACGCTGTTGTCGCCTCCTCGTCGTGCAAACATCAGTGAGCTGTCAAAAAAGGTTGACTTTGTACACCAGTGATCAAATATTCCTTCTTGATAGCAATTAACCACTCACATAATTTCTGTCATTTTGTTTGTTCTCCATTTTTTCAAGGTGTTTTTAACAGTGGAGATTTTTTCACCTTGTTTTTACATATCTAGCACTTTTACCTATGTATTTATTTATTTATTTTATTATAGGTGTTTTTTTACCAGTCGAAATATTTTCACCTTGTTTTTGTGTATCATTTTTAACACTTTTACTGATTTATTTTACTGATGTATCTCAAGGTGTTTTTTTAATAGTTGGGATTTTGCACCTTGCTTTTATATTTTTTATGAGAACTTTTACTCTCATATTTATTTGTAATTTTATATTTTATACTATACTTTATTATATATTTTGTATTTATTTATTTATTTATTTATTTATTTATTTATTTATTTATTTATTTATTTATTTATTTATTTATTTATTTATTTATTTATTTATTTATTTATTTATTTATTTATTTATTTATTTATTTATTTATTTATTTATTTATTTATTTATTTATTTATTTATTTATTTATTTATTTATTTATTTATTTATTGTACTTGGCTGTACTGTTATGATCCTTGTACAACTTGGAGAGCTGCTGGGGTAGGGGAAGAGGGGGCGACTGCGCCTCACCTACCCCAGCATATAAATAAAATACAAGTCAAGTCAAGTCATGTATCTAGTTTTTCGTTATTGTAAATTTCATTTTTATCAACAAAATCCCTTCATTATTGGATATTTCGTCCTTTAAAAACAAAATAAATTTCTCGAGGATTATTGGGAGTGATTTGGAGGTGAATAATTGGTATTTCTTTGGTAACCAGAAAGTGGCTGACGAGTAACATAAGGGTTATTTGCCACTTCCTAAAATGTTCAATTACTCTTCGTCAGTTATCCAATTCATTGTTTTATTTCATGACACGATGCTAATGGCAAATTGATAAGAAATCGCTTCCAGGATGGATCTTAAGGCTTTCAAAATGTAATCCTATTTCTTTTTGAGATCAGTTTTCGGTAAGATCTTACTTTTCCCTCAATCGATGATTTGCCATTGCTAAAATTCTTAGCACATTTACTGCAAGTCTATATTTAGGTTTCCAACCCTAGGTGGAATTTATTTGAAGGAATAGTTTGCATACTCCAACCCACGGGCTGTCATCCCGTTGCCGCGTTGGTTTGCGTTGCTAGTATGATTGTCGTCTGCACCGTTCTATGTAAATGGCACTCAACGTGTTTAACAATGCTTGGCATTGTAGAATCCTTTCTCGAATAATCCTTTGCAAAGCCTAATAAAGCAAGGAAGTTAAATTTTAATAGATGAATGTGTCGACCTGAATCTTTACTTGAAATAGCGGTGGTCGCAGGTGTTTACTTCTTTGCCTATAGTTCCCTAAATTGCTGTAGTAAATCAACTTGCTGATCAATGTTGTATTACCGAAGCTCCGGTAATCTTATGGCTTTGCCAGAGCTTGATGGGTTTGATAACTTGGTTGCTGTAACCAAAGGCTTGTTTCTGAGCAGTTCACATATGTTATAGAGTTTCTTAAATAAAGTTTATTTTTATCGTATACAGCTTATATTGTCTATATTTTATATCAAAATATTGATGAACATGCGATGTACTTCAAGCATGAATGTAATCTCCACATCGTGTCTGTCAGGTAATCCATAGTACACTACGGTAAATCAAGGGCCAAGATGGTAATTGATAGATTACCATGCCTATAACTTACCAGGTGCATGGAGCCCAAGAGCGATTTGAGAGCTCATAATGATGCAGAGAATTACAACTCTGATGCTATATTATTTAGGAAACTGTTGTGATTTTTACCATATAAGAGCGTTGTTTTAGGGAACCAGTGTCGCTTAGTCGTATTATAACAATTTTACAGTAGTTGAAGTTCCGAAGGATATGATTATATCGCCTTACATTCAACTTCGATTGTAACCTTATTAGAGTAGTATCGAAAGTACTCCGGGTATTTAATTTTTTTTATTTATGTCGTCACAAATAAAACTGACTCATATTAAGGAAAAGACCCACTGCTAGGTAAAAGGTTGGTTCCGCACCATTGCCGAATGAAACAAATATTGAAATTAAATAAATATTTAAATAATCTCATATTACATGAAAAATATATTCTTTGACCAATTATGATCAAGTCATTTCGTATTGTAGGCTATAATCTGCAAATGATTTTTTCAAAAGTCGAAAACATTTTAGCAGAATTTCATGTCCAAGAATTTATTCTAATCCGCTCTTAATTTACTAAACATTTATATTTTAATAAATATTGAGGCATATTCCAAATGACTCTTCAGTAGGGTCTGTCATTATTCACAACTGAATTATCTGAGTATTAGTTTCCGGAATTTTCCTCTATCTAATAATATTTACAATTTATTTATTAAGGTAATGAATAAGAGCACCAAATTCGTAAATATTTATTGTTAAATCAAATACTCTTCAGCGTTTCCTCGAATGGATTTTGAAACTTGTTTTAAAATCTGCTAAATAAACGATTATTTTCATCCTTAGATGATTCATCTACATTTTTCCTCTTCTATTAGGGTGTTATCTTATTCCTAACTCCTCCTTTTTGCCCTCTCTTCAAAATCTTTCACCTCTGTATCTCACTCACTTTCTCTTCTCTCTCCCACTCCACTCGTCTTCTTCATCCATTTACCCTTTCCCTTTCTCACCTAATTACCCTTTTTCTCTTTCATCTTCCATCTCTCATTAAAATTACTTCCTGCTTGTGGCCGCAGTTTTCCCATAAACCTTTTTACCTCCCTCTTTCTCCCTTCCCCTCTCTCTCTCTCTCTCGTCTCTTGCACGTCCTACCGTTCATTTTATAGCCGACAGCATTCATTAACTGGTCGCCCACCTACTTCCATGCTTTTCCGCTAGGAAGAATAATTTGGCACTTTTCCCTCCTGGGCTTACGATATGGCACGTGTATAAAAATTCTCCAACGCTCTTTTCCAGCCCACATCTTTTATTATGTAGGTTGAGACATTTGGGAGGAATTTTATGAGTGATTTTTTTGGCCATGCGTTGAACGGTTGATTCGAAGTTATTGCAGCTGTGTAGAAATCTCTGCCGACATGAGGTTTTTCAGATTTCAGATACTTTAAGATTGTGAATGAAGCCACTATATAGTGTAGGAAATAATTTGGTCTCATTTATCTGAAACTCAATTGATTGACTTGGCTTGGATTTTATTGGCGACTAACTCTGTGGTATTCCATTTTAGGTGGATGACAAAATAATTGTAACCACTCAATTGATTGGCGAAGGTATGGCGTACACAAAGAAACTTGGGACTTTATTAAAAAAAAAGGCACAATACCATAAAAAAACATAAGAAATCAAAGAGGCGACATTTTTCAATGCACAAGTTTCAGTTATAGGTAAATTTACCGAAAGCTGACACTTCAAAAGCTCATTCTTAAGCATAATACCAACCATCATAGTTTCATTGATATTTTATTCATAGATTTTAACTCCGAATCAGTTCATTTAGTATAAATATTGGATACCTTCAGATTCATTAGTGGTATCTATTTTGAAAAAAATTGTAATTTGAAGAACTGATCGTTCGAAGAATTCACATTCAGAGAATTTGCTTTCAAAGAATGTGTAGGCTCGCTCAAGTCTCTTTTCCAAGTGATACGGAAGGCCAAAAGCAATGAATTGAAAGCATGAAAAGGAGAGGGTGTGGGAATACAATAGAGTAAATACAATAAAGGATGTGGAAATACAATAAAGATAAAGGGGTAGGATTCTAGGATAATATTAACTAATTTTACTAACTATCTAATTTTTCTGCGTTGTCTACTTAATAATTTTGAGCTAAGTTCCTTTTGCAAAGATATTTCCATTTTATTTCTCCTAATTCCTTCTATATATTAACATCTTTCGATATGAAGCATCAATGTGGTAAATTCTTCCCAAGTCCTAAGAAAATCTACTACTTCGGCCTTGACTTTGTGGTAGTTCTCCATAATCAAACTTAAGAAAATAAGAAAATAAGAAAAACTTATACCTTTACCACAGTGTATACTGTGGTAAAGGTACAAGTTTTTCTCATTTTCTTATTTTCTTAAGTTTGATTAATTCCTAAGAAGGCGAATACATTTTTCATTCCGAAATCATAACCTTTTCTCCCGACGTTGTCGTACGAACTACCTCCAAAGGAGTCGATAAACTCTTTACAGTACACGGGCGATGAATTTAAAATAGCTGCATGTCTGAAGATAACAAAATGAAAATTCGAACACCGTCTACGGAGTATGAATGCTATAATTCCGATTCTTTTCCCTCACTTGCGTAAACACACAAGCCGAAAGGCACAGCTTCCCTGCGTTGTGCAACAACTGAGGAAAAGATAGAAGAAACCGCCTGGAGAACTTCCTACGCACCGAGTCAGATCTTAAAATATCCACTTAAAAAGGTAACCCGAGGAAAAGAAAAAGTTTCCTTCGTTCTTCCTCTGTCGCTCTAGAAAACATTTCCCGCAAAGACGCCGTGTATTCAGGGGATGTTTCTATTTTCTCGTAAAGATTTGAACTTTTCTTTCCCTCTCTCTCCCTTAAGCTATCCATCGCGTCTTTTGAATTCCCAGTGTCCGCCCTGGAGACGTTCTTGTTGCGAAGGGGGCGTGCCTCTCCCACATTCATCTCCCACTCTTTCGACTACTAAACCAGTTTCCCTGCACACCTCCCTATGTTCACTTTGCCGTACATCCTGGCTTTAAGGAATTGAGGTGGTTGCGACTTTGCCTTGCAGTACGGTAAAATGGGAGAGGAGTTTACAAAGTGAGTGGAATTTCGCAAATCAGACTTAATACTTCTTTAGGCTCTTAATCTAACTACATATTCAGTTAAATTATCCTTTACTAAAAGAAATAAATGATGACAAAGCAATTTTAAATAATTGGTATATTCTCTAATTAATAAGTTTTGACACATCAAAGTCCTTCAGTCATACTGAAGTGATCATGTTATAAAAAAATACTACCGAGACTCTACTATGTCATCCTTGACTTCTACAGATTTCATACATCAGACTTTGATTTTTTTAGGAAACAATTTTTGTGCACTCTTTGAATTATAAAATGACACTTGAGGTATTTTATTACTGCATCATTAAACATGTAAGGATTTCTAAAGATAATGTGCCAGTAAAATCGTTGTAAATTCAGCACATTTCCATCCCTCTCATTTCGATCCAGATTAATTATATAGTTTATGTTTACACAGAATAAGTAGCCTTTCTAAGCAGAGAACCTCGATAAAAATTTTCCCAAGCCGTAAAATATTTCACTTATAAAAGAAAACTTGGTTGGAAGAAAGATAAAATCTGTTGTGGAAAGTACTCTGTAATTCTAAATTTAAAGGATTCTCTTCTGCTCTTGTGGATTGAATAAATAATCTTAAGATCTTGTTTATGTGGCATTTTACTATTTTTATTTATGATATAAAAGTATAGTAATAGTATACCCGTTTTTGTAGTATTATCCCATCCATTGAAAAAAGGTGACAGTGTTTTCAAGAGCTTCTCATAACAAAATATGTGATATAGAAAGTTATAACTGATTAGTTCACGACAATGCAAGCTACACTTACATTGTAAAAGTATTGTTTACGTCCGTAAAGAAAATTAACGTAACTTTCTATAGAAAAGGAAAATGATATCTGATGAAAAACTTTCCAACTCAAATTGTATTTTATTTTGCGCAGAAATTACTGCACTCCCGAAAATGCGCTTTGCCATATAATTGAAAATATAAAATCACTCAAATCTAATAAATGTTTAATCTTGGCAAACCTAACACTTCTGTTAGTTCTTAAAGAGGAATTTTCACTTATAAAAACCCATTTGTATACACTAAATATGAAAACGTAACCAACTCTTTTGACAATGTAGGAATGTAGTTTAATTATTTGCACACACGGTCGTGTTTTTTGTAAATAGACGAAGGTCAAATTGAACCTGTGAAGAGAGAATTAATTTAAACAAAAAAGTGTCGAAATTCCCTCGTTTTTGTTCGCTCTTATCTTCCGCGAGCGCCTTTAGTTCCCGAAACTTCCACGGTCGGCGTTGTGGAGCAAAGCGCGTCCTAGGAGACTTTTTCCCATCCTATTCCTTTTTTTTCCGCTGTATAAACGGAGAAGATGTTTGGCAGTATCGAATAAGAAGACGTTGGGCCTCGGGGGAGGAGGGCTGAGAAGGAAAATAATGACTGTCAAGAGTTTCATTAAGGGGGTCACGTGATCAGCATTGTTTGTTTTATTTTGTTTCTGTTCGGGAAAGTTCACCGTTTCATAATCGACTTGATGTAAACAGGAACGAAAGAAAAATTGAACGCTCCCCGTCGCAAGAAAGGCATGAATAATTCATGAGACTTAGCGCGGGATGGAAGTGGGACGAAATAATGATATCGAATCAGTAATTCGGGAAGAGCGAAATAACACTCGTGCGATCTTATGATTTTCATCCTCGTTATTAAAGATGGATCCTCGAAAACAGAGTGGATAATCCTTAACATATTTTGCATAGAGTTTTCGAATTACGGTAACGAGATTATATAATCTCTTAGAGGAGTATGAATCAGCCCTCCTTTGTGGGATCAGTTTTGTTTGTTGGGAAATCAAGAAAACTTGACTGCGTAAAATTTCCATACTCCATTTATGTGAGACTGGTTCCGGTCCGTGTATTCTTCTCTGGAAAATCGCTTTTACGAAACCCATCTGCTAAATTTATGCAGAATGTTATATAATACAAGAGTTTTGTAATTTCCCAGTTAAATTGGCTAATCTTAAACTTACATTACTGAACTTAAGTTTATATACTTACATTACTATAATTGCATTACTATACTTACATTACTATGCTTATATCACTATACTTACAATACTGTACCTGCAATTCTGTACTTACATTACTATACTTAAGTAGTATACTTTTCACAATGAAATAAACTTCCACTACTTTGGTAACTCTCGGTAGATTCCAGGTGTCCCAATTCCCTCATTAACCTCTTTCATTACTCTTATATTTCAAGATAATTAGTCCAGTCCATTCAATTATCCAACTAATTTGTTCTCTGTCTTCACTTTGTCTTTTTCCGACCTTCAATTACTTTCTCCAGCTATCCATCTCCTCTCAGTATTTGACCGGATTATTTTCTCAGCGCCCGCTTCATTTCTTTAATTAAAACTCTGTCCTCTCCCAACCAACTCAAACGCATCTTCGTTTGTCTTTCATCAACCTGTCCACTTTTCTACTACATTATATGTCACACCCGCAGCTCTAAATTTTTATACCTCTTGTTTTCCTTATTTATTGGGGTTCGCGTTTCACATCCTTACAGCAAAAATCCGCGGCTTATAATTTTGTCATAATCTCGTATGTTTTATTCTTAATTATTCTTAACAGACATGAATGGGGATAATTTATTGAAGTATGCATTTAAAATAGTCAAGCAATGAGGACGGTTGTATAAATTCCATTGTAATAACATTGTTAAATAGGGCTATCTGCAATTTTGTTAAGGGCTAACTGATGATATATAGATTACTTATTTTTCTACTTAGGGACTTGGATGTCATTGGATATGACATTGTCGTAGATAAAGGGAGAATTAATTTTCATTTCTCTCATTTTATTTTCTTCCACTATCTACATCTATTAACATATTTGGTTCGTACCACTACACTCGGAATTCATGTACTCGTAATATACATTGGAAAAGATTACCTAATGATGTAAATATTTATTAATTCTATTAAATGTTTTGTTTTTTGTAAATAATATTTAGAATTCTTATCTTCATTTCTGGAGATAACACATGCAAAGTTACAAAAATCATAACTAATTTTAATATTTATTATAAAGGCAAAATAAAAGTTTAATTCTTTTTACTGATTTGTGAATTGGGGTGGGTTATTGTAATTTTGCTCATAAGGCCTACGAAGCGTCATCAGTAAACGAGTTAGCCTTTATTAGATATGTATGGAATCCAGAAGTTGCACGAGGACAAAGACAGAAAATTGGCTGCATGTTACAGTAGTCTTCCAGGAGTGGATACATAACGAAAGAACGCACATGCAAATAGATTTGCATATTTTCACGGGTGAGATATACTTTCATTACAAAGGAACAAGTATAAAGTTTGTTTAAGCGACTTGATCACACCCTTCGTTCAATCATTCTTCCGTTTCGTTCCATTACGGCACTCTCGCAAATTTCCTTCCTGGAATAGAAGTTTAACAAATAGGAAAAATAACAAAGAATAACTTCGTAGTCACGGAAGGATGAAGTTGTTTATCGAGCGAATCGGAAATTTCCGCGTTTCGCCAACTTAGCGCATAGAAAGATGTACCGTTGAGTGACCCAATTCCGAATCCATGCGTGCCCAATGCAACTAACTTCTCGAACCCAATTACATTAGATGATTCGATCATCGCTCTAGGAATTTGCACCCTCTTCCGAGGGAATACGCCTCAGTATTAGCCGTGTTCTGTGCGAGAGGGTCAGACTGTCGGATATCTCCTCTGAATAGATTTTAAGTTAATTGTTCCCTCTTTAGGCTTAATCGCTCTCAGCGTAAGTACCACACCAATTACAACTGCTTTTAACGAGATGTGTTCTCCCAAGTAGACGCTATACCAGTAAAGGTAATAATAATTGTAATAGGTAAAATAATTCTCTTGGTTTTCTTTTGTCATTACAATTGGGTTAAAAATTTGCTCATCAAATCTCATATCATAAAATCAGATATTCCCACTTAGATTTACCAACACTCTTAGTGGAATAGGACAAATTAAAATGTATAATTAAGTAAAGAATCTATGAGTAATAAGGCAATAGGTTGCGAAATTTAAAAATAGATACATTTTCAATAGCTACTTTTATACAATCGGCATTTTTTATGCACGAGGGAAATATCTCTTTGCACTTAGGAGTGTTCCTTAACCAATCAGAGTGAAAATTAGGTGATGAAAATAGTGACATAAATGGGGCTAGACTATTACTATACGTAGGTTCACTAATACGCGGAATGGTATTTTACGGAGCACCTACCCACAAATTGAGAGTCCTTTATTCGAATCCCAGTCATGGCCCTATTTTTGTTACTCCTATCAATAGAATATTCACAGTATGCACATTTTTTATGAGTAAAGCTTTTTGATATAGCCAGGTATTTATTTTGTAAAGGTGTAAAAATACAGGCATTGCTTATTCTAATAGCCTTGTCATCTAAAGTATTATCTCATTGTCAGGGTTATTCACCTTCGTAGGCTATTCACCTTCTTAGGTTTTCCACTATCTTGATCGAATATTCTTTTTATAAATATATTTTAGTACCGATAGTAAATTTTCTTTATTCTCACCAATGATTATTCTTTCCGCGGAGGAAATATTTATCGATAAAAACCGATTTCAATCTTATACTATCCATTCTGTAAAGGAAAATTAATTTTCAATGAATACCAGCACTAAATTGAAACATATATTTGTTAAAATTTGACAATTTTAATAATTTGAAGATACAAAAACATTCACTGTCTTTGTCAGCCGATAGGAACAATTTCTACACAAAATAAAACTAGAAAGTATCGATTAGAGGTTTTTTCCCTCTTAGTGGTAAGTGCCTTCCTTACCGAGCATTTTGAGATCTCTCATATAAAAATTTGGAGAAGCCGGGTATCTATCCCGGTACCTCTCGCATGCTAAGCGAGCGCTCTACCATATGAGCTACGCCCCCTGCTTTTGATCTCCGCAAATTCAATAAAACAGTACTTTCCGTTACTTTGGAAGAATCCTTGAGCATGTAGTGACAAATAGTATTTCATATCCAGAAACCTCTTTGATGCTGTAAGTATTTAATTCTATTTATTATTTAAATATAAAAAGACATGTATCTACGCGCAAAAGTGATAGTGAGTAAATAATGTCTAGATTTTCTTGAATTAATTTTAATGTGTAGGGAATGTCATGGGAATTCGCAATCCGCATTCTTTGAACTCGCATTTTAGTATTGAGTATCCGAACCTTCTGATTTAATATTTTTGGTTTTCAACTATGTTAAAGCAAATATATTTTTAATCTTGCCTTTATCGCGAATGCAAATATCTATTTAAAATTTATTTCTAAGAAGGAAAAAATTTTTACTTAATAAATACTCTCCTGAAGTGGTATTTAAGCATGGAGATTTTATATAAGAGAGAAAGTTGGAAGAAGTTAAGTTTATTTTATTTCATAGGGCATAACCCTAATAATACAATACTTTATACAATAATACAGCGTTATATACAAAAGCAATGATCAATTGTAACAGTTCAATTTAGAATAAATTAATATTATTATCCATTAACATTCATATTACTCATACATTATACCTTATCTGCACCTTTCTTACTAATAATTTATTCTCACAAACAAAATTTATATTCAAATTTACGAACATTAACTATTACCCCATACTAATATTATTCATTATATGATTATCATTCTGAGTAAAATTAGAGGGCAGCTGCAACAATCTCAATAATTAATTTCATAGGAGATGACTACTGAGTAAAAAGTTACAAAATTAAATTCTTCATTGAAAGACGAAATGAGATCTCAAATTCCTGCTTCATTCCAAGGACGTACTAATTAGGATATGATTATGAATTTTATTACATGACGCTAATTAAATCTCTTGCAATATAGAGCACGATCAAGTATTGGAGTAAACTAGGGCAGGAAAGAATGTTGTTATTTTGATAGTGTATATACTTAGACTGAAAATAAGTCTAACATAGCATAGTGACAGCAACGAGTGGGGCTTTTGTGAGTAAATTGTGATCGGTCCTTGATAGGAAAATCTTGGTCATGGCCGTTTCTTTTTGTAAGACCTTAAGAAAAGTCTACAACAAAGGGTTAAATCAGATTGAAATATAGCAGAAGGAGAGATAAGAATACATAATGTTCATAAACTGGAAAGAACGGTATCATAGATACTCAAGAGAACAAAAAGACGTAGATACATAATTATAAATAATTCCAGCTTAAGTTAATGAAACTGGTTTCATAGAAGTTCTCGAGCATGTACGGTTTTCAAAAAAAGGGGTGGAAGGAAAAAACTTAGGAGAAATAGTAAGAAACATTAATAGCGTAAGAAATTTTACAATTTTATGCTAATAAGAAACTAATACCTTTTGCCATGGCATAATTTATTACGGCATTTAAAGCCTACTAATAAAATATGTGCGAGCAAATAAAATTTAGAACGAATTCTGAAATCCTTGATTATTCTTAATGAAGATTATAAATTATTAGAAATTTTACGTAAGTACGATTCCTCATTTATGTTATAAATAAATGATTAAGGTGTTAATATATCCAAACCTTTTAAATAAGAAATTCTACTGATATAAAATAAATTTTATGGATTACCACGGTTTACGCTACTCTGATATCGGAAAGGAAAATTGAAACACCTTCTTTACCTTTCTCTCCGAGATAAAAATTTCTAGGGGTTTGAGTTAATTATTAATTATGATTATTTCGTTTTTTAAAATTAAAATGTATAATTAAGAATGACAATTCGATCTTTATTCATTCCGCGTATTTTAGTAATAGATGACCATTTCTACTATCCACCAAATTTCATTAATACACCCAAACCCTAAGGTTGCCCTTACAAGGGTTCGAACCCGGATCCTCGGCAGTGCAAAACAAGCACGCTAATATGTTACAAAACTCTTCCAATTTTTGCTAAAATGTTACAAATATCCTCAATAAATACCTAAATAACTTAAAAAAGCTTATTCTAAAATCATAGTGTTTGTAAAAAGGATCGTCTTTTCCTCGCGGTTGGTTTTCTGGAAATGATTCTCCCCTTCCCACGTATTCAATCTTTCAATTCGGAGTAACCTACGCGTTTTCTTCGCCTTCATTTATTTATGTTTCGATTTCGCCATTTCTTCTCCACCCATTGTCTTCCTTGTATTTCTAAATGTCCCCTTAAGCATCAATAAGGTCAGAAAAATATACTCCCCGCTCTTCTCTCGGAAATAAAAAGAAAGCCCCTTTGTTTGGAGACGACACGGAACAAAACGCTCAGGGAAACAGAGAGAAAGAGCAAAGGAACGGAGGAAAAACAAATAGTTCCCAATTGATTCACAATTGTCCTCTTCCTTTCCGTCAAAAAGTCAGAAATAAATAAGGGGGCATATTTCTGCGTCGCTTTCCGGCTCGATTAGATCTTTCGGAGGAAGTGCCCCGTGCAAGTGTCGCACGCATTAGCAATGATAACTCTCGGAAGGCTTTAAAAAGTTGGTAATTGCTTCCTGCCGTCGGAGAAGTTTTTCAGAGATTTACATAGAGCGGGTCATTTCCGCGCTATTTTTGAGTCGATCCGAAAGGAGATATGGGCATTTACTTGGCGCCTCTTCTTAATATGGAAATTTATGCCGTGTTACAAATCGACGTTATCTCGGAGGAAAGAATGAAAATTGGTGAATAAAGCGGTTTCCTGCACGTGCATGCTGCGGAGGTTTAACAAGAATAAGAGTTACGATTTCGTTTCCCCGAATTTTTCGCCCTGGTGAATTATCCTTTTTATGAATAGGGGAATAAATTACGAAGCTGGCAACGCTGAAGTTTTCTCCTACATACGGATAGCCCCTTAACTATTTCGTGTTATAACATCATAAGGTATGCCTCTTATCGTTTTAACCTTTTTTATATGATCTGAAGGAAAGAGGACTCAAAATTTAAACACAAGATTGATTGCAAAATTTTATCTTTACTCCATAGATCATTGTTTGACTCTTGTGTCAATCTTATTTACCATATCGTCCTTCAGCTGCCGTTGAGATGACGTGAAAAGGTTGAAACCGGTAGAATTTAACTATAAGAAAATCCATATTGAGGAATCTTTTACTGAACCACAGGAAAATTAAAATTAAAAACCACAGAAAATTTAAATAAAAAAAATTCTGTGGTTTAGTAAAAGATACTTCAATGTGGATTTTGTTAGAATTAATAATTACCACAAAGTTACGCCTGATTCCGTGTCGTTTAAATTATAACGTTTGTAGAGCAAAGACAAGGATTTGTCATCAGTCATATACTTAAGATAAAGTGCATGTTAATGTTAAGTTGAAGGAAGGCGAAAATTAAAAATTATAACCACATTATTTTGAAAATATTTAACTCACAATAACGATCTTCTTGACAACCAAAACCAAAAAAACTTAAATGACAAAGTGAAAAGAAATAGCATGTACCAATTCGACAAACATTCATACAACGTAAACCAAATTGACATAACACAGGAAATACTCGGATTGACAGGAATTGTTGGAATCAGAAATGGCTTAGAGGTTTCTTTTTATGTTCCATTGCTGTGCGATAACCATTACCTTCTTCCGATGCGGTCATGAAGATTCGTATATGATTTCGTGACAAATACGAAAAGAGTATTTTTAAAAGTAGAAACTGATTGAATGGCGAAACGCGATAGCTGTCATAAATCTCGAGATCGATGGCTTAGACACGAAAAAATGAAAATACCCCTTTCTGAATCCGAATTTATCGGTAATATTTACGACTTCTGATAACTAACTTTGGTCGTTAAGTTGGAAATATTGAATTATTTAGGGAATTTCCAGCTACAGATAAACGTAAATCAATCCTCGAATTCGCTTTCACTTCATCTATTCCGAATATATATCGTTGCATCTCTGTTGAGTTTCACTTTTAATATTTTGTCTGAGACAAAAATTTACCTGCACCAAAAAGTTTGTGGTTCGTCCTCATACGGTTTTATTACCGAAAAGCGGCATTTATTAACTAAATACATAAAAGTAATAAATTATACCGTTGACCACAAACTATCTGCAGATTTATTTTGAAAATCATGTGTTTCCTTTTTCAAAGAATGTTCCGATCAACCGAAAAATGTTTGCGTTATATACTTCATATTCATAACGTAAAATTTAGAAATCCTATGGCTAAATAAAATTCATCATGTCATAGTTTCTATTTTTAACTTAAAAGAATATTTCCGGTAGCTAATTTTATAGATTTAAATAATTCCTAGGGAATAACGATACAAACGAAATATTTCTTTGCTACTTGGATCGAGAATAAAAATAAATAGAAATTGATAGGTTATTTAGCAGTAAAAGAAAATCGTTCGAATTTAGTCTTAAGTAACGTTATTTTTTTCTACTTTCATATCCATAAGGGGCTTTAATTATAATAGCAAGAGAATGTGTGTACATGCAAAAGAAAGCAACGAATCAATATTTATCAATTTAATTTGCATATGGCTATTAAATTAGTTTAATGGTATGATTAATAACGTATTTGCTTTATATTCATATTTATTCACGAACATCTATACACATTTATTTATTGTTTCCATTATGAATTCAAGATGCTTTACAATTTTTGGTTGCTCTTAAAATTTTTTTAGCCGAACTGAATTAATTCCCATCAAGTAACCGAGTGATTTGTTACAAAGTTTAACGACGTCTCAACGAAACCAATTACAATAAAACTCCGCATGAGATGGGGCTATAAAAGCTAAATATCACTCACTTCCAAAATGAACGTCGTAGACGAACTGATCGAGTGAAAGCGAAATTAGCCCATAAAACATCCGAGTTGGGAGGAAGATAAGTGAATAACGTAAGAGGACCTCCTTTCGGTCCCAATGTATCATTTTCAGGATAAGAAAATATCGCCCTCTGACCTTAGGTTGTCCGTGCCAGCCCCAGGGTCACAGCCGAGGAGAATGACAAACGTCTTTCCTCAGTAATCTATCGTAAGGATTCATTTTGGTCGGCATCGTTCCTCAAAATTGGTCTCTGTTCTCTGAACTCTCGGATATCACTTCCTCGTACAAAAAATCACTTTCCTCGTGCCCTTTCATCATCACCTCCTACCGACTTATTTATAACCGATTTACTGGTGATTCGCATTTACGGAAAGCCTTCAAAGATTTTTCCTTCGATTCCAAGCCTCAGTGAATATTATTTAATGCGGTTTGCTATTACCCACGCAGACTTATTTCAGACATTTATTGCTCAGAGTGGTATATTATCTCCGAAGACAATCCTTCTGAAGTTGAATAGAATTGAGTCTGTTACGCAATGCTGAAGAAAAAATGAATACACAGTTTTATACGGATTTCAAAACGAAGAGATTTTAATGTGTAATAGCAAATGAACAGTTTGCTCTTAAAGCTAATTTAATGCTACCTGTTCTCTAAGTTAATACTCTATTGCAAATTTCAATTAAATTTCACCACTTAATGCTGCCAACCATTTATTTTATCGCACTTCTTATTACTCTAATACGATATTGAACATGTTGTTCCCTCTTAATCACGTAAATACATTAACCTGGTGTATTAATACAAAATACAGTCATTTTAAATTATAAGGCATAACCTTTTCATTCTAAGAATAAGCTTTAACTTGTATTACACGAAATATTTCGCCTTAAATATTTATGAGATTAAAATCTCTCATTAATTAGTTGAAATTCGTTTTCACTACACTCATGGATCATACTCATTTCATGATTGATTCATTTGTCATTGATTTATTGTACCCCGACAAAAATTATCAGTTATCTGAAGACTTCAACTCTTTCATTTGATGAACTGATATATATGTACATGTACATATTCTCTTTGCTTCGATTTGGTGTGGATTTTTTCTTCCTGAGTTTTCATAACCAATCCTGCTGTAATTAGTACGAGTAAAATGTAGCTTGCATACTGCAAGCAGATTGACAACACTAATTTCATATCGGCATCATATCGGGACGGTCCTCAAAAGAAAAAAAAAGGATTGAAAATATTCTGATAATTCGCTGCAATTTAATCGTCTGGGATCGAACCCGGGTCTTCCTGGTGAACTTACTATGCAGCACAACAGAAGAACGACGTCCTACATTTCCCTTATATTTCTTATGAGAGAAAAGTTAATGTGCTCTGGCATCTAACCCAGGAATACTAAGGTCTTATGAAATGTTTTTTCTAAAACTTATTCGTACCATACATCTTCCAGCCAAGCACGAACATCCTATCATTTCGATAAGTGCATCTAAAAAAATAATGAAAAACGGCTCCCATGTATTTTAAAGGGCAGATCTTTGCATCGTCCTAGCATCGAACCCAGGATAACTTTTGTAAAAGTCATTGATGTTTTCGAAAGTCCAAGACCATAAATATAGGCACCTTGAGTTTTACTTCTCTACCTATCCGGGAAGTATTTTTTAAAAATTCCGGAATATCAAAGCAATGCATTTAAACGGGAAAAATCGGGACTTTGGGGCCCTCTGGAATCGAACCTATGACACTGAGGTTCAAAATCGCAATTTTTCTGGCGGTTACACGTTATGGCCAATACGTCGAAAAAATTTCAAATCAATGACACTTGTGGTTTAGGCTGTGAATTAGTATCCTATCTATCTATCTATCTATCTATCTATCTATCTATCTATCTATATAGGTATGTTCATGAATGAATCCGGAGAAGCGTCTATATATATTAGATATTCTCATCCAATCCCCGATTTGATACATTTAAAAAGAGAGGGAAAGGTATTAAAGTCAAAAGAATGGCCATTTATAGAAAGGTTTTACCCGTTACTCGAACCTGGATTTGTAAATAATTGCTACTATAAAGATTGAGCATTATTAGTTTTGGTCAGATGATGGACACGGGATGGAAATCATTATAAGATAGACTACTCATTCAAATGATAAATTTAATAAATACGTTCAGAGAAAGTACATTTTCAGGAGATGTAAATGGTGGAAAAAGACGTCCCTGTTATATAGGCCACTCTGATACTGCGATGGAGATCAGAGAAATAGATGCTAGAAGGAATCGTTTCAAGATTATTCCTGCGAATGGTACGCGAAAGCAATCGATTAGGGAAGTAGAGTCAAGGTGCTTACAACCCCTGCCACGCGCCAAAAGGTGACTTGCAGGTATAATACATAGACATAGACTCTGAGCTCTCCTTTCTACAAATATATCTCTTTCACCCTCCATAACATTCACCTTCTCCTGATTTAGGAATTCCATCAGGAGGACGATAAATCCTTCACGGAAATCGCTCGTGCCTGTACGTTCGAGAGCATTAAATTATTGCCGGATTCTTAATGTGCTTCTCAACCCCTCATTCTGTTCTGTCCGCCGAAATTTCCCCAAATAAGCAGGTCATCTTTCCGCAAATGCCTCTCTCTTTTCCCGCCGTCCGTACCCTTTCCTCGAAGACGTTTCGTATTTTTTGGAGAGGAAATATTGGGTACGCCCAGCGCTCCCCTTAACGATTTTGTCCTCGATCAATTCCATTCGTTGGTACGGAGGGCGGCTATTTGTCGCGATACAGTCGGAGAAGATGCAAGAAAAGCCCCCGTAAATAGCTCAGGCCTCTATGTATTGATGGGCGGTTCTCAAGGCATTACCTCCAGTGGGCCATGAAAGCTTCAGCAACGATTTCGTTGGCAGCAGATAATTTATTTAAATACTTATCAACATGGATAGGTCCTCTCAAAATGAATAAAATGCATTTTCTTGTAGTAAATCATTTCTGACCGTACTTCGTGGAAAGATATTCTGAAATAAAAGAAAACACTGATATTTTCACACAATATTACTGCACACAATAAGTGTGTGGAAATTACAAAGTGTTTTCCTTTATTTATATATGTATTTCATTTGTCTTGTGGTACAGGACTTACGATAAATGTCTTTCATTTACTTTCATCTATCTTGATTTTGATTGTTCCTTGTTTATCGTAGGTAAACCTTGCAAGTAGAGATAAATATTCGGGTGGTAAGGGGTTCAGATATACATCTCTTTGAAAATTGATCATATAAGTAATAATAACTTAATTACAATAATATAGCTAATAATTCAATTTAAATAAAGTCTAAAAACTATTTAAAAATTCTGTCACAGGTCATTAGCAAAACACTTTAACAATCATGTCCACTTTCAGTAAGCCGACCAAAATCGACCACAACATTATCTTTTTATCCAATTAGAAGGTTTAAGTGTACTATGGGCACAATCAGAATTGCTAGACGCATAACATAGAATGATAAGAGCAATAATATGTGGTAATATGAGAGTTACTGAGGTATGAGTGATGTTAAATAACGGTATAGAACAAGTTCTTTCTTTAGGAATTGCTTCGAAAAGTGTAACTCCTAGTGTCATTATGTTCCCTTTACGTGGAATAGGTCGGCTTGCAACATGATTTTACTACTTATAATTAATAACAAATTACGTCAATTCTTATAAATACAATAAAGCACACTAAAACTAAATATGAATACTGATAACAATTTAACCTAAAGTTATATAAACTACGTGCCTTGAAGGAAACTACAGTTTGAGATATGAAAATCTTTATCTTCTCAAAGTAAACTGAAAGGCAGCATCACAAATTTAAAATATTGCAACTTTGATTCCACCTTTCAAAAGGAAAAGTTTGGAAAAATCTTTTAGCCTTCGCTTCGGTGGAATAACTCAAGCTCCCCATAAGATCGGTCCAAGAGGCGTTATTTAAAGTAGGAAAAACGTGAGATGCGCACGTCCTGACCTTTTTGCGGATTTAATTTCCTCTCGACTGACCACTCCTCCTCCGAAAAAGAAAGAGCTCCTGCCAATCTCCTTCGATTGCGCATTCCCAAACTCATATATTCCCCCTTCGATCCCCAGAGAGAGAAAAAGAACGACGGACCTCATCCTCTGTTTAGGAGGTAAATCCATTCCCAATACTTTTATGAACTTTCGCGCCGGCTCTTAAAGGGGGAAATGAAGAGTTTAAGATGTTGACCAATGGACGCCTGGCCGTCGGTCATCGCACCCTAAAAATGGAATAAGGAAGTGATGGAAGGGGGTCCGATCGAATTTTCTCCAATGGGAGGGAAAACCAATAATGTTGGAAGGGACGATCCACGGGGGAGCGGCTATTTCGCCTTAAATATAAAGTCTCGGAATTATGTTTGCTCTCGGCCTCGCAGTTGAAGAATATTGCAGTGAGTTTATATATTGAGGCGTACCTCGGCTGAGACGTCGCCCAGAAACTGCAACTATTCAAATGAAGAAGGAGAAATGTAAACATGAGGATACACAGCAATATGTACGTACGAGGGAGAAAATTCACTATCTCGTGGCGACTGTAAGGGTTCGTGATTCCCAGCTATTGAAAAGAGGCGAATTTATGTTTGAAAAGCACTAGAAGTATTTCGAACTCACGAGAATTCACTCGAAGTTTGTTCTTTTTGGATCAGATAATTATTTCTTGGGATACATTTTCATTGTTTATTGTAATTACTATCCAATCCTATATCCTTGTAAGACCCGAGTAGTTTTTAATATGTCATATCATTGCTGTAATTTATTAAACTCTAATAAACCCTAGTATGAAAAAAGATGGTGATAATTTCAGAGATAAGTAAGATTCATCCTTGAGAAGAAATACCTTGATTTTAAAAATAAATTTTACTGAAAGGCTTTAGAATATTAGCGTAATTGATTTAAATGTGCGTTAAAGGAATGTATGTATAAAATATGCAATTCATAGATAAGCGATTATAGTACCATTTATGTTTTACTGGAGGACACATGTCCTCAAATCTTACGGATTCCTTTTTAATATGTATCTCTTTAATAAGAAATATAGGTTAGTGGTAGCTAAGCGGGGTTTTTACCCTTACTTTTTTCAGGTAGAAATTTCGTGGGTCGCCATCCTAATCCGGACCCTTACCTCCTCGGGTGCGCCTGGCCGTAACAGCATGGGAGACCATAAAAAACTGACCGCGTGGAATATAAAAAGTTTTAAACAATTCAAATAAGCAACAATTTACTATCTCCGTCGTCTCACTCGTACTAAGAGATATACAAGCGTCTTTTGATCGAAGTTCTACGATGAAAATTAAGGTTTTTCGTGATTTTGCAAAAAATTACCCGTTTACAAACGGCAACGTTGCCGTTGGGTTGGGATAGGGGGGAGGGATTTCTATCAAAAATCTAGAAATCTATAAATCCTTCCCCCAACCCACCCCAACCCCCGTTGAGATATTTAAAACACCTGCCTATCTGACTGAGCAACGTTGCCGTTTGTAAACGGGTAATTTCTTGCAAAATCACGAAAAACCTTAATTTTCATCGTAGAACGTCGATTAAAAGACGCTTGTATATCTCTTAGGACGAGTGAGACGACGAAGATAATAAATTGTTGCTTATTTGAATTGTTTATAACTTTTTATATTCCAGGCGGTCGGTTTTTTTTATGGTCCCCCATGCTGTGACGGCCAGGCGCTCCCGAGGAGGTAAGGGTCCGGATTAGGATGGCGACCCACGAAATTTCTACCTGAAAAAAGTAACAGTAAAAATTCCGCTTAGCTACCACTAACCGAAGTATATATAGTAATAGTAACATATTTCTGGATGCGTCAACAGTTTAGGTTATTTGCACCGCTATCAAAACTTTTAATTTCCTTGGTAGAGAATATATTTACAGTATAGATTAGTGCCAAAATGCGATGAATTATCTCTAAATATGTCTGACAAGTCTCATTTAGGGCATAACTTTGCTAGAAATGTAATTAATGAATGTGAAATTGGAGGAAGACTTACGAACTAGTTCTTCGTAAATAGATTAGAAGGGTGTCGGAAAAGATGAATATTAAATGAGAAGCGTGACGCCTGTTTATAATTGTGTTATTTTTCTAAAATTTTATAGCGTGAAACAAATTGCCAATAATCACTCCAAACATCAGTTTTTATGGATTGAAATCAAAAGAAGTCTTATACAAAGAGAAACTCAAGCTAAAACTTCTACTCAGTTAAACGACAGCGTTTCTCATTTCTTCCTCAAGGGAGATATAAATTTAGGTTGATTTTCTTTCACCCGCTGTTTTCGAGCCCGTATTAGCTGAGGGAAAAATAAACATAAGCTACAAATAAAAGTACTCATTCATCTAAAATAATCCTTTCGAAGCAGTTCAGAGGGAGCGTTTTTCCTGTGCCTTTATTTTGAGCTAAAGATATTCTAAAATCACTTCCAAGCTTCCACAGTAGGTTGAAAAAAGTCGGTACTTCTCCCTGCCATTGAAAGCCAGTTCCCGCAGTTTGGCAGTTTCGTTTGAATGTTTTTGTAGAGAAGCATTCAAGCCGATTTCAACCTCGGGTATCCTTTTTAAAATCTATTTGCTCTTTCAAATAAGCTTTTAAGTTTATGATATTGTTCAGAATAGAAAAATCAAAGCCAGAAACATTTGCAGTTGATATTAATGTTTCGTTCTCTCTAAAAATGAGCTTTGAGAAGAAACTTTAATGCCTCTGAAGTTGGATTGTTCGTAGATCTTTATTTTTACGTGGCTGCCTTTTTAGATAAAGATTGTTAGCCTTTACAGTAATGAAATAAATTATATTTATTTAAGTCTTAAGTTCATTTTATAAAGATAAATGTAATTTATTTTATACGACATTTGAATTCTTCTGAGAAAACTTTGCCACACTATATAAGTTTGATTTCATGGCTCTAGGAATCTGAATTTATAAGTATTTCCACGTGTCCATACTTCTCATTTAGTGTACTCAGTTATAAATAGGAATATATATTTATTGTAAATTATTCTTCAGTTTAAAGCTACTTCAATGGTAACAAATATAGGAAGAGTAGCTAAAGCATTTTGAAAGTTCGATATCTTACCATTGACCGATTCTTACCGAGATTGATTATTTATTAGTTGCAATCATTTACTGATTCATTAACTAAGGTAAAATAGTAAACCCTAAGAATATATCAGGTCTCCTATAGTGGATGTAACATTATGAACGGGTCACTCAAATGAAATATGCCATATCATAAGTTTATAGATGTTTTCCCTTTACACTGTATTCATATTTCTCTACATGCAAATATTTTAAAAATAAGCATGCATAGGTCTACTACCTTTGGTAGATTTGTGTATTTTAGAAATCGTTGAGACCTATAGATTAGTCAAAACCTATTTTAGTAAAAGAATGGAGTGGATGTACACAGATGTCTACGCCACATTTTCTAATGTTGTTAAAATAACACTTTTCCAGCATTTCTCGTGTTTTGGCATACAAGTATCATCCACGGCAAACACCCACGACAGGCTACTGTTTATTAAGGGCATTAGTATGAGGTGAGATGGAGCTCATTCCAAGCGAATGTTCTTCGTCATGACGTGGAAGTTATGTGCAAATGAAATTTCGAAGTTTCTTTAATTTTCGTTCTGCTTTTATTCGGTGGATAGCGGTCATCGACCCCATTTCGCCTTTCAGAGCCATACTTCAACCTTAATCCAAAAGGGAAAAAGTTAGAAATGCCATAAAATGTTTTCATCTAGAGAGGCTTATCTCATCTAAAGCTTTATCTGACTGCCGTTACAGCACGTTATTTTGACCACTGATATTTCACCGGAAGTCTACATCAAACTTATAATCCCGCAGGTAGTTAATGCTTCAGAAATTAGTTAGTTAGTATTACAAAAATATTCCACGTACAGTTAAAATGTTAAATTCCTCTCCTTGGTCAACGTTTAGTAAACTGGAGATACTCTTAAATCCGTAGATTTAAATCAGCTTTCAGAAAATATGAAGAAATTACCTTCCCTTTCTGCAATAAACTTAATTTATTTCCTCGTAAGGCTTTACTGACAAAGGATCTTTTTGTTTACTGTTCCTACATTTCATATAAAAATATAGATGAACGCTGCAAAAAGGTTTAAATACACGGAATATCATCCAAATATATTATTCTGCTTTTTTCATTTCTACCTGTTACCCATCCTACAGGTAGTTAACAGAATAAGCTTAGTGTAGCTGTCACCATTTATCCATAATTTCTTAGCACAACATGTTTAAAGTAATAATAGTCCTCGTCTGTTTTTAATTCTAGTGTGTCATATCTAGAGATTATGTTTCCTGAAAGATAAATGGAAAATTATATTCCTCATGTATATCTCTGCATAATTCCTACTTTTATTTCAATGATAATACAGTTTATACATTAAGAGTAATTTTAATGTCAAAAACAGCCAAACGTCTACTTAATTACCAATCATAAATTCAAAAACTTCTTTCTGGTTTACTTCCATAAATTTTAAAGCAAATAAGATATTTGCTGATATGCATAGTTCATCTTTCGGTTTTTCATATTATTTTCTCCAAGTTGTCTATTTTTCTAGTAAATGGTCCAAATTGACAAATTTATTAACTTTCAGCCCCTATCTTTTCATCCCGAAAATCTTTAAATCCTCCCATAGCTAAGCCTCGTTAACAAAAACTTTACTTTCAGAAATACGGTAAGTATTATGAATAGAAACTATAGAGCATGCCTATATATATATATATATATATATATATTCATTCGGTATCGAAAATGTTTTCTGTCCGTTAAATTTCCAGTCCTTTCTTTTGTTTCTCTCATTATTTAGAATTCACAGTTGAATCGAAATCCTTTCATTTATTTGCCTTTCTCTTTTCACCACTCGAATTCTCCTCACCCCCCCCCCCTTTTTCAAGATAAATGCCAACCATTCAAATATATTTTTCTTTTCTTTATTAATTCACGTTCCATTTTCAATTGAAAACATCATACGTAAGTTGTCTCATGAAACTAATCATGCTTCAGATGAAATAAAACCGTAATAATCGACAACAAGTTTTCAGAAATTAATTCCATGGGAACACTTTACGTATTTTATTAGATTATAAATTTCATATAAGCTGTGGTTATCTGTTTTCTGTCTCAAACTCTCCGATGAAACATAAAACAAGCCTCCCCATCACTTCCATGAATAGGGTTTAGTGTGATTGAGTCCGATTGTGGAGACGAAGAACCTAGGCTGGAATTGCTCGCTATTGGTAACAGAATATATTTTCCATCTGGAAATTGAGTGAACATGATGTTAACACGTGTTGGAAATAGGCTGCTTCGATTGGTTGCGTTCCAATGGAGCGAGGAGTTGGCACTTAATCGATTCATGTCATCGCAAACAACTTGTGTTCGTGTCGGGCGCTACTAATAAGCACGTGTCATCCTTCATATGGATAATTCTCCCTACCCAAGCATACAATTCGCACTGAAAATAAATACATTAAATTTACTGAACTAACGATTTACGGAGCTATTTTTAACTATTCTGCAATATCAAACTCCCTATACTATAAAAATTTTTTAATCGAATGGAAATAAAACTTGACAATTTGATTCCTAGCCTTCCAAAGTATCGAAGATATAATATAAATTCATGCAGCATATTTTCGTTAAATTCGTTTTCTGTAATTGTGATACCTGTAAATGAACACAAATTACTAACAAAGGGTATGCGTTTGAACAATATAGAAATGATATTCCGCATTGGTATTGGTTAATTAGGAAATAGAAGCAAATGTGTCATGTCTATTGAGGTGTAATGAAGGTGCTCGTTCAGTACCGATAGTTTCTAAAGGTATCAACTACGCCAAATTGAAGTACTTAGAGACCAATGAACATTTCGTTCGAAGTATACATAATTTAACTAGATATGTTATAAGTCAAAATGTTGCAATTGTACTTGGTGTAATATTGAGTACCTATCCTCTATCCTATTTTGTGCCACAGGAATTGTTTCACTTTTTTTCTAAAAACGTGTTAAATACTAATATATTTATCCTGCAGTAGATGATAGCGGAGATTCTCAGAGATAAAGAAATTATAGGTGATTATTATTAACACTCTTAGCCATAAATTTTAAGTATATTATTTAACTTTAAGTTAAATAATATACTATTATTTTGTGACAACATGAAATGTGGCTTAGAAAAATAACGATGAAAACTGACTATGTAAAAGTCTCTGGATTTAATAAGTATCTTGGGTGTATGAATATTAGAGTGGCGATCAGGAGATGTTTTGTAAATTAAGCCTTACCGTTGTGGTTGTGTGTTCTAATGATGATTATAATTACAGTGACTTAATTTCCAATTATTGGTCAGTACAGGGTTAACAGATCAGTAACAGCACAGTGGAGTGCATTCATGTTTTAGATGTAGTTAGAAACTGTATTTAGTTGTAGTTGCCTATTGATAGCAATCAAACTTCAGTGAATATAATAAATAAATAAAAAAGCGCATAAGGAATCACATTTAAAGTAGAAATTATAAATTTATTATTCTTAAAGGCTACAAATAGACATTAGACCAAGTGGTGGTCATCTGTGAGGCGAAGAAAAAATCAAATAATCTGCCTGATATTTACCCTAGTCGAAAGGAAAACCTCCCGAAGACAGTATGTAATGCATATAATTACAAAATTTACAACAATTATACAATATTTTAAAATTTACTGCAATATTACAGTTATATATTTATTACAATGTTAAAATTAATCTAAAGTAAGCAATTTGATTGAGACATCATCATATAAGTTGAAGGATATTGATTAATCGATAAAGCTAAAGTAGAGTTGAGTATGGTTGACTTAATACGAAGAGATTCAGCGTTATAATCTGGCATTGCAAGGTGCATGGAGAAGATACATAAATGCAGAGGGAGGGTATTCAGTGTCATGTACTACTGATTCACGCTTCAAGGAGTGAGAGACACAGGTGAATATATTCGGAGATTGATATCGGATTTGGGAAAATACATCTCGGATATGAGAGCCTGCAGGAGATGGACCTCCTTTATGTGGCAAAGTTCTCGAATTTTTTCCTCCTCCACCTGTTGGTTCTCGCGACAGAAAATGGGGAAGAAAAAAGTGTCCTTTTTCGATCGCGTGGTCTCCGAGATCGATTCCTCCTTCTTTGGACTTCTTTCTTAAGATGCCTCCCTTCTCGATTTCCCTTCGTGAGAACCTACCGCTCGCCCTCTCAGGAATCGGTTCAGAGTTGCCCTCCGAGGTTCTTTTTTTTATCTCCTCCTGCTATATCTGTCGCGTGATTGAACGTCCCCGAGTCCCGCCCCGGCATAAATCAAGCGGACTTCTTCCGTTTATCATTTTTCGGTTCATGCGAGCACCGCTTCGGCGGAATTAGTCTCAAAGGGACCACTGCTCGATAATTTTTCGGTCAATGACAAATGGGCCCCCGTTAATTCGCCTTTATTTCTCGTGCGTGCGCTTCTTTCCCCTTGACATCGCACGCTGAAATTCGGTTTATTAATGAACGCATTAACCAGGCTACTGATTTTTATTCTTTGATTTATTATAACGCTTCAACGTGAATTTCTAAGAGCATTAGTCAATTTAACGTGACCTTGAATCGACATAATGATTGGAATTGTTTCACACCTTTGATTTTTCCTCATAATTCACAAAAAATAAGTTTTATTATTTACCCAGAGGTTCAGACTAAAAACTTAATTTATTTAGCCAGAACTTATTTATGGGTAGGTTATAGTATGACATGCTTGTTTATACTTTTATAATAACTTTCAGAAATGTATATATATTTTGAATATTATCTATTTAATTTCCCTCACGGATACTATTTATCTAATTCTAATACTATCCATCTTTCATAATTTCATCTTTTAGTATTAATGCTAGTACTATTTTAGCAACTGGTGTTTACCCTTAAAGGAGAAGAGAGAACTGAGTTTCTATCTTCAATTTTCAATTAAATTACGTAATTTTTGATTAAATTATAAGTATCATAACTTTTGGTTCTATAGTAATATTCCTTTAACCTATACAGAAGACAATGTCAGGCTATAAATAAAAAATGAAATTCTTTTTACTTTAACGAAAATTTTAATTCACTATTTTTAGAATAGTCTGTCTAATGCCTGTTATATTTCATGAGATATTCTAGTATCGTGTACTTCTTGATATACAAATGCATAATTTCAAATTAGGTGATATGTAATTTGGAAAAGGCCTGAGGATGCTAGTCCGCTAGCGAAACATGTAGCACCAATAAATTCTGCGTGAGCGTGCGAAATAATTCTTTTCTTCATCATGGCCCTGCACGAGGTAACACCTTCCCATATTGCGTTTATGATATGTAATCATTTCATTAAGACTCTTAAGCAAAATAATTGCTTAGGGAAAGGATGATACAAACTATGAATTATCCTGACATTTTTATCAAGAGTATGTTTTTTGAAAAGCTTTAGTTACAGCTAGTTCTTCTTAAAGAAAATGTGTCCCAAAATTCAATGTTTGGGGTAAAAAGTACCTCAATGGTATATTTAATTTGACCTTTTAAAACACTTTGATTTTTACTGTGGATTTCACATTTTAGAAAGGATTAAACTTTAAAAATATAATAGTGTAGCACTGTTTGCAATGTAATTTTATATTAACTCCTACCATCATGCGTTTTCCAAAGTTAAGCATTATTTTGTAGTAGTTCACTTTTTCCACCAGCTCCAACCACTATCGGCCTCTAAAATAAATAAACTCCGATTCCCTTCACCCACATTAATTCAACCGAACGAGCAAAAACTCACAAAGAGCACTTTCGTGGCGCCGCACAGTGGGGCAAAATGCCTAAAAGTTGGACATTATAAGTAAATCTCATCTGATCGGTTTGAAATCCGGTATGAAATAGTTTTTGAGGTCATTTATTCCGAATATGACATTGAAATTATTTTGAAATTATTATTTCGCAAACAAATTCACATTTTTTGGCAAAAAATACAATATTCTTATATCATGCCCATAAAAAAACGTGACTATAGGTTTCGTGATCACCGATTATGCATATGAAACTGATTTTTGTAAACTATTCTTTCGTGAAATCATTTCAGTTTTTATCAATAACGTGGATTAATAATTTTATATTATTTTTTAAATCCATAATTACAATTTTATGCGTACTTTTATTTTAAAATCATTCCAAAGAAGTTATTTAAATATGTTATTACATACATAATATCGCAAATACATTATACAAATATAAACACAAATATATATAGTATATAATATAAACAATTATTAAAAACAGGCTCTGATCCGTCCAAAGAATCATCTTAGCACACAAACACTATACCATTGTACATAATTATCGTTTCCAATTTTGATAGAGCATATGTAAAGTTAACAAACACATTTATGTAAAACATTACTATATCACAGCTTATTTACTTATAATTTGAAAAGGCACGCGCACACACACTCATACACACGCAAACACTAATTACTCTCCGATTCCGATCCGTCCGAAGAATCATCTTTCGATCCAGATTCTGTTGGGTAAGATATATACTATATTTGCAAGGCCTCGGAAGATAAAGCTTTCGATGGCTTGGAACGCATTACAACCTGGCTGGAAATGATAGGGTCTGAATGCAACATCATTCGCACAAACAAGTCCTCCATGGTCTTCTTCCTAGAGCACTTTCGCTTAAAATCTTCCCTAAATTTTCTTAACAATTTATTGCATGCTTCCTGTGCTTTCTCGGACATTTGTCCGATTGGCAGCAATGCATTTTGTATAACATCTCTTCCATGCAATAGTATTTTATGCACAGTTGTTGGCATGCAGAACCAGGGATATAACTGTACAAAAAGTGCATACTCTTCGTAGATATCTACATTTATTCTGTATCCAGAAGACAGAACTTGCAAAATTGTGTGAAATCTCCGAAGATGCTCCAAATTTAGGCCTGTAATACTGGCGGAAATTTCCAGATGCTCGAAAAAGCGGCGAGCTCTGTTGCCATCATTACTGCTACCATACACCTTCTTTGGCCGGTCAACTATCAAACTAAGCTGTCTTTTAAACTCTTCTCGGATTTTATTCCTGCGCGCCTCCACTAGTTCTTTATCCATCGGATTACGTATCTGCCACGTTTCAATTTCCAGTCGGTATGCTACTTGCAAGCAGCATTCAAAAAGACGAATCCATGCATGCAACGTGCTTAATCCATACTGGAGATTATCATCCTTTATTGGACGAGATATGTTCTCATCAATATCGTTGAACTCAGTGGATGTAGCGTTGCAGATGTAGCACCGTTGTGTTGACGTTGTGTCCGTGATAGCATTGCAGATCTTTCCGTCTATCATAGTTAGTTGCAACTTGTAGGTAATGTTGATTTTGTTACCATTAATTACAGTCTCCAATGGTGTAAGTTGCTTCTCCTGGCCGCGCACGTTTTCAACTTGCAATTGTGCATGCTGTTTTGATTCCTTCTTGAACTCGATCTTCAGAGGACGGCAAAATCGAGGAGATGCAGGTCTACTGTTGTGCCAAACAATTTTCCTCAGAGTCCCTGTGGTCACGAGTTGTAGTGGAACCACAGAAGTGAAAAATTCCAGAAATGCACCCTTAACCATTTCATCAACAAAATTTTATCTGTGAATAAGCAGAAATTTGTTAAGATACACCAGATAATGCAAAAAGTGACTTACCAGTTCCGTCCATTTCCTCGGCTACGGGATCCTAAGCTCGTTGCTGCACACAAAGATCATCGAATTTTGTTGATATAAAATCGTACACACAATTATACAGTAGTACGTCTTACTACGAATGTTCCTTTGTACGAGTGTTCCACACTACGAGCTGGCACTCAGCCGAAATATTGACTCTTAAGACGAGTGACATTTCTTGCTACGAGCGTGCGGGTACAATCGTATACTGCTTGTTGGCGCTGTCTAATAATTTCGCGGACGAGCTACCAGGGCAACCAAGGACCCGGTGGTAAGCTCGAAACAAAATCCCTTTTATAAGTTGGTTACGGTGGTCACCTTGGTAAGTGAGCCTAAAAAAAGCGGGATGAGTAGCTCAATGCTGATAAGACCAAAATGAAAATCCCCTTTCTATGTTGCTTACGTTGGTCACTTTGGTAAACGAGCCAAAACAGAGCGGGATGAGGAGCTCAATGCTGATAACACCAAATCAAAATTCTTCTTGGATCACCCTGCCGTCGCTCACTCATTTCATTAACACTCATCACTAACGCCTCCAACAAGAGAGGAAAGGACGTCGTTAGTACGTCTTAGAAACGATCTAAATCGTCATTTTTTCCGCAGACAAAAGGATTCCTTACTAACGACCACACCTTCCCCCAAACCCATTTTTTAGTGATTTAGTATTTCATATGTTAGTAACTTTTATATTTTTTGTCACTTAATGTTTATATCTATGTTTTATTTGAGGGTTAAATGGAGGAAGATACGTTTTAGTCCCAATTGCGCACAATAAAGTCGTCAATAATAATAATACCACCACATTATCTCACAAAAAGGTATTTTCGTAACTCTCTACTTCCCCTCCAATCCTTCATGGCTATTTAAGTGTGCAAAATATTTTTTCTGTAGTAGAAGATGCTATTCTTTGCGAAAGAACTCATTTTGTTTCGATGATAAGTAAGCAAGTGCCATACGTGTTGCCTGCAACGCGTCAACAAGCTGCGCGCATCGGCTACTTTACGGATACTGAGGTTACTCACGTATTTCATCAATTACTCGCGGAGGGGTGGTTCGGGGTGGCCAATTTTTTTTGGGTTTCATAGCTGAGATATGTGCCTACAATAATATATGTATATCAACGCAGGACTCGGCGGGACACTATAACTTTATGAAGTTTGTATTTTTGTTTTTGAACGAAATTAGTGCAAATTAGTGGTTACTTTTTATGTTAATAACATTGTTAATTTTGTTTCGGAGCTATTGTAAAACAGCATTTCAAATCCGCTAAAATTGCTAAGTCAATTCCATTTAAGGAATTTCAAATTGCGATAATGGGGTAGCGGCAGAGGAATTTTTAAGATGAGGCTATTTCGAAGCGAAAGCACGGATAGGCGTCCGAGCAGCAAACCTTTCACTTTGTTATTGATTTGTACAAACATGTGCATACTTACCTGCATTTCGAATGCATTTCTCGGCGGCTCAAACATTTTACTTGCCAACCATGTAAAAATAAATCATATCCCCGAACTTTTTTTTTTCTCATATTGACCACCTTTTTGGGATTTGGTCCCACTGTGCGCCGTTCGAACGCGTAAATTTTCTCCTAAAGGAAGCAGCACAAACATTAGTTCCATGGTGCCCTTTCCTCGGTTGCAAAAATTCCTTTTCGTAATTGGAAAAACGCAATGATTTCGCGTTCTATAGACCGTCGGCGGAATATAATACGATTCCCACTCCGGCGAAACCGCGCGGCGGAAACGTGTCAGAATCATCGCGCATTTAATCAAGTCTCCGCATCAGAATCACGGACCAAGTCAAATGGAAAAACTGAGTCGAATGGGGCACCGGGGGATATATACATATGGGGCTTTATTCAATGAAACGCCTCTGTAGTTTACGCGTTGAGCGCTGCGGGGATTAATGATCCAAATGGCATCACGTCCGGTGCCTCATCAATAAGTTCCAACGAAAATTTTCCTTTATTTGTAATTGCTTTCGTTAAAACGATTTGTAAACGGAAATTATTTTTTAAGACGTGGAAAGGAAATCATTTTGCGTTGCTTAATATGTTTCCCGGTAATTTATTCCATTTGGGACCCTTACATTACTGTTTCCCATGTTTAAACATTGAATTCTCATTGCCATTCAGTTTTTAATCAATTCCATATGATCGAAAGCAGATTCGAATGAAGCAAAGATGGTTTAGCTACAAAATAATATTCTTTTGTATTATATTTGCTTAAAACTCCCGAAATGAAAGTTTTCACACTTCCGAAAGAATATTAATAATTAAAAACAGTGAGTTCAACGGCATGTAATATTTTATTAGGGTGATGAATAATCGATAACTTAACTATTAACGACTAGGTTTCTTCACGGTGTAACTTTTGTTATAACCTTAAGATATTTTGAAATTTTCAAAGTTGGTTTTCTCATATTGTGAAACTATTTTGTAATTTGATAGGTATTGAATTGGAAGTATATTCGTAGAATATATTCAGTAAAGATCTATGATTTCCTATAGAGGTTTCATGAGCCATATTTGTGTGCATTACAGTCGGTAAAATACAGGAAAATGCAGATTGAATTTCTTTAGGGATTTTATAAGGTATATTTAGATATGTTTATCCTCAGGATATAAAAAAATTATCTCGATGTAATCACAAAGAGAAAGAATACCGAAAAAGATACGCTTTATCTTTTTAGCAGTAAAATATATGTTTCTCTAAATATTTTATGACATGTGATCCTTTTAACAATTTGATGCTCCCCAATACGTCTTGGTACGTGTTAGTCCCTATTGTAGATAGTTATATCCATCTATCACAGCAATCAACATTTGTGGGTAGTCATAACAAATAAACATATTAAGCTAAATGTTGAGTGAGGTAATTTGCTTTCCTCACTTATGACGAATAAAATGCATGGAAAAAGTCGCGAAAATGCAGCGAAAAACCTAATCATTGAAATTTTTAGGAATAGGCTTTAATAAGGATTAACGAAATTGAATGGAATTTTTCATAATCCCCCATGCGCAAGTAGCAATCAATCTTTTGAATCCTTGTACACTATAACCCCTGAACTAGATTTAAATCGAAAGGAAAAGAATGGAAAATTTTCCATAATCCTATGAAAAAAATCTGATGTGGCCAGCACATGACTTTCTCCATATATAAGATGTAAATATTTATCTACTACAGTATTTTCGAACTCTATATTCAATCATAACTTGGAAGATAAATTTTTAATTTATATCATATTATCTTTTACGTCATAAATATAATAAATAATGTTTTTCGAGACATGTTCGATGAAAAACGATGAAATTGGAATTCGCCCACAGCGCCCACAAAGTACACAATCAGCAGCTTCCGGTCTATTAGTATTTCATGAATAACTCCTAAAAAATCAGTTATACAAAAATAAGTTCCATACAAAAGTTATAGTAAATTACATTTTCTAAAACTTTTATAAATAATAGTATATGCCTAAATATCAGATTAATGAAGATATTTTGCAAAAACTGAAACGAGGTACGTGTTAGTCCCTATTGTAGATAGTTATATCCATCTATCACAGCAATCAACATTTGTGGGTAGTCATAACAAATAAACATATTAAGCTAATGTTGAGTGAGGTAATTTGCTTTCCTCACTTATGACGAATAAAATGCATGGAAAAAGTCGCGAAAATGCAGCGAAAAACCTAATCATTGAAATTTTTAGGAATAGGCTTTAATAAGGATTAACGAAATTGAATGGAATTTTTCATAATCCCCCATGCGCAAGTAGCAATCAATCTTTTGAATCCTTGTACACTATAACCCCTGAACTAGATTTAAATCGAAAGGAAAAGAATGGAAAATTTTCCATAATCCTATGAAAAAAATCTGATGTGGCCAGCACATGACTTTCTCCATATATAAGATGTAAATATTTATCTACTACAGTATTTTCGAACTCTATATTCAATCATAACTTGGAAGATAAATTTTTAATTTATATCATATTATCTTTTACGTCATAAATATAATAAATAATGTTTTTCGAGACATGTTCGATGAAAAACGATGAAATTGGAATTCGCCCACAGCGCCCACAAAGTACACAATCAGCAGCTTCCGGTCTATTAGTATTTCATGAATAACTCCTAAAAAATCAGTTATACAAAAATAAGTTCCATACAAAAGTTATAGTAAATTACATTTTCTAAAACTTTTATAAATAATAGTATATGCCTAAATATCAGATTAATGAAGATATTTTGCAAAAACTGAAACGAGCTTCGAAAAGTAAAGTTCAACTCCTGGTTAACCGATTTCCTCCAAAAACTAATCAACTCTAACGACACTAACCAAAGTACTATATATGAAATTTGGTGTTGATACGATAAATTGTTTTCATGTTAGAGCGCCCACAAAGTACATAATCACCTACTTCCGGTTTTTCACGAATAACTCCTGAACAATAAGTGATAAAAATATGTCAAATACAAAAGGTTTAATAAATTCCTTTTTCTAAAACTTTTATAAATAATAGAATATACCTTTATATCATATTTATGGAGATAGTTTGCAAAAACGGAAATTTGCTTCGAAAAATAAAGCTCGACTTCCGGTTGACCGATTTACTCCAGAAACTAAACAACTCCGTCAGCATTAACCACAGTGCTATATATGAAGTTTGGTATTGATACGACTAATAGTTTTTACGTTAGAGCGCCCAATATCACACACACACATACACATACCCACACGAACACACATACACACATAAACACATACAAACAGACATCATTCCAAAAATGGTCAAAACGTGTTCTAGGGACCCCAAAACATGTATTTCTGTTGAAATCTCGAAGTCGATTTTTTTCATGAAAACAATACTTTCTCTATACTATGTATATGGAGAAAGTAAAAAGGGGGTAATAAAAAACAAAATATCCCATACTAAGGAAGATGGTAGCTGGTTTCCTCTTTTGATAAAGTTAAGAAATCATTTAATACGTAATTAGTATTATGAGCATGCATTCGACAGCGGAAAATATTTTGCACATCTAAAGCGTGGCTTCCTCACCGGAAATCAAACTCTGGACCACTTTCACTGAATGTAATCGCGTTCGCTTTCCTGGGGACCTCTCAACTAAATCCTCTATCAATTTTGCTTTACGTTTTCTATATCCACGTAAATGTAATAAAAATTAGACCCCCATACCACAAGAAATCACTTAATGGCACATTTGCATGCGTGGAGACCAGCGTCTCCCTAAAAGAATGGGGGAGTCACATTCAGAGAGTCGATACAGTAAATCCAAACTCTCCTCTAAAGCAATGTATTCCTCGATCATGCCCAAGGGACTCGAATTTTCCAAACCCTTCAGCGCTTTTGCGTACTTGGGGGAGTCGATAGGGGAAGAAGTCCATTTATATCGTTTCAAGCTCTCTTTCGTGCTCTTCAGCCATTGATCGGTTCTTCAGATACTCTAAAGTATTCCCGCGCCGGCAATTCCTCCTCCGGGATACTCTTCCAAGATTGGCTAAATGTTTTTCTTTGTTGAACTCGGGCCCCTTCGATGCATCACACTATCAGCTATATAAATCTTGGGGATTACCAGGAGAGATAGAGGCAGAATATTTCCGTTGAAAGTTATTCTGAGAGAAATCGTTTGACTTTCTTTTCATATGAATTTTTGGAAATATTTTTGTGGACTATGGTATTGAATTTACAAAATTTTGAATGACTTTTTCTTTACCGTTTTATTTTCGGTTTCTATTTTCACAAATTTAATTAATTTGACTGAACCAAGAATACGATAATGCATTTTAACTATTGCTTAGATACGTTGAAGTTAAATCATAAGGAAAATTAGATTCTTTTTTAATACCATGATTTTCCCCCATTAACACTTTCAAATATTGATTAATTTTCTAATAGAATATATTATCAATATAATTGATTAAAATTTTTGCAAAAGAGTGTGAGAAGTAGAATAAATTATTTTTATTATATAAGTGTTTAACAATCATATCATCTCTGTCAAATTTATTATTATAAAGGTCGTCATTCCTTTAGATGTTCAAACTCTTTTTAAATTATGATAATTAAGTTTTATTTTTTCTTCGTGACTGCTTGCCAAAATGAGTTAGGAAAAAGTTCGTCAATTTTACTTTTCTGTGCAGCATGAAAGCCAATGAGTTTACCAGCGCATGGAAATATCCCAAACTAACTTTTCCTACTGAGTTTCCCACTGATGAGAAAGAATTACGCTGCCGTTTCCGAAGCGATCCATCTCGTGATCTTTGTCTTATCGAATAAAGGAATAGACTGCATAGGAAAACAGATGATCGTCCACAGTGCACTTCCTGCTATTTCCCATGACAGTTTTATACCGTCATCTCCGAGTGCAAAAAAATACAGTTGTCTTCCTTTTCGGTCGCACTCCAAACTTTCAAACGTTCTTTCCATATTTTTCCATTGAATTGCCAGGAGCAATAACCGGCATCAAATACTCGATTTTACAGTTCTTACTTTTCCTTTTGCCTTTACATAAACTTGCTCTCTTCGTAATGGTTATATCGTTGCTACTTCTTATAGCTTCCTATTCTTTCTTTATCAAAGCATACATTGAAGTTGAAGGTATCTTTAAAGCCGACTTAAGATGTGTGCATAGTTCTTCCCTAATATTCTCTATAATATAATCTATCACCTCTTTTCCACACATCTATTACCGGATTTCATGGAATGATATGAATGTATTAACAAGAAATATTGTTCATAATTTCATGACGATTCCGTAAATTCTTCAATTCTTTATAGGTAATAATTTCATCATAAGTGAAATTATAAAATAGTCCACACCCATTTTATGCAAAATATATTCTTTACATATGAGGATAATAGTATTTTCTTTAAATAAAGCTATCAAGAAACCGTTAATTTCCTACAACTTTATACTGGTAATAACTAATATTCACCGTAAAAACTATAATTAACATGCGTCAAATTGAATTTTCTTAATTATTTATTGATTATTTATTTTCTTCCTTTTATTATTAATATTTAGAATGAAACTTTATATTACGGGAATCTATAAATTTAAGTTAAATCTGTAACAAGAAACTATCAAATAAATAGGCAGTACCTCAAAGATATATAATCATACGTTTTCAGATCTTTTTTAAAATTTCCATCATTTATGCATATAAATGCGTGATTCTTTTCCTCTTGACTACTTTCTCTTCTCCTTCTTTTATTCCCCATTTACTGTCGACAAAATCTCTCTCCTCATTCTTCAATATCATCTCTTTCTCACTATCATTCATCCCAAAGATAATCCCACCTCAAAGATATTCGCTAATGTGACGCAAATCCTTTCTTTCTTCACACTCGCCCTACTTCCAATCCAACCAACCTCCACTCTTCTCTATCCCTTCTTCTATCAACTTGTAAAATCCATTGAAAGAAAAAAGTCGCTTTGACGGAATGGTGGAAAAATAACATCGGATTTCCCTGTTCAATACTTTCATTTGGTCAATAATATCGATCATTACTGATGATTCCGTTTGGTGGAATCAGGTCGCATTGTCTGGAGAAGGTCATCTTCCATTCTTATCGAAGCTTGATAAGAGTTTTGGATGCTATTTCCAATCCGTGTGCGTATCCTATTACGATATTTTCTGATAGTGGGATGGATAGAGGATAGAGCTCCTCGGGCCGATAGCGATTTTGGGAGATTTGTAAATCTCTCCTTAGGTGGCTTACAGCGTATGCTTTTCTCGCCGCATTCAGTCGGCAAAGTTGAAATATCATCCAACGCTTTCTTACGCTCACCCATGACGGATTGTGATAGTCTCCATTGGAATTTAAATGAAGATGACGGTGGGATTTGTCTCAAAATCTACCCATTCATACGATTAAAGGAACAGTAGTGTTAGTAGATGTTACATCTTGTGATCCTTGTGTTGATAAAATAGTTAAATTATTCTAGCGTTAAATAAGTATTGTGAATCGTAAATTGATGTAATTTCATAATAAAAACTTTTGACTTTTTTATTAACAGTTTTTTCTCGCAATTTGATTGGATGAACTTTTAATAGAATTTTCATCACCTATGCGTTTAATGAATTGAATAGGTAACGAGTTTTTCTAATGAACTATTAAGCAAGCAGCTTGTTATTTCTATAATTCAAAGAAGTGTGCTTTTCCACGCAACACGACTTCTTTGTACGTCGAAAGCATTATTTCCCCCAAAGCCAAGATTTTCCAGCTAAAACAACCGATTTAATTATATTATCCCTCGTTATTACTTGACACGGGAGCAAATTAACCGTTAATTCAACGCTCGTTTTAATCAACTTCTCCATTAAATTGCGCCCAGAAAATGTATAGTTCCTCCAATGACCTTTACCGGTAGAATAGCTCACGCCTCTACAATTATACATCTCAATTTCTTTCAGTATTTTAGCCCACGCTCTTACCGGGTACATTCTCCTTCTGTAAACCTTCTTTATAATTTTGTGTCTACGTTTATAACCTTTTGTAGATATTTTATGTATGTTTCAGTTGAAATATCTTGGCCTTTATTTTTGTGCTCGGTTTTTTTTATAATCAATTTTCTTCCGAGGACTTCCGAGGACAATTAAACAGCTTGCTTCCTGAATATATTTCTTTTCTTGATATTTAATTTTCCAAAAATTGAGAATTCGTAATATATATTACCTTGTATAGCCGTTTACTTTGTGTTATGTATACTCAAATTCTCTCCATTTACTACTCTGTTAGACAAACCTTTTACCAAATTTTGTAATTTTTCTCATCTTCTCATGCTTAAACATCCTTTAAGCAAGTATTGTTTATATAAAAGTGCTTCAACGTCTTAGGTAATTTTGCACATGTGCTCCCGGGAATGTGTCCAGGAATCGAACCCGGGACCGTGTTCGCCGGAATCGAACGCGCAGCCCACTTGGCTGTTTGGGAGGCGGCAAGTAACTTCTGGAGAAATATTTAAATTAACTACGTAAATAGTTGAATATGAGACCTAGAATTACGACCCTCCTTCAGAATTGAATGGTTTGATTTTCATTTTACACCCTGAAGCATCAAGTTACGGGCTATACGAATGCTAAAATTTCAGTCACCACCAAAATATCTTAGCGAATACCATTAAGTATCGTTGAATTCATGGGGTAGAAAAAATAAGATTCATCCTTTGGGTATTTATCACATGAAATATTTGGAAATATATTATGTGAGGAAAGAAATATTATTGAAATTGGTAATTCAGTGAGATGAATGGCCAAGAACATCATGCTAATATCCTATGCTTACGTTGGTATCTTAAATGCACTGAAATGCACGTACTCTATACTTAATGATGCTTCTTGTATTATAAATGTGTGTAAAAATAAACATATTTGTATTATTTTCTCAATTGTAAGCAATCAAAATTGTTTTTTGCTGTTTTATTTTGCGATGGAGCTGTGAGTGGTATAATTCCCAATTTATGATTGACTTTGTCGTAACATGTGGTGATGTAATACACGCTCTCGAAATAATGAGTTCTTATCTAGAAATTCGAAAATCATGATAAACTCATGTTAAAATACAGAATAATAATCCTCTAAGATAAATGTTTCATTACCACTTTTTTACAATATGCATTCTTAAGCGTATCACGTAATGAGTGAAATTAATTGCTTAAAAACAGATTAGTTGTATTTTTTCAAGGCTATAATTTGTCTATTTATTTTTTATGGTAGCATTGGTTGCGTTTTATTTCTTTCGCTTACTGCTTTTTACGATAAAGGTGAGATAATCTAAGACAAGAATTGTTATCCGACCCTAACTACTTCAAAGAAAAGTCATAAATTCAGTTGAATTTTCATACAGTCTATTTAAATGACCCAGATTCACATAAAATGTCAAGGTTCATAACTCTTTTGATATTTCAAAAGCAGGCCTATTCTATTCAGATATAGTTTTAGGTTAAGAGGAAGCACGACGCAAATATATATTTAGTATCATCCTCAAAAGTAAGAACAAAAAAGTAAAGGTAAACATACTTCAGTATCAGGGTCGTGATGCATAAATATTGCGCATAAAAAGTGATGAAGATATAACAGTTCTGAAATTGTTTGGGAGCAGCACACCGGTTACGCATAAAATGTCATAAAAATTCCTCTATGATATCACATAAAAATAGCGGCTAAAATATTTTCTCAGAAACAAAACTAAATAAGGAAATAGGGGGTGCGTATTTTTCCTATTATATTAAATACGACGCAATATTTGCTATCGTAATTGACTTCTCTTTATTTGCATACCTCTATTTATTGAAATCTGCGTATGAATTGTCCATCGTTGTTGAATTTCAATCTTTGAATACTTTTCAATAACCTGAATATCTTATCATTAATATAATCGTTGCTGTTAATAATTTTATTCATCAACCTTTGCATCCTATCGAGCGATCCAGTAATTCAAAGCTCTTGGTACATTTCTATCGTTGGTATCCAGTTATACTTTTAAAATTCCCAGTTATAGGTGTCAATAATACTTGATATAAAGTTTTTATGTAGTCTAAGTAGAGGTTTGCATGGACCGAAAATCTCAGCCCAAACCCGGCTCGGCCCGTTCGTCGTTGAGCCCGAACCCGAACGTTGATACTAATTTTCGTTCTCCCGAGCCCAAACTTTCCATAAATCGCCCTTTAGAAAATTGTTGTGAATTGTGAACAAATACATTTTTGCTCACGTTCTTTTATTTTTAGTCTATGATCGTCACGTCCGATATAATTTGGGTTATGAAATTTTGATTGTAGCTCATTCCAACCGTGTTTGCAGTTCTACGCGTTAAATATTCCCGTTAATCTAAATTTCTTTCATCTAGAAGATAACGATTCCCATCCTAGCTGAGATATCTGATATTTAGGTAGATATCTATAAGAGAACGATTCCCATCCGTGTTTTGTTCTACCCCTAGAGATGGCATGGAGATTTAATTCATATTGTATACTTCTTATAGGGTCAGTAACCCATGACTCCCCGATGTTCTCTCAAGTGATGGCGACGTATCGTGCATGCAAAACACTAAGCAAATAAGGCTTTTAAAGATTTTTTCAAACCTCTAACACTAAAATTTTTAATTGGAGCGAAAGGAGTTTTGTGTGCATGGATAGTATCAAAGTATTGAGAATAAATAGAAAGGATATATTCTCAAATTATAAGTATTACTTTAAATGTAGTGAAAAAAAAATAAACGGGAGTCAAACCACTCATTGCGTTACTTACTGTTATAGCAAACCATTTATGGTATGGATAGACTGGAAAATCAGAAGACAGGCAGCATGAGAACAAAAGGGTAATGTAATATCGTGAGATTAATGACAGAAGAAAGTGGAATTCGGGTAAGAGGATGAATTAAGGAATAGACAAGGATTGGGAGAGAGTGCGAGAAAGGCGTGGAAGGGCAAAACAGATAAAATAAGAGTGCGAAAAGCAGGCGTCGCAAAAAAGCGGAACTTTTAGCGACACGCCTCTTCGCCCTCATCTCTCGCAAACGAATGCGGGTTCCGTCCGAAGGCACCTCGGCTGAAAGCTGGACTCCGTGGCGGTAATTACGTTTCCAGGAGACGAAATGAAGAATGAGTGCGATGGATGGAAGGTGTGAAGGATGCTGGTGATGTGAGGAAGAGTGGATAATAGTAGATGAAGTAGTTTACGAGAAGAAAGGGAAATAAAAGAAGAAAAGAGAGGACAATGTTTAATTGAAAGGAAGATGAAAATTTAATGCAAAGAATGTTTAAATTTAAGGCCATATTTTCCTCGCAAATTTATATAAGTAGTGTAAAATGTAGTAATATATATTTACGCCCTCATTTTCAAAGTGAGAATTATGAAAAACTGGAAATTAAAATAGAACTATTCTCACAAAAATCTAGTTCATATTTTATTCAAAGATCACTTTGCACAATCACACACCAATATTATCAATGCCTGAAATCTAAGTTCTCAGGCCGTACTTCATGGAACGACATTAGAAATGATAAACAAACTTTGTAATTTCCACAATAAAACTTTAATGGACGACCGGTTTCAGCTACAAGCTATCATCAGTTTAAACAATGTTTTAATAATATAATTTTTAATAATAATTATATAATAATAATATAATTTTTAATAATAATTATATAATAATAATATAATTTTTAATAATATAATAAGATAATGTTTTACCTGATGATAGCTTGTAGCTGAAACCGGTCGTCCAATAAAGATTTATTGTGGAAATTACAAAGTTTGTTTATCATTTCTAAGCATAAATGCTTATAAATACGACATATTTTGGCGGATAAACATCATTTTTAAGTGTGATTTATTAATATTTAATGATAAAACAAGTATTCATCAAGTATGAATGAAAAACTTATAAAAATTTAAGAGCGGGAGAATGTTATTTTCGATGAAATATTGAAAACCCCAAAGGTAATTTAGATAACCGAAACACAAAAATGCATTATAAATCAACTTTAAATTCAATAAAAAAGGATTCATAAAAATAGGTTAAGGAAGGCAAAGGACAATTGAAGAGGGGATTGTTTAGTGATAATCTGAATTGATAAATTATCTTCTAAGAGTCTTACTAGAAACCACAATAAATTACTCCATGTACCAAGGGCTGTATCGCATAAAAGAGTTTTTGTGCAAAAAGCCACACTATTATTTACATAGTTAACCTTTTCTTGGATTACAATGTAACCTGTGCCGTCGGAAGAGACAAATTTGAGGAAAACTAGCTACGGTTTCATTAGAATAAAAATGTTCAGGAATTTCAGTTAAATCCTAAGTGTGTATTATCCTTTGTGTATCTTACCAATATGTATAAAATGAATTTTATTTTATCATTTTAATGATCGTAGCATATACGAATATAGCGGAGTGGAGTATAAGCCAGCATCGACACATAGAATTTAGTTAAAAATCCCAAGGAAAACTCCCAATATTTCATCTTTACAACTCCTTATCGATTTAGGGTTTTGCGCTGGAAAGGTATTTTCTGAACCACATGATTTCTTTATTGATGTTAGAAATTATGTATATTCCTTAAATATACCTACGTAGTTATGCACATATATTCGGTAAAATATTTTTCTATAAACACACTCAAAAATGTCATGATCATATTTCCTAAATTTCAGTCAAGTAATTATACAGAAGGAATTCAGACAGTATATAATTTTATGAGACACGCTCCAAATTTGCTTGAACACCACACTCTTCACCCCAATTGAATTGCTTCAATTTGGAAAGTGTTGGAGGAAAGGTGTCTAAAATTATAGTAGCGCATACTGGCTGAAAATAGTCCCCAGACATGCGTGACCGATCTGAAAAAGCTCAATTTAAAACGTTGAGACATTTCCATCCATCAAGTTTCTTATCGTCACCCGAAGGTTGAATGTCAACTCCAATCACATGGCTGAAGTTCCATGCCTTTCAAATAAATCCGCAGAGATATTTTAGTAACAAACTAAGCAAATAAGTTTATCTATTACTTTTCATATAAAAATACTTTATTGCATCTCTACTGTCATGAGAGAGCGCCAGCACTTCGCTCTCCGGACGTTTGTGAATAGTGCCGAAATAATGAGATGAAACTAATTTTTGACCCTAAATAAAACCAAATTCTATTTATTTTTTTTTCCAATAGGGATTAAAATCTTATTGTGAAATAGTTGCAATTAGAAAATTAATACGCAACTGTTTCGAAAACAGGAAATCATTCTCAGAATCAGAAAATGTACAAAAAAAGAGTTAGCGTTTAAATCAAACGAAATATCAAAATTTCATAGATAAGCCCTTGATACCCCCTCAAGATATCTTTTGTTAAATTGCTATGGAAAAAACAAAAATATCAAGCAGTTAAAAATTATATAAAAATTGCTTGAAAAGTTCTGGAAAGTAAAATGGTGCTATTCAAAAAACCAAACTCCGTGAAGTTTCCTAATACATGAATATTTTATTCAGAGAAAAGTATCTAAATAGGGATCTCACAACTTTTTTATCAAGGGCTTCGTACTGTGCATGGAGAACGTAACTTTAAAGGTAAAATCCCGTTTTTTTATCAATCACATACCGTGTGCTTTTGTCATATCTTCAGACATTTTTTTAAATTTATAAATAGGTTTATGTAATTGGTGCTTACAATGCCATGATTGATAATAATAGTATATTTTTATAATGAAGAATACGTAACTTAAGAAACATTTAACTTGTAAGTAAAAGTAAAGCTTAAGCATCCCAAGAGAATGCTCAATAGAGATGCCAGCACACATTAAACAAATGTCTTGTTTATATTCAATACAATGAAACAAAATAAAGATACAATTAATTGTGTGAAATTTTAAATCTTCTTCTCAGTTTTTGGTTTTAAAATGATCAATCTATAATAAAAAAATTCTTAGAATTATTCTCAGTTCCAAAATGATCAATCATTTTTCATCATAGCGAAAATTTATTTTATCAAACTTTCGTTTCCACATGTATAGCGATTTGAAAATTTAAATTTTAAGGAACGATAAAGTCCGTCTCAAATTTTAGAGCTATTTTGGTTTAGAATTTTGAAAATCGATTGGAAATTACCGGTCTCGCTTTTAGGAGCAACAAACAGTTTTGCGTTTCAGTTAGTAGTGCATACATTTTACGCGAAATGCTCGCTCATAAATGCATTTGGTTTCATGTGAAGCTCAATTTTAACGCCCTGAGTGCTACGAGCCCCGTAGCTTTTATGGTCGTAATTCAACTATCTTTATGACTACTGGAACCGCCATTACGATTTTAAAATGATTTTCATTTGAAACTAGCGATTTGCCGGAATTTTTCGGTCACTTAATGCACGTGGTGCTGCAGTAACTGTAAGAGCGGGCATTATATGAATATTTCTGGTGTATGGTTCATGCTTGATCCGTCTCGCAATCGGATTATAGCCTGGATTCACTTTATTGGTTTATTTTCATGCTTTTATCATATATTTTGATTTTAAGCCATCATTCAGCTGTTACATAATATTTCAAGGATATTAAAAATATATAATTTTTTCAATATTTCAATATGTTAATAATGGTATCATTAAGAACAGTACTATTCCGCAATCTGCCCTAGTCTTGATTAGAAAATTGAAGTATAAAATTTGTATAACGGACATTTTATATTACGATAACATAAATTCATAATTTACTGCTATAGATAGATAGATACAAGACTTTATTAAGCAAATTTGAGTCATTTAAGACCTTCCTTCCAGTCAAAATACAAATGTTAAAAATAATAATGATAAAATACAAATCTGTAGTACTATTAAAATAAAATCATATATTTAATATTATAATACAAATATTAAATTAAAAACCCGACATGTATAACAATTAATAATAATAATAATAATAATAATAATAATAATAATAATAATAATAATAATATTCCGATATTACAGTACAAAGCTAACCTAAAAATATTAAAATACGAATATCGAATACAGATGTCGTTTCTTTATTTTGATTGCATTTCGCAACTTTTTTGTTAATAATGTTTTAAATTTGAAAACTAAAACTCCTGCTTAAGATATGATATGGAATACGTAGTCAAACAGGAGTAATATAGCCTGGATTCCAAAGTTTCACATAGTTTACCACCAAGCATCGCACTCTAAAAATTCACCCATTTGCATATCACCTCTCAGAAGCCAAAGGAGTGGCTTCTAATTTAAAATAAAATTATTCTCCGTTATTAAGGGAATTGCTCCACAAAAGCAAGGCGAGAACTTTTTACGAGATTGAGGGTGACTGAATTTTCAAAGCTCCAAAAAAGTAATTCATGCAAATAAAATTCCAGCGAGATTAATATTCCCTCACATTCATGTGTTAAGAGCTAACTTTGTAAGCAATTTTTCGTTACCTTCATCACATCAAACGAGAGCCTGTTTGCGAAAATTCCGTACAATACAGGGACCAACCCCTTTTGTGAGGGAATCTCAGGAATCATAAGGAAAACACTTTCTCATTTGAATAATAGCTTTTCGAGATAAACGGGACATTAAGCAAGAGCAAGAATGACTCATCAAAAATACCTTCGTCGTTGGTTTCAAAGTTATATGAAAATGAAGAGGCAAAAAGGCTTGTTAATCCATATTTTTTTTAAATTCCCCAGCTGATGAATAAGGCGTTGAACCAACCTCGGCATATATTCTGAGTTTATTAACAAAGAGTTAATATAAGAATGAGGAGTTTTTGCGATGCTTTTGTGTCGGTGCTAGCCTAATCAATTATTTTATGATTGAATCATTACTCCATTTGAGGTTGAGATTTCTTATGTTGGGGTAATATTGAAGTTGATACTTTTGTTTTTAAAAACTCCTCTGAAAGCAAACAACGGTTACAGGACTGCAATAACTCAACAAATACGTTAAAAATCTTTGTTTAGATTGGAAACAGTGCATTTTCAGGAATGAAGGGCATAGTATCCTTTCAGTGAGCTATTTCCCTTTTAAAAAAGTAACTATTGTAATATAAATTTCCTTTGATATTCACCTGGAGTGAAAATCATTGACGTGATATTCATTTTAAGATTCTCGGAGACGGAAATTACACTGCTTTTACCAAATGGTATTTCCTCTATTCCCTCGTAAAATATGTCTATGAAAATACCCAAAATGAGTTGGAGTAGTAAGTGAAGTCTTTTGATGCAGTGATTTTAACCCACCAATTGGACCAAATGACAGCTATTTTGTTGATAATATCTTGCTTAATTTACGTTTTCTTAGAGGCAATAAAATATCCGTAATTGTAGTCTAGAAAACGCGTCTAGGGTCTGCCTAATGGATGTTTATTCCACCTGTGTAGTAAATGTAGCGTAACATTCTGCATACAATATCACAATGATGAAACTACACCTCTAAGAACTTATGTCATACTCCGAATTGTATCTGAAAATCATATATGAAGCTACAAAGAGTACCTTGGATAGAAGTAATACCTATGTGTAGAGTATGTGTGCAACAAGCACGGTATTCTAAATTTTATTCTTTCTCTCTTTACAATGGACCCGATTTTCATTTTAGCCGTTCATATTCTGAGCATTCATCAAAATAACTTCTATGCAATTTTACATATAATTGCCATTTTTTTAATAGTTTTGACTACAAACAATCGTAGATCTAGATATGTACTGAGCACCCTAATCATAAGGAGAAGAATAATCTCTATTTAAATAAATGCTGGAAATAATTTTGTGTCATATATTCAAGAATGCATGGAATATTATTATATTAAATTATAATACTAATAATGCTTTACGGTACTGACAGTGGTATTAAAAATTCATTTCACTCAGTAAAGCATTTTTGGAACAATAATAGTAAAATTAAGTTTTATTGGAGTTTATTTGTAACAATAACGAATAATTTACACATATTACTTCATAATTTTTACATTTATAAATATAATTTAAGTTACCATAGAGTCGAAAATACCGTGATTAGGGAAATGAAATTGAGGTAATATCTTTGTTAATTATTACTTCTTTGTTTAAAAGTCATCTGATGACAAGCCATTTAAAGCTAAGCATTACCTATAATGTTTTTTTACTTAAATTGTATTTAACTATTGCGTAATTTTTGAAATTCTACATGCAATCTGTTTATCATATTACTTGTTGATAATAAATTGAAAGTTACATTTTTTGTCAGAAGGTTGATCATAATGTATATGTTATATATACGTGTGTGTTCATTGTTGCTGTTGCCTCGGTGAAGCACCTCCTGAAAAGTTCATCAGAGCTTAGGAGGAATTCACCGGTAAAGGGCAACAGTAGCATGTAAATAGTGGCATGAAAAAAATATACAGTATTGTAAAATTTGTTCACTTAATAAAAAGGTATAATATGTAAAAAATCAAAGAATACAAAACAAAGTGTAGGCTCTGAATCACTGGGTACTTTGTGCATTTGCTAATATGAAAATATCCTAAACTTTTTAGGCGTAATATTTGATGTGATTTGAATAATATCATCAATACTGCATTGCACAACAAAGTTACTCCTGAAAAAGGATATACGTATCCCGCGAATCCATAGCTGTTTTTCCTCTAATCTTTCCGTCCACCTCTCTGAACTAATGGACACGTTTTCAGCGGCCTTCTTCATGGAACGCACGGGAAATCACTGCGCGACCGAATCAGTTTATTCTCCGGAGATATGAAGTCGGCGGAAAGAGATATTAATTAAAGCATCCTCCAAACTACGAATCGCAGTCACGTTCAATTTAATTTCGTTGTTTTTCGGCTTATCGTGAAAGATGAGGGACGCATATTTCAATTACTCTCTCCCGGATCCCGCTTATCTTCCTCCGCCATGTTTCTCTTTACTTTTTTAGCCCTCGCATTTTTTCGGATACCTCCCTCTCTCTCTCTCCATTTAAATCCTTCCATTAACTCCCCCTTCCTTTTCCGGTATTATCTGCTACGCCAGTGCCCTCTGAGTTTCAATTCGTCCACTCGCTCGTACTCCCCGTGGCGGGAATATTTGAATTTCGCTGTTCACTTACCTACCGACCTCTATCTGCTGTGATAACAGTTATCGATAACGCTTGCAGAAATGCATTATTTTAGAGCTCCAAAGCTGTAGGTCTATCATTATTCTTCTAATTAAACAGTAGTAGTTATTTGTCTCAATTTGAATCGCTATATTAAGAGAAGGAAATGGGGGGGGGGGGGCGAATCGAGAAAATTGAGCTTATAGGAATAATCCATAAACACATGCTGGTTGATAAGCTTGTAATTACGTAATCTGGTGTAAAAGGTGGGTTTGTAATAGTGCTGCAATTGATAGTGTAGGTTAACTTTAAGATCTTGATGCGCATTATATCTTCACGTCGCTGTTATATTGCCCTGTTATTACCAGTTTTGAACAACCTTTCTAGAGGTGAAGAATGTCAACAAAATGAAATATTGGCAAAATATATTTTAGAAATCAAGTTAAACTTAAATGAGATGCGCAGTTATGTAAAAATTATTTTATTGAAATGAATCAAAAAAAAGTTATAATTTATGTTTCTTATTGAACTTACTTTAACATTGAGATACCGTAGCCTTAATTTTTATAATATGAATTCTTTATGTCAACCACTACACTTATTATCATTTTTGACGCATTAAAGGATTAACAATAATTTAAAAAATAATTACATTCTAAATAGGCTTTCTATTGATGTTGCTATTCATTATGGAACAGCTTTTTTATACTCAGTACTTTTATAAAGCATGGGTTAGGAATGCAGTGATGTTGACTTTGATTATGAATGTTACGTATTCGCGGGGATTCAATGTGCCTTCATCAATGGACGGGTTATGCAAAGAAGCATATATCTTTATCACCAATATATTCCGAACTGAAAGGATCGAAAAAATCAAATAATAAAGATATAGGCGCAATCCCAGAAAATGCATTGGTTATCAAATATTTTAGCTGCTGTCACTGTCGTATACAACCTGGTACTATTTCATTTTACTAGTTTTTGCACCATAGCTTTAATCTCAAAAATAATAATAGACAGATCCAATGCTCAGTTTAGTGAAGGAGTAAGACATATTTATTGCTAATATGTAAGGTATTTTCAGTTACGCTATTGCAGCGTAACATGTTTACGTAAATTGTAAAAAATGTATGTTGAGGACCAATTGGAAGATATTTGTACTCTTTATTAATTACTTTAACGATGTAAGCTTTTTCAATTTTTTATGTACAGTCCTGGCCAAAATTAACGCAGCACCGGCCGTAAGGATCGCTAGGGAGGTGCTGCGTTAATTTTGGCCAGGAGTGTACCAGCTGAGTGAGTTATACCAGCTGAGATGTATAAGTGCGTGGCTTTTCTTCTTTATTCGCTCCTCTTTGGAATTAGAGTTAGGTAATTTGTATTTCGCATGACTCTGAATACGATATGCACCTAACAGTTTCTTTAACATTAGTTTTAGAATCGTCAACGTAAAGCGCATCTATCAGAAAAAAGAGTTTACTGATTTATCTGATTATAAATATGGCATAGAATATAGAGAAAAATTAACTAGGGAGTACTTGAACTCTTTAAATACGATCACGCAGACACATACATGTATTACATTATATAATTATTAATATAACAATATAATACTATTACATATTAATATATATTGTTACTGAATATACTGGTTTATAATCAGAGTATTTCAGCAAATTTTTTATGCTGAAAAAGTCCCTCTTAGCTAATAATCGAGTAAGGGTCTTACTTACTTGTTCTCCGGTGGAAAAAGTCTGCCGTCGCCGGAGATCAGCTTGAATATTTCTCAATTGCGCAGTTAAAAATTCCGTTTCAATTTTAGCCTGCTAACCTACTGATGCCACGATTGCTGTAATTTTGTTTGCAACCTTATTTATTTTGAAATTCACCTGTAGCTGCTGAATTTCCCACCCAAGGCTTATACTCGAGTTTTCCCTGTCTTTTTTGATGCAATTATATGCCTCGGCTCGTATTCGGGTCGGCTTCTTCTCGAGTATATGCGATACGTCTTTTCGCATTAGTTGTTAAAATATCTGAACAAATTTTAATTCGTATTCCTTTATGTGTGCGTTTGTATCAGACAGGATTTAAATGGTAGATACGTCTTTCTTATTCCAATTTTGCTCAATTAAGACGCGTGTATGAAAGGTCGGTCACCCATGGTTTAATCTATTCTAAAATTTAAATCCGATCTCCGAGGAGAACCCGGGGATATTCAACCGCAAACTTAGACGAGCACTCCGCACTCCCCTATTCCATTATGAGAGAAAAATCCAAGGGAAAGATATAGAAATGGGTCGGGTAGGAAATAATATCAGGAGATTGAGGAGGAAAGAACCCCCTCGAGGTGGAGGAAAGTATTAAGCCATAAAGAACGGCTTGTAATACGTGTATGGGGAGGTTACGGAAAGGGACACGAGAGGGAAAGGGGAGGAGGTCACTGAAGCGTGCGGAGGTCACGTCGAAACACGCCGAATGAAAAGAGAGGACCAGAAAATTTTCGCGAGATAAAGGGAGGTTATTCTTAGCGAAATAAAAAAGAGGGCTCGGAATCTCCATTTTTGGATTGAGGCCTCTATGTGCAGACATTTTCGGGAATGCTTTTCCTTCGCGGAAAGAAAGGCTTCGGATGAGAACTCCCCCCACCTTCTGCAGAGGAATGTGAAGAATTAAAAAATAAGGGACGGAAAAGGTGCAGCAGCTCCTCTGGTGTTGAGAGAGGGAATTTCTGGCGAAGAAAGTACGCGGGACGTGCTTCTTCTGTTTGCTCCCTCGTTTTTTTGGTCCATTCTTATTCTTCGTCGAGATCCTTTTGTAAAAATTCTCCTGAGAGGTTGGGGAAATGGATGGCTGTATCGCAAAGAACTTTTCTATGATTTTAACTTCTCCATTTCTCCCGAGAGTCTACGAGCATAGAAATGTCCATTCTGTTGATTGTACTTCCTAGAAGTAAGGCTTTCTTAGAGATGCTTTCGACTCCCTTGGCGTTAGAGGGTAGGTGTCCCATATCCCATCTGCATTTATTGATTATCTGGCTGCATTTCCTTTAAAAGGGGTTGCATGTGGTATTTCAATAATAGCTATGGGGTTGAATATTAAAAGAGTGCTATTTCTGCTCGTGAGCCAAATACTAGGACACCTAATCCTATATACATCTAAGGGTATGCTATTACGAAGCTGTTATTTATCAGCAATTTTTACTATGATATCAATAAATAAATTACTATATGTGTTTCTTTGATTGCTACTAATTACATTGATGATTAATAATCCACTAATCTATTTAAAATACATCATCCTAATCATACTTCTGAAAAAACGAAGCATCCTCTATCCCGACCACAGGTAACTCCTAGAATAAACAATAGGTGAATATATAAATAGCACCCTCAGATTCATGTTTTAAGATGACTGTATGTCACCTCTGAGTATGGGAGCATTCTCTCGATACATATCTAGCTTTGATTAAGGCTCTGACTCTCACAATATTGCTTAGGAATTTAGCTTCCGGAATTCACTCAGACATCTGACGTCTGCTCGTTTCGTTCGACACCGTTGGTTCTTTTTTACACATGACTAGTCACCGCAGTTTCATGAAATAGTTGCATATTTGATGTTAGTCATTGAATATATTAACCAAATTACATTTATCGAATTTATTCTTTGAATATAGTCTTTTACTAAAATGCTTAGAATATCAATAGTGGATACATATCGACTGGATTAAAAAATCAAGTAATCATCTCCAGACCAAAAAGTTATTTTTAATGTGCCATTTGAAATATTTGGATACTTTTGAAAAATATCTATCACCAGATAGATTATTTCTTGATGCAGAAAATTATTATTAAAAGAAAGAAAACAAGCCTTAGAGATTAAATGATACCTCGTTCATATATCTAACGTGATAATTTCTCAAAAATCATCTGATTTATTTCAAGCTATTTTACTCAAATAGAATTGTTGCACATATGCAAAAAAACTATTTTTACTCAGTCACCGCCTTTTGGGGTTAATACGTTCTGACTCTTTTAAAAAATTTCAGTATCATTCAATTGATATTATATTAATATTTTATGTAAAATATTCTTGAGATAACATAAGGAAAATGAAAATGTTTCAGATTTTAGTGAGAGCACACAGCATATGTATTTGTTTCGTGACTTTTTAACGCAAGGCCGCATGCCGTAGAGCACTAGCATCAACCTACTGCAAAGGAGTCGAAATGTACGCAGCTGTCCCCACAAAAACTCTTCACGGAGGAGACAGAATTATCGGAATGGAGGACAAACGCAATCTAAATTCCTCCCGATCTGTTTAATTCTCAAAGCAGGCGATTTCCAAGCGATCAGCGGACACCAAACACCTATGGCGCACGCTGCACAGTGCCCATTCGTCGCCTCCGAAATACCGACGCTTCTTTTTAATGACAATCGTTTCTCGCATCTCCTCTCTCAATCGCCGTGCACGGACACGTAATTCCTGGGTAGTTTGAATTTCGCCTCCGAGTGAGAAATTGGATCAGATAAAGCGGGAAAAGTTGCCTGAACACACAAAGTTCAGTACAGCATGGGAGAAACGGTCCCTGGTATTTTCCGGCTTAATTTATTTTCCCAATTGAGGATACAATTAATCCCTAATATTCCAGTCAAATTAGATACAAAAATGCTTCCGATAGGTCATGTATTGCTGATATCTTTGTGTGTCGTTAGGAGCATTGTCAATAGTATGAAACCGATATTGCAGCAACTTATAAAAACATTTTAACTGGCCTATGGTCGTCGTTTTAAGCTCATATTAATGCTTAATAAATGGGCTCCATATTTAAAAGCGAAAATTTCCCTGTTTTTCTAAAAGTATTTTTTATATATTTGGTAAAAGTATAAACATACCGAAAATTCTTCACTTTTTGGAAAAAATTCCAATTTTGGAAAAAATTCCTATTTTGGAAGAGCCGTTTCTCAGAAATTTCTGAACGTTTTGAGTTGATTTTGTACTTAAATCGTAAAAAATTTTATCTTATTTCAAAACTTTTTGAAATATACATTTCGTAGATTGTATAATTTAGAGGATACTGGGAAAAAACTAAACAAAGTGTGTACACCAATTTTGTTTGTTTTTCGTGAGTTTCGCAGATCATTTATAGCTTCAAAATCGGTTTCATATTATAGGCATTGGTCCTAAAAATTTAAAAATAAAAGAATCATCTACGCCCTGACCTTTTTTCTAGCTACTATATGAATATGGATGAATGAAATATTTATAAATTGTATTTTGGTACAAGATTGAGGAAAATGCATCTTTCATTTACTTTTGTCAGTCTTGATCATGGCTGTCATGACATGAAATATATTGAGGTATGAGTGAATAATTGTGCTGATAAGGTTCTCTCAAAAATGAAATGTCAAGAAATGTGTTATTCATAGAATCAGTATGCTTCATTTACGTGGACATGTTCCGCTTATATAATTCTGTCTCGGTGAGGAAAGCACTGGCAAACAACCGCACTCCTCATCCTGCCTAGTAAATCTCATACAAGCTCTTTGTAGTTTATTTCAGAGGGGATGAGATATCAACCAGCCTTTGGGCTGAATACTTCACAGACAGACATGTCCTTTTGCAAGGTCGGATGTATAATTTGACTGGACCATAATCGGGTAACTGAGTAAAGAGCAAAAGTAGATAAGAAAAATCAATGCGCGTTAAAGAAGAAAAACGCGGAGACGCGGTCGTAAAGCGACGTAAACAGAGTCGACGGTGCCATTCGACGGAAGGACGGCACTCTATCTTCTTTTGTCCTCGGTCACTGTTGCTGTTGTTTTTTCCTCCCGCGGGAGGGAGCCACACCAGGACAATCCATTATTTCCACGTGGCAAAGCGACTTTCCCGAGTTAAAAACGCGGAAGCCCCAACAGATAAGCCATCCTAAAACGCGGAAACATTTTTGCGTCGCTTTTGTTTCTTTTTATTCCTTCCTCCGCTACGCGGCGTAATTCCGTCCCGGGCGGGAGAATGGCGCCGAGCGCAGTGGATCACACGCGAAAGCTGAAGCCGTTTTAACGAGCTGAGATAGGACCGCCATGTTTTGTTCCTCTCTTCGCCGGAATTGCCGTTTTAGGCGGTTTAATTGTTCGCTCCCTCGCGTGCAGCTTTGCTCCGGAACATTAGCGTCTCTCGACGACTACCAAAGTTTGTCACTCGGAGTGACGTATCTTCGGAAATGCCGTCGAATGGCACTCCTTAAAGAGGATGATAGCGGGATATCCTCGTCAACGTGCCAGGATGTTGGTGAAACCGAAGCATTTGTCAATGGAAACGGCTGCATTCGTTGTAAAAGTGGACCGCGTGTTTTTAAGTTTATAAAAGAAAGGTTTTCTTAATTTTAAAGGTAATCTTCATTCAGAGATAAAGGTCTGAAATGTTTTAAGATTTATCATTGGTTTTAATAATTGTCATCCCTCAATAATAAAGAACAAATTCAAGTCATAATTAAATCAGGGTGCTTTGGAAAACTTACGCTCTACATTTTCAATTTATTCCTCCAAATTTCGTTTGCCTGGTGTCATGTAGGGTGATATTTGCTCCTCTGAACCTTAAATTTATATTACCTCAAATATGTGTAGAAGTTAAATAAGTCTTCATTATGGTCAATGTATGTAAACATTCACTCATGATGACCTAAACTTTTTCTTTCATCCGCATTTTTGCTTCAAAATAATATGATAGTGAATGAGTTTATGATTATTTCATGATAAATGATGGTTATAGGTTGTTATAAATGCTGGTATGCATATTTTGCTATAAATTCTAAAGTATAATTTTATTTCATGATAGATTGTTCTACAAAGTTATATCTACCTGAGAAGCAACATTATGTATAGGTATGTCGAAAATAACTGAATTTCGACCATCAGTTAATCCTTTCTAATCAGTCTCATTGCGTTATTATGAGTCATTGCACCTTCATATCCTTTCAAAATTGTAAAGAGGATTAATTCGTCTTTCGTGGATTATACTGAATTTTGAGCGCTTTACTGTAACATTTTCACCAAACACCGATGGTTTTAGCGGAACGTTATCTTTAATACCTGAAAATATGATAGTGCTGCAAGCTTTTGTTTTCAGATCATAATCATGCATTCGTTTTGCAAATTTGAGTTAATTGAAATTTTAGAAATGATTTAATGATGTCAAAACTGTAATAGAAAGAACACCGTTTGCGAATATCGTCCTTGAATTTAGACATTGAATAGTTATCTGCGACGGCCTTAAAATATTCATTTTCAACCTGGAACATGGGCGTCATACTTGAAACTGCGCTTTATTACTTTTCTCCTCATTTAAATGAAAGTACGGCCAATATATTGGATAAAAACTCCATTATAATCCTCGTAAATTATGAAAAAACTCATTATCAAACGGTAACGGCAATCCATTTGCATAGATAAGCCCTGCGATAGAATCTCTTGGGCACCAGCTGCTTCTGCAATGCCCCACGCAGTGTCCGTCATCGGGTGTATTTGCTCCAATTGGGAAATGACCCCCACAGGTGTTCGATGCACGTTAACAATAGTAGCGCAACTACCGCCTCAGTGGCTCACCAGCGACCATGTCAACCCCGGCTGCCTCGCAAGGTCATTGTAAATTTCTCTTAAAGCAATTCATAACTTGCGTACGCTCCGAGATGAGCCCGCTCTCGACGGGTTGACAATACAGTTTCAGCTGAAAATTCTCTTTGTAAACAAGAGTTCCTAGTGACTAAAAATTCCTGGTAATCTCTGCTGGATATATTTTATATTTCTAGCACATTCTGAGATATGCATTAGTTTCTCCCTGTGGCTCCATTGAATCAGCATACACTTGATAAGTACTGCATCGCCATACTTTATGGTCACGAAGGGTGACTCAGCTCCCCATTTGCTACAGTCCCTTAGTAATGAACATGTTTGAGATTCGGTTTATCCATGTATTTACGACTATAAAAGCTTCCTTAGTCATTAAATTATGGATGCTGGTTACAAAGCTATTAATTCTGTTGATGTAAAGTTATGTTTATGATTATGAGCCAAGTGAGTGGAGCTTAAATCCAATACTAAACGCTTCCTCGCAGCCACACGGCGCTATGTTCGTCATCCTTTTTTAAAGAAAATCACATATGCCTTAAAAAATGTATTAATTACTCATACATACTAGTGCCTCAGTTTTATTTAAGCAGAATTAATTTCATTCTTCAAAACTAGCTGACAATTTCATGGTATAGTAAAAATTGATATCGTTCCCATTCTTAGTTTATATATTTTAACCCTTCAAATCGCTATACATACTCTAAATGTTCTGAAAGAAGTAAATAATTCTAATTTGTATTCTTTTATATCTATAATCTCATCCTATCTACAACATCATATATAAAATTGACAGACAATTAAGCATAGACAAAAGAAATGGTTGGGTCAAATATTAAGGGAGGAGGGATTGGCGAAGACTGAAATTGAGGATATAAATCAGGGGAAAAAACGGAGGGGAAGACAAAAGACGTTCGATGAATTAAAGGGTGGGGTAAAATAAAGGGAAATGAATGACATGGTGATTAATAGGGATTTTTGTGTCCGCATGAACCTACCGAAAGTTAGAATACTCATAATGGTGATCCAAAATTGTTCATCGACATAGCCTACTCAGAAAAGTATATAGTAGATACTAGATCACACGCAAAGCACAGTTCACATTCTCTTTTGTATACAACCATGTTATTATTATAATATTACGGTAAATACTTAAAACTGAACACTGATTCGGTTAACTGTTAAATCAGAACTAGGACTGAGGTATCAATAAGAACGAAAAACTAACCAATCCCATGGATTACACATTGAATATTAAATCCATCCGTTAAAAGAAATATTTTCCACATAGGGCAAATCAATGCAAAAGTAACACATTTTTTGAGTTCATTGCGCTAAAAATATAGATAATTCTTCCTTGCCTATATTTATCCCAGTCTCTCGAAACGTGTACTACATCAGGCTTAATGTTGAAACATTTTAAGAAAAATTTTGCTTTGTCAAATAAAACTACGAATTATCAAAACTCAAAAGTAAAAATATGCTAATCAGATGTATCCTCAGAACCTGTGTTTTTTATACTTCTCATTCATCAAAGGCCAAGTATAGTGTACAGTTCCAATAAATCACTCTGTTTACTGGCCCATGATTAATGGATGTAAATCAGTAAATCTGAACGGCAATTCACATGTTTAAGATTATCAAAATGGGCCCTAAAAGGTACTAAGAAATAATATCCATATATATATTAAATATTTTGGCGAGATAAAGTTTAAAAATGAATTTCCATGTTTTTGCTTAAAAAATGACAAAACGCTTAGATAAATCTCTTAAAATCCAAGCATGAAAATTTCCCAAGACTTTTATCTTCGTAGAAATAAGTATTTCCGTGCACATTATTTTAAAGAAACATACATTCTGGACTGATAAAATTTTGCGTGTCTTTTAGGTCTAATTGAGCTTTGTTTACCGGTGTAATTTTGTAATTTATATAATATTATCTCCCTGAATGTTTTGGAGGCAATTTTTCCTCTCCCAAAAAGCTCTGAGAGAATATTTGTTTTCTTTCTCGGTCTCCAAATCACGAAACCACCGGCGAAGAAAAGTTTTCTCTGATATTAACACTATTTCCTTTTCATCAAACATTTTCATTTACAAAGTTTTTAAAAGCCAGTGATTTTTCAGCTTATAAAAGATATATACAAGAAAAAATATTTAGAATATATTTAATCACTTAATCACAGAGCAATATGCCATGAATGTTTGGTATTTATATAGGAAATAAGGAGATAAAAGAATACAGTTTTGTGTAAATTATTTCAACTCATCGAACATCGCAATCATTAATTTTCACCAATAATAATTCCCCTCGTTTGTTTTCCCTTTCAAATATTTAAAATTATAAATACAAAAAACTTATTTTATTAAGATATGATAAGTACTCTTAGAAGCTGCAAGTGACATAGTAGCTGGCATTTTATGTAATTGCAGTTTCACTACCTGCATAATAGATTTTTGCATGTAAAGATATTATCAAAATATTTTTATATATTATATTTTGACTTTTTCTTCTTGGCAGTGCTTCTTTTCTTTTTTGATTTTTTCAGATACAAATCATATTCAAGTGTACTGAAGACATAACTTAGTTCTACCTTCACTCTATGATTACCATTGATTAAAGAGCAGGCACAGAGATTTTCATAGATAAAAGTTGTATTACTTGTCTATAAAAGAACTTCGGTAATTTCTTTAGAAAATATCTTTTGCATAAATATGAAAAAGAGGAAAACATAAGGGGTTAATTTTACTCAGTTGAGTCCAGCGTTGTCATCAGGTTTTCCCATCGTTTCTCAAAGTATAAGTTGGCATACAAACAAAAGTTATGTATTAAATCTTTTTAGCCATTATCCTCAATGCCTATAACTTCTGTAAATAGCGTGATAAAAGCAAATAAGTTTTGGAGTTTATTCAATATTTTTTCATTACCCTAGTTCAATAAAATCTTACAGCTGGCGAAATCGTAATTTGGACTAAAGGGCATTTTAACGCTTGCCCCACTTTTATTCTAATTGCTAAATATAAAACGGAAGCAGATCATGAAGGTTTTAAAGGGAAACAAAGCGATAATAAAATGTGCTTCAGAGAGAAATCGCATTATTTTGTCACAGACTTTCAAAAGTACAGTCCTGGCCAAAATTAACGCAGCAACTCCCTTGCGATCCTAACGTCCGGTGGTGCGTTAATTTTGGCCAGGAGTGTACATCGTAGTAGTAGTAGTATTGTTAAAAGTGCTTCGACAGCTTAGGTCATTTCGCACATTGGCTCCCACCGGGATTCGAACCCGGGACCGCTTTCACCAAAGGCAAACGCGCTGTCCACATGACTATCCGGGAGCCTGGAGTGTACATCTTTAAGTATTTAACATTAAAATATGATGCTATATTCGTGACCTACTTTCAATGTTATGATATTTAGCCGGTAATTTCTACCATTATATCTTTTAGAATTATGTTAAGAGCGCGATAAATATTTTCCTGTCTATGTGTTTTTGAATTAGTGGATTAGTCGTTTTTATCAATTCTTCCAAAGTTAAATACAGATCTTCGATTAAAGTTCATCTTTACGTAGGAAAGATTCCTATTTTTAAAAGAGATATAAAAAAGCCTCTGTGCTAATTAAGACTTTGAAAGTCTCCAAAATTGCGATATAAATACATGAGGAAGGCATTAAAATCTGTCAGATATTACGTAATATGCGTTTCTTCATGTTTCTTCATAGCGATGGGTGATCGCTTTCAAGAGAAACGCTTATGGCTTAGAGCAACCGTTTCATATCTCCAAAAAAATTAATTAATTATTAGCCAAACATTCCTTTACATTAATTTTAAGTCAATCTGTGAATCTAAACTGTGATTGCAGCGAGAATAAATTACATAATCTTTTGTGATGACTTAATTCAGTTTTCTACAAAAATTAGACATATACCATGTAAAGCCAATCCTAATTTTTGATCGCACTTGGAATGCACAATTTACTATTTCCTTTTTTCATTTCTTAAAGTTCATTCTGATCACATACCGTTTTATTTCCGGCTTTTACCTCAGAGAGTTGGTTTTAATGTAAAGATATTTCAACACAAGCAAAAGGTTGCTTAGATCTTAATTACCAATCACAATTAACAATGAAATGAATTTATAGAATTAACTAATTTCCTTGCCCACCTCCGGGCTTTGAAGATGTTTGAAAAATGCGTATCGCCATATCATTTACGTCTTTTTATGGTTTTTGGCGCTTCGTTCATTCTATATTTCAAATATCAGTGGCCTTTCAATATTATAAAGAAAATAAACTGTTAACTAGGTTGCAGAGTGGTAAAGAATAAAGTACTTGTAAATAATAATAAGATATATACCTTAATGTTTGGTGAGGTATATAATTAATTCCATTTACACAATCGGAATTTCTAAAATAATAACACCATGCAAATTGTGTAACGGAGGTATTTTAGTTAGGCTAATTAGAGGGTATTGATAGCAAAACAGATTGTATTTAACGCGCCAAAAACTCGCAAATTTAAAGGGATGGGCGGCCCATTATCGTCCATTTTTGCGCGCTAATTTATTCTTCCTGCATCGACAATGCGCGCGAAAGAGGGGACAATGCGAGCATTAACCGAGGGATCCGAGGACATCTCACGTGCACGCTCAGCAGCGCACTTTCTCCAGTCCCCAAACTCCGCAGGAAATCAAGCGAGCTGGTTATGCAGGATTCCCAAATTCACAGTAGCATATTAAGCCGGAAACTCCCTCCACGACTCCATTTGTTAAAAAAACCCATCGTTCTCACACGCGCGTACATCCAGTTTTCATGGACCCCACGCCGTGATGACAACGTCCCATCCCCCAGACGCCAGTGGGAAATCGCCGCTGCACGGGGTGACATCTGCCGGGTGATATGTGCGTTTTTCCACCCTCGCACAGGATGCGAACGACTCCTCTTGTTTCCCTTTTCCGCTTTTCTCCTCCCATCGACTCTTCCCCCTTTCTCGGCCCCTCTGTCGATGGCTTACTTTACCGCAAAATCCCGCTTATCCGGAATTAAGTTATCTGCCACCTCGTACTATCTTTGTCAGTTTCCTATTTCGTTTTAGAATCGGACGATCATTTCGAAGTAGACAGTAAACATTTTCTTAAGTAGCGTATGTACTCAAATTTGAGCAACCCCGAATATAAGCCAAGAAACATAGCTTTACCAAAGAAAACTAGGAAAACTAATTAATTAAATTATTTATTCAAATATTCACATTCAGTTTTGAGACAATTTTAAAGTAAATACACGCAACAGACAAAGAATATAACAAATTTAAAATAAATATACATGATTTTTTGAAATAAAAATAGAAGCAAAATAAACAAAAAATAACATAGATGTGTGTATGCAGAAAATGATCCAAGCAGGAAATTATTTACAAGAATCTATAAACCGAAATTTTTATAAGAATGCGTCAAGCGACAGTCTGAAGGGGTATATTGAGGGAGGTAGTGAATTTAATTGAATCGAGTACATAGGGTAGAAATTACAGCTGCTGGTACGTTTTAAATTAAAAATTGATACTAATAAAATGATAGTTATTGGAGCACCAGCTTGCTAAATATTTCCGAATGTTTATTTCAAAGAAAAATACTGACTAATTGACAAAGGATAGTTGAGTGAGTAAGTGAGAAATTTACAAGTCGACTTCCTGCAACTTACTATTTCCACCGGAGAATAGAAGTGGGAACTGTATGCCGAGAGGGGCTTTTTCAGCATGAAAAAAGTGTTGAGAAACTCGGCTTGTACACAATTATATACAGCATTTAAATTCTAGAAATCTAGCCTTACGATAGCAGTTAGACCATCCAATTTTACGATTTCCAAGGATTCCTAATATATCATGCATTCAGTTAACAGATGGTAATGTTTTCCTTGACATACCATCTCTCTCTCTCTTTCATGACCTCAATTTCACTTTCGAATTTCCTAAACCTTGCGCATTCGATAGTAAATTAAAAATTGCGATCTTTCGATCGCTGTATTCTGCATCATTATTGTTTGCCGCGAACTACATATTAAATCGTGCAATCTCGATATTGGATTTTTTATACTATAGAATTTAATTATTCATACGGTATATTGTTTTTAACGCAGCGCACCTGATGATCGCTGACCTGTACCGAAACGGTTTCTATTTCAAAATGTTTGTGGAAATGCGTGATGAATTACTTTATCCTATTTATGTCATGTATTTGTTCCTGAATTGAATTGTGTAGGTATATTTCGGATTTTCTATTAATACATGAAGAGAATCTTCATCAACTCCCGTGATTTTCAAGTTAATTACATTAAAATTGCTGGAAAGTTCAACCTTAAGCTTGCAAAAATATTAAAATAAAATTTAACGAAAAATTTTTAATTTAGCCTTTTGCATATTTTTTAAAACACTCTAAACTTACCGTGTACATAAGTTAGTTCGTTGATGGACATTTTTGATGTTGAGTGTTTCCCATGTGCTTGTTTTATATAGCAATAACAGTGACTATTTTTCTTTTATATCGAAAGACAACAGAAATAAATTATATGCGGAGTTATAAAAGAACTTTAATTAAATCTCTTGGTGTATCAATTTGAGGAATCACAATGATTAAATTTTTCGAATCAATGGACTGAATCATATGCATTTGGATATCATTAAGGCATGTAAAGAAAGTTATGTAAACAAATCAGTTATTTTCAATTCATAACAATCTGCAGAATCCTCGCTCTTCTTCATTGCTTCGTACTTCACCTTCCGTTCCTCCATTCCCTATTCCTCCCTTTCCCAGCTCTTCCATTTTCCACACACCCTTTCCCGCGTTTCGCACTCTTGCAAAATACCGTATCGTTATCACAAAGCCCTTAGCACGGTCGTTTTTCAGGGTCTTAAAAATCACAGCCTCCCTAATATTCCGGATCCAGATTGGACCATTTTTCGCTTTGGAATGGGCGCCTCTGCAAATACGTCCGCTCATCGGCTATCCATAAACTACGCTCTTTCGCTCCCACTGATGAGTCAAACAGAGTTTTCTTTGGCGAGCGTAAATCAATCGTCCAATATTGATCCTTTGTTAGGAAAAGAAGTACAAACAGCTTCAACGGCGTAACGTCCTCGCGCCCCCGTAATTGTGTAGTAATTTCTGTTTCCGTGTTGATAGAAAGTCATCTAGCGAAATTTGATTTAAGGAAATGCTTGGAAACTGTTTGAATACGCTCGAAGCCTGGGATTCGACGCGGTTTTTCGTTTACGGGCCAACGGAAGGGAAAACACATTATTTATTATGGCGTATTTTCCGAAACCTTTACCAAAACGTTATGAGATTAATTAGAAGAACTTACACAGCACGTGAAACTATGGTGTTTGAGAATATCTTTCTAAACCGCTTATTGTATATGTTCTCCATTCCGATTGATTTTAATTCTTCTATCAAATTATAACTCAGACAACGAATTATAAGGATATCGTACTTATTCTGCAGATAATGAATTTGTTTTTTTTTTCGAACTTTGTGAATGAGTATTATATTTGATCCTACTCATTGAATCGATTTTGTAGAAACACGATTTTCTAATAACCGACTTATTGTTCAAGTAACTTCAGTATTTTTTAATCATTCGGCTAAGGAATATTTTTAAAATTTTTGAATGCGCCTATTTATTTATTTCCTTCAAATAGCATAACTACTTAACTTGATTTGAATGCTTTATCCTTGAGATTCTATTTTTTTATTTTAAATTAAAACTTTTTCACTGCATTATCCCAATCGGGATCGCTTGTTTCAGCTTTATCTGAAATATCTTATGTCTGATGTGTATGTGTATTTACCAAAAAGAATTTTGCCATGCCTATTTTCATTTATTTAAGTAATTCATCTACATCTACATCTACATTAATACCCTACAAGCCGCCTTTCGGCGTGTGGCAGGGGGTGTAAACACCAGTTGAATCTAAATTACTTCCTTATTCGATTATTGTCACGTATTGTTCGCGGAAAGAATGAATCTCTGAAACGATTCGTCCTAGCATCTATTTCTCTTAACTTACGGTCATTATCGGATCGACCGACGTAGCAGGGGGGTTGCATGATACCGATTGTATCTTTGGAAAATGTAGTTTCCCTGAATTTATTAAGCAATCGCAGCCTAGCTTCCAATCTCCTTTCTTTCAAGGATTCCCAACCTACGTCTGAGAGCATTTTTGTAACGCTTGCTTTTTTATCGTAGCATTTCTTAACAAAACGAACCGCTTTACGCTGCACTTTCTCGAGTTCGCGAGTACACGTTTCATCCGCCGGATCCCATATACTTGCCGCATATTCCAGAAGGGGTCTGACCAAGGTAAAATAACATCGCTCTCTCACCTTTTCGTCGCATTTACCGACAATACGCTTTACAAAGCCAAGCCTTTTACTTGCTTTGCCGCAGATTTTTCGAATATGCGTGCTCCAATTTAAGTTATTAGTAATGTTGATCCCGAGATATTTAACTGAATCTACTACTTTGATACTAATTCCATTAATTTTGTATGGGTGATTTGGACGCATTTTTTTCTTTTCGAAGAAATTAACTACGGAGCATTTACTTACGTTAATATCTAATTCCCATTTTTCGCACCACCTTTGGATGAGGACTAAATCGTTTGAGAGAGATGTCCGGTCTTCCTCGTTTGTTATTTCCCTATATATAACCGAGTCATCCGCAAATATCCTCACATTACTAACTATCTCGTCACTCAAGTCATTGATATAAATAAGGAAAAGAAGAGGTCCAATTACACTGCCTTGAGGTACGCCAGAGGTAACTTTGACTCTATTTGAGCTAACGCCATCCAGTACAACTTGTTGTTCCCTCTCGTAGAGAAAATCCTTAACCCAGTCGACTACTTCCTTGTTAATGCCCGCTAGTTTTAGTTTGTAAATTAGTTTGTAGTGGGGGACTCTATCGAATGCTTTTTTGAAATCTAGGAAAATAGCGTCCACTTGCTTTTTACTTTCGGCGGACTTTAAGATATCGTGTACAAATAGAGCAAGTTGGGTTTCACATGATCGGGACTTACGAAAACCATGCTGGTTTGCGTCGAGGAATTCATTTCTATCTAAAAATCCCATGAGTGAGCTTACGACGATATGTTCCATTACCTTTCCGGACAGCGAAGTTAATGATATAGGTCTATAATTTCCTGGGTCCTCCTTTAATCCGCTTTTGTAAACAGGAGTAATATTAGCTAATTTCCAATCGGATGGGACCCTACCTTCATTTATCGATTTACAAAATATAATTTTGAGATAAGGGGCGACGCTTTCTGCCAGTTCTTTAAGCACTCTTGCTGGGATGCCTTCTGGCCCTGGCGACTTATTTGGCTTAATTTTGCGTAATATTTTAACTATACCGTCTGTCGTAAAAGTTATATTTGGCATGGAATCCAGTATATTAACCTTAGGGAGGATCTCTATGTTACAATCTGATGTGAATACGCTTTGGTAAAATTCGTTTAGAATATTCGCTTTCCGCTTCGAATCGCAAGTAATGTTACCTTCGATATCCCTTATCGAGCTCACTGTTTGTATCTTTCCCTGTACCTCTCTAACGTAGGACCAGAAAGCTTTAGGGTCTTCCTCTAAACATTCCCCAAGTATTTTCTTTTTAAAGTTGCTGTGGGCGTTACGCATAGCTCGCTTGGTGTCGCATTTTGCTTTCTTGTGCTTTTCTAGTAATAGTGATCGTGGTGGATTTGGAACAAGCTGATCTATTCCCTTAAAAGCCTTTACTTTTCCGTGCAAATCTCTTTGTTTGCGGAGAGCCCTTCTAACCTCTTTATCGTACCATCTGGGCTCGCAATCATTTTTAGAGTATTTCGAAGGTATATACAAATCTATATATTTATGCATTATCTCCACGAATGATTTCCATGTATCCTCAGTGTTGTTGTTGCTTACGCGCGACTTAAATGAATTAAAATCTGTAGTTAGTTTTACGTTAAATTCCTCGAATTTGGCTTTGGAATAGAGATAAATTTTGCGTTTGGGTTTCTTATACTTGCTAAGGTTTATCTCGATATCTGCAAAAACGCCTTTGTGGTCTCCAAGACCTTCGTCAATCGAAATGTTCTCTATGCGCTCAGGAAAGTTAATTAAAAGGAGATCGAGTATATTGTCACCCCTGGATGGCGATTTTACTGCTTGACTTAGTGAGTTTTTCTGAAGTAAATTTAATAACTTTTTACATGAGTCGACATCCCGGGCCCTTTTCTTTATGCTATGATTATTCCAGTCGATGTCTGGAAGATTAAAATCCCCCCCGATTATAGTTATACTCTGGTTGTTCTTACTCGTGTAGAAATTTATTTCGTCGTTAAGATGTCGCAAAACCTGTCGAGAAGAGTTCGGTGGTCGGTAAAACGCACATACATTTATGTTCGGCTTGTTCTGTTGGCTTATTGTGCACCAGACGCTTTCTATATCGCTATCACTCAAAGTCCTCGGCTTGCTCTGGAGAGATGATTTAACCGCAATAAAAACACCGCCACCTGTCTTTTCCCTACGATCCCGGCGATAAATAGTGTAATCCTTTGGAAATATTTCATTATCGCTTATATCCTCATTTAACCAGCTTTCTGTACCTATAAAAATATCGGTGTCGTGGCTACGAATAAGATGCTCCAAATCGGATACTTTATTTTTAACACTCCTACAGTTAACTATCGCAATTGATATTTTTCTTTCGCAAACAAATTTAGGTGGGATTGTCGGTGAATTTCGCTTATTTTTCGTTTCGGTGTTCGGCGCTTTTTCCATAATTCGATCGGCCGAGTATTTCTTTCCCTTCAACCCACTAACTGGCCTACTCTTTATCCTAAAAAAAAGTACCTACAGTGCTCATAAATCCTCCGAGCCACCCGACTCGAAGCCAAAGCGGTATAGTGAACCCCAGAACGGTTTAGGGGAACACGGCACGATCTGAGCGTCGGCCGCAGGTCGACAAAGTCGGCTCCCATGTCCCTGCAGAACTCCCACAACCTCGCGTTTAGGCCCTCTATCCCCTGCCAAACGCGAAGGCCGCAGTCGAACCGAGGAACAATGCTGCAGATGGACAGCTTCATCTCGACTCCAAGCGACTCCCCGACCCGCGCGACCTCAGAGTTCAAGTCCTTTAAAGAACTTAAAATCTCCTCGGACGTACGGGAACAGGCATCGTTGGCGCCGACATGGGCTACCACCCGCAGACTAGAGCAACTAGTGCCCGCGACCGCCGCACGAACCGCACCCGTGACTTGGGCCACTTGCCCCGAGGGGACACACCAAGATGTGACCCTCATGTCACCACCCTCCCGTTCTGCCCTATTCCGCAAAGGGGCCGCTACCCGCCTGACGTTCGAGCTCCCTATTAATATAATTCCCTTCCCTCCCCGCCTTCCCTTGGACGTGACTACTTCAGAGGGCTGAGGCGCAGGCATGGTATCCCGAACAGGCTCATCAGCACTTTGGAGTGCAGAGAACCCATTGCGGATAGGGATAGGGTTCGGCGTCACCTCCCCAGTGCCCTTACCAGCCCGCGCTGCTCCGCCGCTCCTCGTAGCCACCCTCCACTCGGGTTCCAGAGAAGGAGCCGACCCCGAATGAGCGGAGGTAGGCCGCGCCTCCTCCTTGACAGTCCAACCAGCGTTGACGCTCGGAGTACGAGTCACCAACGAGGCACGAACTGCCGCGGAGTAGGACGCCCCACCCCCACGCACCGGAGCGAACCCATTCCCGTAGAGCCACGAGCGAAGTTCCCTGAGCGACCTCTCAAGTTCACAGATCCGTGCCCTAAGAAGGGCAGTCTCTGAGTCACTCTCAAAACCACCCAAGGCAGACCTGTAGGAAGGCATCCTATTGCTAATGACTTCAGTCCTTTTTCTTCAACTCGCAAACAAACTACCACCCGCTGTTTTATACCTGGGTCGCAAAAATTTACCTAGTGCAGATGCACTGAAAAGGGGAAAAAGTCTAACGATGAGAGCTAAGTTTTAAGCTTAAAAAGTAGAAAATATAACTGTCCTAAATCAAGTGAAAAATATATGCTACTCTAGATACGAGTAGATACGATAAATACTAAACTAGCACTTCCTAAAAGGTCAATTCAAGAAATGAGGAGAAACAAATTGGCACAAATACAGATAAAAACTAAAGAAACCTGTCACAAGGAAAGAAGAGCAAATCACGCTTTAAAATGAATTAAACCTGAATATGCGGAATATAAAACTGCTAAAACTGGAAGAAAAAATAATATAAAAGAAAAATAAAGAAAGCCTTGGTTCTACTCAGCACTTCTCCACAAGTAAACTACTGCTCAGCTTTACGGGGCAGTGGGACGAAATTCGCCGGCTACTGGTGGGTCGTTAGCCGAGGGTCAGGCACTCAAGGGTCGCTAATGTTGTTCAGGAGAACACGTCCTTTCACCACAAAGGTTAGGCGAAGACTGATTAGTTAGACTGACTAGACAGACTAATTAACTAATGTATTTAGTAGTAGTCGTAGTAGTATTGTTAAAAGTGGTTGGAAATCTTAGGTCTTTTCGTGCATTAGCTCCCACCGGGAATCGAACCCGGGACCGCTTTCACCAAAGGCTGTCCACATGGCTATCCGGGAGCTCACTAACGTATTTTAATTTTATCAATCAATAAAGCGTCAAATATTGAAACAGTTGTGAGTCAATCAAGTTACCCCCTTGGGATGAGTAGGGGGCAAAATAACATGGAAGACGAGGAGTTAACCTTGCAATTTTAGGAATCAGCTGCGCTTACATATGTGGGAAACATTAATTACTCTTCCACGAAATGTGACCACACAAAATTAGATATACCACAAAATTCTTATTTACTAAAACCATTATGTGGAGTTAGGCTATAAGTTTATATTGATTTTACTGAAAATACATTTTATTAACAAATAACATCAGAGAGAGTAAATGTACCAAATGTACCACCATTTAGAATATGACTAAATTAGTGGCAGTGGTTATAGATTTGTACGTATTAGAATACATTTGCACTATTGAAATAATTAACATGTGGTATTCTGCCAAATAGCAGGTCCCGTACACAGCAGGCCTTCTCCATTCCCCACTGTCCATAGCCTTCTCTTTGGTCTCTCCATAATTCTTGATATTCACTTCATCTATCATCTTTATTCTTCTTCTTCCTCACCTTTTCTTTCCCTCCACTGAGCAATCTAATGCCACTGTCAATATATTATTCCCTCTAATTACATGACCTAACCAATTAGCTTCCCTTTTTACTCATTTTCTTCATCATCTTTCTTTTTTCTTTTCTTTTACGTAAGATTTCCTCATATCTCACCTTATCCACCCATCTCACCTTCTCCATATTTCCATTACTTATTATTTTCTCATTACTTTCTACTTCTTTACTATTGAAGTATCACATGTATTTAGCCACATATATTACGTATAAGCGCTGTTCCCATAAAATTTATTAGTTTGGTCGAAATTTTAAATTTTGTCAGTTCGTTTCTGCTAGACCGTTTCCATTCACTCCATGGTTCACCGCTTCGGTATTTCATTAGACGAATTCTTCTACTATCCTAGATATAGCAGCGATCACGCCCACATCTTCAGCGCACCCACATTAGATAATTGGGAACGACGAGTGGTACAAAAAAGACGACCACTCCGCGCCCTGATAAAGTTGAGCATTCAGCCGCTCGTTTCACACCCCTGCTACACACTCGCACCCGCTTCCTTCCCCCGCAAATAAAACTCAAGTTGCCTCGCGATTTTACGAGGAAACAAAATTAAAAAAGGCCTCTCTTTCAACGCAACCGGTAAACCGAAAAGAAAGAGGCCACGCGGGGGGAATTCACGGCCATCCGTGCTTGGCCCAAGTCTTCACGGCGGAGGAGCAAGTGTCTCGCGCACAACAATGCTTTTGTTTCAGGCCCGATTTGCCATCTTTCTTGTGCTGGTGCGCGTGCGAGTCTGCGAGGCACGGCCATTGTTGGTCGAGTGCTGTGGTCTCTTGAAGAGGAGAAAGGGGAATTCGCAAGTTTTGCGAAATTGGGAGAGGAGACAAACGGTCTCGCTAAGGCAGAAACTCTGGTTACATGTGCAGGAATACGGTAAATGGCTTTAATTCTCATTCCTTCGACGATTAGGTTAAAACGAAGGATAAGCAAGCTAGGGAATCGTGACTACGTTACAAATATTTCTGAATTTCGCTTAATGCCTATCTCACTAATATAATTGAGATTTTGTTTAAATTATAGCAAACTCAAATTTCCAGCGAAATGCTTAATTTACTATAGGGTAAATTCATCTTAACTTTTTAACATTCCTTGGCAGACAAAAATAGTAAATAATATTTTTTAATTCACATAATTACAAAAAATATTTACAATATCGTTTAATCAATAGCTTAGTGTCACTACTTCTTTTGCCTTCCAAGAAGGTTGTTGAGTGTAAAAATGGATGATGGGTCAAGCGAACATTTTTAACTCACACGATATCCAAAACAATTTTCGATATCGGGTAAATTAAAACTTATTTATACTACTTCTTTTGCCTTCCATCAATGAGTGTGATCAGGGATGAAAAAATATAATAGGTATGTCATAGGAAAAGATTGGTGAAGTTATTAGTGTGGAGTGTGTTACTGTATGGGTGTGAAACTTTGACACTAAGGAAGGAATAAGTCAAACATTTGGAGGCCTTCAAGATGTAGGTGCAGCCAAGAATGGAAAATAGTAAATTGAGTTGATAGGAAAACAAACACGGAGGTGCTGGAGATGGTTGGGGAGGAGAGAGCTTTAAATGAAGTGATTAATAATCGACGGAAGAAATGGGTGGGTCAAAAACTGAGAGGGCAGGGACTACTAAAGAAAGTGATTGGCAGAAGAATATAGGGGAAAAGCAGAGGGGAAGACAAAGATAAAAGATGTTGAATGACTTAAAGAGCGGGGTCAACAACCAGAAAATGGAGATGTCGTTGAATAGAGAATTAGTTTGCATGAATCTACAGAAACGTAGATCGCCTATATATGAATGCATGAGGATAATAGTTCCTTAGAGAACGACTTACGTATTTTTCCAAGCCTTACCGCTTAAAATCACCTTTCGCCCTTTACCTTGCCTAAGTTTTTTCAAATTAGTGTACATATTGGTATTTAGGGCATAGAAACTCATGCAAAGCTTAGAGTTCGACCTGGATGGAGCGCGCAGAATACTAACCGATAAAATCATGAGTGAAGACCCATTAATATCCAAATATATAGCTCATTTTTCTTTACTCGACCTCTCTCGAATATTGCTGTAGGATCCTCTCGAAGTAGGATTAGTCTCCGATGTATTTAGAGACGGTCCAACGTTCAGCCTTTTGGTTTGTTAGCGGAGATTTCAGGTTCGACAGCAAAGCTTCAGCTATGATTTCCCCTCAGTAAGGATTATCTTCAAAAAAGAGGAAATGATTACCGATGGAAGCTTTCCGAAAAATTAAAAAGTATAAATTCGTCGATTCCAATGAATACCACTAAGATACTCTGAGACGAAATGATTAAGCATTTCAAGGAATTAATCGACAGAAGATCCACCCTCTGACCGTGTTTTCCTCAAAGCATTATGCAAGCAAACGACTTACTCGTATTAGTTAAATACCAATATTTTAGTTAATAACCCTTGATAGGCCCCGCTATAGTCCTTGCAGGGTGAAAATTTAAATAAAATACATGGTAAAAATGTACTAAGATACTGCATACATGCTGCAAGGTGCATTCTTGCCCAAGGCTTAAGATATCCAATTTCTTTGTTTCCTTAAATTGCCAAACAAATAACAGAATTCGATCGGACCCCAATGAAAAATTTGAATTCAGTTTATAAAGAACGTACGATACAAGCTTATTACTGCAGTATATCATTCCTGAATACTGATTTCCTTGCATTTGCGCAACAGAGTGCTTGAAATAACTAATTAAATTGAAACAATTCATGTAACGTTCGACTCTTTGTAGTATTACTTTACAAGAAAAAAAATGTCCCTTTATGTCTTTTATAAGGTAGCAAATGTATGAAATTTTTCGGTAACATGAAGAAAACAGCAGCTATTAAGGGATGGGATTTCTTCACAATTTTTAAACAGTAAATACTTCTTGAAAGCTGTTAATCTTATTCATTCTTGAACGTTCTAGAACTAAGAAATACTCATTTGCCACTAATAATTTAATATGCCTATTTTTTATTAATTTCACTAATTTGTATGGCTTATTACGAGCTTCTTGAATTCTAAATATTTTTTACTTTTGTTTTCCAAGTCATCTGGTGTTGGCATTTTATCGTTATAGAATTAATAGTAAATTTCGCTTGCGAAAGTAGCACAATAGAGAAATATTTTTTCATGGCAATCCTTGCTTGCGTCACATGTAATTATTTAGAGGTTACAGATGGAGATGCAGTTCATTCTTGCAATAGGAGGGGTGACATCTCTTTATTTGTGGCACGCATTTCAATGCAGGTGCAGACATTCTCAGGCATTGCAGAAAAGACTCACGAGATGTAGTACGTCGTGTTTGCTCATTCATTCTCTAAGATGCAAATGCAGTTAGGGAGGACTGTTACCTCGCTTCTTCGCGCTGAGACTTGAATAAAAGTTCAAAAATATGTTGAACCTACTCATTAATCATTGCATTTTTGACTCTAGTAAACATTGTGGAAAAAACTAATTTTATTCACTCCTTCTTACTATGACATCCATAAGTATAAACTGAGCACTTATATTTTATTACAGTATTTTATTTTTAATGCCATAAGCAAACATTGCTTGTAAATAGAACACCAAATTTAGTACAATAATAATATTAAATCGTCTTTATCCGGTCGAAGTTGAGACTATACGTCTCTTCTTCCATCTAACCCATCGTCATCATTGATACGATAAAAAAATAAAATAGATAGTATATAAAAAATCAGAAGAATTTTAGAAATAAAAAGCCTATGACATTGTCATAAAAAATATTCAGTGCTTGAAAGCACCCACGAAGAAGGGGGATGTGAAATACCTGCGCAAACCTGCCGTAAATTATAAGTAAAATATGAGATAAAATATGGAAACATGCAAAAATACATTAATAATAAGTGGATGCATGTGATACAACAATAAGCACAGTCACGTTAATATTAAATTAGTGTTATCAATGTATTGAAATAACATAATAGGTAGGTACTATGAGTTAACGAATTATTAGTATCAGGTAGGTAAACTATTACGTATCTTGGTCTTTCTTGTGTATCAATATGCTTACAAAGAAATCCATATGGATCGTTGTAGCATAAAAATGTTGATGATAGTAATTAAAGAAATTTAAAAATATATCAATTAAATAGTCTTTACTAAGATACCCTCCTGTTTATATCTTTCTTTAGGAACTAGAGATAGAAATATATATGATGACTTTAAACTTCACCAAATAATCTCAGTTACACTAACCATTTTTACTTCAATCCTTAAGCTTTAATATAGTCCTAAAATATCGTCTCCAGGATCAACGCTCCCGTACTAATGGGATCCTAACTCATGAACCATCTTGCAAATTCACGCCCACGAGATTCCTCCGCATAAAATAAGAGATCTTTTCGCGTAATTAAATCCTTTCATAAAACCCTTTTGAGCCTCATTCCTATGCTCCATGCGTCGGAGAAGTATGCTCCCGGGAGAAAAATCACCACCTTATAAGGCGGTCTTAACGCCAAGGCATTATCTACCAAGATCTACTATGTACGTCACGCAGCATGCTCCGACTAAGTAACCCGACGTTTTACGTAGCCTTATGTTCCGTGCAAAGATGCACGGTTCTCATTTCCGCACCTGCGTGAAGCTAGAGATAACAGTAATCGAAATGATGGATGGTGGCTCCCTCCGGCGGGAGAGGGAAATAAAAACAGACGAAGATCTGAAATTTCCTTCCGAATCACGCCTGGCGCATCTGCAGGTGCGAGACAGAAATATTCTAATTGAGCCTTTGGCGGATGAATTAATCCCGGAAATAAAGGCATCGACCGACATTACGCATTCATCAGAAGAGCGCTATTTTGCATTTAAATTACTCTCAGAATCGCTCCATTTTTGCGATGCGTGGAAAGGAGTCGGAGGCTGTGATTATTCGGTGGCGGCCTCCGGCGAGCTGCTCCTTGAAAAGGACTGCGATGAGTTTTCGAATGGAAATGCGCGATTTTTGTATTCCTCTGTCACCGGCTCCGGATAGAAACGAACTGTAAATAACGTCACATTGCGGATCTCGGAATGGTGTTCCATCGGTCCGCGAATTTATAATATTTTTACTCTTTGGCGGAATTCCTCGAGTCGGAAATACGTGCGCCCATTCCACGCAGTAGTTTTCCCAAAGAGGTTGAATTAGAATTGCGTGGATTACGTAACCGTTTTAATTTTTCGCTTGATTTCGCTCCATGCGGACTCGTAAGCAGTAAAATCTCTGGCCTGTAAAGTTACCGAACCGTAATTGCCAAAGACCACATTTTAACTGTTAACAACCACGTATGCTATCCTTTAAATTGTAACCAACCAGCTCTATAAGCATTTCATACAAAAGTAGTAAAATATTTAACGTGAAGAATACACGCCCACAAGTAAACGAGTGCATACATATATTTACTTTCTCCCTATACGTAGTATAGAGAAAGTATTACATTCGCAAAAAAATTCGACCTCTAGATTTCGATGGAAATAGATGTTTTGGGGCCCATAGAGTTCGTTTTCGCTATTTTCCCGAACATGTCTGTCTGGGTGTCTGTCTGTGGTAAAAATTTTGTGTGCGCTCTATCTTAAAAAGTAATTATACGATCAATTCCAAACCTCATATTTTGCATTTTCATATTAATACCAAAAGATTAGTTTTTGATGAATATCGCTTAACCGGAACAAAATTTTGTTTCTTTAATATCTCTGTCAGAATGCAATATAGATATATACAATTATATACAAAAGTTATAGATAATGTACTTAACTACAACTTTTGTATGAAACATTTCTTCGTAACACTGTTTGTTTAGGAGTTATTCTTGAATAATGGTTAACCGGAAGTTGTTTATCCAGAAATGGAAGTTTTTCATACATATCTCTGTCAAAATGGAATGTAGGTATATACAATTACCTGCAAAAATTATAGATAATGTACTTTACTACAACTTTTGTATGATACATTTTTTCGTAACACTGATTATTTAGGAGATATTCTTCAATAATGGTTAACCGGAAGTTGCTGTGTATCCAGAAATGGATGTTCTTCATACATATCTCTGTCTATACAATTATGTACTAGAGTTATAGATAATGTATTTTACTACAACGTTTGTATGAAACATTGTCCTGTAACACTCATTGTTTATGGAATTAATTATATATTTCCGGCATAGGCTTCTGTTTTCAATAAATATGGAGAAAGCCATGTGTTGGCCACATCAGATTTTTTTCAATTACCGAGGATAAACGAACATGGAAACAGCCTGGCAGGACCGAAACTCTAACCCAGATCCCAGTCCTGGAAGAAGCTGCACAGTTGAACTTAACCACAATCCGTTGAATATGACATTCTCCATAACGGCAGTGCGTAATCTCTGGCCAGATAGCTCAAACAGTAGAGCAACAGTCCGGCTTTTGGGAGATCGGAGTTGATGACTCGGTTCAGCCCGACATTTTTCATGTCCCTCTGGTCGAGGGAATTCTCCTAGATTTACGTGCAAAGTAACCTTCATTCCTTTATGTGTGTATCACTTATGATATACACACATGAGTGTAGAAGATCTTGAGAAAATAAATGCAAGAGAATTTTATCGAAACCAGATTAATTTCAGATCAACTTTTGCAACACACAAGTTTCACGTGCGGTATACATCGATACATGTTTCAGAGGTCGAGAATAACTAAAAAGAATTCTTATTTACAGTAGATCCATTCAATTTAATAAATTCTTCGTTTATATTTTACAAAGTATTCACTAGTGTATAGGATTGGTGTTCAGTGTTAATATAATGGAATGCAGTGTTGATTTACTTACATTCCTTAAATTTATAAATACTGCTGAATTAGCTTTCCTGATCCTAAATATGATTATTAAAATCAGCAAATGTGGCTTTATTGGCTTTCACGACAGTACAGTATCTGTTTAATTTGTTGTGAATACGATTTTTAATTGAGAGAGAATGAATTTCAATAGAAAAACCTAGAATAGAATTTTCAAATAGTTAATTAAGATTAAGTAATATAGAACACAATACCCCAGAAATCTGAACAAATATTGACAATAAATACTTAATACACCAAAGATGTCTATAGAACGAAAGGATATAGGAAATTTGAGGTGGAAAAAATTTTTAAATTTAAAACGAAGGACAACACACTTACGCAAGGAAATCTAGTTCACGAATGGGATCCCCTGAATAAACTGCGGGACTTACTTCATTTCCTATTCTATTCTCTGGAATACCAAATGTAATTCAAAGGCTGAAAATGCTCTTTCAATTGGACCCAATTTTTTCGCAATTTTCTAAACCAGACCACAGGCCAAAAGAGATCCAGAGGAAATACTTTTTGCTGTCGCTCCGTTGATATCGACAGCGAGTGATAGAATCGAGCACCGATTCCCATCTTAAATAGCAACTATTAAATTGCTAAGCTCTATAGCGTGTGCTGTACCGTTAAACATAGCACGAGATTGGATCGACGCGAAGGACGGCTTGATGGGTACCGAGCGCATTGCCATTAAATGGGTTAGTTAACCGTGACCATTCTTTCTGTTTTTGACATCTGGATAGACGGAACGGGGAATTGAGTAATTGCGTCTCGCACTGAGTTTCAACGGCAATACACTTTCCTTAATTAGTCTTTACTTCAACAACTGGATTTTCTCTCCTACATTCGCCTGTTCGCAAACTTCTTTCTTCGAGTTTAGCTAGAGATATTTTATTCTCATTGAATGATTTTTGAGATAGCTCCTTAAACATAGTAAATGTTTATAATTTATGGTAATAAATTGGAAAAAATATTTAAATTGGAAAAATATACGTATGTATTCAAGAAAAAACTACTTTCAAAAGAGAAAAAGGTTTTATTTAATACTATTTTATATTTTAAAACATATATGTCCACTTTTCACTCCACTTAGATTGCAATCTCGGTAGGATGGCAACCCAAATAGTTAGCAACATAAGGAATAAAAAGTATAAACAAAGAGAAAAATTATAAGGTGCATCACTCGCTGAAAGGTATATCTGTCGGTAAACTTCGGAATAAAGTCTAAAATTTCATTGTTTAAACAACAAGCTCAGTAATATCCACGCTTTTTTTATCGATATAAAATTTTAAAATATATATATCTGAAAGATATGAAATCGAGTTTGTAAGAGCACGTTGCTTTAAGGACACGTTTATAATGACTTTAAATGTGTAATATTCGTAAAAAATTATTAATACTTTTATCATAAGCTACTTAAGTGAGGTATCAGTTGTATATCAATGAGAATTTTTCTTCATATATAAAATAGTCTCTTAAATTTCATATATATAGCCTACAGAATCTATCTTTTCATAATAATAACAGCATTAAACTGATAGTTGATACCACCTACTATTATTGGTACGTATTAAGAAACTAGTTATGTAAAGTAAAATATGAAGAAAAAACTGCTAAACTTCGCATCAAGATAGATTCATCTAGTTAATCAATCAGACGCCATCTGACATTTTTTCATCATTAAAGAAATGTGTGTCAGCTTTCAAGAAGCATTTACAATTTCCAAGTTGTAAAAGGAAGCCAGTGATGCGAGGATTCCGTGTTGCAGAAAGTGTTTCCTTGATTAATAGCTGTAGTTTTCTTCACGTCGCCGTTACATTTCATGCATTTTTTATCTTACGAAAGACACAACAATGGATTATTTTCTTTTCCAGCACAGAAATATGACAGCGGCTAATGCCAAATGAATCGTTTTAATTCCAGTGATAATTTCATGCATTATGCTGCATAAAATACAAGGAAACCATTATTCAGAAATGACATGTTCTGCAGTAATAACATTGTATGTACCTTGAGTCTTTCATAAATTAAATATAAAACCATAAAAGGGTCATATGGCAATGATTTTAGGGCTTAGTAAAGAGACGAAAGATTAGTAGAATTTTATCAATTAATTTTCTTCCTGAATTAGTCTTTCAAAACTTTTCAACGCTGAGGATACCTGATTTCACTTATTATCGGAATCTGAAGCAATTAATTTCATAAGGGAATACGTCTACGAGATGATGAATAGCACCTAATATTTTCATCTGAAGCTTGAATGCTATCTCGTTTACCAATATTTGAAGATATTTGAACCGAGCCTAAATAATTAAAAGTCACCGAAAATGAATACCACAGATTTACAGATGACCACAGTTAAGCTACTCGTACACATAAATCTGGCTCTAGGAAAGTTTGCCTTGAGTTAATTTCAAAATAATATTAAGTCCCCTAATTGAAGCGTCGAAGAAATTATTGAAAACTAATTGATGATCAATACGAAAGTAGAAGGTTAGGTATTCGTGCGCTGATTTAAGAAAAAAATGATTGTAGAAATACCAATTTTCTTTGGGAGTTATAAAGACGGTATTAACTGCATTTAAAACCCTTAAACACCCACGATGTACACATTGATGAATTTACTAATATAAAATGAAAACATGCAAGATTATTATTCACTAATAACCTGAAATACAGCACCTTATACGCCTTATAACAGATTTTCGAAGAGCAATTAATAAACCATAAATTTAGTTACTGATGAACTAAACAATCAGGAACAAATGAATCCATATTTTCATGTTCCTATCCCGTCATATTCCCCTGCTTCATGCCCACTATCTCTTTCTCTGTATCTACTTATTTGAATAAAATTTCAAAAATCATTACTTACTGGTATTTTCTCCAAAATTAATCGAATCTTCTTCCCCTTCTGTAGGTGTTTTTCATCCATAACATACTTCAAGGACGAATTCTTTGTAAAAGAGTTAGCTTATCTTACGGTAACACCCGCTCAAATTCACCTCCTTTCTTTCCAAAATCTTTCAGAATAATAAGATAGAACAACCGTAGTAGGTAACTGAGAACTCACCTTTTGCTATAAAGCTATTAAATCGATAGAAACATTTGATACCGAACTTTCCCGAGTTGAGGGAGGAGGAAACTAAATTCCCAGCCAAACTTTTTCGATGAATAAGATTTTGTATTCAAAATTCCGTATTAAATTTTATATCGAGAGAGCCGTTCCGTTTGTTTTTCATTCTTCAGTTTCAATTTAGATGCATTTGTATCCAAAGTTTCGAAAAATAGGTACAAAGTATTCTCGTCTCATATTTTCGTCCAGAATACCCGTAGCCCCTCCTCGAAAAGGACGAAATGAATTAAAAAATGGCAGAGCGGTATTCATAAATCAAACATCAGAAGTGAGCACAAACGCAGTTGTGTTGGCGAAGAAGATGAAAAGTGAGGTCAATAAACTTTCAAAGTTACGTCCGTAGGCATATTTGGGTGTACATAGTTATTGCCTAAAGGTCTCCCTGGAACAGTTGTAACATTTCCAGCCTTTATCTGCCCTCATATACATATTTCCTCCTCCATCCAAAGATATATCCTTTGACATTTTCGATGGAAGCACTCAAACTCCAGTTGATAGCTTTTGGATGTATTGGAAGCAAGATGGAAATTTAAGACGCGGGAGTTGAATGATAAATGTTACTTCTTTCTTTCCCTCTCCATCCCACAAATACATTCCCGAGAGCTCTAGAAAAAGGTTTCTACCGCCAATTTTATCTCAATCCACTTTCCGCGTTCCTGTTACATTTTTAATGTATCAAGTGCGTGTTTTTATTGTATGCATGAGGTCGGGATGTTCTATTTCTCCCGTTTGTTCCCATGGAAACGGAATGCTATATGGGCTTGGAAGATTACGTTGATGGGAAAGGTTA